>CAXHTJ010000004.1:7731181-8381838 GCA_964019445.1 Populus tremula
ATTAGTAAACGGAAATGATTAAGAAAAATCTGAAACTGTTGGGACTAAATTGATAAGATTTATAAGTATGTGATCCAGATGGGAATAAGAACATAGGTGAAGGACTAAATTTGAGATCTCCCATACTATAATTATGTCCAACTAAAGAAATTAAAAACACAATTAATCAATAAATAAATATAAATTAAATTAGTTCCTAGCTTAAAGTCCGAATTAAGTTGTGTAATGTCCTAAACAATCTTATCCGTCGAATTAGAGTTATTTTTAAAATATATTAAAATAATATTTTTTTTATTTTTTAAAAATTATTTTTAATATTAATATATAAAAATATTAAAAAAATAATATAAAATAAAAATTTTTTAAAAAACAAAAAAAAAACAAACGAAATGTACAGCGCTGACCAGATACCAAATTCGTAAATCGTTATCGTTGGAAAGGGTCGGTCACTTGCATAGATTCCACAGTGTTCGTTGCACCAAACCCACTGCCAATTAGGAAAAAGTAGGGCAGTGTCTTCGTTAGTGGTTGAGCTGTACAATCAAAATCATCAACAAACCGACACCGTAGATTACAGGAACCACCGTACTCCGCGAAACACTAAGTGTTTGGTAGGGTGATAGGGTTGCTTTTTAAATAATTTTTCATGTTAATGATATTTTTTTATTTTTTAAAAATTATTTTTGACATTAATATATTAAAACTATCCAAAAAAAATACAAATCAAATTTAATTTTAATAAAAAAAATTTCAAATTTAAACAAAACACAATGGAAACGCTGATGCACGCTTTTGGCAGCTTCCGCGTTGTTCTTTACTTTATAGGACCCACTTCCGTCTCAGCGTTTTGAACACCTGTCTGACAACACACAGTCATCGAGACAGACTGAGGAGCTACTTCTTGTAATAGAGTACAGAGACAAAGAAATCAAACAACATTGTCTTTGTTTTTCTCACAGAGATGGGATCTGGGACTGGAAGCTTCTTCAAGGTTCTTCTTAAGAACTTCGACGTTCTTTCTGGGTATGCTTTCCTTCTGCTGTATCTTTTTGTTTCAAGATTTCTTGAAACTAAAAACACCCAAAGCTTCAATTTTTATTATACTGGTACTTTTGCTTCTTGCTTTCATGTGTGATGTGAGTATTACCTTGCTAATGCGATGGCGGAACCCCTCGAAACATATATGTACTCTCTTTTTTCATGATATAGGTTATTAAAAGACATAGCAGACTCATAGTTTTGTTCATGTTCTATATCTGCACTGTGCTTTAAAAAAGAAACATCTAACTTCTAATTTGAATAATTTTCAGGCCTGTGGTTAGTCTTGTTTATCCTCTGTAAGTACCCATCTGTTCCCTCTTTCCTTTTCTTCTTCTTCTTTTTCCTTCCTTGGTTTTTTTGCGGCTATTATAGTTTACGATTTTAATACTTTTTGGGAGTTAATTTATAGGCTCGTCCATAAAGGGTTCATCAAATATTCAATTTTGTTGGTGGAATGAGAATAGATTGTTTCTCTTGATTGGCTGTGTTTGGACAGGTATGCCTCAATTAGGGCAATTGAGACTAAATCTCACGTTGATGATAAGCAATGGCTTACTTACTGGATTCTTTACTCAATGATCACACTCTTTGAGCTTACCTTTGCCAAAGTCATTGAGTGGTAAGTTTTCTTCTCTTGCATATATTAGCATTGTGACGCTCTTCAAATATTTTGTTTAGTTCTGTTTGTATTAGTGTAACTGTTTTTGGAATGGAAATTAGGGAATTGCATTGCCTGTGGTGGCAAATTAGTTTGAATAATATTGTTTTGTAACTTCTTTTTCGCTATTTCTGGTATTATCCAAAGCTGATCAACACACGAAGAACTGTCCTTTGAGAGAATTAAGTCATCTTGCCTTCTGTTCCATCCTAAATATAGTTCGAAGTTTATTGTGCTGAATAATATCTTCCCTGAATGGGGAGCACATGTTTTATTGTGACATTATAGCTTGGTGCAATTTTGTTGTACTTTTTAATGGAATAAAGTACAAGAAAAAAATCAATTATCATGGAAGTTTAATTTTATTTAGTTTCTGGGGTAGTCTCTCTATATGATGAAAGGCCTTGTTAAGCTGTAATTGTTATTTTAACAGTCCGCTTTTGCTGATGTATTTCTCTGTAGCCAGAATTTGTTAAGCTTGTGAATGTAATGGCAGGATACCAATCTGGCCATATGCGAGGCTCATTTTGACCTGCTGGTTGGTCATTCCATACTTCAGTGGTGCTACTTATGTTTATGAGAATTTTGTGAGACCTTTCTTTGCCAACCCACAGCAAACCCTTAATATATGGTATGTCCCAAGAAAGAAGGATGTCTTCAGCAAACCAGATGACGTTCTAACTGCTGCTGAGAAATACATCGAAGAGAATGGAACTTCTGCTTTTGAGAAGCTCATTACCAAGGTAGGTGATGAGCCATTAACAATTGTTTTAAACTAATTTTGGGACCAATATTGTTCTAGGAGTGAGTCTACTGATAAAATGCCAACACTATGTTTGAGTGGAAAGGACCGATGGATAAGTGGAGAGGGATGAAAGAGGCACTTGCCGCATCATTCCCTCTTTGCCTGATGGATAAGCAGAGAGGGGTGAGAGACTAATGCTAAATATTAAGAAAAAATAACAAGAAAAAACTTGAAGCATACCTATGAGCCATTGGATTGGTGGGACCACCCATATTGGATCCCATAACAACATCATCCTCCAGGGGTGAAATTTTTTTTCATGTTTTCTTAATGTTTTAACATTTTAGTCACCAAAGATTTTTTGGGAGTTCCCTTAATTGATTGTGACTGTAAATGTCTTATCAATATTATATAGCAATAGCATTAAATATCTCCAGCACATTGCAACTAATAAGATAATTGCTCCATGCAGGGTAAATCCAAGAGTAGCGGGTATACATTCTATGATGAGGATGACCGATACTGAGAGCTGTCAGCTGGTCCTGCAACCTTGTTCCTTGTCGGGGAAGACTAGTTGCTTTCAGTTCTTTCCAGTTGCTACTTACTAGAGTTCTTTGTTGTCAATGAACCTGGAGTTTTTCTGTGTGTCTGCTAATGTGGTCGTTGGTTCTTTCAAGAGATACAGGATGTTGTGTAATTATATGCTATGTAAGTATATCATGACTGCTAGCCTTCTTATCATCCGTTTAATTATGTGCTTGACCTTCTCAACGAAAGATGAAAATACACAAGTAATGCAAGATGAAAATATTATCTTCATTGCGAAGAGATTGTTACCATACCCTCCGATCAGCCAACAACTAATTTTCTGCTGAAATGTTTTTCCTCCGTTTGGGTTTTCAGTTTGGAAATTGGCAATGCAGCAAGTTATCTGTTACTATTAGTTTTCAGGCATCTCTTATTGTCATGCAAGATGACTTCAGTACGCGAAGCCTCTATTCCAGAGTAATCAAGTTTATTTCCCACAGTTCGGAGAGCGCCGCTTGGATTTGCCGTATTCTGAGAATGTCACGGCGAAAAGCCGGGCTGCCTGAAGAAGTTGAGTGAAGTTGCTCATTTGTCCCTCTCCCAAAATCGTGGGAGTGGATCAGATATTCTCGTATTTGGCCAAGTTGAGAGCTATCTAACCTCTTGAACTCTTCATCAAAAGCTTTTCTATGGGTCAGTTCTATTTTAGAATCCGACTCATCTGTGGTCATCAGCTGTTATGCGGCAAATGCTCGAGACCATTGTTCTGTGACAAGGAATCCCCGTATATTGACATCCTTCTTAGGTTTCTAGCTTCTGTTCGCTTTGTCCACATTTTGGAACAGGGAAATCACGTGGCTGATCAAGTTCGAAGAGAGCATGACTTCGTGGCCTGGTTCTAATTAACAATAACAAAAATAGTAAAACAAAATGGTGTTTTTGAACAGTTAAATCAATGTAAGAATGTGACTAGTTTTGCAAAAAATTTAACTTTATTTGGCTACTTTCATGTGGTATTTTCGTTATTTTCTCATTTGCTTTTTTGTTTTCTTTAAGTTTTGATTTTTCAATTTTATCCTGTTACATTTTCAACATTTATGTCTAAAATTTTTATATTTAATTAAAAATATATTAAAATAATGCTATTTTATATTTTTGTTATTTTCAACATTCATGCATTAAAATTATTATAAAATGTTTAAAAAACATTAATATAATACTTTTTCAAGAAAAAATAAATTGAAAAGCAGAAAAAAAAAACGCAATACTGTGAATAATATCTAAAATAGAGGATTGTGTTAGAGGTACCATAAACGCATGAGGTCGTTCTACTGTCTTGAAGAAGCTAGAAGGATTGGATTTTTTATCTTGCTCAAATCTGAGACTTTGTCGTTAATATAGGTTAAAGGCTAGTATCAAAATTAAAAAATCTGATGTATAAAGAGTGCACAAACTAATTAAGACATTTCTTTTTGGGTGCTAATTACTCAAACTGCAACGGATTTCATGTAGACTTCTCTACACTTGTTTCTAGTTGGATATGAAATTCCTTTTGCAATCTTACCGTTCTAGACGGGAAGAAATTCCTAAAAGCAACGGTTGCCTATACAAATATCATTCTTCATGTATATTGTTTTTATACTTTAAATAAATATACAATTATCAATCACATATAGCAATGATTGTTAATGATAAAACAAGAAATAGAAAAGGACTAATTTGTATTAGAAATTAATAAATCTCTTTATTTAATATCAATACATGTAAAGGAATAGAATAATCAATATAACTCAAATTATTTATCTTTTCCCTATAGGGCTTTTCTTGCTTTATTTATAGGTTTTTTTTTTATTTATTAGAGAAGATGTGAAGCAATTTATACAGGAGTATAGATTCAAAATAGTGTACTCTACTCATTATGCCCAAACCAATGGGTTGGCAGAATCAAGTAACAAAACTATGATTCTCAACTTTTAGAAATTGGTCAAAAACAATTCTAAGAAAAAATCAGAAATAATTATAAAGCTAGCATGGAAGGTCGTTCTTCAAATTATTCATAAAAATCTAAAATATAAAAAGTGGTCCCCTAATTGAAAGTGTCCATAAATTGATGTTAAAGTTCTAAAATGAGGTGCTAATTATCTAGCAAACTAAGACAGAACTTGCACTATTGATCGATCAATGATTAATATTCAAAGAAGTATTACTTTTTCTAGAAGACTATACTAGAAGACAATGTTTCTTCATACTTAAATTAAAAAAATTAGACGTCATGCTATAAAAGCTAGAATATGTATTGCTTTTAAAATTAAACGGATTAGACAAAATGTTTGACATGTAAACATATTTTATTACATGATCTATTGGTTTCAGGTGAATAATATCATTAGTCACATCATACTTTGTTGATTTGATTGATTGATTTCAATACAATAATATTATTATTTTTTTATTTTAAAAATAAAGTAATACTAGAGCATTGTTTATATCTAAAATAAACATATAAGTATCAATTGTAAAGAGAAATGATTATTCATGATAAAATGAAGAAAACAAATTTAAATTAATCATGAATCAAAAAAATCAACTAAGCTAAGCTGGAAGAGTCATTCATCGACTAGAAAAGTTGAATAAGCAAGTCCTTAATCTAAAATCCCAATTCTAGTTATAATTTCATCACATGTTAAATCTTAAATGAAAATCAACCGGCAACTATCAAACAAGTGAATAGAAACTTATGATGGGATGAATCGGGGAACATCTCGATGACACGACCGTTTATGATGAGGTGGTACTTCTTTGTAGCTATGGTGGCGGAGGTAATTGAAGATGATGGATGGAAACGGCTCTCCAAGAACTTTTAGTTTAGGAAAATGATATGTGCACAAACTGCCTAAGCGTCAAATCCCAGAGCATAAAATTCTCAACCAGTCGCCTTCAACTCTGTCCTCAGTGATGCGTGCATATATCATGATCAACTCCTGCCCCTTTCCTCTAGTTTATTATCATTCACGAATCTGCTATATACATCTAAGGTATTCTATTTCCTTATCTTCATGTGGGATAATGGAACAAAAGTTCAGGACAAAACACACACACACACACACAGTGCAGAAGAGAAAAGCAACAGCAGCTTCCCTTTAACTTTGATAGATTAGTCACTGCTTAAATTCAAAAAAACCCAGGAAAGTGTAATAAACACCTACAAACATGTGCATAATAAAGAGGCAACAGCAGCTCCCTTTAACTTATATCGATTAGTCCCCACTTAAATACACAAAACGCATGGACATGTAATAAACGGAAAATATTACACTTATTTACCTTTAACAACATTAAGAGTCTACAGCATGGTGAAAGACCACCAGCATCTCATGATTGACACGGGTTTGCTTCTAATAACAATGGTCTCAAAGCCTTTACTTTTCCTAGGCAAGATTCCATTGCTGGTCGAAAGTCAAGCCTCACTTTCAACTTCAGTTTCAACAGTATTGATAGCTTCAGATAAATATTCCTGAGCTTCTTCGAGTGCAGATTCCTTGGCATCAGCAGCGTACAGTATCTTTTTTATTGCAACTGTCATCTGCAGGGCATTTAAACAATGGCATGACTAAAAGCGTAACCCCCTGCTCCATATTTATGATACTAACCATGTCTCTTGATCTATATATTAGGCATCTAGAAACTCTTACCGGTAGGTCCTCCATTTCAGGAATCTGACACAGTATTTCTATATCTCGCAACTTCGCAAAGTAAAAATCTCTTTCTTTTTCCAAATGGTCCACTGAGAGCTTGAGATTTGTAACCTTTATGCAAACCAGAGTCATCAGTACACCATGTCAATAACTTTTCATATTGCAAAACTCTGTTATGATAACTATGACTACAAATTAGAGCTAGAAAGAGCATGCAGGTTGATGAAAATTTTTAATCTCCACCATCGGTGTAAAACAATTGATCATCCCCCTGCCAAGTTGATAGTCAAAACTCTAAAGTGCAAGAGAACAATCTGCATACATCATAGACACTAAATGCAAGGGGATTTTGACCTGCTCCTGTTTCAAATACAAGAAGAAAATGGAAAATAAATCCAATACCTCCTTGGACAAAGCTTGAATCTCCTCTGAATAGGTTGCTCCACCTGCCACAGCACTTCCCCTACCTTGCTTTGGCCCTATAGCAATGTGCATTAAACAACAAACAAATAATTTATGAAAAACAAAGTCAAAATAAGGCATGGATTTGGAAGATATCATGTGGTCTGTACTTACCAGACATTTTATTCAGGTCAACTGTGTCACCAGAGGCAGAGTTATGCATATTGTTTGCTTGCAGTGATTTTGTGGTCTTCTGAGAACCCTTAGAGTTACGGTCCTTCCCACCCTTACTTCTCCGTTCCACGGGATTATAGTTCCTTTTAGAAATAAAATACACAATATAAACTACTTACATGATTAAAGCAAATGAAAAACAACTATTTCAAGAGAATTAAAAGTAATGGAAGAATGATGTGTAAGAAAAACATTATATACTCATTCATGATTCCACCATTTATAGAGTCACAGTATCGTTTCAGCCATTGTAAGAATTCCAAGTTGTCCAATGGCCTTCCTTTAACAAGCCTGTTAACTTCAATATGCTGCCATTTAGACAGAAAAAGAAGGGATGTCAAGGCAAATATAGTGTCTCCTGGCTCATGTTAAAACTTAGAAAAGAATTGTATCCTGTCTCCTCACTCATATCAGAACTTAGAAGAATATCAAAATTGTAAGTAAAAACATACAAATGAACTCACATGTTAGCACAAACAACATTAAATATCAAAATTGTAAGTAAAACATACAAATGAACTCAGATGTTAGCACAAACAAAATTCTCAATCATATCTCTATATGTATTAGCAATACACAACAGCAAAACATTGAATAACATCCATTTGCTGAAACACCAATGTTGCGTTTGGTTAGTGTCCTAGGAGAGAAGGGACGGATATAAAAGAGATGAAAACGTGTTTTGAGTGAAGAGATAGAGACACAAAGTAAATGTCTTTGAGATAGTTTTGGAGTGAATTTTACATTCTTTCAAAACATTAAGGACAGAGACATATCCTCTCTATCCTCATTATCTTTTTCTCTTCTATCCCAGGACAATAATCAAACACTACCTCAGGTAATAGTGTTTAGCTTATTATTATTTTTTCCCTTTTCTTTTATTGTGGTTGTTATTTTTTTTTTTACTGTCTTTGCTGACAGAAGCCAAGCTCGCCTTCTTTGCCTAGATTTTATTAGACTGAAACAAACCTATATTAGAAAATCCAAGAATCTCCCATCCAACTCTGGCTTTGTACAGGCTGACAAACAATGCCAAACTCAAATAGATGATCCAATCAAGGACGGTATGGTCAAAATGATAACAAGAATGAGAAAACATATGGATATAAGATTGGAATGCTGCAAATTTATATATCTAAACTGTAGTATATGATGGAAATTACATTTTTACTCTCTAGAAACTTCCTGTCATGGATCAAGCCAGTAACACAAGGCTCATATGGTGATTCAGTAATATTAAATGAAATGAAACTGAACATTAAGAAGATCAACACAACGAAAGAACAAAAAAAAAAAAAACATGAGAGATTGAATTAGTACCTTCTCAATTTTCAACTTGTTGAATACATCTTGCAGAACCTTGTAATTTTGGATCATATCATATTCTGTCTTCGCATCAAAATTCACCTACAACAAATGGAACTGAAATCTAGCGGCAGGCATTCTATAACTGCAATACGTAATCAAATGACAAGGCAGATAATAAAAACAAAGATGTCGCAAATAGCATTCTGTCACCTTGTGCATAGGCACAACTCCTGGATAAGTCATGTCCATCATCTGACACTGCACCGCACCAGAAGCAGCCTGCACACAGCAATTGACATGGGAAACATTAGAGGAGAAGGAATTAAAAAGTGTAATGTGATCTCACTCCAAGAGCATTCTTCCATCCTAAAGCCATGTCCAAAGAAAATCAAAACAACAACTAAATATAAAGAAGAAATGATAGTAATATAGCAATCCAAAGTACACGTAAAAAAAAAAGTAACAATCCTGCAGGCAAAGCTCATGTCATAACTGGTTCTAAGAGTCATCAAGGCCATGTCAACAGAGAATTCGATAATTTAAATCAGAGCATCCCATTTTGTTTCCTTTTTTCGTAACAGGAAATTGTCATATGGGAAACAAAAAACCCTCGTTAACATGCTCAAAATTGCTAAAACAATACGGAAAGCCAAACATTCCCTTAAATTGAGACAGAATAAATAAATCCAAAAACATATAAACAAAACCATAAAGAAACAATTTTTTTTATAAAAAACCTCTTCGATACGAGAGAGATTGAGCTGAAGCCTGTTGGTTATCCATGTTAATATCTCATTTCTTCCGACAAAATACGCACTGTCCATCATCCCTATATTCGACGCCATTCCTCTCTCTCTGTTTTTTTTTTTTTTCCTAGAAGATGAGAAATGGTTTTCTTTTAAGAGCAAGAATACGAGGAAGTTTTTGGTTTTTATTCTGATTCGAGATTAGAGCGTGAAATTAGGGGTTGCCGTTTTATTTATTTATTTTTCTTTTTTGTTTATTTAGGTACTGTGTTTTGATTTTTTTTTTTTTTTTTCAGCAAGCAGAAACTGAAACTCAAGAAAATGAGTGGTGAAAAAGAAAGAGAGCGAAACTGATGATTAGTTAGCAGATAGAGACAGACAGCACCAAAAATAAATAAATAAATGGAAATGAAATTCCAAAAATTTGTTTATTTCGCAGGCACCGACTCATTGTGTTATACATCTGTGGTACATTTTTTTTTTAATTGGAAAGGTGGTTGGGTGATTGGAATTCTTCTCCCATTATATAATAATTACATAAATTATAATAATTTAAATATAAATTTATTTTACTACATTAAACTATTAATGTACACAACTGTTAAAATATATTTTTTTTAAGACAATCACATTTCAAGTGCTTATACTAATTTAAATTTTTATATTTTTTTTCTTATTAAAGAGTATGTGGCATAACTCTTTATATATATATTTGTGCGCTTTTATTTGAAAATTATCATTGTTGCTGATGAGAAAAAAAAAAAACCTACATGTGTTTATTTTTAAGTATATAGCGGCCCTATTTTATTTTATTCTTTTTAAGATTGAACAAAGGAATATACCTCATCAGGCTAATTGTTATAACCTAATTTTTTATTTTTTATTTTAATTATTTTTTTTTTTTAATAAATATCATTGTTGCTGATGAGAAAAAAAAAAAACCTACATGTGTTTATTTTTAAGTATATAGCGGCCCCTATTTTATTTTATTTTTTTAAGATTGAACAAAGGAATATACCTCATCAGGCTAATTGTTATAACCTAATTTTTTATTTTTTATTTTAATTATTTTATTTACTGAAAAAATAACAAAAAAAAACAGTAAAAATAAAATAAATGAAGAATGAATTAAAATTTGGGTTAAGGGCAACATGATTGGAAGTTTAAAGATTTAATTAAATTTTTTACTAGTTTAATTAATCAATTGATAAGTTTTGAGACTTAATTAAATTTTGGAATTAATCTAATTAATCCAATCAAGGGTTTAATTAGAAAATTGATAAGTTTTGAGACTTAATTAAGCTTGAAATTAATTTAATTAATCCAATCAAAGGTTTAATTGGAGAATTGACAAGTTTTAGACTTAATTGAGCTTGGAATTAACTTATTAAGGGACTTTATTGAAGAGATATTAAAGTTTGGGGTCAAAATTGTAACATTAAAATCAAAGGATTATCTTGTAAAAAGCGCCGAAATAAAGGGGTCCAATTACAATTTACCCAAGGGCTTGATTGCACGATTTCAGAACGTCGGTGACCAGATTGAAAATGGCCATTCCCACCACACAAACGGCACCATTTTTAGAAACTGTTCATCGCCTTCTTCGCCTTCTTCCTCAGGAGCTGTTTCTGGCAATAATGGCTTTGAAGCCGTTTCAATTGTAGAGATGCTTGGCATTCTCTGGCTATAATTCCAAAGAAGATGAGAGAGCGCAGGAGGGGAACACAACAAAAAAAGAAGCCAGGAACAAAGAGGAAAAAAAAGACAAAGAACAGAGACGGAGAAAACAGTTTAGAGAGAAGAGAGGTGAGCGAACCCGAACGAAAAACACAGAATACATAATGAGAAAGCAGGCAACGAGTGAAAAACTAGGAGGAGACAGAGGATGAACGAAACAGAGAGAGGGGAGAAGAACACTGGAGGGGGACGAAACGAATAAATAAACAGAGGAAGAACGCAGAAAAGAAAAATAGGGGACCTGGAGAAGACAGAAACAGAGAGAAGCGTTGGCCAGCCAACGCACGAGCACCAGCCTTGTCTCCGGTTACACCACCTCTTGAACAGACGAACACGAAGAAAAACGGAGAGTACGGACGAGGAGAGAGCAAACACAGTAGAGAGAGATAGAGATCAGAGAAGACGAAGGAACCCATAAAAGTAAAGAAAAGATAGAAAAAATAAAAAAAAGTAAAAAAATTTATATTTATGAATAAAAATAATATAAATTTATTGGTTTATTCATTGGCGTCAAAATAAAAAATTAAAATATCGATTTAAATTTATATTATTTTTATTCATTGTATTTTATTTTATTTAGCTAGAAAATATGTTCATGCATAACAATAAATTTATTTTATTTGTTTTTTCACTAGCGTTAGAGTTAGAATACAAATATTGATCTAAATTTATTTTATAGCTATATAATATTTACCAACGCCAGAGTTGGAATTATCCGTAATTGAATATTCACTGGCACTAGAGTCAGGAATATTATAAGCAAATTATCATAGCATAAACTAATAAATATTTAGCAATTTAAGACAAAACCAACAATGCAGTCTGCCTTAGGCAGAACATTTAAAGGGTGATAATATTTTTTCTTTTACGTAACGAATCCCGAGCCATAAAATCTATGTTGACCAGTTAGGGTTCCTAGTAATCGTAATACTAGGTGGCGACTCCTTAGACAAGATATTTTCCCCTAAAAAAACAAAATACCAGAAATCTATTCTTTTTCCATGATTCGAGATTATTTTTAGAATTTTCGTGATGTCGGGTGCGACACTAATGATGGAATTGATTATAAAGATCGATCATCGATGAAATGGATAATAAAAATTGTTTGCTCAAAATTATCGATCATGGTCTTTAGTGCTTGCTTCACATGTAAGCCAATCAAATCATTTTAATCTTCACAATGTATAAGGTTTAAATTATAATTCATTTGTCAATTTTACAATTAATGTATGACACGTTCATTCTTTTATAAAAACTTAAAACCATAAACACTTAAAAAAAAATGAAACAAAAAATCTTGAACTCTTCTTTTTTTAATCCCATTAATGACACCTAACTTTTACTCCCATGTAGACAAAAGTGCTGCTACATTATGTTCATCCAGTCAATAAAGTCCAAAATCACAAATTTTGTCTAAATATTCTTTTAAAAAATAATTTACAAAAAAAAATTATAAAGTGAATATAATTATAAGAATTGATATTACATTAAATCATTATTTCTAAATATTCTCAATCATTGCTCTATAAAAGTTGAATTATTTTGAGATCAATATATATCATTTTTTTATATATAAAATGAAGTAATTATTCTCAAGCTAAATATAAAAAATATCTATAATTAATATGTGGGTATTTATTAAATGATAAGTACATTGACTTGATTTGTACGAAGATCTTATATAAAAACATCACTTATAACTATGAAAAAACTCACGTGATATAAATTATCCTTAGACTTAAGATAATGAAGTTATCATATATAGAGAATGCTATGTTTATATCTTGACTACATTTTATTTTAATCAAGGTATTTAAGTGATTATGATGCCAAAGGGTAAGAACTCTAGAGTCCTCAAACAAAATAGAAATAACCAAAGAAAGCTAAAATTATATTGATAAAAAAAAACTCAACCCAATAATTACTTGAATCAAGAAACCAAAGTTATTGGATGAAAGATATTGATTTTTTAATTATAAAGAATCAAGAACTAGAAGTATAGGAAAAATACTACAAAGATAATTGATCTTTGATAAGTCTAAAAAAAGTTCAATGAATCCACAAATCATATGGAAAATAATTTTATTTATTTATTTTCTTGTTTGCTAGTAGTTTTTCAAACCTGATTTCAAACATGTTATTCTCTTTCATCTAGATGAATTAGTGGGTCTAATATATATGGATGAAAATCTTGAGAAGTCTAGTTTATAACCCAACTAGAATTGTTACAAACTTCCACCTATTGCTCTAAATACAGACTAAACAGTACACGTTGGTCCAGTTTGATAAATTTTCAATATTTGCTACAATCTTGAGATGTATGTGCAAGATGCCATTTAGGTTTTGATATACCAAGATAGTATAAGTTTTTCTAGCTTAGATGAGGTAATCAAGATAGTTTAATTTGAAAATTATAGATTAGATCATTAATTTTTGTATTTTGTATTTATATTTGTATCTTTCATTTTCATTATTCTTTTTAAATCTCTTAATCTTAATTTAATCTTTTGAACGTAAAATAAAAAAAAATCATTAAAAAGAAACAAAATTTAATAAAGACAAACGAGTTTATTATGTGTATTAAAAAGAATGTTACTAAGTGGTAATTAGCTTAGTTGCAAATATAGTGATTAATCAGGCACATTATGCAAAGCAGATGATCATGGGTCAGGATTGAAAATGATTTGGGGGTCCAAAACGCATCAAATCATGCTGTTGAGTAGAAGAGATCCAACTCACTGTACATTTTGAGATGTTGTGATTGATTGGATTGATCTTTCCCATCTTCAAATGTGGAAGTTGGCCAGCTAGTTTTGCTTTGTTTTGGTGATGGTGCAGATCATTGAAGATTATGCCAAATTCAATCTTCTTTTGAAATTAAGGAGATGAAATAAAGAAGAGAATTTCAAGCTTGAAGAACCTATAGACATGAAAGGGAAGTTTTATTTGAATTTGATAAAAAAAAAAAACTTTTCCTTGCATTGGGCCAGACACACTAGGCTTTTATATATATATATATATATATATATATATATATATATTTAGGCTAAGTATAAATTTAAAAAAGAAAAAATATATATAGCCCAAATGAGTCTATGACTTAGATATCAAGTTTGATAAATTAAACCACAACAACTAAACTATTATTTATTTTTTAAATTTTAATTTTTTTAAATTGATACTTTTTTTGAATGTGTTTTTTTAATTTTTTTTTAAATATATGTTTCAATTAATATCACTCATCTATGATTTTTTTTTCTTATTAACATTTTTTTGAAAGATATATTTTTAAAAATTATTTTTTGTGTATTTAATTTTTGAAGAGATTTGTATGATTCAATTATATATGTGTGTGTGTATCTTTTGTATGGATGAAATTTATTTTTAAAAATAAAAAATATTGATTTTCAGATAATATTTCTAATATGTATAGTTTTGTAAAAAAATTTCTTTTATTTTATTCAATCAATTTAATATGTATTTTTATTTCTATTATTGTTTGATTGAATCAAAAAATTATTTTAATAAATAAGTTTAGTAAACACAACCGATTAAATATCTCATCTTGTTAGATTAAATATCTTGATCTACATTTATTTCTTGATTTTTCTAGTTTTATTTCTAGTTATCATTTATAAATTTTTATTTATTTATTAACACATATAAATCTTGATTTATTTAATTATATTTATGTATAAAATTTTTTATTTTAACTTAGAATGTTTTTAACTATAAAAATAAATCAAAAAAATTTTATATATATATTTGGTCAACAATGAAGTGAGGTCAAATAACTAATTTCAAACAAAACTAAGGAGGTGTTTGGTATTGAGGTTTAACCTGTTTTTTGAAAAAATTTTAAATTTTTTTTTAATTAAAATTGAGTGCGGTTTGTACTTTTTAGTCGTTTTGATGTGCTGATATCAAAAATGATTTTTAAAAAATAAAAAAACATTATTGACATGCTTTTCGGCACGAAAAGCTATTTGAAAAGCAATCGCTACCACACTCCCAAATACTTTCTAATTAGTTTTCAAAAGGGGATGTTTATAAAAATTAAAAATTATACCAAACTATCCGTAGACTAATTTTTTATTATTTATATTTTATATTTGTTATGTATAAAAACAATGAACTCTTTTGAAACCTGCTTTAAAATTCAGATATTTTTTTTTTTTATGTTAAAGGGGAATGGTGATGATGTTGCTTGTGCAGGTAATTACACTAGCTAGTCGTAGGATCAGTACTTGCATTGAGAGACTTTATTTGTATAGAATAAGATTGAATATTGTAAAGTGCATATTATTTATAATAATAAATATAAAAGGATAAAAAAGCGTTAATTACATTGTCGAAGAATCAAGCAAAGCAATGCATCTGGTCATGTCCTGTAATTTAATTCTTAAAGTGAAACACAATCTCAAAAGTTGGTCTGTATTTGTAAGTATGGTAGTTGTTATTTTTTGAAGTGTTTAATATATTAAAATAATATATATTTTTTAAGTTTTTTAAATTATTTTTGATATCAGCACATTGAAATGATTAGAAAAAAAAATATTAATTTTAAAAAAAATAAAAAATTAATTTTTTTAAAAGCGTTTTCAAAAAACAATGTTTATATAAGAAAATTATTGTCTTGATACATAAAAAAACATATACATATAGACTAATTTAGTTAAAACAGAACTCTTAATTAAAAAATTTACACTAGTAAATCAATAGGGTTAATTAAAAAGTTACATGCTTGATGAGATAGTAAATTGTTTTTAGTTAATAAAAAAAAGAGTAAGGTTCAAATTCAGAATGGGATATAGATTGTTGCTATATTTATATGGATTTATTCTCTCTCGAGGTTATAAAGTTACTACTGCAGCAGAGAAATTTTTCCCCAGCTTTGCACTGATATTCCTAGGATAATGAGAATTTTTGGAAAAGTTTTTTTTAGTTAATAAAAGAGGTCTTAGGTTTAAATTATACCCTAATCAATTTAATTTATTATTTTTTTAAGTTAATTTTTAAACTTGATAGGATCTTAACTGACTAGATCGTGTCCAATTTTAACTAGATTGATCTTAAAATGTATTCATGCTTCGCCCAAAATGGTAATAAAATGAATTCATGCTCGGAGGGTTGGGTGGGGAGAACATGGACCTTACGTACGAACTGTTCAAGGCAATGCACACATGAACACATCAATGCTGTCTTTGACAATAAATTAATTTTGTTAAAATAAAAGGAGAATATATTACTTAATGCCTAAATTTTAATGTTTCAGTATTTCTCAAATAAATATATAATATTATTTTGTACACAAGCGAGGGCATTGAATGCAATCAGAGACTTGCTCTCTGCATGTAACCTGTAATTTCTTTGAAGGCTACTTCTACTCCACTGGTTGGGTTAGGAGTTGGTACAATGGGCCCTCGTGTATTGTGGTTGGGAGGTCTAATGGCCTGGCACCTGTATGCATACCTTATGAACACAACATTTAAAAACTGATGGAATAAGATTTTATCATGTCAATTTGTGGATGCCGAAGGAGTCGATTTTATCATGTCCACAGCAAAAGGATGGTTATGGTAGGAGGATAGGATTACGAGTCGTATTATCAATCAATATGTACCTAAAGCCAAACAAGGCAGGGACATTTTTCCTCACAATAAGGCCCTTTTCAAACTGATGGAAAAATATTTATCACTAATTTTTCTTATAATTTTTTCCAAAAAAATATGATATCAAAGAAAGCTCATGGACCTAGAGCTCCCGGTACCTACAGGCGCACTAGGCCGGCATGAACTAACCCAATCACACTACAAAAACAGGTACAATGGGCAGGCATGTACCAGACCTTGGCACACTAGGCTAGCACATGCCTGGCCCAAGTGTGTTGGGAAAATGTGTTGCGAGGCTCTAGCATGCGAGCCTAACATGATGCCCCAGACCTAATTTTTGGGTGAAGACTTTACACCAAGGGTATTTTCCCAACCTTTGCACTGTTGGTTTTGAAAAAGATTGGTCTGACGGGTCACACATAACTAAAATTATACTTACGCATTACACTTATAGGTTTGAACATGATGCCTAAAACCATTTCCTACCTAGGCTACATGGAACTATTGTCTCTTCAATTATATAAATGGTGATAGGTCTACGTTCCTCCTACACCCTTGAGTTTACAAAAGGCTTCACCGACCTATTATGTCTCCATCTCCTATAATGATAAATGTGGTGGGTGATTTTAGTGGAAGACAGGAAGACATGTGTGTGATTGTAGTTATTTGGATAAATTGAGTGAAACACAACTCATTGCTCACTAAAATGATTATTCTCAAACCCCTCTATCCTAACAAAATAATAAGGTTTATGAGGTATAAATTTCTCTTGAACCATTTGGATCTCTCCATTCTCTAAATATTTTGGCTCTCTCAAGCAATATCTCTCTCATACAGATACTAATTTAAGAATTTGAGAGTTTTTAAATTTACCAAAAAGAATCTTTTGTAGGTAATTGGTCTCCAACCTCAAGCTACACCAATCATGGCTATACTGACAACGAAGAGTGGAACATATTGCAACAATAAAGTAATTAACTCATTATTCAACCACAAAAAAAACATTATTTTAAGCATTTAGGATTTTGAAACATCATTATTTAATTTTGTTTATGGGAAATTGATTAAAAAAAAGCCTTCGTTTCTTCGTATAACTTATTTTTGACATTTCCATGGTAGACAACCACGATACACCTGGGCCAGGATGTGGGAGTAATCTACCTACCACTGTAGACACTTCTGCCTAACCGAACCTTCAACAACGTATTTAGCAAGTACAACTCCTCACATAGAAAGTGTTAGCAATGCAAGGTCAAAATCATGCCTTTCCACCCTTAACAAGTCTTGGTATCTCTAGTAATGTTTTCAACCCCAGCACCACTGGACTCTCCCAATGCATATAGGCAATTGCATTACCCTGAGGAGTCTGGGCAAAATAATCTTAAAAAAAACATTTGTCTTAGCACTTGCTAAGTCCCTCAAGTGGTCATTCATGTCATCGTGCTACCCTTATATAGAGTAGGAATTCTTGGCTTATAACCTCTAAAAACTATAAGATTGATGTTAATCATCAACCTCACCATTCCTCATCAAACTTTTCAGGCTCACTTAAGCTTAGAGGAAAAAAAAAATCAAAAGACACTTAATACTTAAGCTTCTCTAAGAAAATATCTACAACCCCTATCAAATGTGGGGCTCTCTATTTTTCAAATGAGTTTTGAATACTTAATATTTAATTTTAATCTTTTAAGAGTTTAAGTGAAAAACTCTTAGTCATTGATGAAGTACATCACTAAAGTGAGAAATCTTGAAGATGACACTTCTTCAAGTGGTGAAAAAGGGCTTGGTGAGTATTTATCAAGGACATTATAATCTTTGACTTGAATTAATAAATAATACAATACTCAAGACCGATATCATAACTCATTTCTGGGTTATTCTCCAAATTCACTTTTTTTAATAAAAAAAAATAAATAAAGGTCATTCGATCGCATCAACCGAAGACAATAAATCTGGCTGCTTTCGCTACCGCTGTTACTACCTCCCCCTGGGTAATGCACTCTCCCTTTTTTGAACCTCCTGCATTCTCTAATGCTGACAGGTATGCCATTTTGGCATGATGCTATGTGTAAAGAGATCAAGGCTTTCATATTTCTATTGGCTTGCACTTGAAAAAGAAAATAAAAAATTGATAAATATTTTGAAAAAATAACTTAAGAAATTAAGAATCAGTTATTAAAAATATTTTCCATTTTCTTAACTAATTACTGGTAAATGTTTTATTAAAAATTTTACTTTACTTGAAATTGCTAATTTTTTATATTATTTTTTAAAAAGACAAATATTAGGATAGAAATAAATTTTATATAAAAAAGTAGAAGAGCATGAACACATAAAAGTATGCCATTTTGGCATGATGCTATGTGTAAAGAGATCAAGGCTTTGCGCTCTAATCACATTTGATCTTTAGTTCCCTTTCATCATTCGATGAACGTTGTTGGCAGTAGATGGGTGTATCTGATCAAATGTCGTGTTGATGGCGGTATTGAGTGTTATAAAAACACTCCTCATTGCTAGAGGCTTTACCTAGCAGGAAGACATTGATTATCCTGAAACCTTAAGTCCAATTACTAAGCAGGCCACCGTCCGATTAGTTTTCTCCATTGCGGTTTCGCGCACTTGGAAGATTCATCAACTTGATATTCATAATGCCTTTCTCAATGGCATTATTACTGAAGAGGTCTATATGAAACAACCTCTAGGTTTTGTTGACTCTACTCTTTCATCTCATGTGTGCAGATTGCACAAGTCATTGTATTGTTTAAAACAGGCACCGAGGGCATGGTACACTCGTTTGAGTAATTTTTTGCTCTCCATCGATTTTCTTGCCTCCAAGGTTGACACCTCGTTGTTTATCTTATCTGATGGAGCTAATATCTTTTATCTTTTGGTGTATGTTGATGATATCCTGCTTACGGGTAGCAACTCTGATATGCTCCATCGCCTAATACAGTTATTAAGCTTTAAATTCAAGCTTTGTGACATAAGCATCGTCCACTACTTTTTGGGTATTGAAGTTCAGTGTATTGGTATAGATTTGATGTTACGTAAACACAAATATATTCTTGACATCCTCACTCGGGCTGGTATGATTTCCTGTAAACTCGTTGATACTCTAATCTCTTTTTCAAAAGTTACTATACTGCCAGATAATTCATTCTCTAATCCTACACAGTTTCGTCAAATCATGGGTGCCCTTCAATATCTTACCTTCACCTGCTCATATATCTACTTTGCTGTTAACAAAGTTTGTTACTTCATACATGCTCCTATAGATTCTTATTGGGTCGTTGTTAAGCATATTCTACGCTACCTTAAAGGTACGACCTCCTATGGTTTTCATATCACTCGAGGTTCCTCCTTTGCTCTACATGGCTTTACTGATGCAGATTAAGCTGGTAGTATTAATGATCACAAGTCTATAGGTGGCTACCTTGTTTTCTTTAGTTAAACGCCAATTTTATGGAAATCCGGTAAGCAATGCATAGTTGCTTGCTCCTCTTCTGAGGCTGAGTATAAAACCTTAGCAGAAGGTACTGTTAAGGTCATTTAGTTGTAATATTTGTTAACAGATCTACAGGTTCCCTCTATCTTTGCTCCTACCATTTGGTGTGATAACCTTGAAGTGAACTATCTCTCCACGAATCCTATTTTCATGCTCGTACTAAGTATGTTGAAGTAAATTATCATTTTATCCGCGATCGGGTTATGAAGAAAGAGATTCAGATTCGTTTTATCCTCTCTCAGGATCAACTTGCCAATATCTTCACCAAACCGCTTTCTGCTGGATCCTTTAATGCTTTTCGATTTAAGATTCGGGTCGATCCTCCACCCTTAACTTGAGGGGGTATTTTATAAAATATATAGCATGTATATATCTGAATAGAAAATTAATATAGGATTATTCTAATAATATAATCCATATAGTTACTGGCATGTTTTGCTACAAACACATATATATAGAAAAAGTTAGTTAAGGCATAATCTAAGCCATTTTATTATTCTCAACTATCTTAATTTGAAAATCCAAGGAATTAATGGGCCAAACAATTAATTAAGTGTGTGGGGGAATTGGCTGAAATAGGTTGATCCCCCTCACAATGCGAGGAGAGTCTACGAAGGTTTAATTGACCTCGGTCGAGTGGTGTTAGAAACATCCAGGAGGGATAGTTACGAAGTTGTGGCACGTGGCATGAAACATCTAGGTGTTAAGGTTCTGGTGAGATGTCTATTTATGTGCTGTGTTCTAAGGTAGGTTGTACTTCTATATGTGTCCATTTTTTGTGTTTCCATTTTATTTTATTGTAATTTTAATTTTAAACAAACAAGAGATTTTTGGGCCGCAAAAGATTCCAACACATGTTTGGGCAATGAGGCCTCTAGCTAGCTCTATTTCAAGCACCTTTAATGGTCGATAGTTGATTTCGACCATTTTAACTAGTTCGCTCGAGAATAACTAATATTTTTCTTTATCAATCAAATGGATAAATTATTTTTTTTATATAAACAATTAACTAGTTCGCTCGGTCTGCCCTTTCAAAAGCCAATGTCCCAGTCAACAATACGCCACACCATTCTTCGTACTTCAATCCCAAATCACGAAACACCCTATGCATTAATGTAACAATATATACTTTTCACAGATGAGTTGTTTATATATTTATGGCTCATCACCGTCGTCGTCTCGCATTATAGAACTTAGAGACAGAGAACAAAGTCAAGTTTTAATATTGTTGCCTATCTACGTGCAGCTCTTCTGCTTGTTTTTGCGTGCATATTAGCCAGAACTACCCGTTCCCTTTTCCAACACAATAGAAAATGAAAAGATGTATAGAAGCTGTGCCACACTCGCAGCAGAGCAGAGTATTGAGAGACTGCTTTCTCATTTAATCGTTTGAGTTAGTGGATTAAAATAGTTATTT
Source organism: Populus tremula (assembly GCA_964019445.1). NCBI lineage: Eukaryota > Viridiplantae > Streptophyta > Magnoliopsida > Malpighiales > Salicaceae > Populus > Populus tremula. The sequence goes on from CAXHTJ010000004.1 coordinate 7,752,810, forward strand.
GAGATGGTATTAGAGTTTTGATATCAAGTGGTTACAGGTTCGAATCTCATCATCCTTATTTATTTGATAAAAATTAAACACAAAATAATGTGAACCTGTGCAATTTTCAAGCAAAAAAAGCTTATATTTGAGGGAATATGTTAGAGAATAATAGCTTATATTTGAGGGAATATGTTAGAGAATAATATAAATCATATTCTAGGACCTCATCTAACAGCTTAAGCTATTGAATTGAGATGGTTATTTAACATCTTTTCTTTATGTATATTATATACTTAAGTGGGAAGCAATGACAAGCAAGGCTATGCACCTCTGCTTGGTTCTCTAGAGCACTATGTATAACGAAAAATGAGCCAAACTATCTATCACAATTATGGTAATTAAGTGTGTGTTTGATGAGCTTGGCAAATAGACAAAGGGAACTTTCATAGTATAGTATATATCGCACCCTCCCTAGATCTAACCTTATTCATTAACAGTCAAGTTAAAATATGCAAGGGTTCCAAGAACCGCACCCTCCCTCTCTATTTATTTATATATTTGTTTTTTTAAAGAAGGGATTATTTAAGTCCATGGATCCATGGTCTTCAACGTGTATGCATTAGATCCAAAACTCAAGTTACGAACGTGCAATACTTTGTTTTGATAAAACTATGGCATTGACTTGTTCTGAGGAATACTGTCACCCATGCTGTGAGGAATTGACAGGTTCATTTTCCATCAAATATAAACGATAGGAGATTTTTTTTATTATTATTAACTTTATTATATTCCTTGACATAGCCTTGCAAAAGGTTTTTCTAATCTCTAAAACAGCACTACTACGGATTAACTCTGGTGCTAAAATCTAGAAATTAAAATCTAAGATAGAGAGAAGAACAAAGGAAGAGAGAGGAAACATGATCCTACTGCATAAGCCAAGCAAGTAGTATTAATCCTTAATCAGCTCTATTGCATAAGTAAGTTCCTGATTATTGCAGCTTGGGCTGTGTCAGTTGTTTCCAATATCTCAGACAGCCGCTCGCTAAGATCACCAACCTCTCTATGCAAGCTTTTAATATAGTTGCATGTCTCCTGCAAGATCTTGGCAGCCGAAACCTTCGAACAATAAACATAAAATAAAAAATCCAACTCAAGTTAAAAGCTAGTAAAGCACAAACATATACCGAAGGTCTCAGAACGAAAAAAGAAGTAAACATCGCAACATATGTAAAGTTGAAAATGCCTATAATTAGATGCAAGTCGCACAAAAGCAAAACCTACCACATCAAACGTTTGTAACCATTATATATATCTACGCACCAACACCATCCAAAAAAAAAAAAAAAGAGGATCTGTAAATAGTCTGTTAGTCCAAGAGATTGCAGTACTTAGATAACAGAAGCTGTACACTTGAATAAACTTTGTGAGTCTTTCATGGATCAGTGGAGGAAGTTATTCGTTCAGTATATCAATTTGGAAGAAGTCAAAGGAACTACGTCCGTAAGGAACTCGACAATAAAAAATCCACTTTGCTTTACATCTCTTAAAGGAAACTGATGACTGCTGTGTATATATGCTACTATAATTGTTACAGTACTAGCTAGTAGGTTTTAGCTCCTAAACCATGAGAAGCCATCCTTTCTTTTTTCTTGGATTAATTTTTGTTTGAGACCGGCCAGTCCAATTAATAGAGATAAGAATATCATCTTAGCTACAGCTCCTACAATTTGAAAACACAGTTTACCGGTGAATATATTATATAGCTGGGGAGGTCATAAAACTAGTTATAAATTAAATAGACCTACTAGTAATAAGTTTTGTTTTTTAAATGCTACTAACTACTACTATAGTAGTACCTTGTCAGAACGCCTGTTACGAATCTCAGGAAGAAGTTGTTGCAGCTTTGTAACAAGATCAAGGATCTGATCATCACTGATTCTTGAACTACTTGATTGCCTCGATCGTGACCTTCGGCTAGACATGTTCTTGAAATCGATATTCACTTAATTATGGAGACAAGCAGTAGCAGCTCAGAGAAAGAAACAAGGGATGATTATAGAGGAGATACAGTCTATATATATATATATATATAATCAGGCGAGTGAGAAGTATAGGTACGAAGAAAGAAAGTTACGGGCGAGTGTGCAAGTTAGAAAGAAGGAAAATACTCATGAGAAAGAGTGAAGAGGCAAGTTATGGAAAAAAGTGAAGTGGGAAGAGAAATTAAGAAAGGGAGCACAAGATCACAAGCAGTGGTGTTGGAGCTAGCGGAGAAAACAAATATGAATGCATGGGAGAAAGCAGTGGGCTAAGCTTTCATTTAAATAGGGTTTTTTTTAGAAGAAAGAGAGTGTGCGAAAGAATCAAATTTCTAGAGATGCGCCATACTGTCTTCCTTTGTGTGTGTTCCCAGGTCGGAGTTCGATCTCAACTGGAATCTCGCACTCTCTCTTGTTTCCTAGCCAGCGAGTATGTGTCAGTACCCTCCACGCAGCACCATCTTATTTTATTATCCCCCCTGCACTAATTAATATTTTTAATTCTGTTTTTCCAGAAACCTAGATTTATTTTCATCTTCTCTCTCTCTCTCTTTTATATATATATATATATTCACACATATCTGAATATTTTATAAGTATAGTTATAGTTATTTTTTAAAATTATTTTTTATTTATAAATATAATAAAATAATATTTTTTTATTTTTTAATAACAGTACATAAAAATATCTGAAAATATAAAAAAATATTAATTTAAAATAAATAAAAATTTTTTTTTAATTTTTTTTAAATATTTTTAAAACACAGATATAAATAAAATTTAATGATGATCATCAACCTAGTTCCTTGAAAATTTTAGGAGCAAGTGAGGGCCTGGACGGTACGTTTTAACAGATTATTATGAATATTTTGCCTTGCGTATTCACTTAATTATTGTAACTGAGCTTTTACCTAATTCTTATGAGCTTTGTGCTTTGAATTTCTTGATATTTATATCTTACTTAAATAAAATTTAGATCGTTTTAAATTATTAATCAGGTTTCAAGAATACACATATGGGTATATATTATCTATTATTATTTATTATTCAATAAAAAATAAAATAGTTAATATATATATATATATATTAAATAGTAAATTGATATATATTTATGTGTGTTTTGGGTCACTGTTATGATATGTATATATCATATTATATTAAAATAAATCTGAATATTTGATAAATATATCTATATAATATAAATATATATTTCAATTTAGGTTAAGGTGAGTTTTGGAGCATATATAACAATATTCATACTCTATTTATTATTAATTAGTAAAGTAACAATCCAAAAAATAAACACCTTTTCAAGGCAAGTTAAGTCGATATCCATTGTTATTATCCATCATTAATAGCTCATTGATATTATTATCGTGAGTACTTCCATATCTCTCACTAAGATTTGATGAAGAAATATTAATAGTTATATCAAATCCTTCATAAAATTTCACCAACTGATACAATATTGCCAACTAATTTGTATATATTAAGTTTATTTTATTAATCAATAGTTTCAAAATTTAAAGTATGTTTAGTTTTAAAACTAGATTATTTACTTATACTATGTTGTGGGTCAGATCAATTTTTTTAAAAAAAATATTAAAAAATTTTTAGGCATTGTTAATGTTATTTTTTAAAAAATTAAACCATGTAGAGTGTGATCTGATGTGAAAAAATCAATTTGTCAAGTCCAAAAACAACTTAAATAATAAAAAAACCATAGTTTGACTAAAATTTTTAAGACAATATCTTTTAAAAATATTGAGACGATAACATATTGAATCGACTCGGTTTAACTTAGATTAATATGTAAAATCCACAATCAGGGTAATGAGACTATGATAACCTTATAGAAAACAAATCAAAAAATATTTTGAAGCTTAATTCTCAATTAATTCAATGTTGAAGGATGAAATTGAAAAAAAATATAAAAAAATGATTTAAGTCAACATTGGTTACCATGTTAAATTTGGATTATGAGACCGGGATAACCCAATATAAAAAAAAGTTATGAAACACAATTTCCAATCAATCTAATATTGAATGATGAAATTGAAAAAAAATCAATTAGAAAAGGAGACAAAAAAAACCTAAGTCAATCTGTCAAACCTATGACTCAAGTTAATTATGAGTCTGAAATAACCTTATAGAAAACCAACAAAAAATACTATGAAGATTAATTCATAATCAATTCAATGTTGACGGATAAAATTGAAAAAAAAATCAAATTACAAAAATAGACAAAAGAAACTCAAGCCAACTGGCTAACCCATAAAAGTTGTGTCTTGAGTTATTAGACTGAGATAACCTTTTAGAAAGCAAACTAAAATAAATTATAAATCTCAATTCCCAATAAATATAATGTTGGAGGATTAAATTAAAAAAATAAAATTAAAAGAAAACATAAAAAGAAAGTATTGTTTCCATGAACAATACTTTATAAGGATAAAAATAGTGATTTCTTCTCCTTAATTAGTTTATGTTAATGATATCTAACAATTCTTGATTTGAGATACTTTAATGGATTTATAGTTCAATATATATTTTTATTTTTTATTATATTTTTTATATGTTAATTTTTTTTAGTTATCTAACTTTTGATCTTAAATTAAGAATTAGCCGTCAATGATGAGGCAAGCCCAAACCCAAAAGTTGCTTAACCAATCATAATTTGAATATCACACATTTTTTTAATGGAGAAAACCTGAAAGAAAATAGTGGATTTTTTTTTATCAAAATGTCTATGCTTTTTTTTTTTAAAAAAAAGTTCTCTATAAAAAACAAAGAAAAAAGAAAAAATTGAGCCATTTAAATTACATAATTTTCTCCAATTTAATTTCTTGGTTTTGAGTTATGTTGTTCAATTTAATTCAAATAAAACATTCTATAAACACCATTTAACTAGGTAAGTTGTAGTTAACCAATACTATTTACACTAACATATCTTAAACTTATCTCATTTTTCTAATATTTCTTATAAATATGTTCTAGTCAGCACCCAAAATCATTGGTTTATAGTAATTCAAGATGATTGACAATTTGAAAAGAAAAAACCTTTCTATGCACCTAAAACTAAATTAGTTTAAACTCAAAAGTTTAAATTTTTAGTCATTTGTCTCCTAGATATTGATCTTATTATCATCATTATTGTTGTTACCCAATTTTTGACCAAGTTTTGATAAATTTTTAGAAAAAATCCAAATAGCAAAAAACATCAAAAATCCAAAAAAATATGGTTTTTAATATATTTGCATCATTTTTAGAATTTTTAGCATCGTCTTAAAAATTTAAATTTTCAAAGGTTTTTAGAACGCGTTCGACTTTTAACGCGTTATTTTTAAAATCACCGATTTTCCTCATTCGAGTTAATGTTGACAAGAAAAATCTAAAAAAATAAGAAAAATCAAATTTACAAAAAAGAAAAAGAAATTGAGGGATCAGGTTTGAAAACCTAGCAATATTTTTACCTATAAATACTAGTCTCTACAACACACACAAGAAGATGGGGGTAATTTTGAAAGAAAAATACAAAAAAAAGGGAGAAACCTAACCCTAAAATCCATCTCTACCCAAACGCAGTCGCACCCGCTCCGGTGGTTTTCATTTTTCTCTCCTAAACCATCGCTCACCATCTTCGTCTTCTCTCATCGCAACCCCCATCTCCCCGGCCATCTTTCTTCCCATTCTTCTCCCTCACCGACACAACAGCCGGCCATAATACAACCCCAACCATACTCTCTCCCCTTCTCCTCAGATAAAAACAAAGACCAACCCCTCCATCTTGCTTCCCTCTCAACAGATTTTCCTCCATTTTTTCCCATAAAAAATCAGCGTTGTCTTCAGCTCCTTCTCCCCTCAACCGTGACCTTTCTCCTTCTCCAAGACACAACAGTTCCATTCTCCCCCCACACACACAGAAACAAAACCGCCTCACAGCCCCCACAGACCCAAATCCTCCACCCAACAACCACACAACGCAAATCCCCCCTCCATTTGGCCTCCAGTAGCAGCGGTCAAAACAATAGCCACAACAGTGCTGCCATCACTGGAGATTCAATAGCTTATGAGCCTCATCTATTCCCTCACTGTTGACCTCAATGACAGATCAGCCACGACATCCCTCTCCCCATGCAGCACCGCCTTCTTCCACCAGTAGCACACCCATAGAGCCGCCAGCGTCCACCCTCACCTTGGAGCCGTTAGCCACCAGAAGGAGGAAGAACTAATCACAGATCTAAAAACGAGGAAACAGATCTAAAGAAAAAAAAAACAAGTAAAATCAATTGTTGTGTGCGTTTTTTTTTGTTGTAGCAGGTTGCTGCCAGTAAGGAAAGGAAAGAAGAAGCCGTTTCAGATCCACTCATTTTCAACTTTTCTTGCGGCGGCGTGTGAACCCACGTGCCGTCAATGGTAGGGGCACATGAAGCAAACGCGCCACCACTGTTTCTACTGTCCCTGAGGCTTGACAACACTGTTCTGGTGACTTAGAGGCTGCACTATTCCTGATTCTATTTTTGGGCTATTTTTTTAATTTTAAAATTATTTAATGTATTTTTTTGTTTAGTTTTGAATTTTTTATAATCTGTATTATGCAAATGTGGATGTAAAGAAGAAAAAAAGAAAAAAAATAATAGTGTGATTGTATTTTTATTTTATGAATGATTTTTTTTTTATGATAAAATGACCAATATTAAAGAAGAATTTAATATTTTGATTTGCTCACTGTAAAGAATTATGAACTTACACGTAAGTTGTATTTCTAATATCCGATGAAAAGACAAAAACTTTAAAACTTCTTTAACACATCAAAGCCACGAAGCAGCTTGCCTCAGGTAGGGTGCGTTAGAGATACTAATACCTTCCTAACCACAACCAGTACCCTACCCATGAATCTCTGACAAGACCAGTACCTACGGGTTTCCTAGTAACCCTCAATCAATTACTAGGTGGCGACTCCCAACGAATCAAAGCTACGAAATAAAAAATCGCCAACCGTCGCCGCGCGGGTGACTTGCGACAATTATCAATAGTCTATAGTCTATAAGACCTATAATGATGACTACTTTTGTAGTGGTCGGTTGTCAATCCAGACCTTTATCCTCCAGTAATGTAAAAGTGTAGGTTGCAAACACATCAACCATCTTACCCTTGTATGGAAACACTATATAGGTTCAAGACTCTATAAAAAAAACTTGATCCCCAAGTTAAGTAATCTTCTCCTTCATAAGAAAATGTTTTACTCTCATTCATAAGAACAAAACACACATATTACAACTTCTTAATGTCCTTTTTCACCATCATTAGTGATAACTTAAGCTAAGGGGGAATTTGATGGATCTCCTTAATGAATTCCTTTAGGCTAACATAAACCTAGAAAGTCGTTAATGAAGAAGACCCTATTTCTCCTCACTTGTGACATAAAAGCAATGATATTAGTAAAGATTAGGTGCCTGAGCCACAAAGCATTGAACTATTAAACTTAGGGTGAACTTAGATTTGTTAAAAAGACTATGCTAATAGCCTTATTAAGAAATAACATGTATAGACAAAAGACCCTTGGTCATGTAGGCAACATAGACAAGATTCTACTAGCCCAATATTCTTTAAGACATAAAGAGCCTAGTAAAAAAAGTGATAAATATCAATGATTTGCTTTTGTAGCTTCTTGATGCTAGAGTTTTTTTTGGAAAAATAAATATTTTTCTTAATTATTTTTATTATTTTAGTATAGGAATTTTATTTTTATTTTCCTATTCTATATTATTATGTTTTTTTAGTCTTTTGTATTTGAAAAGAATAGTTTTCAAATTTCATTTTTCCTACTCAATATTTCTATAATTTTTTTAATTCTTTCTATATAAAGGATTGTAATAGCCTTTTAGCAAGTAAAACTATGATGAATAAAAATTAAGTATTTTAGGTGTCTCCCCTATAGTTTTAGTATTCTTGATCTTTGAGAGTTTTGACTTGTAACAAATTTTGTTATCATTTACTTCCAGTTTGAGTTAGTTGGTATCGATGTCAAATCATTCCTAACAATTTTTTCTATGTGCTATTGAATCTTCATGTTTAGAGGTCATAAATGACGTTTTCATTATGGAGGATAGTTTTTTATGGGGAAGTTTCATTTGAAGAACATTATGTTGGATATTTTTATGGTCGAGATAGTTTATGATTGAGAAGGTTTTGCTCGAAGAAAAACATGTTGGATGTTTTCATAGATAATTTGAGCTCGAGGATAAATTCTTTCCAACCCAAAAAGATTGATGTTGGAGAAATTTTAGGAAAATTTTATAATTTAATGTTTCCTATTTAGTTTAGCAATTTCTATTTAAACTCATTAATTATTTTCTAGGATTTTTTTTTCTTTAAGCATTAAGGTTTAGACATGGATGAACAAATCAAGTATTTTGGTATATCTTCATAGTAATATATTTGCTTGGTTTTTAAGGTTTTTTATGTGTAACAAACCCCATAGATTTTTTAGGGTTTTGACTTGTAGTAAGCCTCATTACCATTTGTTTTCTCATCTATATCACTCGCCAACTCTCAATAGAAATGCCAATTATTGCTCACCTTAAGCCTTCTCATAGTAGGGAATGAACATATTGAGATCGTTTCCCAAAGACTTTAGGAAGAGATAATTTATCTTAGTGATAGTAGAATACTTCAACAAGTAGGTGAAGTCTTGATAATAATTGCCAACAAGGTCATTTCACTTATATGAGAAATTATCATTTGTTTGTTTCAGCTACTTAAAGTCATAATCACAGTTAATGAGATCCAATTTGACACTGAAAAGAAGAGGAATCATTGCTAGAGGCTACACATAGAATACATACTCTCCTTCATGTCTCCTCTTAAGACCAACGATAAACAAAGCTCATAAATAGAATACTTCGAAATGGGCTTTAAATGTTTTTAAAAAGCTAATAAGGAATGGACAAATCTTATTGAAGAAGTAATTTAGGCACTATTCACCTAAAAGGAATGAAGGAAAACTCATGATAAACCTATATTTGCTAAAAGAGACCCGACTAGTAGCCTTTGTGAGAAATAAGGCTTCTAAATAAAAAAATAGCATAATATCATTATATTAGGGTGAAGAACATGTGCTTTCAATATGGGAAACTTGGTCATTAGAAACATGGATTAAAAAAACAATTTAGAAAGGAACATTTGCTTCAAGGTCACTCACATGATAATAAAACACTTATCATTTCCAAGATATCAACGGGAAGAATCTTTTGTGTGTATGGCACTTAGATCACTTAAAAATATTTCATCATTAAGAAAAGTCATTTGCTTGTTTTTCTATATGAATGTAATTTATACACACTTTCTCACATATGTTTTTCAATGTGAATCATCCACTTTATCTATTTATAAAGGAAATTTCCCTTGAAGCCAATGGCTTTCTCTTTAGCCTAAGTATAAAGACTATATCCCTCCAAATATAAGAATTTATCTTGCTTATGTATATAAGAACCTACCTTACCTAAGAATAAAAACAATTGTTATTTAATCATGAGAAATCACATTACCGACATGAAGGTAGTACCCTATAAGCCTGGGGAAATAACCTTGCCTAGGTATAAAGGATAAGTTTCCCTTCTTGCAGAGATTTTAGAGAAATTGAGTTGTCAAATACAAAGTTGATGGTGTTGAACTAACCTTAACAAGGTAGACAAGCATAAGAATGGTAGAAAATGATAGTCTAGGACGGTTTAGGGATTTTTTGCACTTTAATATTTTATCTATAACTTTTGATCCAAGTGTTAAAATGATTCAAATCATTTTGATTTAGAAAGCTCATTTAAAGGAGCACATTATAAGCAAATAGATATATTTGATTACTTTTTGTAAACCCTAAATTCTGGCACACATTATAAGCAAATAAATACACTTGATTGCTTGTTGCAAACCCTACATTCCTTCTTGTAGGTATCTATTTTCCTATTTATTTATTTTTGGTAATCTTATGAGACTTTACTTTGTGGTTTTTTTATTCATGTTTTTGGTTAAAACATATGGATTTCTTTGTTTTAGTTTTAATATCCTAAATAATTAGAATTTGTATGTTTGGAAATTTATTAACCTTAGCCATTTAAGCCTAACTTGTGGATTGTTTTGGGTATCTAGAGCATTATTCAAAATTCTTATCTCCTTGTGTTATATTTGCATTAGTGTTTAGGATCCTTTCAAGCCTTTCTAAATTTTCTATCATTCTAATTTTATTTTTAAATATAATTTATTTATTTTTGAGGTTATTTCATCCTTTAAATATAAAGGCACACCTTGCCCAAGTATAAAGACACACACAACCTTTGTTATATATGATTTAATATATTTTTTTCTTCTAAATAATGAGTTTATGAAGCCAATTTATCATAAAAAGGCCCAACAAGAATGGACTATATACGAATAAGGTGATACCCAGAATGAACCTATTTGAACCTAAGATATCTTCGCTATGTCTATAACAATGGGATGTTGAACTTCACTCTCATGAAGGCATAAAGCATGTTAAGACTAAAAAATTCTAAATGTTAGGACATTTAATCTTATTCCATATCCAAGTTTGTTGAATATGAGAATTTCTTAAATGATATGACGTTCCATTCTTTTTTGGGAGACAAAAAAGGGGCATTGGACCTGAATATATATATATATATATATATATATATATATATATATATATATATATATATATAATCCATAAAATCACACAACCATGAAAATATTTAGTACATATATTAGAGAGGCCTTACAAGACCAAGGCCATATATACCTATCTTACCATTTAATTCATCGACATCCCTCAATGCTTTATCATCATTTTTTTAGGCTCATTTACCAAGTACTCCTTTTAAGTAGTAGTGGTAGAATGTTAAAAAAATATCTCTCCAAAATCACCCAAGGTATTAAGGTGAAATTTTTTAAGGAATTCCACTACCACACCCGTTGACAAATTAATGAAATGAAGATTGCTTATCACTTCAACCCATTTGCACTTCGTGACCTTCTTTAAGGCATAAAATCCATTAAAAACTCTTAAGAACTCATTTGGTAAATTATTAACAATGTAAAGATGGCAAAACTTTGCCTGCCTGAGCTTTAAACGTTTTACATATAGCTATCACTAAGGCCAACTTTAGCTCCTCAATCCTTTATTAGCACATTAACAAGTCCTAGTTGCCCTTTAAATAAGACTTTTTGGTTATTTGAAGCTCCATAACTAATGCATCCTTTTTTATAAAGGTTTTGTAAGAATTTCACGAGTAAACATCAGTTGGTAATCCAAGTTTTCCTAAGAGTTCTATATAGCCTACACTTTTTCTCTCAAAACTTAAAGAGATTGGTTATCTTTAGTGGTCATCTTAATGATCCTAACCATTTTTTAATATTGCTTGAATTCCTATAACTCAATGTTATGAAGGTCGAGTTGGGGTATATGAACATAAAATTGTTATGATAACATAACATGAGCAAAATGATAGTGAAAATATACTTGGAGAAAAATACATTTATATTTTGTGCCATTTGGACAATCATCCTTATATGGGTAGATAGGTTTCCCTTCATCTACCCATCAACGTTCTTATAAAATTGAAATATTCACTCTAGTGCCTACACATAGGATATACCATAGTTTTGCTAGAAGGCGAGGGCTTCCTTAAATAAATTATGTTATGCTTGTGCCTATTTTAAGGTAAAGAACAATGAATGTGGTAGAGCATTATCCCACTCTCATTTCCTTTTATAGAGGTTGCCTTTTTATAACCATACCAATATAATATTTTGAAAAAAATCATTAAGGAGGGGGGAATCATCCGAGTGTCCCTTATAAGAGTGACCATATAAAGCTAGCTAGGATTGATGGAAGTGGTGTTAACCCTTGTCCAAAGTTTAGGGTGATTGGTTATTTAGAGAAAGAGGAAGGAGTCCCCTTGGTTATCCATTTAAAGGCAATATAAGCAACTCAGTCCTCCACTTATTGCATGGATTTTTTTTCCACTCGATTACTACTTTAATAAGACTTTTTTTTTTCACTTAATTGCAAATCTTGAATCGTAACTTATGAGCCTTAATTGAAGACATTTCTAAACTTTGATTGATATGAACACTAACCTTAAAGGAATTAAAGCCTCTAAAATCTTCTAGTAAATTTTTAGTCAATCCAATGTTTGAATCAGAATTTATGTCCATTAATATAAAACTATGCTTTAGGGAAAAGCCTCCTACATTATAATGCTTAAGAGGATAGAGAAATAAAAATCAAGATATGAAACAGTAACAAAATATGCTTGAATGATAAATAAGTGTAAATTTATTAATGTAGGAAAAGAGCCTAAGGCATAGTATAATTTGAAAAGGTTGATAAACTATCATGTTTGAGTTTGTTTTAAGTTTAGAAGTCCTAGAATTTTTTAAGAATGCTTAATGGTTGATTAAAAAAAGAAGAGATAAAAGTAACAACAATTATCTATAAACCAGTAATGTATTTTTTATTACTGGAATAAATGAAGTTTAGTTAATATCTCATTCTTTGAATTGATTGCGTATTAGAGATCCTTTGATAAACTTTTAAAATATCCTTTGACTCTAAGTTTTTATTGTAGACAATCTATTGCTAAGTTTGATATCAAAACCAGAGTTGTGGTATATGAACTTGTGAAGCAATTGAGTTTAATAATTATGGTGGATCTACGTTATTAATCTTAGGGAGAACATTGAATCAAATCAAACATAGACTGCGGAAAGTTATGTTTTATTGATTAATAAACTTATCTAGTTCTTAAAGCTGCTACTGAATTAAATTACTAGTGCGGACACTGTGGTTTTTGATGGTTATGGTTAGTTATACGGCAGATCCGTTAACTAACCAATGTTAAGAAGAGATAAATATTCAAAATATAAATTGATGTTTCATTTCCATGATCAGTTCTGATTTCTATAGGTGGATGTGTGCTTGCGACTAAGGTTTGTTCTTTTGATATTTTTTTGATTTTATTAAATTTTGTTTGATAGTTTTCTGTTTTCTTTTGCTTTAGCCTAGATAACGTCCAAACCCCTCCTAATTGCATATCATCTAGCATAAAAATATGACTTGAACCTTCCTCGTGGGATCAAGCCCTTGCTTGCTTTATACTATCTTGTGTGTTGTGTTTGAAGCTAGGGTAATTAATTTATGCGACTGCGACATCGTAATAGTAATATTGTTACCTTTAACAATAGGGTATTTGACCTTGCCCTTCTTATTCTGCTATGATGGATCACCCTCATTCTAGCCTTCCAATTAGGTTTCCAAGGTTTCGAGGGGCTTAATGGTTGGCTTTGTAATGGTACTCTTTCATTTAAGCTATTTCTCCACCTTCACAATCATATGCACCATCTCCTTCATCTCCACATAATGATACAACTCCACAATATAAGTTATATCATGTTTGAGGCCCTTCATGAACTTAGCCATAGTAGTCTCCCTATCCTCCTCAACATTAACTTGAATCATAGCAAGTTCCATCTCCTTAAAGTATCTCATTAACACTCTTTATATCTTGACTCAAACTTTACAACCTTTGATACAAGTCTCTATAATAATGGTTGGGTATAAATCTCCTTCTCATAAAGGATTTTATCTCATCTCAACTATCCACTTGCCTCTTATAATTCCTTATGTAGTTTGTCACTAACTGGTCCTACCACACAATGACATAGTCAATAAAAGCAATCGAAGCAAGCTTGATTTTCTTGGGCTTCGGATAATTATAACACTAAAAAATCCACTCCACCTTCTTCTCCCATTCTAAACAAACTTAAGAACCATTTTTCCCTTGAAAAACCAGTATTTTCAGCTTAATTGTACACAAATCTCATCATTAAATCATTTGTTGGTACTTAAAAAGAAGGTTAGAAATAAATATAATAAAAGTATTCTATCAAAATATTTCTCAAAAAATAATTTGAAAGGAAAGAACGTAAGAATTCAAAATATGAAAAATAGTCTCTTAACAAGAAGGGTCCATATGTTATGTTAAAGTTCTAGAGGGAGGAAATATCATCAAGCTAACAAAGCTAGGAAATTGCACTGTCGGACAGTTAATGGTTGCTATTTAAGAAATATTAATTACATTTACGTAAGCATTAAGTTGGAAGATGGTGCTACTAAACGAACTAAGGGATTCACTTAAAAATTACAACAATAAGATTACTCTAAAAATATATCGATGGTATTTCAAAGTATAATTAATTAGGCTTAAATTCTTGAATTGTTCAAATCTACGTTTCTTCTTATAGCATAAGTTTAAACTATTAAACAATCAGTATATATATATATATATATAAGAACATTATTGTGTGAATAAGATAGAAAAAATTATGGTTGTGTTTCATAAATATCCAATACATAATCATTGTTTAGTTGAGAAACAACTAATGATCCTTGCTCTAAAAGATTGCAAAGATGAATGAACCTTATATAGGTCATTTGAAGCCTCTTTATTGATGGTCTTTACTGCCAAAGAAAAATGAAGGTGGTGTTCTCTTATTTCTAGAGAGATACATTTTTTTTACATGATTCATGACTTTAATCTCTCTAAAACTTAGATTAACCTTAGCCTTAGTAAACTCCTTCTCTACGCTATCTAGTTTTTCCCTTATAAAAACCACATTGGCTTCTTGAGAATGGACCTACAAAGAAACATCTTTAAAGGGCTAGTTAACCTATTGGATAGGATACTCATCTTCTTACTATTTCTTTATACTCTAAAAAAGTCATGGATAGTCTTATAGTCTTGTAACATTTTTGTTATATATCTCTACTAGTAAATAAAGGATTAATATCCTTCCATAATTGTACCAAGACTTTCTTAACACAATTATAGATAGTTGTTCTAACATCATGGCCTTTTCTTCTTCAACAATAGATGCAAAAGCATCAATATAGTGGTTCTAATATTATTGACGAAAAAAACAGCTTTAGCCCTTAAAGACTCCTCAAAGGTATAAACCTTTGGACCATCAAAAAAATGATTGATTGATAAAATAAGCTAATCTCTCAAGCTAATTTTAATATGGTTAACCTTCATATTCACCTCATGCCATTGAAGTGGGAGGATATGATCACTCATGATGTTAGTTAGTGGTGGGGCTTATGAGATAATAGGAGCAGCGATGTTGATATCCTTATTCTTTCCTTGTTTTTCTCTACCTCTATTATCTTCTAAGCTAGAAAGGTACTTTTCTAGTAAAGCATTTACCTAGTAAACATAGTTTCCAATAGGGTGCACTCACTTTTGACATGAATAGCACATACCTTGAGAAGTTTCATTATTGAAGACTTAAGAGTACTAACTCTAAAAATAGGTAATGAAGGATTTTTGTTAGTAGCATTGAGACTTGGTTGAATCTTTTTTGAATGACTAATAATAGAAGAAAGTAGTGTTTCAACACATTTAACACCTGAACTTCAAGAGTTGCTTCAACAATAGGAGCTGATATTTTGTTTTTGAAAAAGAGTCTCATAGTCAATGATGTTTGCATAACAAAACTCTATTATCATCTCTACAGAAAAGAGTAAAATAGGAGGTGTAATTGAAGCAACTGACACCTATTCAACAACAACAATAATAATAATAAAAAAAATAAGTCAGGGTGCTAAAATACTTATTAAAAGTTTATGCAGAATTTAATAAGATATATTATCCTAGGCCTAGTTCTTAACTTAACAATGAGAGCTTCATCTACACTATCATTTTCTAAAATAAGAGGATTTTAGGGACCATTATTAGTTTAAGTTGAGGAAGTAATATAGGTTAAGAAGTTGGGAATGAGAAAGCATCATAAAACATAAACCGATAACCAATTACAATCAAAATAATTAAATATAAGTGTTCTTACATAAAACCTATTAAGTAGGTCATTTGCTTAGCCTTCTAACCAAGATGTTAGAGGTTTTTCATGCTACTACCTTTAATAGAAGACTCTTTATCAAAGAAAAACCTTTCTACTATTTGTTTTACGGATCAAATATATATCTATAGTTTTCTTGTACAAAAAGGAAAATCTTAGACAATAACCCATGATGGGAGAGGTCTTGTATATTGAAGCAAGCAAAATGTTTAACCATTTTAGTAACTTCTTCAACTCTATCTAAGCTATTAAAAGGTATCATGTTTGAACTAGTCATGTTTAACGTATTATATTTTAGGAAAAGAATACTTTAGATGAATCTCAAATGTATTTTTATAAAATGAGGCTTGTAGGGTTCATAATAACAATAGTTGTTCTTTGACACTAAATCAATTGCTAGCCCAAAGTTTAGATCATGTATGTCAAAATATTTCTCTAAACTATTATGTTTCCTTCTCATAATCCAACCTTTTATATTTAGGAAGTAAGACCCATAAAGATCTTGTCCGTATAGGTACAAGGATAAACATTAAATACTAATCTTGTTGTAAGATACATAAAGGTTTTTATGAATATTTTAAAAGAAGGATTCTCAAATAAGGTTTTAGTAGATTATTTTCTATGCAAATGGAATTTAGGTTCAAGATTGCTTTAATATTGCTAAATTCTTCAAAATAAACAATAACCTAAGCATATATCCATCATAAGACTTTATAACTAACATCTTCCATTATTAAAAAGTGATTTTCACATCTATTTTGGCATTCTCCTAATGCCTTATAAATATGACTTAGTACAAAAGGTCTTAGGGCAACTATCCTACTTTTGGTTAAAGTTAGTGCCATCTTTAGGTAAGCTTTAATTGGTTTCTTAGACTTAAAATAGATTAGTATTTGTATATCTAATATAGCAAGAAGGGTATAATATTTATATTTTCCTTTTTTCATCAATGCATTGGATTCATAAGCACCTAGTAATAAGCCCACGAAGGGACTTGTAAAGGTTTGGGTAGAAGCATAATTCTCCTTACTTGTTAGTTATAGGCTTCCAATTAGCAAAGTAATAGTTACATATATTATTGGACTTTGACCATAATAGAGGAAGAGTGGCTAATAGTTGCCTGTCAGGATTTAGCTGCTTTATGATTATTGAATAACATTAAATCTTTCTTGTAGCCTACCTAACCATGATATGCAACAGGCAAGGGAAAGGGTGGTGCTTAGTCATATTAGAATTGGCTTCATCAATGTAATAAGATTTACATAGTCATCTTTTAGGGGAATCTTTTTTAATAACCATAACAAAATGGTGGTATTCTTCTTCTTTTGGTAATTTTTCATAAATAGGTTGAGATATTCTCTATCATGTCTCCTAGGGCAATACTAGAAATAGACTAGTTGATATTTGGCTAGCAATCTACGTGGTTTTACTAATAAGGAAGAATTATGGATTTTGATGGAGAAGAGCTCGAGGATGCCATTATTATTTTTAAAAGGAAGGGAGATTATTTAAGGTTCTTGATTAAGTCTTTAATGAAAAATCTCTATAGCTTTGAGGGAATATATGAATTTTTTGTTGAAGACGAAGAATTATATGTAATTTAAGAAACTTATAAATCACACCTAAAACCCAAAGCATATGAAGTTTTTTACATTAAATTTAATTGACTAAAAAGTTTGACATATCATGTATGTTTTAAAAACATGATAGACTAATTTCTATTGACCAATGTTATTTACCTCATCATATTTGATTGATTTCATAATCAATTTTAGTATAAGTGTGATTGGTTAATATTTTTCATTTAAGAAATAAAGCAACTTGAAGGCATTGTTTACATCTAAAATAAACATACATGAGTCAAACAAGGACAACAATGATTATTCACCAGCAAAATAAGGAATAGAGTTTAAATCAATTGTGAATAAGAAGAGTTCACCAACAAACTAGGGAATATAATTGAAATCAATTGTGAATCAAAAGAGTTGATCAATTTGAAAGAGTTTTTAATCGATTAGAAAAGTTAAAAAAGTAGTCAACTAAGAGATCATATGTTATGATTAATCTAAAAAAGTGATAGATCAACACAATTTAAACACACAAACAAATAGAAGATATAATTCTATTTAGAGTAGAAGTCCTTGATAGAATAATTAATTAAAAATCAGAGATTAGACCAGGATTCAAGTGACTATCAATAGAAATGGAATTTAGCTTGTATTAGGATTTAATAAGTCTTTTTTTATCTTTTCACAAAATCTATATAAAATTAGAAATACCTATATAAGTAGGATTTAAACTTTGTAACATTACTAATAGTGTTAAATACTTATTTAAATTCCTATAATTTATCCTTTTTTCTCTTTAAATGGTTTATGTGTTTTAATTTCTTTATTGCTTTATCTATTTCTCCTATAATTTTTTTTAAACTCATGTGTTTGTTTCTATAGTGGTGCTTTTAAAATAGATAACCCTTACAAAGGGTTCAAGATTTAAAGTCTTCATTTCATTTGATAGAGGTAGTTGTGACCTTGTTAGAAATTTTGTTTTAAATAAGCTTTATTAGAAGCAAATTTTAACATGTACCAATGCAATTTAACATTAAAAAAATACAAACACTAACATAATTTCTCTAGCCAGTTACATCTTTTTTCAATTTGTATAAGTACATGACTAAGATAATACATAGCCTTTTCATGCGAAAAATCATTTTCTAACTACCAACATGTTGCTTCTTCTTCTACAATGAATATTTGGTTATAACTAGAATGACATCTATGAAACTAAGTATTTCATTGCTAGATGCTGAATCGATTAGCATATCAATAATTGCTAGAGCTTTTGATTTCACTTAGTTAATCTTTCATAATTTATTATTACTATTATAAAATTTAAAATCTTCATGTTGATGATGAAAGATCCCTTAATTATTCAAAGTTTCTATCAAACAACATTAAAAATATTTTCACCTAATATTTTAACATATTTTCATGTAAATTAAATTATTTAAAGATTCATTATGTTGTTTGGGTTTTTCTACAATCTTGTTAATTGAGTTAAAATATCTCTATGGTGTTTAATCCTAAAAACTTTTAATACTAATTTACCTCTTAGTCTCATTATGATTCAATGGATCAAACGATAGTTGGCTAGAAAATTAAAAGTAATAAATCAATAATAAACACTCATCATTAAAAAATTGAAAATAAAATAACTTGAAATTTAAATTTTGGAATGAAAACTAGACTATATCAAAGCCTTAAAAAAAATAACTTTAGCTCATAATAAATTTGAAATAAATCATGTTCTTATTAGAATACATCAAAGAAAAATTGAGAAAAATTAAACTCTTTTGCTTAGAATCACTTAATGAAGTAACAACATCTAGTTTTTTTTTTTTTGTTCTCTCATTCACTCCTTCTTTTTTTTTGTTATGGTAAAAGAACTCTATTTTCTTTAAGCTCTGTTCATGGTCTCTTTCCTTAATCTCCTCCTAGTTCTTTTGTCCAAAATATCTTTTTATTTGTTTTTTGATGTTTCTTCCAAAACTAGCAAATTCTAACTTCTTGCTTCGACCTCTATTTTCACTTTTTATAATGACTTATTCTGAGAAATATATAAATATAAAAGTTTTAGATATTGATCTTAGATTTTTTCCCCCCATTAAGATCGTGTAATTTGAATATTTATATAGAAAGTTATGCTTTATTTACCAAAATGTGTTCCTGAAATTTTTTATACAATTTTCTATTTTTGGAATAGAAAATTTCACTTTTCTACTTCTCTTCTTTCCTGAAACATGTACACAATCTCTTCAAGGTAAATTTCCTTATTTAATTGACTTATAAATATACTTCCATGAATTTAATAATAATTTCTACTAGCAAACCAAAGTAATTAATTGATAGCTAAATTTTCTGACATACCATGAATCAAAGGCATTTTTTCTCTACTAAGTTATGAGTTTGAAATTATATGCAAAAGATTTGGCAAATCTCCCTTAGCTTTGAAATTATTTAATAATATATTTTTAATCTCATTACGAATAGATAGTGTAATGTTTGCCGACAGTTTAAAGGAGAAGAAGAAGTTGAATTTTCAATTTTCCCAACTTATTTATGAAAATACCATTAATTAAAGAGTTTACATGTTATATTTCGTTTGACTATTGATATTCTCTCATTGCCTTTTCAAATTTAGATTACCCTAAAAGTTTAACTCAAGATACAGTAATATATCAAGAAGCTCCTCGTAAAGTTTCAGCCCAATGTAATAATCAGATTGAAAGTTATGCTCAATAGCAAAAAACTGGTTAATAAGTAATTTTCATCAAAATCTAAATTTTCTTATTCAATCATTACTAGAACTATATCATTTATTTTTACTAAGTTCTCAAGACCATTTTCTTATTCTAAAATATATTTATTTTTTTATTTCATAATTTGTTTTATTTATAAATTTACTACAGTTTCACGGTAACATTATCAATTTTTAACCGAGGTTTAAACTAATATTTTTTCATGTAATTCTTTATTAACCTTTTTTTCTATTATAATTTCTTGAAATTATTTTTTCATTATAAAAAAACATCTATTTTAAATCTTTTCTAATTTTTAGATTTATAGGCAAAAATATTGATTGCGGGTTATTAATTTGGACGGATAACTACATAGTAAAGTGCCAATATATATATATATATACAATTTCTTCATTTGAGTACATTATTTTTTTTCCAAGAGCTCCAATCATATACCTTCTTCTACCTTGCTTCTGATACACTAACACTTTCACTTTAGTATATACTCCACAATCTTTTTCATTATGAGACATTGAAAAAAACTTTTTGGAAAATTTATATTTAGCCTCTTTTTATTATATTTTATATAATCTTTTTTATTTTTTTTAATTATATTTTATATGATGTAGTTTATAAATTTGTAGCATTTTACATTCTTATTTTAACGCGAAAAAAAAATATCATATTATTTACATAATTATATTATATTTAATTTAATAATTAAAAAATCATTTCAATATAATTGCCATAAATGACTTTAGAAACATTACTATGATGACAAAATGCTTGATTGGTGTAATAACTTTGTTAGCATTCATGAAATAGATGAAGAGGGTGCTCATTTACAGATTAAAGAAGATAATGTCAGGTGAAGAAAAAGCTTACAAACACCAAACTGTAACAGCAGCCTAGTGAAATGCTCCTGGAAACAAATTAATAATAATAATAATAAAGGATCTAAAAGTCCCTAAAAAATGTCAGAACTGAACTGGTATCAACAGATTTAGGCATCAATGTGTTTTTTGAGAGAGAATATGAGAGCAGTAAGAAGCATGGAGAGAGATAAGGGTTTTTGATTAAAGTCACAATCAATCTCCATGACATCTTCTTCTTCTTCTTCTTCTTCTTGTTTATTCAATCCAGGGAAGAGATCGATTATGCAAAACCTTGTTTGTCGTGCGATCAACATGTCCACTCCACAAACCTTCTCTTGCGCAAGCATGTCCGCTCACAGATCTGCGACAATTGCACCTCGGAGTTGGTTTCTGTCCGCTGCGTAAATGACAACTTGATACTCTGTCAAGAGTGTGATTGGGATGTTCATGGTACTTATTTTATGGCTGTCCCACAGCCCTTGATTTGGCTTCCATATGGGGTTTCTGGGCGGTTGATTGAAAATTGAAGAACGCAATCAACAAAGATGTTAAAATTAGGAAAGAACAATTGAGTGGACAATTCACTTTCCCTCCTATACGTTCTTCGGTTCTAATCTCTGTGATCCATCTTCACTTCTTCTTTTTAACGTCTCTTGGAAGAGAGAGGAGGGAAGAAGGAGGGGGAAGAGAATGGAAAATAGAGAATCATTTATATATTATATACGACGGAATTCAGTCATTTAATCCAAGTGAATTTATTAACATATCATTTATAGTCAGGCTAAATGCTTGAAGCCGGAACTTCGAATTTCGATATTTCATACAGAAACCTAAACAGTAGTTTTCGTCACAGATGGAGATATGAAGGACTCCATACTCCATTGGGACTCTATACTTGTTGTTGAATTTCTTTAAAAATGCAAAGACATTTACGCAGCTGTGTACACTGACAATAATACGGAAATTAAGCTGAGGAATACGTGCTGATGATGAAACAAGAAGATGATCGTACAAGTAATTGATTAACAAAACAAGCAATAGCGAGACTACTAATTAATGGCACGATTTCTTCTCTCGCAGCACATGACCTTGATCCAATAGACAGCCAGGACTGTTCTCGAAATCACGAGGTTCCCCTGTTTAATTAAATCCAGTGGCCTTTTTATTCTCTTTTATTCTTTTTATTCTTAAACATAAGAGGACGAGTCCAGGTTCACAATTTCCAATAAAGATTTACGTTGAGATCTTAGCATATGCTATGTACTGTTTTCTTACATTATTATAAATGCGTTGGGTGTATTTAATTTCTTGATTACTTTCTTTTTTATATATATAAAAATCAACTGTTATGAATCTGGTAGTTTCAGGTGTTTCCTAACGCCGTGAATTCTAGGAGACCTTCAGATCAAGTTGAAGAGAGCTTGTTAGCTTTACCAGATTCATAACTTGTCATTTCCGCCTTCCATCCCGTTTCCAGTAGCACCTCCTCTCCGTCTGGTTAAATCAGAACCTCAATTTCTTTAAAATCCTTCTTCTCTTTTTGCTGCAATTTTTTTTTCAAGAATTGAACGTGTGATAAGTAACAACTACCTCTAATTAAATAACGTGGAGATTTCAAGTCTCGGACTCCAAGCAAAGGTATCCTTTTCTAAGAGCATCATGATGTAAAGAAAACCTGGAAGTTCTAGCGGAGAACAGGTTTGCAAGGAAAATGAAAGCAATAAAGAGAAAGCAAGTCGAGAAAAGTTGTAAATAAAACCCTATAGAAAAAAAGAAGATATTTAAATTTACATGCAATTAAATATATGGGGTTAGCCATTGTTTATAATAATATACTATCATATTTATAATATTATAGAATTTGAGTCCTATTAATATAAGTAATTCCAATCCTACACAGATATTGATATAAATAAAAAAAAAATAAATTACAATATAAACTAAATTCCTTTTCTATTAAATATTAGTATAATACATGCATGTAGACATTGAGAAACAAAAGATCATCATTTTGCTCTATACATTAGAAAGAAAGGATTCCCTTTCAGGATGACTATGTAAATTTCAATACATGACCTGGAAGTTCTAGCAGAGAATAGGTTAGCAAGGAAAATGAAAGCAATAATTAAAGAGAAAGCAAGTCGAGAAAAGTTGTAAATAAAACCCTATAGAAAAAATAAAGATATTTAAATTTACATGCAATTAAATATATGGGGTTGGCCATTGTTTATAATAATATACCATCATATTTATAATATTATAGAATTTGAGTCCTATTAATATAATTGATTCCAATCCTATACAGATATTGATATAAATAAAAAAAAATTATTGAATTACAATACAGACTAAATTCCTCGTCTATTAAGTACTAGTATAATACATGGATGTAGACATTGAGAAACAAAAGATTATCATTTTGCTCTATACATTAAAAAGAAAGGATTTCCTTTTCAGGATGACTACGTAAATCTCAATACATGGATCAAGTCATTCCCCATGCAGCTAAGCATTGCCTTTGCCAAGATACTCCTAAATATTCCACTAAAGCTCCAACATGAGCTAAAGTATCAATGATCTTATCTTATCTTGTTATTTTTATAGTACAATGTAGATATAGAGGGTAATTATATTGAGAATAGCCTAAAAATGAATTTACATCATCGATTGATCATTCCTTGTCAACTCAGTAGCTTATATCCTTAAGTAATATATAAAGGTTTGATGCAACCATATTATTCGATAGTTTAACTCGCATTTAACTAGTGTTTTGCCTATGTTTTTATATAAAATACCTGATATTCTTTGTTTTATGTTTTAAAGGCATTTTTGGATGAAAGATGCAAAAAGAAGTAAATTGGAGGTAATTGGCATATTTGACCTTTAGTCGATGTTTTGTGCAGAGTGTGAGCTCTAGAGGTCAAAATGAAGTGATTCCAATGGCCTTAAAAAGATAACATCCATAAATTTTTGAAAATCTAAGGCAAGAAAATAAAATAAGGAAGAGCATGGAAATCACAGCCTTCAAAGTCAAATCTTGCAATTTGCCAATGTTGACCTTCAACCATTCCGACTCGAATATCTAGAGCTACAGAAGTCCAATTGATGCAAACTCAATTGTGTTTGATTCCTGACTCAAAGGCCTAAAAACTTTCAAACTTTCAGCCAAAAAAGATGTTATATAAGGGAGATATGATTTTTAAAAGATGACAACTAGAATCTACCACAAACAAGTTTTGTGAAGAAACGAGTCTAAATTACATTCCGAAGCATCTAAACCGATATTCAAGTTTTTATTTCAGCAATTTAGCTCCTATAAGTTAAAGCTTGAAGATTTAATGCAAGGTTATTTCTCCTTTTTTAGAAAAATAGTTATTGAAGTATTAAATGTAAACAGTCTACTTAAGGGAGGATCTATTTGTAAAATAGAAACTAGGGTTTTCTAGGATATAAAAAGAAGGGGGGCATCCAAAAGGAGAAAAACGCCCCCCCTCTTCTAAGAAACTTGATTAGTACTTAAAAGTGCATGTTTATCAAGGTTTTATATCATCATTTTGCACTTGAAGTATCAATAACTCCTTAACTAAATCATGTTTTATAATAACAAGTTTGATATTATAAGATACCTTAATTTATGGTAAATGCTCATTTTAAATGCAGGACTATCACATAAATAAAAGGATTGATTGATGAGTTTAAGCATTGAAAGTTAAAGGACAAAGAGATGGCCAAACTTAGAAAAGAGATGTCGGTGCAGTCCAAACCGGAACATTGCTCGGTAATTGGATCATATCTGGAGCTATAGATTTCGGATTTAGGTCCACTTTATATGGATGGAAAGGTAAGACAAAGGCCTACAACTTTCATGAGGAGCTCAAGATTTGAAAAGGTCGTTTTGAAGTCCAAATTGAAGGAACAACGAAGAAGTCCGAAGCTGTCCTGCAGCCCAAACACTATTTAGTGTTCAGCCCATATCTTGAGTTCTAGAAGTCCAAATGACCTCATCTTTTTTTTGTTGGAAAGCTGAGATAATTTCCTAGAACATTCTTGAGGATTCTGGGCAAATTATGATGTTAGCAATGACGTCTTGATCAGACAAGAAGATAAGGATTGTTATCTAGTCAAGATATGGCCACCCACTCATCAATTAGTCAACAAATCAATAGTTCCAAATTTTGGCCTATAAAAGGAGGCACTTACCATGTATTGAGGCATCTTGGTGTTCAGATCAAGATCATGCTCTTGCTTTCTCTCTTTGTATTGCTTATGTCTTGCTTTCATTAATATCAAGTTTATGCACTTCATTTCCTTTCGTTTGTCTAGTTAACTTCTTTCTCATTTATGTTCTTGTCTTGCTCATTTATGTTTCTTTCTTTTATTATGTCTAGCTAAGTTAATTATGTCAAGGTGAAAAGGGTACACTAATGGTGTAAGAACAAGTATAATATAAACTTAACATGGACCTTAACGTTGGATACTAACATGTTTTATATTTGTTATCTTGTTCACTTTAATACTTTGCTTGTTAAATGGTTAATCTAGATTTATGCTGTGTAACACTTGGTACAACAAATACTTGGCACTTTCATAGCCCATACTGTATGGTTTAACCGACACCTGAGCTATGAAAGGAACTTGATTTGTTGTTAATATAAGTTATAATCATGAATGCCTGCCAACATTTACAAGTATTAGCTTTATTCGAATAAGATAATTAATGTAATCATGTTAACAATTTATAATCTGATTGGAACCTCCTTTATGTGTGGTTTCCAATTGAGTAATAAGAGTTTATATTATACTTGTTTGAAGTACCATTAGTGGATCCTCTAACCTTGACATCTGTTTTTATCATTGTTTAATCCTTACGTTAATCTTTTATCTCAAAGTTCTCATTAATTTCTTCATCTTCTGTTATTATTATTATTACCATTGTTATTATTATTATTATTTACATTCTGTTTATATTATATAATATATATCTTTGATCTTTTCATAAAGTCAGTATATAGGCTGGAAACCTGTGACCCGATCTTTAGATCATTCTCAGGTATAACAACGCCACGTACTGAGTATTATTGTTGTTGTTGTTGTTGTTGTTGTTGTTGTTGTCTTGTTATTTATAATTTATACAATTAACCTCTCTGTGGTTCGACCCCGGTCTTGCCGGGTTATTTATTACTTCGACACTCCTGCACTTGGGAAGAGACATCAAGCTTTTGGTCGTGTCAAGTTTTTGGCGCCGTTGCCGGGGAGGTAAATTCTTGTATAAATTATAATATTTATTTTATTTTCTCCTTTCACTTTTCATTTTTTTTGTAACTGTTGTTTCTTTTGTTTTGTTTTCTTTAGTTTCTTTTTCTTCTCTTTTTAATTCTCTTCTTACACGTGCATGAGAGTTTGGTCACGTACATTAAGTGGTAGACTTTGTAGGGTATCCTCATCATTTTCAGAAAATATGGCCGAAGAAGATAATCAATCGCTTCATAATGAGAATAATGAGAATAACCGAATGAGAACTCTTAGAGACCACATGAATCCCACAAGAACAAGTGCACCCTCATGCATAGTTTTCCCTCCTGATGCATCTCATTTTAATTTTAAGCCAGGCATTATTCAACTTTTACCATCTTTTCACGGCTTAGACTTAGAAAATCTATACTTGCATTTAAGGGAATTTGAGGAGGTCTGTAATACCTATAATGACTCAAATTGTAGCATGAACACCATTCGATTAAAGCTTTTTCCTTTTTCATTAAAAGATAAAGCTAAAACATGGCTACAAAATTTGAGACCAGGATCCATTCGTGCTTGGGATGATATGCAACAACAATTTTTAAAGAAGTTTTTTCCATCTCACAGAACAAACTCTTTCAAAAGACAAATCATCACTTTCACTCAAAAGCCAGGAGAAACATTTTACCAATGTTGGGATAGGTATCGAGATTTGCTTAATACTTGCCCACATCATGGTTTGAAACATGGAGATTGGTTTCACATTTTTATGAGGGTTTAACACCTAGAGATAGGCAAATGGTTGAATTGATGTGCAATGGAACTTTTGAAGATAAAGACCCTAATGAAGCAATGGAGTACCTAGACTTGCTAGCCGAAAATGCTCAAAATTGGGACACCACAGGTACTTATGAGGCACCAAGTAAAACTCAACCTCATACATCTAGTGGGGGGTATGCACAACCTTAGGGAAGATCATGACCTCCAAGCCAAGTTTGCATCTTTAGCTAGAAAAGTCGAGGCACTAGAATTAAAAAAGAGTGGTCAATTAAAATCTGTTCAAGACATTGTGTGTCAAATCTGTGAAACAAATGAGCATGCAACCAATGATTGTCCAACTTTGCCTTCTTTCAAGGAATGCCTCCATGAACAAGCCCATGCTTTAAACAGTTTCCAAAGTCCCAACCATAACCCATACTCACAAACATATAACCCTGGTTGGAGAAATCACCCGAATTTTAGTTGGAAGAGTGATAACAACAATGCACAAACTTCACAGCCACCGTTTCAAGCACACCATAATTTTCAAAATTCTCATGGATATGCACCTCCTTATGCTCCACCTCCTAGAAGAAATCTGAGGACACATTGCATGCATTCATTGAAAAGCAAGAGACAATCAACACTCAACTTGCTCAAAGCATGACAGATTTTAAAGATGCTCTTGCAAAATTAACATCTGCTCTCAGTTTCCAAGAGAAAGGTAAATTTCCTTCTCAACCACAGCAAAATCCAAAGGGGCAATACAATGCAAATGCAAGTGGTTCTGGAAGCCAACACATGGATCAAGTCAAATCAGTCATCACTCTTCGTAGTGGTAAGGTTATTGAAAAACCCATTCTTGAACCTTGTGAGAAAGATGATGAGTCTATCTCTGAGGGTAAGGAAGGGGTTGAACCTGAACATTGCAAAGAAAAGGCTGATTCCCCGCCAGCACTTCCATTTCCTCATGCCATGACCAAACAAAGGAAAGTCAGTCATAACTCTGAAATCTTTGAAATTTTCAAACAGGTAAGGATCAATATACCTTTGTTGGATGCTATTAAACAGGTTCCTTCCTATGCTAAATTTTTGAAAGATCTGTGCACTGTGAAGAGAAAACTGAATGTGAAAAAGAAAGCCTTTTTAGCCGAACAAGTAAGTGCCATTCTTCAGAACAATAATGCTTTGAAATATAAAGACCCTGGTTGTCCTACAATTTCTTGCTTTATTGGAGAACATAAAATTGAAAGAGCCTTACTTGATCTTGGAGCTAGTGTGAATTTACTTCCATTTTCAGTCTTTCAAAGTCTCAATCTAGGTGAGTTAAAACCAACCTCTGTAACTCTTTTACTTGCCGATAGATCTGTAAAAGTGCCTAGAGGAATAATTGAAGATGTGTTAGTACAAGTCGATAAATTCATTTATCCTGTGGATTTTATTGTCTTGGACACGCAACCTGTTGAAGCATGTAATTCATTTCCTATTAATTTTAGGACGTCCGTTTCTTGCAACTTCTAATGCATTGATTAATTGTAGGAATGGACTGATGAAGCTATCATTTGGAAACATGACATTGGAGATGAATATTTTCAACATTTGCAAGCAACCTGGAGATGATAATGATTTACAAGAAGTAGATCTTATTGAAGAATTAGTTCATGATCAACTTGAATCTACTTTGAGTAAAATTGAGTTGGATAAATCTGAAGATTTGAAAATGATTTATTCTCAGGAAGAAATCACGGATGAAAAAGGCACCAAAAATATTGATGCCGATCTTTTGTCAAGAGTGACAACAGATTTGACATCTGACATCCCACCAATCGATGCTTACTCTCTTGACGAATCCTTACTTTCTCATTGTTCAATGCCTTGGTCTGCTAAAAATATCAATTTTCTTGCAACAGGAGAGATTTGCCAGCTCATTGGAGTACCCAAGACAAAAGAAAGTTCTTGAACGAAGTGAAGAACTTTTATTGGGATGACCCTTATTTATTCAAATATTGTCCTGATCAAATATTTCGAAGATGCATTCCTGACAATGAGGTAAGTAGTGTCATTAAATTTTGTCATTCTGAGGCATGTGGGGGTCATTTCTCATCAAGAAAGACAACTGCAAAAATCTTACAAAGTGGATTTTACTGGCCCACCATGTTCAAAGACTCACATGCATTCTGTAAGATTTGTGAAAATTGTCAAAAGTTAGGATCTATTTCGAAACGTCACATGATGCCTTTAAATCCTATTCTTGTCATTGAGATCTTTGACTGTTGGGGTATAGATTTCATGGGTCCATTTCCTCCATCATTTGGTTTCTTGTACATATTGGTCGCAGTAGATTATGTTTCAAAATGGATAGAGGCAATTCCAAGTCGAACCAATGATCACAAAACGTGATAAAGTTTTTGAAAGAAAACATTTTAAGTCGATTTGGAATCCCTCGAGCCATGATAAGTGACGGTGGAACACACTTTTGCAACAAGCCATTTGAGTCTTTAATGAAGAAATATGGAATCACACATAAAGTTGCCACCCCTTATCACCCTCAGACAAGTGGACAAGTAGAGCTTGCTAATAGGGAGATCAAACAGATCTTGGAGAAAACAGTGAACCCTAATAGGAAAGACTGGTCTTTAAGACTTAATGATGCACTTTGGGCTTATCGAACTGCTTATAAAACATCATTAGGTATGTCACCTTATAGACTAGTCTATGGAAAACCTTGTCACTTGCCTGTGGAAATTGAACATAAAGCTTATTGGGCTATTAAAGCTTTCAATTCAAGCCTTGATGATGCTAGTCAGCTGCGAAAATTGCAAATAAATGAGCTTGAGGAAATAAGAAATGATGCATATGACAATTCAAAATTCATAAAGCAAGAATTAAAGAGTTTCATGACAAGAAAATACTGAGAAAAACATTCAATGTTGGTCAAAAAGTCTTGCTTTATAATTCTCGACTCCATTTATTTCCTGGAAAACTAAGATCAAGATGGAGCGGTCCTTTTATTGTGAAACATGTGTATCCATATGGGGCCTGTGATATTGAGAATCCAAAGAATGGCAATGTTTTCAAGGTAAATGGGCATCGTTTGAAAGTTTATTTTGACAATTTTTCGGTTGAAAATGACTCTATTGAATTGAGTGATCCTGTATATAAAGATTGATTCTTTTTCTCACATTGTTTTGTGTTTTGTTGTATCTTTTTTTGCTAGTCTCTCTTTCACCCCGGTCAAATGGCGGATAACGGTACTCCGTGACTTAAGTCGGTTCTTTCAGTTTCCCAAATAACTGATATCTGTATATATTTGTACAATTCTTAGCTCTTTCTCCTTCTTTGAATCTCTTCTCTAATTCTCTTTTGAAAATGGACACCACTCTTGAAAAGTTGAAAAGGTATTTTCCCGCTTTGCCTCCAAATGCGATTAATAAAATTTACCGTGCTAGGTGTGCAAGATTGAGGTTGTTAATGAATCATGGAATTCCTGAAGATATTCGCTGGCTAATTGAAGCAAAGGTCGATTATCAGGTGAGTCCTCCAATTCTTTCATTTCACACATGCCTGGAACAGGTAAAAGCACTTTTGCAAAGAAACGTCGTGCAAAACGACTGAAAGTCTGTCACATGTGCCAGATGGACTTGTAATGCACATGTCGTTCTTTAGGAATGGTATCTGTAAACCGTGAAGATAAGATACAATTCATTAAGGATGGCCTGAGTAAGGGGTCTTTAGATAATCTTTTGTTGACCCTTGAGACGCATCCTAGTGGAGATGTGCATCGTGTAATTCATGATTTATGGCCACAATTCCATAAAGAACATGATCGACTTAGTCTTGGGAATCTGACTAAAAAAGACCCTGTTTGCCAGTTTTTAAGAAAACTGGATGGGAAGCCTATCCCCGACCCATAGAGGGCGTTTAAGCCGTTCTTGGACGTAAAACCAAGGGAAGATGTGAGCCACAATCACAACTACCTGTACATACATGCTTTTTCAAAATAAATAATTAATAAAGAGAGAGAGAGAGAGAGAGTTTGTGAGACTACAGCTGGCCTACATATAGGTGGTATGATTGCATTTTCACTTTTTCATCTATAAATTCTTCTCTTCCTTCCCTTCATTTCTACTCATCCCATATATTCATCAAATATAGAAGTGTGTAGAAATGGCAGGTTCCTCAAGTCATCATATAAGAAATATTTGTGTTTTCGGTGGATCCAGTTCTGGGAAAGAAAAAGAGTTTTTAGAATCAGCAAATCATCTTGGTCGGGTACTAGCTGAGAGAAAGATTCATTTAGTGTATGGGGGAGGTAGCCTTGGGTTAATGGGAGGTGTGTCAATGGCTGCATTTTTAGGAGGCAGTCAAGTTTTGGGGGTTGTCCCCAAAGCTTTAGCAAATGGGGACATCATTGGAAAAACAATTGGAGAGGAACTACAGGTCCCAACAATGTCTGACCGACTGAATACCATGTTTAACCATGCTGATGCCTTCATTGCCTTACCAGGTGGTCTGGGCACATTGGAAGAGATCTTTCATATTTCATCTTGGGCCCAACTGCACATTCACCATAAACCTATAGGTTTGTTAAATGTTAATGGTTTTTATGATAAGTTGCTGTCTTTCCTTGATCAAGCTGTGGAACAGGAATTTCTAACATCTTCGGCACGACGAATCATAATCTCTGCTGCTACTGCTGAACAATTGATTGACCAACTACAATCTTTCATCCCTGTCATTGATCCCTGCATGAGTCGTCTAGATTGGTCAACTAAGGAAAGCCGTAAAAAGCTTAGATTAGATTTGAGCCTTCATCTGTGAAACCTTGTGTCTTTTGGTTTTATTAATAGCATATTATTTTGTTTTGTTACTTCTTATGTTTGTTTAAGTGTGTTTCAGGTTTGTCATTGTTCGCTGTTTCAGGTGATGTCTTCTATACTCTATCTTTCTACCTTCGAACATTGAGGACAATGTCTCGTTTTGGTTGGGGGGAGAGGGTAGTAGTTTAAAAAAAAAAAAAATACTAACTTGCTAACTGTTTTTGCTATTATTAAAACCATTTGACAAAATTGTTATTAGGATGGCAGAGTATGGAATCAATTTTATTGACTCTAGAGACGCATCTTAGTAAGTTTCATTACCAAGGTCTATCATAATACTTCTTGAAATATTCAGGTTTACAAACTCTCACATTGTTATCACTTGATTCTGCTCCTATACTCATTTAACAAGTATTATTAAACCTTCATTTTCACACACACACTTTAACATATGATTGTGGGTTGCACATTGGATTATTACATTAATTATGTTCTTTTGTTGAAGGTAACAACTAAGGGAAAAGGATAGTATATAATTTGCAAAAAAAAAAAAAAAAAAAAAAAAAAAGAAAAAAAATATTGATGATAATAAAACGTGGATAAGTTTGGTTTCGTAGCCTCCCTAACCTAAGCAATTAAGCCCGAAGGGGTGTTTTAACACCTAATACCCTAAAGTCAACTGACTTGGGAGCTATTGGCCCAAAGCTTGTTACATGGGTTAAGGAGAAAAGCTTAAGGGAATCAAACATTGCACTATCTACGTATCAGTATCTGCAACCCGAGTTGTTAAGCTCGTAGGGGTGTCTCAACACCTAATGCCCTAAGACCAACTGGTCTGGGAGTCATTAGCCTAAAACTCGTTACATGGGTTAAAGATACATTGTGTTTTAAGTTGTATGTGTATATAAATAAAAAGAAAAAAAAGAATAATAATAATCCCAACCCAAGGAAGTCACCTTAAACATTTGAACATAATATTGTTTTCTTCCAACAAAAGCCCCATCATCTATGTTTTCATTGAGCACACAAAAAGAAGGTTTATTAATATCTTGTTTACGAAGTATGAAGCAGGAATATAAATTTAATGAGAGTTTGTTTATCTGGATAGATTAATGGAAGTTGAATGATGAATGCCTTGCTTTGTGGAACTTGCAAATTGTTTCTCTATTTTAACGCTTTAGATTACTAGGGACTAGTAATAAGCTGGTTGGGGGGTGTGATTAGTACTTAAAAGTGCATGTTTATCAAGGTTTTATATCATCATTTTGCACTTGAAGTATCAATAACTCCTTAACTAAAGCATGTTTTATAATAACAAGTTTGATATTATAAGATACCTTAATTTATGGTAAATGCTCATTTTAAATGCAGGACTATCACATAAATAAAAGGATTGATTGATGAGTTTAAGCATTGAAAGTTAAAGGACAAAGAGATGGCCAAACTTAGAAAAGAGATGTCGGTGCAGTCCAAACCGGAACATTGCTCGGTAATTGGATCATATCTGGAGCTCTAGATTTCGGATTTAGGTCCACTTTATATGGATGGAAAGGTAAGACAAAGGCCTACAACTTTCATGAGGAGCCCAAGATTTGAAAAGGTCGTTTTGAAGTCCAAATTGAAGGAACAACGAAGAAGTCCGAAGCTGTCCTGCAGCCCAAACACTATTTAGTGTTCAGCCCATATCTTGAGTTCTAGAAGTCCAAATGACCTCATCTTTTTTTTGTTGGAAAGCTGAGACAATTTCCTAGAACATTCTTGAGGATTCTGGGCAAATTATGATGTTAGCAATGACGTCTTGATCAGACAAGAAGATAAGGATTGTTATCTAGTCAAGATGTGGCCACCCACTCATCAATTAGTCAACAAATCAATAGTTCCAAATTTTGGCCTATAAAAGGAGGCACTTACCATGTATTGAGGCATCTTGGTGTTCAGATCAAGATCATGCTCTTGCTTTCTCTCTTTGTATTGCTTATGTCTTGCTTTCATTAATATCAAGTTTATGCACTTCATTTCCTTTCCTTTGTCTAGTTAACTTCTTTCTCATTTATGTTCTTGTCTTGCTCATTTATGTTTCTTTCTTTTATTATGTCTAGCTAAGTTAATTATGTCAAGGTGAAAAGGGTACACTAATGGTGTAAGAACAAGTATAATATAAACTTAACATGGACCTTAACGTTGGATACTAACATGTTTTATATTTGTTATCTTGTTCACTTTAATACTTTGCTTGTTAAATGGTTAATCTAGATTTATGTTGTGTAACACTTGGTACAACAAATACTTGGCACTTTCATAGCCCATACTGTATGGTTTAACCGACACCTGAGCTATGAAAGGAACTTGATTTGTTGTTAACATAAGTTATAATCATGAATGCCTGCCAACATTTACAAGTATTAGCTTTATTCGAATAAGATAATTAATGTAATCATGTTAACAATTTATAATCTGATTGGAACCTCCTTTATGTGTGGTTTCCAATTGAGTAATAAGAGTTTATATTATACTTGTTTGAAGTACCATTAGTGGATCCTCTAACCTTGACATCTGTTTTTATCATTGTTTAATCCTTACGTTAATCTTTTATCTCAAAGTTCTCATTAATTTCTTCATCTTCTGTTATTATTATTATTACCATTGTTATTATTATTATTATTTACATTCTGTTTATATTATATAATATATATCTTTGATCTTTTCATAAAGTCAGTATATAGGCTGGAAACCTGTGACCCGATCTTTAGATCATTCTCAGGTATAACAACGCCACGTACTGAGTATTATTGTTGTTGTTGTTGTTGTTGTTGTTGTTGTCTTGTTAATTATAATTTATACAATTAACCTCTCTGTGGTTCGACCCCGGTCTTGCCGGGTTATTTATTACTTCGACACTCCTGCACTTGGGAAGAGACATCAAGCTTTTGGTCGTGTCAAAACTCAAAATTATGCATTCTTCTTTCTTTTTTATTAGTTGTTCAACAAACATGCAATGCTAAACACTTTTTCTTGGTTGCAAGGACACGAAAACCTTTGGATTTCAAGAATTGTGAGATTTATTTTACCTTTTCTTTTCAGTTTATATGATGAATATGTTTGTTCTCCTATGCTTATTTTTTCTATGATTGTTTATTTTAATTGCTAGAGCGGACTCTAAGTTATTATTGTAGACAATCTATTGGTAAGTTTGATATCAAAACCGAAGTTGTGGTATATGAACCTTTGAAGCAACTGAGTTTAATAATTGTGGCGGATCTACGTTATTAATCTTAGGGAGAACATTCAATCAAATCAAACATAGACTGCGAACAATTATGTTTTCTTGATTAATCAACTTGTCTAGTTCTTAAGACTGTCATTGAATTAAATTACTAGTGCGGACACTGTGGTTGTTTGATGGTTAGGGTTAGTTATACGGTGGATCCGTTAACTACCCAATGTTAAGAAGAGATAAATATTCAGAATATAAATTGATGTTTCGTTTCCATGATCAATTTTGATTTCTGTAGGTGGATGTGTGCTTGCAACCAAGGTTTGTTCTCTTGATAATTTTCTGATTTTATATAATTTTGCTTGATAGTTTTTTAATTTCTTTTGCTTCATCTTAGATAATGTCCAAACCCCCCCCCCACAAATTGCATATCATCTAGCATAAAAATCTGACTTGAACCTTTCTCATAGGATTGACCCCTTGTTTGCTCTATACTATCTTATGTGTTGTGTTTGAAATTAGGGTAATTAATTTATACGACCATGACATCGCAACAAGGTTTAAGTTCTATATTCCTCTATATTACGAGAATATAAATGCATTAGTGTCTGTATATCTTATTGAAAAGGAAAAGATCATAACGCCACATCACCAATTATCGTGATTCCTCTAACCAGTGTGTAAGTCCATGTGGTTGCTAAAAAAATCATTGATCAATTTTTGTGTTATTTATATCTATAAAAACTTTTCTTCTTTGTTTAAGAGAACCTTGGAAATTTTACTCTCTCAAATATGTACTCCTTCGTAGATAGATATTTCATCTCCTGAAATTGATCCTGATTATAAAGACTGATTAAAAGAGTCATTGTGGGCTAATATCAAGGAGGTCATGGTCATTCTTGGCTTAGAGGACAATATTTTGGGTAATAAAACCTACACCAATCATCTAAAATAGCTCCAAAAGGAAACCATTTCCTTAAAGCTCAAGGACTCATTATGTCATAACATAAAAAGAAGTCTTGGCATAATTGCACTATGATATTTACCCTCTTATTAATACTAAAGATACTCAAACAACAGTGTTACAAGAAAAGGAGGCTATCCAATAATCTTTTTAAGCTTACAGAGAATCATAAAAGGCTGAATATTCACTTATCCAATAGGGAATTAGTCCCTTAAAGATGCTTCTTTACAAGTTTAGTCCTAAGAAACCAAGGTGGCTCATATAAAGAAAAAGTTGATTGGGGTTGAAAAGGATTTTGTTTAAGTTAAGGTTGCTCTAGCCTCTAAAAAGGTTGAAGTCATGAATCATATAAAAAATATATATATCTTCATAATTTAACTAACATTACTTCTATTTTTTTAATCATAAAGACCATCAAGAAAAAATCCCTTGAAAGACATTAATAGGGCTTATTCATCTTAGGAATCTTATAGAGTAAAGGTTGTTAACTATTTTCTAGAGGAACAATGAATATGTACCATTTTTTTTAAATAACCATAATTTTTTCTTTACATTTTTATCAAAAAATAATGTTTTCTTTTTTATCTTAACTGGTTATTTAAGAGTTTGAACTCATATTATAAGGAGAAATATAAATTTTACCAACTTATATTTTAAACTAAATTAATTATACTTAAAGTATAATCAATATAATCCTAGAGTGATCTTAAGGTTGTGCTCTTTAGGTTAATTGTATAGGTCCTCTAGAAAATTCACCTTCTAGGTTAATATTATATATGAAAGCGATAATTTATATTCAAATACCAACCACTGATCAATCGATAATATAGTTGCCCATCTTCGTTAGTTAGTTAGGTGATAGGAGGCTATTTATCTTATTTTGAATTATTATGGCCAATTAGAAGTATGCCCTTCCATACTGGATCATTTTTTTGAAAAATGTTTTGATTGAACACACTTGTTATATGCATTTTCAACCTTTCTCTTAAGCTTTAGCAAATGATCTAACGCATAAAGTCTAATCTCATACAAGTTCTCTAACTTTACTAGTATGATTGATTTATAGTTTGAACTATCATTGTTACCTTGTGTAGGACTCTTGAGTGATTGTAGTTTAAGCTCAATAAGTAACTTAGAATCATGCCTATATGTTAGAGTAAATAGAGAGGTTCCTAAAGTAGTATTTTATGAAGTCATATATGCCTATAGTACTTCTAGTAAATTCATTCATGAATCTCATATTGCTCTAGGATTAAGGCAACAATAACACCCAAGGGGGATGAATTAGATGTTCCACTAATTATGTCAAATAATGAAAATAATCACAATAAGCATATATAACACAATAACCAACAAGATAATTAAAGTGTTTAAAGTAAAGAGATAAGGGAAGAGAGATTACAAACTCAGTTTTTAATGTGATTCAGGAAGCCTACATCCATACCTCAAGTACCAACCATACTTGAGTATTTTACTCTTTTACTAATCTAAGTGAAAGAAAAAATGCCCTTGATGAATCCACATCAAGCAATTACACCACTTAAAGATGTCCCCTCGTCAAGATTTTTCTCTTGATGATAATACCTCAGCAATGCCAAGAGTTTATCAAAACTCTCAGGTGTTTATAATTATGATTTGTTTACAACAAGATTCACTCTCTTAAAGAGTAAATTATACAATTAAAAACTATAATCTCTATATCTCACTCAATAGCACTTAGAATGATTGAAGGTGCGTAAGTGTAATGAGTGTGAGATTTTATACTATTATGCTAGAATATAAAGATTTAATTTAACACAACTTAGAGTATGTTAATATTGATGATTTCTAATTGGTTTTTCTTTTGGAATAACTTCTATATTATGAATGTTCATAATCTCTCTTTTATTTTGGACAAAATATATATATATATATATATATATATATATATATGTTTCCAAAAGAAACTAGTCATTCAAATGTCTTTAACTGCTAAAACAATCGATCAATTCTTGAAACATTTTTAGGTGTTCATCACGAATGAACTATTATCGATCGGTTCACTTGGTATGTTTAATCAATTGACCAGTTCAACTTAATAACTAGTTTTGCCAGTTTTAAACCTGGTGAAACTTGAACCAATTAAATGTATATCAATCCTATTTATGCATGCAATGTGAAATGTACGAGTTTATTTTAGTTTGCTTATTTAATAAGATATAAAGATTTAACAATAGGCTCTAAAATGAATCCTTAATAGCCAAGTCTTCACATGCTTTGCATCTTGGACATGTTGTTGGATTTCTTCATTCAATTTCATATGCTTATTGATGTGATCTTCATATAAAACCTATTTAAACTTAATTTCATTCAAACATATCATTAGTCTATTTTCCATTTAATTGTTATCATCAAAATACAAGATATTATAAATATTAATATGTGACCCATATGTCAACAATCTCTCTTTTTTCATGATGACAATTAATGTATATATACTTATAGATATAAGGATATATATCTCCCTTTAGAGATTTAAACAATAATATGCAATTTATAAATATATATCTCCCTTGTAATTATGTAAACATGTATTTATATATATTTTATATCTATTCTCAACAAAAAGTAAATAAGGAAAGTGAAAAAAATTAGAGAAACATAATATAATATTTAATATACACCATTCATTACAGAAAAGGAAAGAAAGCAAAATGAAAGGCATGAAAAACATAAGTTTATGGTACAATCATCTAAGGTAGTGGATAGCGAGAGACCAAGTTAGCCATCATATCCTTGATATCTCGTAGGTTGCTAGCCATATGCTATTGATTAGAGAGGATTTGCACTTGTGATTCTTGAAAATGACTCAAATTATTCTCAATATATATAGGCTAAGCAATCATTCATCCTAGATATATATAGGCTAAGCAATCATTCATCCTAGATCTCCATGAGCTAGTACCAATATTTTCAGGAGAGGAAGTTGGAGGTGGTGTCTTAAACACATTACCAAATTCATCATCACCAACTTGTTGTTCATTTTCCTTATCATGCTTTTACTCGCTAGCTTGATCTTTAGGAACCCATGCACCATCCTTATTTAAGACAAATTTCATATTTGTTAGGGTCATATTATCTATCTCTAAATGTTTGAAATATGGTGTCCGATCTGTATCCTTGAATTTAACATTGAAATGCTTAAAGATAGTTGGTAAACATTGACCATAAAAAAAAGACTTTTGTTTTTTTTTTTTATCATTTTCCATTATTAAATTTTTCATTATAATGTATGGCAAATTAATTGGCCTTCTTCTAATCATACAATCAATAAGGCATAAGTTTATAAAAGTCACTTCATCAAAGTGCTCTTTCTTGGACAAAATATTATGTGTTATGACCCTATGAAGCAATCTAGGTGTTAGCATCAAGTCTTGACTCGTAATCTTTGCATCCGGTGCAAATTTTCTCTCCTAGTATGCATAATAAGGCTTGTTTTGAAGGCCTCAAGATCCTAGATTAATACGTTATGCTCATATTAACAAAGAACACTCTAATAAGAGAGGAATATGTTTTAGTTGTCAATATTCGAGTTTTAAAATGTATTTGTTTTTATGTTAAAAAAGTATTTTTTTTTTAATTTTTGTAATTTTTTTATGATTTTAAATTGTTTTGATGTGCTAATGTTAAAAATAAATTTTAAAAAATATTAAATAATTATTATTTTAATATATTAAAACAAACACTTTAAAAAGCTATCACCACTACAATACAAAACACTACCTTAATAACTTCAATTTTTTTAATAATAGTAATCTAATGAGAAAAGACTACCTACGTCAACAATCATAATAAATACTTTTTAAAATTGAAAAACACAAATCCATTTTCACCAAAAATAATAATAAAAAAATCCATATTATATATGCTCATAAACTTATTTTAAAGCGATAAAAAGGTAAGTACGTTCGCCCTAGTAGTTTTGTATTTTGCAACTTATTTTGATAAAACAATATTTGAGTTTCAATTATATTTTATATAATGAGAGGACGGTCCCTGTATATTTTGTAATCCAAGACTCATTAAGCTTCCCGCTATGCCAAAAAAGACAATCAATATTATATATGCTCAAAATCTGACGCCATATCTACATACAATACAGTAGTACGTAGGCCATTGCTTCTGAAAAAAAATCAATCAAAATATGTATGGAAATAGCGTGAAAATTTATAAACAATCAACATATATCAATCTAATCATGTAAGCGTGTGGAATTCTTGGGCTGAATTCGCGACCTTGATGAAGACATCTTCTAAGGTGGTATCCGACAAGCCCCATGCGTAAACCGGGAACCTGCTCTTTGCAACCTCGACTGCATGGAACACATCTGCCATGCTCACCTCATGTTTTGGCATCTCAAACTTCTGGGTTCCAGCCATATGGTATGTTCTTTCGGCGTTGGGGGAGAGACGACGAACCATGCGCTCCACCTCATGCTCGTCGTTTGTAGATGTCGTCATTGTGAACACGTAAGATCCTCCATATCTAGCCTTCAGCTGTTACACACCAAAGCAACAGAAGGAAGGCAAACGCCAGCTTAGAAGAAAGTAAAAATAGGTGCTCTTTAAGATCTAATTTGAAAAACAATGCATGTTACTATGAATTTCTGAAAGAATCATGCGAGGTCTCTAAGCAAATACAAGCAATCGTCTCATAGTTACCTCTTTTGGGTTTCCTACGCACTGTAAGCCTCCATCAACAAAAATCCCCAGCCTATCACACAGGTACTCTGCCTCCTCCATGGAATGTGCTGAGAACAAGAAGTCAAGAATTGTGAGTGAAACTGAAAGGAGAAGGTTTTCATTTTAAAAATCATTAGAGGTAGAGGTAGAGGTAGAGCAGTACTGGTCAGAATAATTGCTCGGTCTTGCTTTGCACGCTTCACAACATTCCATAAATTGCTTCTTGAAGCTGGATCTAATCCAGTACTGGGTTCATCCATATAAACAACCTGCAAAATATCCAAGAATCTGGATAAGCAAGGGCATTGGAAGAATACAACAAATCCCAAGATTTCGTGCAGAAAAGTAATTTTGAGAGAGACAATGACATACTTTGGGATCTCCAATCAGTGAAATGGCAACGCTAAGCCTCCTCTTCATACCTCCACTGTATTTCCCAGC
Organism: Populus tremula; assembly: GCA_964019445.1. Lineage (NCBI taxonomy): Eukaryota > Viridiplantae > Streptophyta > Magnoliopsida > Malpighiales > Salicaceae > Populus > Populus tremula. Next base: position 7,794,071 of record CAXHTJ010000004.1, read on the forward strand.
TTGTTTGTCAGCAACCCCTCCGTTAAATAGGTTGACGCTCTTAAGAGAGTCTTCCACTGCCTAGAGAAGCAGAATGGTAAAAAAAGAGAGGCTTAAAAATTGTCCAAGTAAAAAGGGCCAGTAAAATTTGCCAAGGCATTTGTATGCATTGCAATCAGGGAAAAAACAAGGAATGGGTTTGCAAGAATTCCCAACAGGGAATTCTCTCGCAATCACCTATTTCACAAAAGAGTAAATAACCAGCTGTGAGAAGCTGAAAGTTGAGATGAGAATGACCTACTTTTTTCAAAGCAGCGCCTTTTAGGTTCTTTAGTCGGCCATAAAATAGCAGGTGTTCTCTTCCCGTCAGAGTTTCCCACAGCAAGCTAAAGGTTGTCCAAGAGAAATTAGCAGAACAAGAATGTCAGAACTACAGCTGAGGACGAAGATGTATTCTTGAAGAAAACAGAACCACGAATTAACTTACTCGTGCTGCGGGCAAACGCCCATGCTGGTATATACCCAATCCATTTGAGTCCGTATGTCTAAGCCCTCGACATATGCTGTCCCCGTGCTGGGTGTTGTGAGCCCAATCATCTAAACAACAAGATATATTCAATTCTATTTTCTCAAGAAGACTAATTAAACCTAAAATCATCTCAAGATATGGCAAAGGAATTACAGAGCAAAGTGTACTGACCATACTAATAAACGAGGTTTTCCCTGCACCATTTGGACCAAGCATGCCGAAGCACTCCCCTCGAGGAATTGCGAGAGATAATCCTCTCACTGCCAATTTCTCTGGATTTCCATCCCTTCCTGGATACACCTTTCTCAGGTTGTCACAGACGATTGAATGAGTTGTTGTTGGTTCCAGCAGTAACTGCTCGACCTTCTCCCTCTGCATTTAAAAAGATGGGCACAAAATTACATTTACACAAGATTGACTGCAGATTATTGGCACAGAAGTATTTCAAGATCAAATGATAAGGTTGAGTGCTTGACAAACACATGAATTGAAGAAGTTCATAAAAAATCATGAAATATTAACAGTAATGATTAGAGGCATAGGTGGTCTAAAGCTCATAAGCCAATCCATCTTAGAATTTATTGTTTGACAAGTGCTCTACACAACCACCTTGTTGATTCTTTTGGAAAGAAGACAAATATAGCATGCCATAGAAGAAAAAAATGAAAATATTCTGACGTTTTATTATAGAACCTACAAAGTCCACAGATATTAGACCTAGCTCTAGCAGGGAATGATTACTCATCAGAATTAGGTAAGGGAATGTTACCTCCTGAAGGACATCAGGTTTATCCATATCAACAAAAACTTTAGATGCCTGCCTGCCCAAACTAGGCTTCCGAAAAGATGATGGACGCTTCTTCCGAAACTTTTGCAATAAATATTTTGGATTTTTTCCACTTCCAGATGAAAAAATTTGATCCACGTAATAGGCTATACAAAGCACCGCCATCCATTCAAGAAGCATGATAATCATCACGTCGCTCATCCCATTTTCACTGTCACTCAAATTTCCCCACTTCATGCCATCAGTCCCCATGGAGTTGCCTTGTAAGGAATACTCTGCAAACTCGTACAAGCCACGATATAGAGCGAAACCAGGATATAACTCCATGAATATGATCCATCCCTCTGTAACAAGAGAAACAAGTCCCGTAAGGGTAAGGCTGGCGAAAAGTAGAAACAGACAATCAATATAAAACCTAGACAGCTATTTCACATTGACAACCAACAGCAGCAACTTGTGGAAAATAACACTTGTAGACCTACATAATAGGTTTCCCAGCACAATTGAGCTATTACCAGTATCTAAAATTCACAAATTATATAAGCAATCATTAGCCTCCTCACATCTGTTAAATCTCAGAAACTGAAACAACTGCAACAACACATGCAGTAGCATAAAATCTGAACATCGGGATTCTTTCCCGTTAACATCCATTAGGGAATTTAAAAGGCCTGTTGAAGAGGGAGTAGAAAGTACTGTGGTTTCACAGATTCTTCTACTTACTTGGGAATGAAGCGTCTTCAACGAAGGACTGGAAAAGAAAGCCACCTAAAAGCCCAGTTCCAAAGACACATATATAGCCTACAACTGTAATCATCAAATTCAACTATCAGGAACAAGACCAGTTGATATTAAAAGGAAAAATCATTTAACAATCAAATCAAACAGCTGCTAACAACAGACCTGTAGCAGTCTTGACATTCGAAAAGAATGCGGAGACCAGGAACGCCAAGGAAATTTGCAGGTTTATATAGAGGAAATAAAACACAAATTGGATGAAGTAGTCGTTCAGTGTGAAGAATTTCAAACCTGCAATTTAGCCATGTGAGTAACTTGAAGCAAGGGCAAAAATTAGAAAGCATTGAGGATTGGAGTAATGCCTACCTACTAGTGACCCAAATGCCACAAAAACGAACATGTATAGTGCAGATATAGCAAGAAAATACATATAAGAAATCATCCAATAAGGCCCATCTCCAAGCCCATGCATTTTCATCATGATCCGTAGTTTCTGTTGTTTCTCATAAACCAGTGCTGTCAACACCACCTATAGCAAAAAGAAATAAGATCGCATAACTTCAGCAAAAAGGAAGAAACTAAACTGGACTAACTAATTTTAATTCTCTAATATTAAACTTGTCGTGATCAAACACTCAGCTACTCTAACCCACTGTGCAAGAAATAAAAAAGAAGAAGAAAAGTTACTTGTCTTGAACAGGTGACACCAGCCATGATTTGAACAGAATTTGCAACTAAATACTAGCCTCAAAATAAGCAATTGCTGACAAGAAATGGATCGCACACTTACCGGAAACAGTTGTATGACAACCCATGTAAAGAAGAGAGTGCCAAGAAGAGATGCGATATCCAGCTTGAGCTTTGTTGAAGTTTTAGGCATTTCTTTGACAAAGTCTAACATCATTTTAGCACCAGATCCTAGAAACGACTGAAGGTAGGCATTCGATACCTGTGAAGATAGAGACATTAGCTTGTATTATTGTTTGATGAGGATGGTGTAAGGCTAAGAAAGCAGAGAAAATAAACATGCAAACAAGGGCTTTGTAAGAAATGAAATCCAGTAACAGTTGTTGTGGGCGGTGCGTGGTCCAGAAGGAAGACAAATAATCTACATAGAAAAATATCCTCTGCTAGGATTGATTATAACCATGAACACAGCCTTGCTCTTTGAGGGGGGGAAGGAAAGGATTTAATAGAATTAAGCACTTCAGGTGCTTTACATACCAGATTTACTGCACGTGGTAACCGCACCAAGTAGGTTTCCCCATCGCTAGAATCCTTGTAGGTGGCGTTGTACCACACATTCACATTAAAATTAGTGGCATCGGAGTTTAAGAAATCATAGGCTGCAGGAAAATGAAGTGGTAAGAATTCTCCTAACACGGAGCTACAGTAATCACACGCTAGATTTGTGTTGAAATCTGGAAGGCTAACCTCCAAGTATCTCGTTATACTTCCTCTCTGCATTTCCTTTTTCATAGCCCCGGTATATCTGATCATTTATCTCCGAAGAACTATTGCGCCACAAACTTTGACTTTGAACACATGTGGTCACTGAGTTTCAAAACAAGAAGAGGATAAGCAAAGATTCTGATAAGCATCAACTGCGTGACTTTGGAAGCTGTAATGGTAAGCGTGGGTAGAAGTTCAATTGTACCATTTTGGAAGGGAGTAGACTGATAGGGAACAGAAACAGTGAATGTAGAATTCGATGTGCACAGACTCTGAATGTTATAGAGAGAACCCTCGGCGAAAGCAGGATCAAGAAAATTGTCCTGTTTAGGTTCTGAATTTGAACCCTGGAACATTTTGTAAAGGTCAAAGTATTAGATGCATAGTCAAGAGAGGAAGATGAAATACAGACATACATCAAGTATGAAGCAGGAAAAACAACTAACCAGCACGCTGTTGGTGGAATTAAGAATGGAAGGAGCTGCGAACATCATCTCAGCCAAACCTAAAAAATAGATACATAAATATATAAAGATCGAGGTTAAGATCATGATAAAACCTGACATATTCATATCCATCTCCTAGGCAGGTGGAAGAGAGATCCTCACTACTTACTTTGTCCAAGCGACCTATTAGTTCCGGTGATAAAAAGAGAAACAGGACAGCTGCCGGTTTGTCTACAAGACTCGTCCGGCAAATCACTAAGAGGATCAGAAGCACTTCTGACGGCACGATATTGAGGACCCGGAACCTGTAACAGAGGAGGCCACTTGGGTGGAATAGGAACAGAACAACTAGGGGCTTGATCCAAATCTGAGTATTGTAAACCACACACTCTGTCACACGTTCCATCTGGATTTGTATTGATACACTGACAACCGCACACGTTACTATCTTTGCTTATTTGATTGTCAACCAGTGTTTGAGTGATGATAAGGAGGATACAGAGCACGAATGGAAATGAGATTAGCCTGCAATTCGCACTGATGTTTCGTTTCTGCGAGAACACACATGGATTAATAATCTCTATTCCACTACTTAATTAACCATGCATTCAAAATAAAACAAAAGGTGAAAATCCCATCACAACCATTCATTTGGTGTGATTTGTGGTTCTTGGAAACAAACACAGAATACTTGTTTGTTTTGGAAAGAGGAAAGTGAATATGTATTTCTATACGTGTAAATACCTGATAAGTTAAGTTCTTCCTGAGCAAAGCATCAGCCTGAATCCAGAAAGCTGCCGTGTGAGGCGATGCATCGGAATCCGCCATCGAGAATTAACCAGAAAAACAACAACTTATTTCCCGCCAAAAACCAGCTGAAATTTTGTTTTCTTTTAATATTTTTGCCTTAAACAAAACAGAATATATTTTTATATGTATAAGCTATGTGTTCTTCGTGGCAATGGCAAGTAGCAACGAAACCAGCAGAACAGCCCAGCTCTTAATGAAATGAAGCTGCAGAACCCCTCCCTTTTATGTGTTTCGTCATGGCAACAAGCCACAACTTCATTTCCCATTTGACAACTTTGCCCCCGTATACATCTTCTATTTACGTGATCGTTAATGAAGTCGGCTCTTGTTGACTTTCTGGCTTTTTTGACTTCGCATTACTAAACAATTACTTATTAATCGAACATCGCGTTTGGAATTCAAGACCGAGATAGCGGGGCTGCGACGTCATGGCATACTGCCGAAACTGCCCTTCGTTTGAGATGTCCATAGTGCCCCTCACGCGCTTTGACCAATCGGGTTCCTGCGTGAAATGCCAAGACTGCCCCGGTACTTGATTCGAACTTGGAACAGTCCTGATGAACTGCTTGCCTATGGGAGTTTGAATTTTATTTTATTTTATTTTTATTAATTAATGAAAACAGGCTAAACAGAAAGTTAAGCTGCCTGATGACACGGGTCATTGGTCAAATGCGTTGCGTGGTGATGCATTCAAGTCAAAATACGGAGGCAGTACGACCATTAAAAAATTTAAATTTTTTATTAGCTCTAGACTAATTTTTAATATTTTTATTATTTTAATATAATAATATTAAAAATATATTATTTTAATATATTTTTAAATAAAAAATAACCCAAAAAACATGTCGAAAACATGTCAATAGTCTATAATGGATTTTGAACATCTTCTTCCTCGTTTTTTTAAATAAATATAATTTCATGAATTATATTTATATTTTTTAATTGAGGTTAACGATCAACTTTTTGTGTAAAATTAATAACTTTGTTCTTAAGGTTTTTTTACTGGATTATATTATCTACAGATATTATATCATTTTATGAGCCAGGTGCACGCCAAGTTACTCAAAAAATGTCATAGAATGCTGATTGGGAAACTAGATAGGGTCAATATATATATATATATATATAGCGTGAAGAAAAAACAAGTAAAATATATTTGAAATAAGTGCAAGGGAAGAATAATGGTAATCATGTTTGAACAAGTCAAGCCATCTCGAAGAAAATTATGATGTTAGTCATGGAAAATGTCTGAAGGCGAGGGAAAAAAGAAAATATATTAAAAGTAGGAGTAGAGACACGAGACCCATGGCCATGATAAGCGCCTTTGTTTTCCTTTTATGTCAGCATCATCGCAGCTGTCAAAGGAAATGTATGGATTAATTCTCCGTTTATATTCTCTGGTTAAATATAATTATAATTCAACAGTTGCAGGAATCTTTATTCTCAAGAAAACTCGAGTGTCAATGTGAACGAGATGTTCTCTAAACTCTCCGAGGGATGATTATGCAGCTACAGGGTTTCTTAGACTTGTCGAACAGTACTGGAAGTTACTCGGTTGCTTCATTCCTGATCAATCGGTCGTAGGATGACATGCTTCCAACACTTTGGTAAGAAGTACCTGGTCAACAAGGCAAGCTAAGCAATCTTTATTTCGAAGAATAAAATATAAAAATTGGAGAGGACCCTTTTGAACGTGAGAACAGATTGAAAGACTGAATCCAAATTGATGATACAATAAAGTTCAAACTAACAGTTGGTAATCGTACGTAATACCAAGAGGCAGCTGCTTTGAAACTTCGTTTTCTAACGTCTTGATTAGAGGAAATGATTTAAAGGAATCGCCACTTTTCTGCTAGACCAGAAGAATAGTTAACGCTTCGACAGAAGTCAATTTGATCTGTTGAGTGGATAGGCAAAGACAATAAATGGTTGCCAGACTATTTCTGCAATTTGAATCGAGCTCCGCAGTAATATACAAGCTCCTTGAGTAGTCAACAAATTAATCCAATAAAAAAGTTACCCATTTCTACAATAAGAACCCTAATAATTCTACACCATGGCCAACCCAAGTTGACTGCATTGCCAATCCATGAAAGATGGCAGACACCTCATCAGTTGCGGGATGGAATATTGTGGCATCGACTTCTTCAGAATTTATGTACTTCGTTTTCCAGCAAAGCTGCTTGTCATCTGCCTATCCCTGCATATACATTAGAAGTTTGAACATGGTTTCCATGTTCGATAAAACACTAACAAGAGTGACTGACATCTGTAGTTTTAATGTGTTCACTCCTCATACACTTGAAACGCTCGAAGATCTCATTGGATCTCTCATCTTGGCATTACCATTGCACTCCATGCAGCAATACCACTCCTCTCCATCCTGTCAGATTCTCCGGTCCCATCTCAGATCCCTGAGCTTAGTGCATATAGAAAGCAGAGTTAATTGCTAGAGTAATTTACGCTAAGTGAGTTTTGACCTGGTTGAGGTTTTTGGTCAAACTCTTGGCGAGCATATTTAAAAATAAATAAAAAAATGTTACCGTTGAGAAACGAAATGCCGGGGAATTCATTTCTTTTAACGTCTGTACAAATGAGTGTGTGGCCACTGCCATGAATTCTGTAATTCCGTACGTTAACTAGGTTATTTTTTAAAATAATTTTAATTAAAATAATTTTTTTTATTTTAAAATTTTTATTTTTAATATAGTATATTTAAACGATTATAAAATTATAAAAATAAATCATTTAAAATAAAATAAAATAAAAAATCAAATGTTTTTTTTTGGGATGCGCAGCCGCGCAGGGGGTCCATGTAAGAATTGACGTTGATGTGATTGCCAATTTGCCATGCCCTTAATTATTCCATTCGACGGGTGGCTGCGAATAAGCAGTAAGACTTTAGAGGATAGTTACCCTTTTTGGACAAGAGCAGATGAACTGATGTGAGCTAAAATACAGTCTGGTCAACTTTCGTGTTCGCCTTATTGCATTATTGATATCACTAAAATTCTTTAAACTTTAATTGCACCCATAAAAGGACAATACAAGTCACTTTATCATTGGAATAATTCATCGGTTGTTAGAATAATGTTTTTAGATATAATTTTTAGAATATGTAATTAAATAAGTACACGTATATTAGTATTTAATTTTATTAAAATATATAATTGGATATAATTTTTATTTAAAATATTTTTATAAAAAAATAAATAATTCTCTAATTCTTTCCTTGAATTTTGATTTGTGGTAACTTGATTTATTTGTGAAATAAAACTAAGATTTATACCTTGCTAGAATAAGAATTTATGTTTATATTACAAAGCGAGATTTGATAATTTGATACTTTAAAGTGTAAACTTGATTTGTTTTTAAAATGTCGTTAAAGAACTCTTATCATTTACGCTTTATGCTTTATCTAATTTAGTTTTGTTCTTTGTAGATTTCAAATTCAGAAGAAGAAAATTTGAGAGTTTTTTTATAAAACTCTTTCATTTGAAGGGTCTGCCTCGAAAAAAATTTGTACCTTCAAGAATTTTTATTTTTTTTATCTTGGGTGAGACACTCTATTTTTGTCTTAGGTTAATTTTTTAATATCACATAATATTATTTTATTAGTTGATTTTTATCTATGAAATTTTGTATTTATGACAAGATATCTTAAATATCTTATCTCATGTGTCAACCTTCCATTGACTAAGAAATATATGAAGGTCTATTTAATTTTCATGTTATTTATTTCAATTTTATTTTATCCTTTCATGTAATAAATAAAATAAAAATGATACATAGCAATTTTTAATTGGTGGAAAATTTTGTTTCTGCAACGTCATTTTGATCTTTTAATATATATATATATAGATATTGACTTGTCCGAGTTTAGTTAGGTTAATCTAATCATTAAAAAAATCATTTAGAATGAACTTGATTTAATTTGGTTAATGTATTGTCTAATTCAACTAAAAACTCGATCTAAATCAAGCTTTGGGTCTTGAATGTTGTAAGTTAGCTAATCAAGCAAGGTGAGATACAACTATGCTATAAAATACGCTTTAACTACACCAAAACAAGATTTAATATGAGGATTCTTAGATGTTTATGGAATGTGGCAGTCAAAAATTATATATAATACTAAAAGAGATGAAACTTTCACTATGTACACTCTTATAATTTACTATGCTTTGCATAGTAACTATTTATCCCTGTCCTACAAAAACAACATGCTTTGCTAAGATGGTAGTTCTGTCTTTTAATAAGGGCTCAAATGCCATCATCAAATTCATGAGGGTCATTATAGTCATGTCATATTTTTATAGTATAGTAAAAATACTAAATTACCCTTACATGTTATTTTCATTTAATTACTTTAAGGGACCTTTTTTATGTTTTTCTAAAAATTAGAATGACTAAATTATTCCTGATATCAAATTTTCTAAGCTTTTGCTCCAAAGGTGTTTTTGTCATTTCCTATAGGTTTTTCGTGTTATTATTAGGTTGAGATAAGGGGATTCAATCCTTTTATATATTTTTTAAAAAACTTATTGGCATGTGCATGAAACATACCAGCATTTAAGGCATCTCCGTGCTTTTTGAGCGGGAAGTGAGTCATTGTCTAATGGAATAATGCCAGCTTCCTCCATGGCATTTAAAGCTCCATGATGTCCTCTCTACATGGGGTTGCATGTGTAGTGTTTTGATTTGATGATTTGTTGTTGGTTGCCTCTTCCTTTTCTTTTCCTCTTCTCTATCTCTCGCTCTCTCCTCCCCCATTGAATTTCGTGTTAGCCATGAAAAAAATCAACTTTGACCTTTTATTTTATGTCATTTCATATTTAGCCCCCAATGTTTTGATTTCTAAGTTTGATTGTTAAAAAATTAACTTTGTCTTCTTAATTTATGTCATTTCATATTTAGCCTTTAATGTTTTGATTTCTAAGTTTGATTCTTATCCTTTTTATCAGTTTTAATTTGTTTTTAATTTTATCATTAAATCTATAATCTTGATTTTTAATTTCTTTTAGTTCGGTCCTCGTTCTCTTGATTTTTTTTTTTATTTGGATTATTTTGTAAATTTGATTTATCTTTTCAATTTTACCCTTTAATTAAGTTTTATAATATTTAATGTTAAGCCCTCAAAGTTTTGATTTTTAGCTCTTTTGTCAAATTTTAATTTGTTTTTAGTTTCATCTTTGGATCGATAATCTTGGTTTTTTTCTTTTTCAAATTTGATCCTCATTCTCATTCTCTTGATTTTTATTTTTTCTTTTAGATTTTTTATTAATTTTATTTTTCTTTTTAATTTTACCTTGCAACTCAAAGTTTGATGATATTTAAGATTACGCCCTTAATATTTTGGTTTTAAATTTTGATTCTTAGTCCATTTATCAACTTTTAATTTCTTTTCAATATCATTCTTTGATCAATAATCATGGTTTTTGTTTTTTGTTTTTTTTTTCATATGTGGTCCTTTTCTCTTGATTTTTATTTTTTGTTTTGGATTCTTATGTTAATCTGATTTGTTTTAATTAATTCAAAATTTAAGGTTAAACTCTCATTTTCCGAGAGTCGATTTAGGGCAATTACAGAGTCACGTGTCAGGTGAGTTGACCCGAGTGAACCCAAGTCAAACAAAATTTTTTGTTTTATAAAAAAATAAAAATGATATTATTTTTTAAAAAAAATAAAGGAAAATAGTCAATGAGTTTGGATTCGATTTTGACTATATTTTGAAGATACTTAATGTTTAACGTTGTAATAGCAGTTACTTTTCAAAGTGTTTTTTGCTTGGAAATATATCAAAATAATATTTTATTATTTTTTTAAAAATTATTTTTGATATTAGCATATTAAAATTATTTAAAAAATTAATTTAAAATAATAAAGTCAATTTTGTTTTTGTAAAAAACATGTTCCAGTAAAAAAAAAAAAAAAATAATAATAACTGAGAAGAGGGCGAAGGCAAGTTTGGCATGTTTAAAAGTGTTACTTTCAGTCTTGATTGTGTCACTCTAACACAAGGAATAAATTAAGCTGTTAGACGAATATATATATAGTTTACTATTTAGTTATATTATAAGTACAATATGTATGAATACTAATACAAGCAAGTTGTACAATATTTTTCCATGCATATTGGTGTAAGGACATTAATGTATTTTCCATACTTTAATTATCATTTAATATTTCTTGAACCAATGGTAATGATATTCTTAATTTTACATCTAAACTCTTTTTTTTTTCTTTTTGTATTAATAAAGACTTGGGTTAGAAATTCTCAACGAAAGACCTTGCAAAATAATATTGTTTTTACAATATACAGTAAATACATCATTATTTTATATATATTCTTAGTTGTATATGCTGACTGGCGGGCGTGACTTTGAATTTCTCCGATCTTCTTGGTTAAATTAAGATTAATTAATAAATTGAACCAGGTCTTGTGACCAAGGGCGATGCATTATTGCCGGAAGAGAGATGATCCAAATATTCGCATAATCGATCCTCCAATTAATATTGATATACTTGGCTGTACAGATTATCCACTCGTATATTTCTACTCTGCGCACTTCTTTTATTCGGTCCTCCCTGTCAACCTCCTCCAATAGCAAATTGCCAGCATCGGTGGCTGTTACGCCATTGGCTAATAAAAAAAGTCTTCTTTGACTGGTGGGATTCTCGCCTTCTAGAAGTTGAAAAAAAATAATATTTTATTCCATTGGCAGCATTTTAGGATAAAATCCAAATGGGGTGGGCAAATAATTCTTTTTTATTCCATTTGTGGAAATTGGTGTGAAGGCGGATAATTTGTCTGTGAGATTTAAAATCAAAATCAAAATCAAAAGATCGGATTTCTAGCTTCTAGATGCGATGTAGACTTCCCCCCAAGGAGATGTGGGGCACGTCTGGTAATTTAAGCAGCCTATCAAGCCCAAATTCACTCGCCCTTTACGTCTTCCCACCCTACCCTCGGTCACCATTTGAAAAGTCCAGTCAGAGTGGCAGGCCCTGTAATTCATGAGAGACGCAAGCCCAATTGTTATCCTTCGTGTGACCGGATTGCCCCTGCACTCCACCTCCAGACCGCGCTTTTTTAAGCGCAGGCTGTCTCTCTCTCACTTCAGAATTTAGAAACGGAGAAACAAAGAAAAAATAAAGGAAAAAAAACAGGAGGAGAAAGAAAAGAGGGAAAAACATGGAGCTGGTACAAGGATTGCCGTTACTGTACCAACAGTTCACTTCGTTGTTCAAGAAAAACATCTTGTTGTCATCAAGAAACAAGAGCGCAACATTCTTGCAGCTCTTTGCTTCTTTCTTTTTCATGTTCTTGTTGTTCTGCATCGAAAAGGCAACAGAGTCTCGCACGAACACAACGACAGGGTTCGACACGGTGAGGAATCCACAGCCTATGTGGGAGCCTCCGATCACTCCTTGCGAGGAAAAGTTCTACGTTAAAAAGCCTTGTTACGACTTCGTTTGGAGTGGAAATGACAGCGCAACAATTACCAGTATTGTTACAGCCATCATGCAGAATAATCCCAACAGGCAAATTCCCTCTGACAAGGTATTTAATTCTTACTCTGACTCCAACGTCATGTGATGCTAGTCTCAAGTAGGTTCTTGGAAAACTGAAAGAGAAGGACGTTATTTATGGAAAGTTAATTTGGATTTTCTCATTCAGGAAGTGAAGTGAAGAGAATAAAAAAGAAACAAATCTAAAGTTCCTGGGCTGTTTATTATTTTTTAGACGTATGATGTTTATTTGAATGAATGGAAGTCCTTTTGAGAAAACAAAGGAGGCAATCCAATGGGTGGAGTCCTCCTATCTTTTGTGTTTTTCTGCTCTGAACTAATTGAATATTGTTAAGAATGGATTAGGTTCTTAATACTGCAGCAGAAAAACTCGAAAGTGGATGAATCATAAAAAAAAATAAATATATACCAATCTGTTTGTGCCTTTTGCTTATGCAGGTGAGATCATTCAGAACAGAAGGAGAGGTCGATACTTGGCTTTTAAGCGAACCTATGCAAGCACCAGCAGCACTGCATTTTGTGGAAGTGAGCGCCACTGTCATCACCTATGGTCTACAGTCTAACTCTACTCCAATTGCTCGGCGAGGCCATTATGAAGATCCAACCTTCAAATTTCAAATTCCACTTCAAATTGCGGCAGAGCGTGAGATTGCTCGGTCTATTATGAGAGGTCTGAAATCTTAATTTCTCGGTTTTTTTCTGTAGAAATTGTTTTGGATACATAAGAGTGCCTCCCTTTTCTTTTTAGTTCATGTAAAATTAACTTATCGCTTGTTTTGAAACCCTGGATGTTCAGCTCCAAACTTTAACTGGAAGGTTGGACTTACGGAATTTGCGCATCCCGCAAGGCCTGCTTTCTCAGCATTGGCTACAGTAGGACCAGCTTTTTTCCTGGCATTTACCATGTTTGGATTTGTGTTACAAATTAGTAATTTGGTTGCTGAGAAAGAGCTCAAACTTCGCCAGGTATGTGCGCAAATCTGCTGTCTAGAGTTAAACAAGATTATAATTGTTGATGAATTCTTTATATTTATTATTATAGATTATTTATTTGTTCATTTATATCTTCTTCGCAGGCAATGAATATGACTGGTCTTTACGAATCTGCATACTGGGCCTCATGGATCTCATGGGAGGGAATCATTACGTTCATTTCCTCACTTTTCCTGGTTCTCTTCGGATTGATGTTCCAGTTCGATTTTTTCAAGAAAAACAATTTCGGAGTTCTGTTCTTTGTCTTCTTCCTCTTCCAGATCAACATGGTAAGATCGCTTCTACTCCATCAATGCCTGGTGTCATGTTTTTTTTTTATAAGCTTATTCATATTAACCCTTTACTACCTTTCCTCACTTGTGATGCTAGATGGGTTTTGCCTTCATGCTGTCGACCTTCATCAGCAAGGCATCATCAGGCACAACAATGGGTTTCTCCATATTCATAATCGGATTTATGACTCAGGCAAGATTCCCAGCTAAACATCAAGGAACAGGAAATGTTCTATAAATGAAATTTACCCCTAATCTAAGATCGTCTCTTAGAAAAAAACCCTCCGAAATCTTGATGTGAGGATATGGTTGATTCCGTTGTGGTAATTGATCTCATTTGTCATTGCAGATTATTACAATAGCCGGATTTCCATACAAGGAAAGCATTAGTGGTTTCTTACGGTTCATCTGGTCATTCTTCCCACCAAATCTTCTCGCAATAGCAGTAAAGCTGCTCTCCGATGCAAGTAACACTCCTGAAGATCTTGGCATCAGCTGGAAAGGACGATCAAAGTGTCCACCTGACGCTGATGACTGTGCTATCACAATTGTACGTAATCACTATGCTCACCGAGAATAGAACACATAAATGCACACAATATTATACATACTACTGAGAACTCCCAGAAGCCTTCGCGTTAGTTTTTTCTAAGTTAATTTTCATCTCGTTTTGCCTTTCTATTCTTACTTTTAATTTCCTCTGTTTTCGATCTTCGTTTGAGCTGTTTATAACTCTTATTTTTCTTGGCAGAATGATGTTTACACATGGCTCATATGTCTCTTCTTTCTCTGGTTTGTTTTGGCAATCTACTTTGATAATATATTCCCAAATGCATCCGGTGTGAGAAAATCTCCTTTTTACTTCATAAACCGTGGATATTGGACAGGGAAAGGTGGAGACAAGGTCGAAGGTAATGGTCTTTTTTTTTTTCATTTATTGGTTGCAAGAACGTGTAATTAAGGACATGATCTTGCTGCACTCTACTTCAGTCCATGTCTCTCATAGCTAGGTCTTATTGTTGTCTAATTAGAGTTCTAACTATGTTCTTCCTCTATTGTCGCAGAGGGTGGCATTTGTAGTTGCACGGGTGAAATCCCACAACAAGAGCATATTACTCCAGATGATGAAGATGTGCTTGAAGAGGAGAATGTCGTAAAAAATGATGCAAAAGAAGGCACAGTCAACCCAGATGTTGCAGTTCAGGTACGAGGACTTGCAAAGACATATCCTGGGACCACACAGATCAGTTGTTGTAAATGCAAGAAGACTTCATCTTACCATGCTGTTAGGGTAAGCAATTTCTATCCAACTCTTGAGTAGTACCATGCTGGTTTTGGATTGCAGTCTAGTTGTGGTAGAATATCCGTTTTATATATGTTATATGCAGGGCTTATGGGTCAACTTCACCAAGGATCAGTTATTTTGTCTGCTTGGACCCAATGGTGCCGGAAAAACTACAACAATGAATTGTTTAACTGGCATAACACCTGTGACCGGTGGAGATGGTAATATACTCTCATTTCACGGTTCCGATACTTTGGGATTGGTTTAGAAGCATCAGAATAATGACTTCCCAACTATTTTGTATTAACAGCCTTGGTTTATGGACATTCTGTTCGAAGCACGGTTGGCATGTCAGGCATTCGGCAAATTATAGGAGTTTGTCCACAGGTGAATTCTCTCTCGAGTGTTTGTTTTCGCTTGTCTGCATATTTTCACCAGTATGCAAGCATGCCCCATGTGCTATTGCTACTTAGTCTATAGAGACTAACATTTCCACATCCTTGTGTAGTTTGACATTCTCTGGGATGCATTGTCCGGTGAAGAACACCTCCACCTCTTTGCAAGTATCAAAGGTCTACCCCCAGCTTCAATCAAATCGGTATGTGATATATGAGCCTGAAGTCTTAATATCCCATCATAATCTCGTAGCCATAATTTGTTGATTGGACATTCCGACCAAAAAGTACGACAGAATTAAGTACCTCCATGCTTGTTGTTCTCACTCAAATATTCTAAATAATTCTTTGGTCTATATGGACTGCAGGTTGCTCAGGAATCATTGGCAAAGGTGAAACTAACTGAATCAGCGAAAGTAAGATCCAGGAGCTACAGTGGAGGAATGAGGCGTCGTTTGAGTGTTGCTATAGCCCTTCTCGGTGACCCTAAGTTAGTCATTTTGGATGAACCGGTATGGAGATTCAAATACTTCGAATCATTGATACATTTATTTGATGTATTTGTTAAAATTCATTTTGTTTGACTTCTGTTGATCTGCAGACTACTGGTATGGATCCAATATCAAGAAGGCATGTGTGGGATATTATACAGAACGCAAAGAAAGGTCGTGCAATTGTTCTAACAACTCATTCAATGGAAGAAGCCGACATTCTAAGTGACCGTATAGGAATTATGGCCAAGGGCAGGCTCCGATGCATTGGAAACTCGATCAGGTTGAAGTCAAAGTTTGGCACTGGCTTTATTGCTAATGTGAGCTTTAGTGATAACAATGGCGGACAAACTCCTGCACGCATGCCATCAGATACTTCAGTTCATCATGAGGCTGTGAAGAAGTTCTTTAAATACGTATGTCGAATGCATGGCCAAATTCAACAAATTCGTTTAATTTTCAGAAACCTTTTCTCTTTTTTTCTGATTTTGGAAATTGTCTTGCAGCATTTGGATGTAACGCCAACAGAGGAGACCAGATCCTTCTTGACTTTTGTCATTCCTCATGATAAAGAGAGGGTTTTAACGGTAATCAATTTTGAAAATCCTATTTTGTTTCTTTATTCTCCAGATTTCTTCCTTCAGAATTTCAGATTTCTATTTAGATATATACATGAACATAATAATAGACTGGTGGGGGATCATACATTTCTCTATTTTACTTAAGCGTGCACTAGTTTGACCTTCCATTTCCTCTGGCATTTAAAACCTTCAACAGAAATTTTTTGCGGAGCTTCAAGAGAGACAGAGAGAATTCCATGTATCAGACATTCAGCTTGGCCTTGCAACTCTTGAAGAAGTTTTCCTAAACATTGCCAAGCAAGCAGAATTAGAAAGTGCTGCAGCCGAGGGGAAGATGGTTACTCTGGCCTTAACCTCTGGAAAATCAGTTCAGGTACGAACAATTTATGTCATTTTGTTGTTTTTCATTTGTGCAACAGGCACAAAAAAATCAAGCCTAATCTTTCTGCTTAAACGAAAATGCAGATACCTGTGGGAGCAAGATTTGTGGGGATCCCAGAAACAGAATCTCCAGAGAATCCTAGTGGCATTATGGTTGAAGTATACTGGGAGCAAGATGATTCAGGTTCACTCTGCATTTCTAGCCACTCCGATGAAATGCCTGTACCTTATAATGCTCAGCCGTTGCCTTCTGCACCACAACCGTCGGACAGAAGCAATGTGTTAGGCCAGAGGGGAGGGCCAGTTTATGGAATTGTCTATGATCCCAATCAGATTATTGCTGCTCAATCTTACTAGCACCACTCCTTTGTGAACTCCCATATATTTTTGAATCCTGCGTGTTTGATTAGTAACAGTAGGTGGTAGGCATATTCATTTTGATTTTTTTTCTTTCTGAGTATTTTTTGTATGTAATCTTGTGTGAATATTTTGAAATAATATCACAGGTATTGATTTTATCTTCCTGCTTCGAAGAACACGAGGTTGTTTTTATCTTCACATGAATGAATTATAGATTCTTTTTTTTATCAAGCACAAGAACGAAAAGGTTGGCATTCCATGTCGGAAGGCAACATCTATAATAGTTTGGGAACTCTTAAGAAATTGCTGTTGAAATTTGTGGGTATCAGAAATAACAGCAACAGTCATACAAATCTATACATGTAATGAAAAATGGAGGACAGCCTGTATCATATGCATGCAGTGGAATTCTCAGATTTAAGCGCAACAACGAAGGAAGAAAATCTGATTGAATAGAGAGCATTGATCATTAATCGTGGTTGGTGTGAAATATCTTCTATTTTTATTGTGTGTTTGTAATTAGCACTAAAAACATTTTATAAACCTTTTTTATTTTAGTTTTAAGTGATTTGGTCTTCTAAGATGACATTAAATATATGTGTTTAGTTCGGATAAATGCATTTGTTATGTTAAGAAATCGAGATTCTTCGTGGGTATTTGTCATAATAATTAGGTATCAGATTATTTACTCACGCTAAGCTGTAGGTTGCATCATTTTTTTCGAAAAAAAAAAAGGTTTTAAAAAAATATTTAAGCATGCGTAACGTGTTTTTTAGAAAAAAATTAAATTAAAAAAATAATAATACTTAGGATAATCTGTCAAATCTGGATCATGAGACCGGGATAACTCAGTAAAAATCAATTTAAAAAAATTATGAAACTCAATTGCTAATTACTCAAATATTGAAAGATAAAATTGAAAAAAAAATCAATTAAAAAAAACTCGAGTTAACCCGATTTAGTCATCCAAACCCTTAACCCAGGTCATGAGATTGGCATAATCTCATAGAAAAAAAATTAAAATAAATTATAAAGTTTAATTCTCAATCAACCCAAATCATAAAAGATGAAATTGAAAGAAAAAACTCAATTACAAAAAAAAGACCCCCAAAAACCTTAGTCAACTAGGAAACTCGTGGCTCATGCAATAAAACTAGGATAACCTCACAAAAAACCAACCAAAATAAAATATAAAGTTTAATCCCTAATAAATCTAATGTTAAAGTATGAAATTAAAAAAGAAATTATATATAAAAAACAAAGTATTGCTCCAATGAATAATACTTTGTGAGGAGGGGAATAATGATTTCCCCTCCTCATTTACTTCTTGTTAATATGCATTATTGTTATACATTTACGATTGACTTGGTGACTTTTATATGATGCGAACACATAGGGTAAGAACCCTAAAGCCTACATGCAAGAAAGAACAAACTCAAGAAAGTTAAAATCAAATTTAGTTTATAAAAGTTTGATATAACGATTACCTAAACCAAAGCACCAATTATATTGAATGAAACCCTCACCTAACAATTATAGAAAATCACAAATGAAAAGTATAAAAAAAATGCTACAAAAATATTTATTCTTTGATAAGTCAAGATGGTTCTATGAAGAATAAAAACGTATGAGTTTTGCACACATATAATTATTATTCTGAAATCAAAATATGTATATTCTGAATTGTAAAACTTATAAAAAGAGTATTTATAGTGTCAAAAATAAACTTAACTCTAATGTACTAGTGGATTGATGTTAAGTCCAATTTAAATAAAACCCAAAGTACTTAAAAACAAGCCCAAACCATGAAAAATAATGAAAACCCCAAGTCTGAAACAATAACTACTGGCCTTGTTTAAATATGCCTTCTAAACTATGGTTGACTTAAGATTATGAACCTATATAAAACATAGCTTCTAGAGACTTATGGTAAGATTTTAACTTAACCTAACAGTTAGATCGAAAGTAATGCTTGTTAGCGTAAAACCACATATTAGAAAACTTATTTTTGGAAAAATTTAAGATGTATATAAATAAAAGAAATATTCTCTACATAATTATGAGGGGCACACTCCAAGAAAAATTAGCTAGAAACATAGCATAAATAAAACAAGAAAATTTGTGCTAGTTGCTGGCTGACAGTAAATAAATAACAAAGAAAGGAAGAGAAAAAAAATAATGCATGGCCTCTACGTGAACAATGGCATATTAGAAAACATTAAGCCAAAAACCGAACCTAGTTGTCCAACCCTTGCATGAATTGTATAATTCCCCTTCTATTCAAAAGAATTTATACTTAAATCACTAATAAGAACAATAGTATTCGGAGCAACAGTAGCACCCACATCATCAACCTTTTGTTTAAGCCTTCAAAGCTTCTTTTTTTTTTTTTGCCTCCAACAACATTATATAAATATAACATATTCTCTCTCTTGTTTTGCATCCTTTCAATGTGCAACTTCTCTCTCTCCCATTTTTCATCCTTTCAAAATTAATTTAAAGTTTTCTAATCATTGATTAGTTTTTGTTTTTTATAAATAGCATTATAATTTCCTTATGCTCATTTACTAAGCTCATAAAAGCTTTTTCACCATCATCCTTTGAAGCCTGAACCTGAATTTCTCTTGCCTCCTAGTATTAAGAACCCTTTTAAGATTGTCCCTTTTGTAATGTAACATCTTTTTTTTTTGTCCATTTAAACCGTTCATTAAATCTCATATTCATCCTTTCAAGTTGATGTTTCATGGCCCATAACAAGTGTAGTAAGCAATGTTAGCACAACTCTCAATATCTATAATTATATTATATACCTTGTTACTGAAATGATATCTTGTATGGAAAATATTCTCCATTTACTGCTCCACATCATCTTTCTTGATATAAAAATTAAGTACATGCCGAATTATTAATGATTTTTTCTTAACTGGATACTCTACATTCTCATCATTGTTATCCTCAAATGGTGTCATTTCATCATCTTCAGATCTATCATTTTCAATTTCAATCTCTCTATGTTCTCTCATAACCATAACCTTTTTTGGGACATTGTGAAGATACATGTTTTTCGATTTAACCCTTATTTTTTTATTTGTATAGATAATGTTTTTTGATTCGGTCATTCTACTTTTAATTTCTTATTTTTGTCCTTTGCTTTTTTGTCAAAGTTTGTATGGCTTTCAATTTTATACTTTATAGTTTTTTATTCTTCAATGATAATAATGATTCCAATGTGGTCCCTCTTCTTTTGATTTTTAATTGTTTTTCTTGGTCATTTTGTCAAATTTTTTATAGTTTTCAATTATATCCTTCAAATCAAGTTCATTTCTTTTATTTTTTCAATAATAATATTGATAGTATCAAAGATGATGATAATAAAAAAAATTTATTGATGATAATAAGAATAATAGTAGTGGTAGTGACAATAATATTGATGCTGCTACTAATAGTGATAGTAATGATAATAATAATAGTGATAGTATTAATAGTTGTGATAATAATAATAATAGTAATAATAGTTGTGATGATGATGATGATGATAATGATAATACTAATAGTGATGGTATTAATAGTTGTGATGATAATAATAATAATAATAACTTTATTATGATGATAATAGTTGTAATGATAATGATAATTGTAATGATAGCAACAACAATAACAGTAGCACTAGTAACAATAATAATGATAGAAATAATAATAGTGTTAATAATGATAATTGTAATAATAATGATATTACTTATTAAAATTAATAGTAATATTAATTTTGATATTCATTCTTTGAATTATTATTTTTTAAAATTCTTTTGTATGATTGATTTTTTTTTTCAATTTCACAAATTTATTATCCTAGCTTCAAACATAACACATAAGACAATATAGAAAAAGTAAAGGGTCGATCCCACGAGGAATGTTCAAGTCAGATTTTTATGCTAGATGATATGCAATTTGACGGGGTTTGGATGTTATCTAGGCTAAAGCAAAAGAAAACAGAAAAAATATCAAAAAAAATTTCATAACATCAGAAAACTATCAAGAGAATAAACCTTGGTCGCAAGCACATACAGAAATCAGAACTAATCATGGAAACGAAACATTAATTTTTTATTCTAAATATTTATCTCTTCTTAACATTGGTTAGTTAACGGATCTGCCGTATAACTAACCCTAACCATCAAACAACCATAGTGTCCACACTAGTAATTTAATTCAATGGCAGCCTTAAGAACTAGATAAGTTGATTAATCAAGAAAACATAATTGTCTGCAGTCTATGTTTGATTTGATTGAATGTTCTCCCTAAGATTAATAACGTAGATTCGCTACAATTATTAAACTCAGTTGCTTCACAAGTTCATATACCACAACTCCGGTTTTGATATCAAACTTAGCAATAGATTGTCTACAATAATAACTTAGAGTCCGCTCTAGCAATTAAAATAAACAATCATAGGAAAAATAAGCATAGGAGAACAAACATATTCATCATATAAACTGAAAAGAAAAGGTAAAATAAATCTCACAGTTCTTGAAATCCGAAGGTTTCCGTGTCCTTGCAACCAAGAAAAAGTTTAGCCTTGCATGTTTGTTGAACAACTAATCAAAAAGATGGAAGAATGCATGATTTAGGGTTTCTTAGAGGAGGGGGGCATTTTTCTCCTCTTGGGTGGCTGCCCCCCTTCCTTCTCATTCTTTTTATATTAGGAAACCCTAATCTCTATTTTACAAAATAGTCCTCCCTTAAGTAGACAATTTACATTTAAGTAGTTCAATAACTATTTTCCTAAAAAAAGAAATAGCCTTGCATGAAATCTTAAAGCTTTGACTTAGAGGAGATAAATTGTTGAAATAAAAACTTGGATATCGGTTTATATGCTTCGTAACTTAATTTGGACTCGTTTCTTCACGAAACCTGTTTATTGGCAGAATTCAGTTATCATTTTTGAAAAATCATATCTTCCTCATATGACATTGGTTTGCGCTAACATTTGGAGCGTTGATAGGAATTTGAGTCAGGAATCCACCAAAATTAAGTTTTCATCAATTGAACTTATGTAACTCCAGATATTCAAGTCAGAATGGACAAAGGTCAACACTGGCAGATTGCGAGATTTGATTTTGAAGGCTACGATTTCCATGCTCTTCCTTATTTTATTTTCTTGCCTTAGATTTCCAGAAAGGTATGGATGTTAGCTTTTTAATGCCACTGGAATCACTTCATTTCAACCTCTGGAGCTCACGTTCTGCACAAAACATCGACTGAAGATCAAACATTTCAATTACCTTCAATTTACTCCTTTTTGCATCTTTCATCCAAAAGTGTCTTCAAAACATAAAATATAGGTAAAACACTAGTTAAATATGGGTGAAACTATCGAATAATATGGTTGCATTAAGTGTTAATAATGATAATTGTAATAGTAATGATATTAGAATTGATATTTTTATGTCCATTTACTCCTAATCACAATCGATGATTATTAATAGTCTATTAAGCCATGTTAAACTTATTAAACTTAGCCCAAGTTCTATAAGGAGATATCGCTAAACATTTTATTTATGTAATAATGGTTCTTAGATAATGACTTTTCACATTCATTTATTCTATAGTATCGGGATTTACTCGTAATTTTTTTTAATGAGACTATATACCTCAATCCTTAAATACCCAAGCGAAAATTATTTTGAGTTGATCTATTTGAACATAGAATCTAATGACACTAACATTTAAGACTCCCTAAGGAAATTAATTTCGATATGAATATTATATCAAAAGACTTCAAATGAAGAAAATTTTTAAAAATCAATGAAAAGGTGTTACTTCTCATTAATAATTAAGATAATAGCTTGTTACAAGTTTATTTATCTCAAATGTTATAAATGAATAACAAGGCATTAATTTAAAATGCAGTTTTAAAATGAAAAAAAAAATAAAAGGGTTTTGAAATGTCATCCTTTCAAATGCTTCTCGACAAGTTTTCCAAATAAGTGAGGAAAACCGTCAAAATAGATATACGTGATATAACATATATTTTTTTTTCTTTTACGATTGCTAAAGTAAAAATGAAAATGCAAAAATAACATCAATAATTAGCAATATGTATGGACTTTAAAATGAATGCAAAGATATGTTTTTTTTACTCCGAGGTATGGCCCAAATGCAAGACCAAAAAATTTTTTTAACAAAACAATAATAGTTTTTGTTTTTAATATTTCGAGATAATAACACATATACAATTATTATTAAAAAAACCAAAACTATAATGAACACTCGGAAACCCTAAATTCTATGGGGTAATTTGGTACCTTTTTAATGGTTTTTTTTATTTATATAATTATCATGTTAAATGAGGGACATTATAGTGTTTGATTAGACATGAAAAATAATTACAAAACAAAACATAATGTAATAACTAAAATGCCTTTGGAAGTCAAAAAATTAAAATTGACCTCAAGCTTTTTCGTCGTTTTACAAATATTTTTTTGTTACTATTTGGTCATTTTAGAGACCATTGGGTCTTTTTATAAATAAAAAGATAAATAAATAAAAAGTAAGTGGTGCATGTGTTGCACGCGTCAACATGTAAAAGGCACCCTCACCTTTAAAGTGACGCGTTCAACACCTTCTAGAGTCCAAAAATACTCGTATATCGTGTCGTTGCAAGAATCATCATGTCCTTTTCATTTTGAGGCGACGCGTGTCGATGTTAGGTGGTTTGTTTGTTATTGGTGGGCTTTAATTTTTTTCTTTCTTTTCTCTATTTCCCCCCTAAAATGATAGGTTGGTACTCTTTGTTATTGGTATTTCAAATTCCATCTTTATTATTTGATTTTTAATTTTTATTCCTGGTCTTTTTGTAAAAAAATTATTTATTTCAATGTCATCCTTCTATCCAAAATATGGTATATTATTTTTACCAATTTGATCTTTATTCTTTTGATTTTTATTGTTTTTTTTTTAAATTTATTTTCTTTTTAATTTTACCTTTCAATCAAATATAAAATTTATTTTATATTTCAATTTTGATCCTCATTCTTTTGAATTTTTTTTGTTATTTTGTTAAATGATTTTTTTTTCAATTTCACCCTTCAATAAAATAGAAATTTTATTTTCTATTATAATTTTGATTGTTTTTCTTTTCATTTTTATTTTCTGCTTTGAATCCTTTTGTATAATTAAAATTCTTTTTTAAAAATTCATCCTTCAATATTTGATTAATTGGACATTGAGTTTCATGATTTTTTGCAATAAAATATTTCAAATCTAATGATCTGGGTCACGAGTTTAAATAGTTAATAAGATTTGATATTTTTTTTATATCGAGTTATTCTGATCCAATAATCTAGGCTACAAGTTTGACAAAATAACTCAGGTTAACTCAATCTTAATTATTGAAGTCAAAAGTTTATCATACTAACTCGGATTGACTAAGACCAATTTCTTATAAATCCTTTTTTTTTTTTTATCTCATTTCATCCTACCATATTTAATAGGTTAGAAATTAAGCTACATTGTTTGTCCTATTTTTTTAAAAAAACAAAAATATCTTTCAATGAGCATTCTTCCAATCAAATATAATATTGGATGTCATTAATTTTTCATTTTTTAAAGAATAATCAATTACATATTTCACAAAGCTTCACAACTATTTGATAGTCTATTTATTTAATATAGAATTGAGTACTTCAACAATTTATACTTAGGAGTTAATTATTTGATAACAACCTTAATAATCAAGTGGCTACAAATTTAAATCCTACCATCCATGTCTAATTAAATGAATAGAAGAATTGCCACATAAACCTATACAAGTATCAAAAGTCAAAAAAGCTCTTGCGTGAGAGAACATGTAAATGAGTTATTATAAAATCATTTTTAAAACACCCAACCACTTATACTTCTCAGTCTATAGTTTGTTTAGGAGTATCATGCAGTGAGATTAAAATTGCATTTTGTTCTAATCATAATTTCAAAAATATTTAGTTAATCCACATACTCTACAACAGCACCAAACACATTAAGCTTTCAAGTTAAAATGTATATTTGACATCTAGCAACAGTGTGAATTTGGTTGAGGCAATAGGCAGAGATTTAAATGATCTTTGAAAAGTTCTGATTAGGTATTAAAGATAGAGAAATCCACCAGAAAATTTGGAACAGAAGCCTTTTGTAAAGAAAACAACAGAAAAATAGAAAAAGGAAAATTACACTATGCACTGCCAGAAATCACGTCAAAACCAGGCACAATTTAGAATTAAATGTACGATTTTAGCAAGGTTGAAAATTAAAAACCTATGATGTACATCCACTCGCAAACAGCCACAGCAGAAAACTAGAATTCAGAGCCAACACACCCCTTCCGGCTAGAGACCATGTTTCACTGCTACACCATGATCTTGCACCAAAGATATAAAAAGAAAAACCGCTGATGAAATAAGAGACCTTATGCTTCCTTTAAAGATCAATGTTCCACAATTACCTCTTCCACTCTGGTTGGGCTCCCTTAGCTGCATAACAAAAAAAGAAGGGAGGGGGAACATCATACTTAAGATTCATATTGTACATTAAAAAAAAAAAGCTCTTGAGAGTTCAGAAAAAAGGGGAATAGCTCATGTCAAAGAGAAAATAGAATGTTTAACTAGTACTTCTAATAACAAATTGGACAGTTACCAAATTTAAATATATAAAAAAGCAATAAGATAAGCTTCCAGGTTAAGCTGAAGTTTCTCAAACCGATGTGCAATTTCACATGGCATTAGATTTTAAAGGGACTCGGAGCATTGAAACAGGATATACAAGCTGATTGACCCCAAAAAAGGAACTCTAATGCTCAGAGGCCAAAACTTGCACAACAATTGCTCGAGAATTTTCACAACGAAATCAAGTGTGCATCCATGAAAAAACAAGACAGTAATTTTAGGGGCAAGCAAACATTTCATACCATTTCCATCTCTTGAAGACAATAAAGACTTGTCACTCTTATTCCCTCCTTTGCCACTACCATGAACTGCTCTTTGTGTCCTCGGGGACTCGGAGCTGATTTTGCTATTAGTTGAAGAGGGCAGAGAATGACGACGGGCAATGTTATTTTTCTCAACTCGATCTTGACTAAATCTTGGGGAGCCTTGCATTCTCAGCTTTGCCTTTGCAGATTCAGTTACTGCCATGTAGCTAGGGAGGGCGAGACTGCTCTGTAGCCCATTCTCGGCACGTTCTGGTTTCATTGTGAATGAAGGTTTCTTGGCAGTTTTGTGATTTTCATTGATTGTTGGATCATCCTGGTGTTTGGACTTCCCATTTATTTGCATATTCTCAACTATACCACCAGTATCTACTGAAGCTTTAGATTCTACCACAGCTTGATCGTCATGTGATGATTCCAATGCCTTGATCATTTCTACAGGTTCATCAGCTGTCTCTGCATCAGGCAACTTGGACATCAAGTTTGGATCATTCTTCACCACATCAGGTACATTGGATGTTGTCAAGGTAGCTTCTTTCTTCATCTTCTCAGCTGAATTAATTACACTCCATCCCAAAACATTATCACCTGAAGTGCCGGATACCTTTTCTAGACCTTGCTTTGGCTTTTCAATTTCAACCTCTGAATGAGCAGAGTTTTCTATAATGGGGTTGTTAACCTTTCTTAAGCTGCGCTTTACCTTTTCAAGCTCAATCTGTGAATTTTCTGCTGAATCAGCTGGATGGCTTGAAACTTTCCTCAAATTGCGCTTGGGTTTCTCAAATTCAGAGGCTGCTTGTACTGAGGTACTGTCAACATTTGCAGCAGGGACCCTCCGAACACTGCGCTTTGGCCTACCAGTTTCAGCTTCCACTATTTGACCATTACTCTGCTTTCTCTGAGTTTTTGAGCACGTAATTTTTTTTGGTTGGGGAACTGGTTTCCAGAAACAGGATGCTGACCAGCACTCTAACCAGTTTGCAACTGAGTTTGGTTCCATGGAATCATAGGGGAGTTGCAAAGGCATTACAGTAGGTGATGGAGCAAGAAGCTGGAAAACAGTCCCATCAGAGATCAAATGGAAAGGGTGTTATTAAAATTCATGCATGTTTTCTAACTGATCACTGTTAAATATCCCTGATCCCAGTGCAAGCACCAGAAATATTCTTACTGGACCTTTCATGTTTATTTATTCTTTTTTTATGACAGAAAGCGCTGCATGCAGATAAAATCAAGTTACATGCAAGATGCAACCCCTTTCCCCTTTGCATGTAACAGAGGAGAGAAATGAACTGTTCCTCCAGGATCTCACAAAAGAAAAAAAGGTTTGCATGATGAATTGATGATATTCATGACATTTTATATCACTAAAGATGGTGTCTGAAATTCCCAAATTTTGCAAATAACAGCCTTGAAAACAATTGAATTTTGAGGATAGGTGTCCCTTTAATCAAATATTTTCATGCCTAGAAAACAAAGCTTGACAGATATAATTACAAAAACTATGTGAATGTCAACCCTGACTAAAGAGTTACTCAGGAAAATATTGCAAACCATTTCTTACAGGTATCTTTATAAGATCACAAATAAATGAGATTCAGTGAATCATGACCTTAATGCTAGGAAAATTGGGCCCTTTTGTTTTATTACAGAAAATTAAGAAAAATGGGATTTTATACACAATGGTTTGGGTTAAGTGGAGGGCAGAAGGAAAGAGCAATTGAAGGGGAGAATATACTCTCAACCCTCGGAGGGATTGTTGAGGTTGTAACTGTATATCCAAGGCATTATGGATAGTTTTCACTACTCATGAATGCTTAAGTATTATGCATGAATTATGGTTCATCTGATGTATAGGAAATGAATTTGGAATTTTCCATTGCATTTCATCACTGGCTGCTGCACCCTTGGTGCTCATGTTGCTGATTTATGTTTCATGTATCAGAAGTAAGTGGATAGATAAAACCAAATCACAGTTCCTTCCATTAACTTAACAAGGTGGTTGTTCTTATATCTCCTAGAGAAGAGTCGGTTGTTATCAACAAGAATAAGCACTTACACAAGTCCTAACAGTATCTGGTTTAAATAAGGTTTTTGTTGATTCTATTTGTAGCCACAAGGAGCTCTTTATCACTGGAATGACAATCAAATAAATAAAATCACAAACACATAGAATGTACATCATGGGGCTATTCTTAATTTGTCCTAGGTGAGAAGCTTCTTCTGTACACAACTAAGCCACTATGCAATAAATATAATCAAATCATTGTTCTATTCATACCTTGCGAACAAAAGCATTTGATGACAGCTTGGCCATTTGTATACCACCTCCACTAGAATCTGCAAGCTTGCCCTCCTGATACATGGATGGAAGAAGAATTAATGATGAAAAGTAGAACAAGCAAAAATAGCAACAATATAATTTGATTAGTTACGGGATAAATAAGAAAATTAAAGGAATTGAAGCCTCAACAATTATTATTCAGAAATACAGTAAGCACTATGATTCAGAATGTCATTAAATGATGATATGTTCACTAAACCTCGTGTAGTTTCTTCCAAACTTGTTAAGTTCACTACACTAGGAAGAACTGCAATCAAAACGAACCATACTTGTATTCATTTGTCATGTTACACAACTGTGTCCTGCGCATTATATATTTTCATGAAACTTGAAAAGGAATGCATGGGTACAATAGTCTAATCTAAGATTTCCACACAATATAAGTGACGAAATAAACAGAGTTGAAAACCTGAAACTTTTGTAGCCTTGAGAATGGGTGAAACCTTACAATAATAAATTGTTGCAAGTTACAGTAATTTAATGGTCTAAATTTTTAAACAATAAGGCTGATTATTTGTTATTACTACTCATATACATTCTTTAAGAAAGAGGTTTTAACTCTGATTAGGTTCTTAAACAAGCACACACCATTTAGAAGCATTACAAGTCCACCCAAAGTGCAAAAACAAAGAGCAAAACTAAATTCATATGCTTGATCAAATACCATATAATTCTAAAAGAGGTACTCAAATGGGTGCCCTAAACCCATAATTCTAAAAGCAGTACTCAAGAAGAAAGATATTTTCTCCTTTTTCTTAAAGGGAGCTCGCCTCCTTCGAACACTTGGACTTGGAAAAGCATACCCGGGGACTCATACTCGATTAAGGACTCCCCTGTGTTGTGATTGATTCAGTCCTATCAGGCAAAAAGCTTATTCAGGCCCTTCCTCCTAAATGACCGGGGTATATGCAATTGAGCTCTTTCAAGGGCCGTTACATAAGGGACAGAAGAAGCAACAATCGATTTGGTTTTCCAAGAATTTACCGGCAGTTTTACTTGGCTGCATAGTTTATGAACCTCATAGCCAATCTCTGAATTCCTAACCATTCTTCCTCGAGCAAGAGCCTGTAACTTGACAACTCCGAGCACACAGCAGAGAGTAGCAACAGCTTGCCTTCTAACCAAGTGTCCACGGATAAGAGCCTGAAGCCTTATTATGCCTTTAAGAGCCCGAAATGCCCGGCGAGCCTTCACAAAAACAAACTTATATCAGGGACTGCATGACCTCCACAAACATGCTTCCACATGCGTCCGGGAAAAAAAAAAAAAAAGACATATTGCAACAGCTACAACATGAAATGGATAGAATATCAACTGAGAATCATTACATCAATTAGAGATTTAGTTAATGCCACCCCTCATGCTTGCTATACAACACATTAGGGCATGAGACCATTGCATCTAGGCCCATGTCAACTCCCTGAAAGCCACAATTAGCCATCAACCTTTGGGCTTGGACTAGGAAAACTGCAGGTAACTGAGCAACCATGCATACCTGGTACCAAGTCAGTCAGGCCCTCAAGGTCCATGAGAACAGCCCCAGTAGTGCACCTATCTGCACACTGCAAGCTAATGCTTTACAACCCAGCCAGCTTTGCAAGGTTCAATAGCCTTTTTTTCACAAAGCAAAGACCCAAAAATGATAAGCCAAAGGAAAGGATCCATATAAACTGTATCTAATCTCAAGGCAATTGTGCTTGTGCAGCTGGCAAAACTGCCACAGCCACTATAAGAAACAATATCTATCCTATCCCACACAATCACTTGAAAACAGTTACCGCACAACCATCGCCAAAAGCAAGAGACGCAATTTTAATAATGTTGCAACGACCTAGATAAATATCCACGGCGATGATAATAAGATAAGAGAAAATTACCAAGTAACCCCTAAATGCGGCTTGTGCCATTGTTGCAGCTTCATCAAGCCTTATTTTGTCAGCATCAGATGGAGGAGCATCAGGAGTGTATAATTGAGAATGATTTGCATCTTGATTTCCAGTTGACAATATACCTCCATCACGTGGTGATTCTGTAGTTTCCCTGCTCTCTGGCTCTAACATCCTTTCAGTGATATTAGTGGTAGTGGGGGCTGTTATGATCACCGGAGGAACTGAGGTCACATCAGCTTCCACAGCTCTGACAGCAACCAATGTCTCTTTGTCATTCACAGTTCTCTGCACATAATGATCAAAGTTAGAAAACAGGATTTAGTACCTATGATTTTGTTCCAACATAAAAGCTTATCACAACTTAAGCGAAGGATTGAATGGTTTTTGAATAAGCTTAAGGTTAAGACAGCCTTTTATAGCTTAACAGACTAAGTAGAGGGGGGGGGGGGGGAAGCTAAAGCAATCCCATAGCTTGATGGATAGATTGAAAAGTTGTCAAACAGAAGGCTATTAGAAAGAAGTAAGTTGGCATTAAATTAAAATTAATTACCTCCCTTCCTTTGACAATAAGAGATTTGGAAGACTTCTTTCCAAACAAAACAGTCTTTATCCATTTCGCAGGTGATTTTCTCCCCATTGCTGCAAAAACAAACAGGAACAGAAACCCACCATGTCTCTTTAAGAAAATGAAATGATAGCGTGCAATTCAGAAACCCACCACTGTTATCCATTATCACGTAACCCTACAGGTTAGAGCACACCCGAAAAGGGAAGCAGCTAAAAGTTGTGCTCCAAGGAATAGCGAGAAAACATTAAGGATTTGAACCAGATCTGTATGTTACCTCTCAAATGTGCTTCTTCGAAACCCTAAATCTATCATTTCCTTTTTCTCCGAACATGTTTTACCATTTTCCAACATCATCAATTTCAGCTTTGATTGAATTAAATTAAGTATGAAAAAAAGTGAGAGAGATTACCGCCCGTCTGTTCAGCAAGTATAGACACCGGATAAAGCAACAACAGATGCGTCTGTGATCTATCTAAGCCGGCTGCTTCTTTTTATTTTCCTTTCCTTTCCTCTCTCTCTCTCTCTCTCTCTCTACTCTTTACTCTCTCTCCTGACACTCTCCAGTCTGTACTCTGTGATGAACTACTGATTCAAAACAAAAAAAAAACAGGGATAAACTTCACTTTTTCCCTGTACTTAAAGCAATATTATACATCTATCCTGATACTTACACTTCTGGTTTCAATATTACCCTTAACCATCACTATTATATCTTAAAGAAATTTGTATTACTTGAGAAAAAATTATAAAAACTGAAATAAATATGAATTAGAGCTTGGTTTTTCATAAGTAATTTAGACAGTATTTAAAAATACGATTGAATTTATATTTTTTAAAAATTTAAATTTTATTTTTATTTAAAATTATTTTTTATATTTTTATATTATTTTAATGTGCTGGTATTAAAAATAATTTAAAAAAATATTATTTTAATATATTTTAAAAAAAAAACTTTAAACAACCACTACTATAAAACACCCTTTGTAATAAAAGGTGAGATTGAATTGCTTTTTAAATTATGATAGTAATATCGGTAAAATCTAAATTAAAAGGGTAGAAGTACAATATCACAAATTTAGTTTACTAAAAAAAAAAAAAGCACATCAAAAACAAAAAAAAAAACAAAAGGATAAAATAACGGTTTCTTATCCTCTACAGTAGCGCTCACTTTAATATTCGCTATATTCTCATGACTACCAATTGATTGGGATACCTGACAGTAACAATGAGGGCTTATCGGGTGCCAGCCACTCTGGATAATTCCTTGAAGCGATTGCATCGGGGCAGTTACTTCGGGAACATGTGTCCAGCAGGGTCACAGCTTCTTCATTTCAAAGCATTCTATGAGATTACAGTCATACCCCTCCTTTATAGGATTTAAATTCACGCACCGGTCAGAAGTATGTAAAATAGGAGCCGTTAATAACTGGCGCTGGAGGTAGGTGAACGGTGATGTCGTGAGGAAGCAGGAACGAGTGCCACGCTGGAATTTAGGGGTAACGTGGGTTGCTGGGCGGCAAGAGAGTATTAGGCTTTTTTAATTTTAAATTAAATTTTTATATGTTTTTTAATTTAAAAAATAAAATATGTATATTATTTTAATATATTTTTAAATAAAAATCAATTTTAAAAATAATCTTCACACCACTCATACTAAACATCAAAATGTAATTATGGTTGCTTTTTAAAATATTTTTCAGTCATAAATATATTAAAATTATAATTTTTTTATTTTTTAAAAATTATTTTTAATATTAATGCATCAAAATAATCTGAAAATACCAAAAAAATATTAATTGAAAATAAAAAATTTAAAATCTTTTTAAAAATATTTTTGAAACAAAAAAATAAACAGGACCTAACTCTACTAACTATAGTTTTGAAACCCGGCTCGGCCCGGTAGGTCAACCCGAAGCTAGAACCGGGCCGGATTGAAAAAAACAATGGAAGAAAAAACCTGGTGTGACCCGGCGACCCGGTTGACCTGGCAAAATCCGGTCAAAAACCTGATTATGGCCTGTTGATTTTGTTTTACTAAAACAATATTGTTTTGATTTAAAAAAAAAAAATTAACTTAGGAGACCCAATGACCTGGTTAAAACACGAAGACCCAGACCTTGAACCGAACAGAGTCTAAAAACTATGATACCGGCTATCAAGTGCTCTTTTACCCATAGGCCGGTCCCCATTTTTTAAAATCATTATCTTCATAATTCCTTGTTTATTTTAGTCATTATATTTTATTTTTATTTACAAATTGATATTTATTTGATTTTTTTTATCTGGAATGTTACATTTTAGTTCTCTAATAAAAATATTTTCAATAAAATAGATGTATGGTTACTCTGAAGTCTGAATCATATAATCATTGTATAGCTTTTTTTTTTTTAATGTAAGACTAGTAATGTAACAAGTCAGTGTAATTGTAATCCTTCATTGCTTTATGATTTTGATAATTACACAACTAAACATATGAATATAATACACAATAATATTATATGATTTATTAAATACAACCAGACTAACAATATGATAATTATATTTGACTAAAAATAATAAATTCCATATAATGTTTCATTCATTTTCATTAGGAGTGATTATTTTCAGTTTGATTTTTATCAATAAAAGTAACAAAATCATTTAAAAAAAAAAAACAAAACTGGTTCAAACCGCCCGATTTCATTTTGGTTCGGTTATTTTAGAACAAAACCGGTTTTTTCGGTTTGCCTCGATTTTTTTCTATTTGGGTTTGGGTTCAATTTGGTTTCAAACTTATAAAACCAAATCAATCAATTTTTTTAAAAATTCTAATTAGTTTAGTTAGTTTTTTTTCACGGTTTAATTTTTTTATTTATTTTTTTTGTTTTCTCAGTTTAATTAGTTTTTTTGTTTTTTTCTCACCCCTAATTTTTATAATTTTATGAAACTCTACAACCAGTTTACTACTTTAACCTTAAAAATAAAAAAGAAATCTATTAATATTTGACTTTTGCTTGAACATTTAAATACTTAAACATACATATATTGAATTAGTAGATCGAACTATGAATTAAAGAGATTTTGTAAGAAAATTTATTTTTTTTTGACAAAAAAAAATCAACTTGATAAAATTTCATCAAATAGATAATATATATAATAAAGATTCTAAGCGCAAGGTTATAATATCTTTAATTGTATTACTATTAATATTTGACTTTTGCTTGAAGATTCTAAAAACTTTTATGTCACCATACCAAATTAATGCACCCTGCATTATATAAATAGATAAATAATTAAAAAACAACATTTTACATTAACTTTTAGTTCTACCCTAAATAGTGTAATTAATCAAGTTTTACGTTTATTTCTCTCCATTTTAAAAAATTCCAGTCCAAGATAAATTTTGGTATGTTTTACAATTATTGGCCATTTTTAAAAAATTACAGACAAAATTAGATTTATGTACTCTTAATTTTATTTTTTAATATATTAGAATTAATTTTCATTTTTTTTAATATATTTGAATTAAATGTTTTAGAATTAGATTTCTGTAGAATTTTTAATATATTTGAATTAAATGTTTAAGAATTAAATTTTAAAAATAAATTCAACATCATAATTTTAGTTCCCCATGTAGAAAGTTTGATTTTAAAAATTAGAAAAAAAAACAAAGAAGAGATTTTGAGGATGCTGGTTTTTTTAAGATAAACAAGAAAGAGTATTTAGGCTACTAGATTTGCTATACAACACATTAGGGCATGAGACCATTGCCCATATCAACTCCCTGAAAGCCACAATTAGCCATTAACCTTCAAAAAAAAAAAATAACTTAAATTTTTGTATAGATAATTAAAATATTAAATATTAAATTTATTTATTTTATTTTAAATATTTAAAAATAATTATAGTAAAGAAATAATAAATTAGGTTGAAGATTATTGATTTTAAGGATATTTAAGTTATTCCATGATTTTATATGTTAAATATGGAGAGAACCAAGAAAAAGATAAAAATAAAAATAAAAATAAAGACTTGATTTTAACTATATCAAACTATAAGAAAGTCAAGAATAAAATTAAGAGTATAATCAAGAAAACTAAAAAAACAAATAATTAAAAAAATAAAACCCTGAAAAAAAATCGATCGGTTCAATTCGGTTTTGGTTTTATAAGTCTGAAACCTAAAAAATAAACCGAACCCAAACTGGTTTGAACCAGTTTTTGTCCTGAAAACTGGAACTGAAACCGGTCGGTTTGAACCGGTTTCAGTTTTTTTTTTAAATTCGGTTTGGTTATTTTTTTTGATAAAAACCAAACCGAACCGAAAATGATAACCTCTAGTTAGAGGTTTCAATTTCTTTTCTTTTTTTAATTTTTAAAAAATATTTTTTTCATTGCTTCAATTTTTATATCATTTTTATATATTTTATGAACTGGCTGGCCATATATTTTTCCTGTCCGAACCACAATGTTAAGGACACTATCAATGTCTGTAATTGTCAGTGTCCGGGTTGGCAATGCAGGGTTTTCAGTAGGTGTGGCAAAGAAAACAAATATGTTGTCTTTAGTTATCGGACCTAAGGTACTGGATACTCCTTTATTCACCCACCCCCCACCCCCACCCCCACCAATTCTATCAATATTGCATTGATTAGTAATTTGATTTGATGATCTTTGCTTTTTTTCATGCTATGGAAGTCCAAGAAAATATTATTACATTGAGTTTGTTCTATATATATATATATATAATTATTATTTGCAAAAAACTAGAAATTAAAGGACTAAAATTAAGAACCTGGTGAAATGACATATTGTTTTTTAAAAACAAAATATTGGTGTCAACCCCTTTAGATTTAAATTTGTTCATATTCTTTTTTTATCCCTTTACTTTTAAGATTATACAATTTAGCTTAAGACTTTATTTTATTTACATTTCAGTCACTAGGTTTGAGAGATAAAAGAAAAGATAATTAAACTACACTGAAAAAAAAAAAAATATTTTGGTTTATCATATTCAAAGAAAAATTGATCTTGATATTAACAAGTCATTCAATGAGGAAAGTCTCATTGAAATCCTTTCAAGTTTTTATCTTGCCTAAAAAAGTAGATTAATGTTAAGAAATGATTTTCTTTTCTTGATTTGTTTTTGTTTTTGTTTTTATTATTCAAGTTAAGAAAGAGTTCGGTCTCACTCAACGTGGGTTATGAATCTTGTTTGTGTGTGTGTGTAGATATGCGTGCTCTCACTTTTAGGTTGGAATAACTCTTAGGTGTTTATTTTTTATTTTTATTTTAAAATGTCATCATTCTTAGGTGTTTTTCTCTCAAATTTTATCTTCATTTTATCGTTGTTTTTTTATTAATAGTTTTTCAATGATTTCATACTTGAAGATTAAATTCATTAATAGTTAAACTTATTGATTAAACTTGGATCCAGTATTTAATGAGTCGTAAATTTTTAAGATTAGATTAGGTTTAGAAGATTAACTTGAATTTTCTTGGTTTCTCCTCATTTTTTTTAAAATGATGCTATCTTCTTGGTTTTTTTTTTTTTTTTGAAATTTTGCTTTTTTACTTTTTATGGTTGTTCTTCTATTAGATTAACATTGAGTTGTTTGAAAATCAAGATAGCCTCAGACATGATTTTTTTTTATATTGTTTTTTTTTTCAAGTTTATTTATTTTTTTTTCATTTTTTTAATTACTACTATTACTACATAAAAAAAAAATCATTTGCTCAGCCAACAACAAAGATTGGACATCATAAACCTGTTTGGAAGTGTGGTTGTGGTTACTTTTCAAAGTTTTTTTTACTTGGAAATACATTAAAATGATATATATTTTTTTATTTTTAAAAAATTATTTTTGATATCAACACATTAAAATAATATGAAAAAACTAAAAAAAATATTAATTTAAAATAAAAAAATAATTTTTTTTTAAAATTCTTTTAAAATACAAAAACAAATAGAGTTCATATCTAATAGTTTATTATTTGCATGCATTATTATGTCCAAGAGATTAATTTTTTTAATATAAAAAATATATAGGTGTTGATAATATATATATATATGTATCCGAATATAAAATCCTATCTTTCACATAGGAACAAAGCATGTGACTGCTTGGTCCCGTGGAAATCGCTAAACCTCTCCCTGTCCATCTCCGATCTCATGGCAACCGCTACTCTAGCAAGGCACAGCCTTGCACATTTTATGGATTTGGAATCAATTAAGTACAGTATCGCAGCCCAACCAGTTTCCAGAAGGCAATCTCTTCATCTTTTCTACCACGTAAGTCACCCGGTCCACTATCATTTCTTCACAGCTAAAGCATGATTTGTAGTTCTTGATGGAATTATAATGCCGCTACGTTGTTTGCAAGCTTATTTCAAGATATAATCTCGAAATGTTGTTACTTTATGTATCATATTTGATTGTACAGAGATGCTATCATCACAAGCCATGTTCAGTGGTTGCATCCATGAATGGCTGCCAAGGAAACCCCAGAGACAGAGCCCCTGTTGGCAGCATCGAGACTCGTACATTTCCAGCAGTTCCATCCCCTGCTTTGGCTACTGACACCCTCAATTTGGCGATTTCTGAAATGAAAGCCGATCCTCCTCTTTTCACTTCAGGAATCTTACGTCTCCAGGTATACTCAACTCATTTCTTCTCTACACTAACTCTGCTTCAGCATAATATGGTGTAAAGAGGGTAGAGAGTAGTAGTTCTTCAATGGAGATTAAGGTGCGTGTTTTCTTATCTGAATGAACATGGGCTAGGGGTGATGGTCCGTTGCTGGGGAAACTCTTACTTATGTGCCACGTGGTTGGTTGTCATTGACTTGACTGCCATTGCTTCTTATCCTGTGTTGCCTTTTGCTTTTAGAAATAAATAAATAAACTCAAATTAGAAGAAGAAGAAGAGTGATAAGCCAGGCAGCCGGCGGAAGGGAATGGTATCTAAAAAGTCATCATGCTCCCTTGCACAGTCTGATTGAAAATGAATGATCTTTTTTCCAGCGAAGGCATGCATCTTAGCGTTTTATGATTAAGTATAAGATCGATAAGTTTTATGACAAAAATATAATGAGAAATTATAAAATTTAAAAGCTCACACGTTTTCTTACCTTTTTTTCTAAAAGGATAAGATATGCTAGAGTTTTCATGTATCAGCCATTCCGCATAGAGAACAACATTTTCTTATGAGAACAAAAAAGCTTAGAATTACTTGGGTTAATTTATCGCTTACATTCAGTAATGGTGTTGGATGCGGTGGTAGCAACTTAAATATCGAGTTAATGGGGCGAATGTTTATATATTGCAAAAAAGACTATTGAGGCAAGAAAGACTATTGAGGCATATGTATGTGGTAATTAATTCGGTTTATATCATATTATTGTTTTGGGTTGAAATCTGGAAGGAGGTAAATGGGATTTTTCTTCCTAAAGCTAATATCGTACGATGTGATTGAAAAAAAGGTGCCAATCCAACAGCAAATTGAAGCAATTGATTGGCTACACTCTCAGCACCAGATTCATCCACGCTGTTTCTTCTCTGGTCGAAGACAAAGCAAAGATTTCACGGAGGTAACCAACGGAAATGGCTATCAAAAGTCCAATAATGTGGTCAGTGTGGCTGGTGTGGGCTCTGCTGTCCTTTTCAGGAATGATCATCCATTTTGTTACAATGACTGGAAGTCCATAAAGAGGTATGTATGCATGCATGTAATGTTGAAGCAGTCATATATATTTCTGCTAATTAGCTTGTTTTCATAAAAATGAAGGTTCCTCTCTGCCAATTGTCCTCTGATTCGTGCTTATGGAGCTATCCGCTTTGATGCAAGGGCTAACATATCACCTGAATGGGAACCTTTTGGCTCATTTTACTTCATCATTCCTCAGGTAGAGCTAGCAATTGTTTTCTTCCATTAAATATATCTAATCTCTGTGCCTAGAGTCCTTCTTTCCCCCCTTCTTGTCAGTAGTTATAAGACCTGGTGCTAGGTGCTGAAAATGACAGGTTGAGTTGGACGAGCTAGATGGGTGTTCCATGCTTGCCACAACCATTGCATGGGATAATGCATTTTCATGGACATGGGAACAGGCTGTGGATGCTGTTGAAGCTACCATGACTCAGGTCTCTGCTGCGTACCATTACCATACATTTGCATGCTTAATTTATTCTTTCTTCAACCACACAATATTAAGTAATTAACCTGTCTGAAACAATGCAGATCTCTTCAAATGTGGTAAAGTTAAGTAAAGAAGTAACTAGATCATTCATTATAAGCAGTAGTCACATTCCCAGCAAGATGTACTGGGATCTTGCTGTTGAGAGAGCTTTGCAAATCATCAATCGAAGCAGCTCACCACTTACTAAGGTATTTGAACGAGCCTACTCCATATATATATATATAAAACCTTTTTTCAGGCATTAATTGATCATCTATAATATTAATCGAATATCTTGGTTTTTTTTTTTGCAATTTATCTCATGTATAATTCTCCCTTTAACCGTATATAATCCTAGCTTGTTCTTTGATCAATGAATCTTGACTTGAAAATCAGGTTGTACTCGCACGTAGTTGCAAAATTGTAATTGCTAATGACATCGATCCTATAGCATGGTTGGCTTGCCTGCAGGTGCTCTTTATCCTTGTACTATTCTGTATATTAATTGAATCATCACTCTATAATGCATTGTAATTAGTAACTACAATGCTTGGAATGTACTCACAGGTCGAAGGGGAAAATGCTTATCAATTTTGTCTTCAGCCGCCCAATGCCCCTGCATTTATTGGGAACACGGCAAGTTTGATCATGAATCTTGATATAGTAAATAGGTTACTCAGTTGTTTATGCATTCTCCCTACAGAATCTGCATGTATGGTTGGCCTTTATTAGGCCCTCTGTTTTCCCTCTGGAAACCACACTTTTCAAAATTTTTCTTGATTTTGAAGTTATAGTTATGCCTTTTGAGTCCTCTACTCTAACTGTTCAGATTTCTTCATCATTCTTTTAAGTTATTAACTTTCCATGAACAATTCTAAGATGAAGTGCTCTCTTCTAGTCTTGACTTGTACGAACTTTATGAATAGCCAGAGCAACTATTTCACAGAAATTGCCTGGGAATAAGTAGTGAGGCCATGGCTGGAACCCGTGCTAGAGGTGGATCCATGGCTTTAGATCTTCAAATACAACTTGATTTACTTTCCAGGTAATTTTATTGGCCAGGCTGTTAATAAAATTGATCTATCATTATTTTGTATAATATTATGGTACGAGGCCAACTAGCAGGCAATCTGTAGGTTCTGATGCATTTTTTACCATTCATTTTGCAGTCCCAAGGACCACCTCGAGTTTACGATAGTACGAGATAACATAAGAAAAAAATTAGAGGTGAGCTTGCTTTCTAGGTCTCTTGTCACTAACATTTTATGTTTATGACACTGGAAGATTGCAGGACATATATCTCTTACTCAATCCTCTCTTGCATCTTTCCTTGTGTTTTTGGAGCTCATTTGGTGGAAACAAAGATTAAGTATTGCCACCTCCCATAATGAGAATATGTTTCTAATTTTACTGTCAAGCTTATCGATTCTTCTTTCCCTAGTCCTTGAGGGTTGCCACCAAGGAACAATTTGATAAATGTTTCCCTTGTATTGATCATTAAGTGCAAGTGAAAGTCCCTCGTATAAGTGAGATAAAATTGGAAATGTTTCAGCTATGCCTTGTAATTTTCAAGCAGTCAGAACTTTACCAGGTATGGACAGAAGCAATGTAGTGAGATTTGTGCTGATTATTGTAGTTGATCAAGGCTGCTCAGATTATCAGTGACTCACACCTACTGATGTAAACGAGATGCAT
The DNA here is from genome assembly GCA_964019445.1 of Populus tremula. Lineage (NCBI taxonomy): Eukaryota > Viridiplantae > Streptophyta > Magnoliopsida > Malpighiales > Salicaceae > Populus > Populus tremula. Next base: position 7,834,707 of record CAXHTJ010000004.1, read on the forward strand.
CAGAAATTAATTTTGAAAAGTACAAGAGGGGAAGTGAATGAAATCGCTGTTACTTGACTTTTACATTCTCTTGCTCTATCGAATAAAAATAAGAAGTGTTAAATTATAGTATTAAAGGAGAGTTAATGTACTGTTTCAAGTCCAACTGACGACCTCTCTTATAGAGAGTGCACTGTGAAGAAGTGCTGCTGTGCCTTTTTCATTTCCAACTTTGTACTTGGAGCAGGTCTTCTTTACAATTCTTGAAATTCCTTTCAAAACGAAATTAAAAGAAAATCCTACGACTCTTACCCTATTCTATTGCAGGCTGCATGTGACAGGATAGTTGTTGAACCAAACAAAGCTATAAGAAAATTCCATAGAGTTCAACACTTGTATGCACGATTGGCAGGCGAGTTAAGAAGCGAAGATGATGAGGTGCGACTAACACAGTTCTATCCATCTCTGTCTTGGATAAGCAAATATATTTGATTGATGCTTGGTTTCCAGACTTGAGTTTTTTCATTAATATGAAGTTTGGTTCTTAAAAACAATTCTGAAGATATTCATGGTTTCAGATTGATTGCCTATATTCCTTATCCTCATTATTTGGATATATCATAAATCCATTTTCTATTTGTTTTCCAGTTTAATATCTTGTCTTCTCTTCACCCTACTCCAGCAGTTTGTGGATTTCCCACAGAAGAGGCTCGACTTTTAATCGCAGAAACTGGTATATGAATGTGTCATTCCTATTATTGTATTTGTATTGAATTGCTTTTGCACTCTCTTATTTTAATAAAAAGAACTCAAAACCATATTATATGCTTTTCGCAATTCATCATTCTGAATTATCCATTAACTGTTCTTCTCATCACAAGAAAACTCACTATTTACCTGGCTACACATGCTGTAACTAATCAATTCTGGGTGGTGTGTAACTGACTCTGCGTAATTAAGGTTTGTTTGGTACTCATTAAAAGACCTGTGAGTGCTGGTACTCATTCAAAATATGTTGTCCAGAAGTATTTGATCGAGGGATGTATGCTGGGCCTGTTGGTTGGTTTGGAGGAGGAGAAAGTGAGTTTGCTGTTGGCATTAGATCAGCATTGGTAGAAAAGGTGAGCTATGTTCATCACTGGCTGCAATTTGAATGAGTCTCGTTATTAGCTTCCCTATAAATAGAAGAAAAGAGTCTCATAATTGTGTGAATATCTTTGCTACTATCCATCTCATCTGTTGTCATGCCATGAAAAAATCTTGGTGCTGACCATTTTTGGATTCTAGGGTCTTGGTGCATTGATCTATGCCGGGACGGGGATAGTAAAAGGAAGCAACCCGTCTTTGGAATGGGATGAACTGGAATTAAAGACATCTCAGGTATGTTTCCATCCTTGAATATATTCATGTGATCTTCCATCTCTTGCCTAAGAACTCAGAAGTCAGCCCTTGAGTTTAGGGTGAAATACGCCGAAGCTTGTGCAAAGAATCAAACTCTTTTCACCTTTCATAAGAACCAGAACAATAATGGTCGAAAAATCTGTTGAAGTTGTTGATTTATTTGCAGTTCACCAAGCTGCTTAAACTTGAGGGTCCATCAAGACAAAAAATAGAGAACTCAGGAATCATCATCTGACAAGGTTAGTTTCTCTTGCTGATTTCTGCTAATAAGTAAAACAAAAACTCGAACAAACAACTAGCTGCTGAGTTCATAAAATGATCACTACTCCGATGTATTGTGTTCAGAAGACCAGCAAGAAAGAGCATAAATTCCTGAAGTGTAATTTCTAGACTCCTGAATTGAAGTCATCAGTTTGCACCCATTGGTTTCTATGAGGCACTTGTGATGCAAACTAGCTGTAACTTCCACACTATGACCTGGTAGCTTTTGGCCCGATGGATCTTGGAATCAAGTAAAGCTTAGTTGGCAGGAGAAGTACCAAGAGCTTATAGCATGTTCAGATAGCAGCACTTAAACTGTATCAGTCTGATTTTTTTTCCAGACAAGGAACTGGGTCGTTATTCTTTATTTTTTTATGAAAGAATTTCTTTTTCCTTTTTAACTTTAATTTTTGACCAAGTTGGAGAAGGTGTAACATTCTTTAACAATTTGATAATGTTTCCCCAACATCTTTTTCATTACATCTATTTTACAGGAAGCAAAATCCAGGTTAATAAACTAATCAAACATTCAAAATTCCATCACTCATTAGTTAATGCAAAAAAATCAAAATTTCTAAAGAAAATAATAACTGCCTTCAAGAACTAGTTTGAATATGAAAATTAATTATACCAACACAGTGGTAAACAATATGTTCGGTTGCATGCAAATACAATATTTTATTTAAGGAAGACAAACATGACCAAACAAACATAAATTAATACCACCAACAATTAATCAGAATACAAATTAATTAATCAAGCATCACAGAAATTAAAATATATAGTTAATTAAAACAAATTTTCAAATGGAGAGGTAGAAACTTACGGTCTGTGTTGCTAAAAGAACAGGTTTCCCAACACCCTTACTTTTATTATACTTTCGGTTTCACCACATAGAAATGTTGTTTATTTATGCACAAAGTAAAATAAAAATGAAACCATTGTCAGAAATATCATAGGCAAATCTAAGTTAAATTTCATTTGATTTGAGAAAGATTGAAAAAGGAAGTGAGAGGATATGAGATTTGAAATTAAAAAAAAATCAAATATAATGCTTATTTTTTTATGAATGAGCTTAGATCACTAAATCTTTTATATGATTAATCTTGCAAGGAAAATCTCAAACGTGCTTAATAGTGCTTAGCAATGCTGTTGGATAAGATTTGAGATCTAATGAGAGTTGTTTTGGGATTTTTTTCAACGGTTATATCTTTTGAATTTTTTGTGGTTTTTTTTATGGTCAGTGGAGTTGAGAGAGAGTTTTAAGAGTATGGTTATGATTATTTTTTAAATTATTTTTTGTGTTGAAATATATCAAAATAATAAATATTTTTTATTTTTTTAAAATTATTTTTAAGATCAGCGTATTAAAACGATAAAAAAAAATAAAAAATTAATTTTTTATAAAATAAAAAAATTTAAATTTTTTAGAAACTCGATTTCCACCGCGTTCCCAAATACTATAAGGTTCAACCTTAATTTTTAATTCGTCACACAATAAAAAAAAACAAAAAAAATGGTTCAAACCTAACCAAATATGTTTCAATCTAACCTCAGTTGTAATCATAAAACTAAACACCCTCTTAATCACTTATCTTACATCATATCTTTCTTAATATTTATATTTATGTACCTCAAGTTCTTATTGGGCGTTAATCCATGTTAATATCCATTTGATTTTTAAAAAAAATTCCACGGAAAATAATTTAAGAAATGAAGTATTAGAAGGATCATGAATAAAAGCCGTGATTTACTATCATGTGAATAATAAGCATCTTAATATATATTTTAAATCGTTTTAGAACAAGTCCAAGCCTCAGCTTAGTTGGTTAAGAGCGAGAGACAACTTGAGGTCACATGTTTTAACGTTGGTTAATGCAACTTTTTTTTAAAGTGCAACATATTCTTTTTTAAAAAAACTTAATTTAAAATAAAATAAAATAAAAAGATCACACGCCGGGGCTAGCTTGACCCTTTGTTGTTTTTTTTTTTTTTTAAGTTTGTTTGTCACTCCAATTTTTTTTTATTAGATTCACCTGCTATTTAGTTTTGACATGGTTTTTAAATACTATTATAAATTTTTATTTTATTTTTAATAATATTTTCTCAATTATTATGTATCTTATCTTAAAATAATATACTAATAAAAAAATTGAATTTTTTTTATAATAATAAAAAATTTTAAATTGATTTGAACATGATCTTATAACATTTATAATTTTTTTTTTTTGCTTCTCATCACATAATATATAAACATACTATTTTAAGATTGTTTGTTAATTTACTTTAACAATTATAAAATATTTCTTTTTGAAAATAAAATAGAAAAAATTTCAATTAAAAATATTGCAATAATTAAGATAAACAAGAGACATGTTAATAAGAATATTTATCTTGATAAAAAAAACATGTCAAAATGATTATATTTTTAGATTTAATGATAATACCAAAAACTTTTCTAAGATTTATATATTTTTTTACATTTAAAAATAATTATGATATGATCCATCGAAGCATATCATGTTCATATAAGCTAGTTAATCCTAAGAAACATCACACCTATATTCTTTTTTTTTTCGGTTTTAAAAAATGCCACAAGATTGGATATACAAATTTCCATGGTTGAACGGTTTTATCCCGCTCATCAAGATCCAATATACAAATAGAGAGGGAACATGATAAATAAGGAAAGAAGATTAAAACTTCTAGATTCAAAAAGAAAAAAGAGTAGGAAAAAAAAGAATGGAAATTACAAATCCAAAAGGAAAGAAACTATGTTAAATTAATATATAATAAATCCACAGTGGTTGAGATAATAACTACAGTATAAATAGTTAAATATTTAATAAATTAAAATAATACATCACTAAAAAATATTTTCATTCCGTATATATATATATACTTCAGAGAGGCAGGTTGTACGTATATATATTAAAAGATAAGGAGTGGAGCATCTGTATTTATTAAGGTGCTCAAGGTGATTCGACCTCTACACACACACACACCCAATCTGCATTCAGTGACACGATGCAATGTCAGTCATATCACTTCTCAAAAAAAAAGAAAAGAGAAAGAGAAAAAAAAAGGTCCAAATACATCTCAATTTTCCAACTTCGAAGAATTAATTCTGCATGGTTAAAATAACACAAGCATGAGTATAAAATAACAGCTTGAGTGCATTAATGTGCACGTATTCCATGGGAAAGAAAAGGGTTTTGGACACAAGAAATTAAAAGCAAAGAATAATCCTTTTCCGTCTTTGCAATAATTAAGAAACTCTACAGATTCAGAACCGCCGCCTGAACTTGAACTCCCCAACAGGAAAAGCTTGGAATAACAGATGAACAATCCCACAAGGAAAGCTGTGTATGAGTATGAACATAAAATAATAAACTTAGATTCACGACGTTTTTGCGTAGACACAAGGAAGAGGCCAAGTTTATTATATATATATATATATATATACACAGCAGCCCTGCGTTTATAAATTATCAAGCTATAGCTAGCCAGCCAACACTGCTTCCGTCCGTTAGCTAGCCTGATCTTTTCTTGCAATGGCGAATATTGGAGGAGTGAGACCGGGAGGGATTGCAGAGAGAACACGCTCGCGTCACCACCTTGTTGAAGAGTACGTTCCTTCTTCGGCTTGGACGGAGGACCCGAATAGCCACTGTCTTCTCGTTCAACTTCCTGGTATATACTCTTATAATTATAATAATTCATGAAGACTGTTCATTCGTTTGATCATCATCATAATTTAATAATTTCTTCTTCTGTTTTAAAGTAATTAAGGATCAATCTATGATTATATATGTTCATGCATGCCTTTACGTAATGCGTGATCCTAATCTGATTTTGCAGACCACTCATGACTCCAAGAAAAGATCAAATAATAAATTGGAGGATTCAGCTCAAATTAACTTATTTTTTTATATTTTAAATCAAATCTTGAATATTTGTATCATTTCTCAATCTATCTAGTAGATACTCTTATCCATCATATATATAAGATCAAACGTAAGCACCAACCTAATTTATAAAAAGAAATTGAAGTGTCATGCATGCATGTTGTATTAGAATTCGATTATTTATTTATTTATTCATAAATTAAGTGGGATTTGAGTTTTTCACATGAGAGCATTGATGTTAATTTTGATAGAAAAACATGACAAATTGATAGATTAAAGAATGGCGGTATTCTCAAGAATAATTGGAAGAAATAATTAGATTTCTAAGAACAAATGGAAGATTTAGTCTAAAATATAAAAAAGTTAAAATACAGTGTTATTATAGACATTAAAGGTATCCAAAGTCATCTACCAAAATAACACTGCTAAGAGTGTTATATAATCAAATTATATGAGGTTATTTTATTAATTTTTCTTACAAAATTAATCAAATTGTATCACATAAATGCCTTTTTTTCTTCTCTCGAAACACAAAACCACCACTTTAAAAATCAATTTCACTGATTATATATATATATATAATTTGTATTTGTAGATTTCAGAAAGGAAGAAGTGAAGCTTCAAGTAGATGACCCTGGGAAGTTAACGGTGAGCGGAGAGAGGCTGGTGAACAACAACAAAGGTATATATTTCGAGCAAACGTTCAAGCTTCCACATAATTCAGATACTGATAATATCACTGGAGAATTTAATGGTGAGATTCTGTATGTAACTGTTCCAAAGCAAGAAGAAACGTCCGAAGAGCCTGATCTAAACCAGCCTAACATTATCGGTGACCAAAAAAACAATAATGAAATATTAGAAGAGAAGGAAAGTAGTAGTAACAGCAGTGATGGTTACAGAATTGTTCCAAGGAAATATTGGGGACAGGAGGAGGAGGCTACACCAGTAGAAAGGGCTTTGAGTATGATAAAGAAAAACAAGGGGATTTTGCTTGTGGCTGTTTTAGCATTTTCACTAGGGGTTTTAGTTGGGTTTACATAAAGATACACACGTAATATAAATGATAAGCATATAATTTTTTAGGAGTTCTAAGTATCCCGTTTGATAAATCTATAATTATTTAAGGTTTATATAAACATTATTTGAAGATCAGATTTTTTTTTCGCCTTTGGATATTTAATTCAAGGATGTATTGTCGTAAATGATAAGTCGTCCAAGTATCCGATATTTAACAGTAATTCACACGAATTAGTAGTGAGAAATCTCCTAAACTCTTTTAGAAGAGAATTATTGTTATACCTTAAAGTGTTACTCTTTTCTTTTGTGTTTTAAGTGTTTATGTATTGTATTTTTCTCACTCTTCTTTTCCCTTTCATAGGATATAAGAGACATAATGTTCTATTTATAAGGAAATCTAAAAACCCTATAAATAAATAAAAATATCAATTTAACCATTAAATAATCTCACATATATTATTTTAGGCTAATTTAAGAAATTTATTCAATCAAGTCCTTACTTGATTGTCTCTAAGTCTAGAATTGTAAGACTCATGTATCAATTATATTATAGTCCTTAATTTCTTAAATTTATATACAATCAAGTCACACTTAATTAATCATTTCATTTTAATTTATAACCAATAGTTCTTATGTGTGTGACAAATTAGGTTCCCTAATAAGTTGACCCAAATATAAATTATAATCTTAAATAAAATAAGATTAAATAAATTAAACAATTTAATCTATTATCAATTCAATAATTAATTGATTTATATTTGAAGATCAAATGCAATGTCTAGTAACCTGTCATGATCCCTCAAATATTACAAAAGCTATAAATGACTTGACTTAACTTTTTAGTGACTAGTTTCTCAGTGTAATTATTATCCATTTATCATGAATGTTCTGATGTAAACATTTTAGCATTAAATATGTTTGCTTTGTTAAATCATTTTAGTTCTTAACATTATAGTCATTTATTATTTGAGTAAGATTTTGAAACTCTTCTCAAACTCATTTCACCTTGTCCAATGATTTCACAATCAATACTATTTGAGAATAGAAGAAATATTTTTTTTCTAATTCACACAGAGTGATGAATTCTCTCTTGATTACTCAAATATGTTTGTTGTTACCCACTTTGACCATATAAAAATCAAGAAAAGAAAAAAGAAAAAATAGAAAAGAAAATCCAAAGTACAAGAGGATATATATGAAGAAAGCCTAGAAGATTGACGAAGTTAGTGGTGAATGACCAAAATGACAAGTGAAAAAGCTGGAGGACCAAAATGTATAAGATTGACAAAGTTGACAACCCAATTCTGATTGACAAAGGGCCCCATTGGTGAAATATTTTTATTTGGGGTAAAAAAAATACAAATTTGGATAGGTAAAGACTCAATAAGAATTTTGGAAGGCTCAATTAATCTTATTGAGGACTTGATTGCAAGGAAAATCAGTTTTGGAGTCAATTTAGGTGTTAATTAAAATAAATTAAAGTCCGAGGACTTAATTGGTTTTTTAGGAGTTTTAATTGATGAATCAGAGGCTTAATTATGAGAATATTAAAGTTTGATGAGTAATTAAGGGCTTGATTAAATAAATCCAAAACCAAGAACTAAATTGAAAAAGACGCCTAATTGCAGGGGCTGAAATTGACCAAATCGGGGGCCAAATTGAAGAATTGAAAGTTTGATGGTAAATTAAGGGTCCAATATGAAAGTGGTGCTAAACTTTGAGGTTGATGATTGAGTTTAATAGGGATGAAATTGCATGAAATTAAAAGTTTAAAAGACAATTATAGGTGCAATTAAAAGTAATTGAAAGAAAAGAGACTAAAATAAAATTTGTCAAATCCCAAATTAAAACCCTAATTTCTAGGGTTTAACCTAGACGACGTGTCATTTGACTATTGTTTAGCTTCTTCTATGACAGTTTTAGCTGATCGAGTATGCATCTTCAAATGAATGAATGTGGTGTCTCCGACCACCTCTAGAGTTGTAAGCACCACTATTCAACTAAGAAACACTCCCTCTACAAAGATAAGCCAATCCTATCAAATATTTACATCTTATTTTCTTCAATGAACTCAACAACATGTCCTTAATAAGTTATTATTACATTTTCAGATTCTCGGCTGCTCAAGTTGGCACCTTTAAACGAATGAATGTGAAGCTACATACCTCCAAATATAGCAAGAATAGATTCAATTGAAAGGTATGCCTCTCCTTTGCCAAGTTCAGTGGTCTCCGATGACGTTTACATCATATTTGTTCCGGTGAAGTCTCAAAATTGATCAATTCGGTCGGCCTTAACTAAGATATTTATTTTTGCAAAACCACTCAGTGTTTTCATGTGTTCACACTTAAAAATTCCCAGAGGGTTTGTATCATGAGTCATAATCTTTCATCCAAAATCAGAAGGTGATGAAGGCATGCCATTGTCTCTAAAAAAAAGAAAACCACCTAGGTAAATTTGTTACAAAACTACCATCCCAAAACCATTGAAGGACAAAGGTTTTAGCTGTTAATATTTGTCTAGAACCATCTCTTTTTGATTAGAGGCTAAGCTTTGATCAATCTATGTTTGAATCCATCAAGAACACTAGGAAAACACTATAAATAACTCTTGGAAAATGAAGAAAGGAGAGAGGAAAAACATGGAACATAATGAAAAGATCCTGGTGTGAAGGTTCAAGAGCCTAACGTAAAAGGTATAATAAGTTTTGGAAGGAAAGAGAAGAAAAATAGCAGTCCATAGCTAACAAGCTTGAAGCAGGTATAAGACCATGTTATCAAGGGTGGAGTCAATGTTGCTTGACTATTCATGCTTTTTTAATTTTTAAACCTCTTTTGATGTTGTTTGAGCTTATTTTGTATTTTTTGGTTTGATTTTGGTGTTGGAATAATCTGATGTTTTTTGGTAAAGTTTGTTGTGTTTTTATTCTTATTCTAAGCATGTTTAGCAAACACACCCTTAAGTTCATTTTGATAATTTTACATTTTCTTTTCAATTTACAATAAGATTGTAAAATTCCTTAAAGATCTTACTAATATTTTAATAATCCTAAAAATTTTAATTCCTAAAAATTAATGGTCAATATTTTGGTATAAATGATGGACCTACCAGTAGGCTGGTATATAAGTACTATGAGCTGACTAGAAAATTCTTAGAATTATTTTGGTTATTCACTAATTTTAATTGAGAGTATTTTTCATCACAATATACAAGTTGTAGAAAACACTTTCGCATTTTAGGATAGGTGAACCCTGTTAGGGCACCTACATGGATTCTTCCAATAAGAATTTACATGGGTATACAAGCCCATAATAAATTTAAAATGTCAGATTTATTCACAAGCATAAATCTATGTTTTGAGCCATATACAAACCATCGATTAGGAATCCATCACACTTTTAAACCACATTCAGATCACACAATACAAGTTACCTCAAGTAAGGTGTACTATGGGTGTTAATATATTTCCTAACCACAATCAGTTCCTTAACTTGGAATTTCAGATAAGACTAGTCCACCCGGGTCTCCTAGTAACCCTGAACTAAACTACTAGGTGGTGACTCCTTGATCATGATGCTGTAACGTTGCGCGCGCATATGTGACATAATAACGATTCCGTTGAGGACCTTCTATTTTTGATAGTATTGGATTAGGTTTTATGTGTTTTATATGGTTTATGTGATTTAATTTTCACATTTGGCTTACTTCTTTTTTTTTTTTTTTTTTTTACTTATTTACGCTTTAGCATGTTTTATCCTACTCATGCATACACGTTGGATATAGATGAATGTCTTCATGCATCACTAGTCTATTTGCAATATATCACTTTGGAATGCACACACATGGACACTTCAGGTTAGGTGGGGGAGCTGTGATTTACCCTATGACTTTCAGTCAGGGTTTATGTTCATAAAACCATTCGACTTTTGTTGAGCGCTTTGATTGGTAGTGATTGGTATACTTGCCATCTCACTACCTACTGAGCCCCCTATATTACCTTCATGAGGGTAATAATTGGGACAACAAAAGATCTCTTTGAGACTAGATAATACCTACCTCAATATCTCATATAAAAAGACATAGAACTTGCCTGTAGGATGTATGTTTTATAAATAAACATTGTTGCTTTAAGACATGCTTATCCCTAAAAAACATCTTGAATTGTAGGACTAAGGGCTGATAAAATAGCCACCATTAGAGAGATGACCTCTATTGAATACGAGTTGGATTTTGAATCCTTACAGCTGTTAGAAAAAGATTGCCTGAGATTGGATGATAGTAAATTACCACCCATCATAAATGTGAGTTTCTCCAAAAATGACTTGAAAAAACTTATCAGAAACATGAAAAGCATCCACGAGGATGAGTTTTTGAAGAAATATAGGAAAATAGTGGAAATCATAAAGGTGTTTATGCAAAATTCAACAATTAAAGCCTAGGTACATTTTTGGGACCCTAAGTACCGGTGCTTCACTTTTGGAAATGTAGACATGTGTTCAACTTTGGAAGAGTATGATTTACTGAACAAATTTCCTCTAAATTTATACAAAGTCTACTTCTACCATAGGCATTGTCGCACCCCAAAAAAAATCCGAATACTGCGTTCGATGGCGATTTTTTTGCTTGATTCTGTTCTTTGGATTTGCCACCTAGTATTTTGGTCACTAGGAACCCTAATTGGTCTTTCAGAGATTCTAAGGCAAGGGACTGGTTGCGTAAAGGGAAGGTATTAGCACCCTTAGTACGCCCTACCTAAGGTAAGCTGCTTGGTGTTTGGTTTGCTCTATAATTGCTATGGTGTTGGTGTTTTCTAGGCTCGTCAATTGATTTTGGATAGAAATCTAAGGAGATTCCATGTGCTTTGAAAGCTCATTTTTCCCTTAGTATTTCAAGAGTTTGCGACTCAAAAATCGTGGAATAAAAAAAAATTAAAATTTTGAAATGTCCTCGATTATAATCAAGGCTTCTTTCAAGAATGTGTGCGGATTTATTACTCCCAATAATATTTTGGATATTCATCCTTTTAAGGATTTCTTTATCCAAACATTAGTGGTGAATAATAAATAAATTTTCTCCCCCCAAAATAAGATTTTTATAGTTTTTGGAATATTGGCCAATACCCTTTGGAGTTTTACAAACATGTTGTAAAATCCAAAAATGCAAGAAAATAATTTGTGTTTAAGAAATCTATGCGAAAACACACTTTCGAAGCTTCCAATATATTTTTTTTATAAAAAGAATATTCAAAACATGTTAGAGTATTGGCCGTATGCAACACGCAAGGAAACATTTTTTTTTGTAAACAATATTTTTTTTTTTGACGAAATCGGGTATTTTAATACTGAATTTGTATCTCCACAGCATAAAAATACAAACTAATATTAAGTCATAAAAAAATATGCGGAAAAATCCACAATATTTTTTAAGGAATTTTAGAAATTTTTGAAAGCAAAAAAAAAATTTATATTTGAAAATCTTGGATGTCTTGACGAAAACCGGGTATTTTAAACACTGAATTTGTATCTCCACAAAATAAAAATACAAACCAAAAGTATAAAACAAAAATATATTTATATGAAAAGAAAATAACAACAATTTTTTTAGATTTTTTCCAAAAAAAACATATATATATATATACACATATAATAATAATAATAATATAATATAATTATAATATATTTATATATTAAAAGGGGGGTTGGGCCGGCCCAACTAAACTGGGCCGGACCCGGCCTTAAGAGTCGTTGGGTCGGATTCGGCCCAAACGGATTGGGCCGATCCCCGGCACAACAACCTTCCTCTCTAGGTCTGGGCCGGACCTGCCCAGACCGCCAAGTTGGGCCAGAATCCCTCTGGCCCATCCATATATTCCTGGGCCAGAAACCGTCTGGCCCAGGAAGAAAAAAAAACAGCCCGAGGGGGAATTATTCCCCCCCCCCGTCCCCTGCATGCAGAACGCCTCTGCATGCAGGAGACGAAATCTATAATAATACAAGAAAAATGTGCAGGGGGGGGGAAGCGTACCTGGCACGCGGAGACGGTGGCTTGCTGGGCGGTGCTGTGTGGAGGCCGGTGGCGCGATTTCCCAAAGCAAATCCGGTGAAGTCCTTCGTTTGTTTTCTGTATTTTGTTTTCTAAATTTCCTCCTGGTTTCAAACTTTCACTCTTCTCTTGTTTTTTTTAGTTTTCGTTGGCTCTCTCTCTTTGGGTGGGTGTTTCTCTCTCTTCCTCTCTCTCTTCGATTTTTTTCTTAGTTTTCTTCGGGTTCCTCTTCTGTTCTGTTTTTTTCGTCCTCGTCGGTGTGCTGGGTTGGGCGTTATTTATAGAACCCGTGGGCGTGGCTTCAACGTGGAGCCCAGGAGCGGGTCGAGGAGCGGCTGTCCAGGCGGGCCTCCCTCGGCTTCGGCGACGCGGCGGGTGGTCGGTCATTGTCTTCTGTCGGTGGCAAAAGGGACCTGCAGAGAAATAAAAAAAATGCAAACTTTTCCTTCTTCCCCGCTGTAATGTTCGGGGGGAAGAAGAAAGTGAACAGTGCCGTTCAAAACGGCACCGTTCGGTCTCTTTTTTTTTTTAATGCATGAAACGGCGTCGTTTTGGATAAAACGCGCCGTTTCATTTTAAAATAAAGGCGCCAGAAACTTGTTTTTGAATCAGTCCCTAATCATCTTTAATCATTTCAATTGCATCCCTTCCAATTCGGTCCCCGTCCCTCTTGTTGGCCGCGTTTTTCACTTTGGTCCTTGGCCTCTGATTTATGCAATTAAGCCCTAATTGATCAATAAACTTCCAATTTCTTCAATTAAGCCCCTGATCCAAAACAGCCCCCTCTATCGCGCCTTTCCAATTGGTCCCTGGTTTCGGATTTTCACAATTAAGTCCCTAATTGGCCATTAAACTTCAATATTTATGCAATTAGCCCCTGATTTGACCTAAATTCCTAAAAAATATATTTTGGCCCCAGAACTTAAATTTCTTCTAAATTAAAGCCCAAATTGACTTAAAAATCAATTTTTCTTGCAATCAAATCTTCTATAAATTCAAATAAAAATCCAATTAAGTCCATAAACATCCAAATTTGGGCTTTTCTCCTCAAAATTCAAATTTTCCTTCTCAATAGGGCTTTCATCCTTCAAGAATATACGTCAAAAATTCAATCCTTGTATTTTTAAATTCCTTGACCAATTTTCTGACTGTTTTCCTGAGCGCTTCTGCCTCCTGTTATTTTTTCTAACCTCTTTTGGCTATTTATTTTATTTTTCATGGGGACCCAAAAATGGGTTACAACAGATGCCCCCTCTTTATAATACTTACGGAGCATGGGTTTTGCGCAGTAAGTGTTATAAAGATAAACCCAAAACGGAACTCCCGAAACTGATCTGGTCGAAGCTTAATTGATCTGAAACTTTGTCTTTTACAACAATCCTCCTTAGCCCAAAAACTATGATCAAAACTTAGTCATCTCGAGATCCTTATCCAGCGATCCTCTGAATTCTTACTTTAGTTTGATCAACATGGAAATCCATCCGAGATCCCATCTGGTGATCTCCTTTAACCTGGAATCCCATCTGGCGATTCCTTTACCATAACCAATACAAAAAATGTGTGTGTGGTCTCATTATGATGGGTGACCTGCCCGAGTGGAAAAGGAAAGAGTGGTCTCATTCTTTGGGTGACCTACCCAGGGGGAAGAATGGCCTCATTATTATGGGTGACCTACCCAGGTAAAAAAAATGGAGAATGGTCTCATTTTGGGTGACCTACCCAGAAAAATAATGGTCTCATTGTGATGGGTGACCTACCCAAGAAAAAAGAAAGTGGTCTCATTCTTTGGGTGACCTACCCAGGGGAAGGAATGGCCTCATTCTTATGGGTGACCTACCCAGAAAAAAAATGGAGAATGGTCTCATTCTTATGGGTGACCTACCCAGAAAAATATGGTCTCATTGTATGGGTGACCTACCCAGAAAAAATGGTCTCATTGTATGGGTGACCTACCCAGGAAAAATAATCGTCTCATTGTATGGGTGACCTACCCAGGAAAAATGATGGTCTCATTGTATGGGTGACCTACCCAAGAAAAATGATGGTCTCATTATATGGGTGACCTACCCAAGAAAAATGATGGTCTCATTGTATGGGTGACCTACCCAAGAAAAATAATGGTCTCATTGTATGGGTGACCTACCCAAGAAAAATAATGATCTCATTGTATGGGTGACCTACCCAGGGAGAAGAATTCTTAGTAAACTCCATGCTTTTCTAAGAAATGGTTTCAATATGAGGTCCCTTCTGGCGACCTTCCTTGATGAATATCGAAGTACGAGATCCCTTCTGGCGATCTCAAATAACTTGGAATCCCATCTGGCGATTCCTTTTATTCAAAGCTGAAATATTAGGTCCCTTCTGGCGACCTTATCGAAATATGAGATCCCTTTGGCGATCTCTTTAGCCAAACAACTTGGAATCCCATCTGGCGATTCCTTTTATACCAAAGCTGAAAATTTGAGGTCCCTTCTGGCGACCTCATTGTGAATATCGAAAACGAGACCCCTTCTGGCGATCTCAAACAACTTGGAATCCCATCTGTGATTCCTTTTATTCAAAACTGAAATATGAGGTCCCTTCTGGCGACCTCCATCGAAATACGAGATCCCTTCTGGCGATCTCAACAACTTGGAATCACATCTGGCGATTCCTTTTTACCGAATGCTATCGATGTCGTTCTTCCTGCTGGCAGGGTTTGAAAACCATTATCTTCTCTTCTTGTTGTTCTAGAATCAACTCAATGATTCTTTTCTTCGTCCATAATCTTGTTGGAATGCGCTAAGATCTCCTCCTGTAACGATCCAAAAAAAACATATATGCAATGATTTATGATTAGATGCAATGCATGCATTCGTACCTGGTTTTGAAACATAGGCCCCATCCTCTTCTTCTAGTTCATGAGACTCCCTCTTAACATGAACTTGCTTTTGAAGTCGTATGCTGGATTTATCTCTCGTGTTGCCTATCATATTCTTGGAAAAGAAGTCTTTGACTTTCTTCAAGTAGTCCTTTTCTCAAAATGTATGACTTGTATTTGCCTCTTTGTCATGCTTTTGTCAAATGCTTTAGCTTGGTTTTCAAATCTATAGGCTTTCATCCAATTTTAAACACGTAAAACTTTTCATAAAACATCTCGTCTTGCCCCCAGTATAAGGGTGCGATCCTAGTAATTCATTCAGCTAGTGATAAACTTTTTTAGTGAATGAAGAGATAATGATTTTTTTTTATAATGCATATAGACTCTATTCTTTAAAAGACAATTATAAAGTGACCACTTAAACATTTATCCATGCTATCAGAGATAGGGTTGTACTTTAGGGTTAACTTTTCCTAAATTTCATATTAAACCATTTTATGATACTTCATTTGTAACCACTCAAACTTGTTCAAAAAGTGCATAATCTCATCATTTATTTAAAGAAAAGGTAGGCTCAAAGACAAACATAAAATTTGGCTGACATCATGAGCCCTGATTGCCCACTAGAGAAAAATCAATGACAAAAGCAAATGACAAAAACATGTTAAAAGTTGTTTTACATTTTGAAAACTACGAGAAGTTCTTGGTCAACCCGTTCTGAAACTTCTTCTAGTGTGTGGAAAGTCAACCGAGGCAATGCTTCATCTTCCTTCCCCACTTGTGTTTCCTTGTCTTCTCCTTCGATCTCGCCTTCTTCATTATTGACGACTCTTGACCAAGGTTTTCCAACCTTTATCCCCTATCACTTTTGTCATGACCAGGCAATGGATTTGAACTGATATTGGGTGTGTCTTCAAATGACACCCATCCTATCTTGATGAGCTTCAACAACTTGTTCTTGAAACCGTAGCACGTTTCAAGACAATGCCCGGGAATACCAGCATGGTACTCGCAAGTCAACTCGGGCTTATACCAGATGGGGAATGGTGGCTGTAGTGGTAATGTAGGGATAGGAGCTATTTGTCCAATGCTAGTAGTTTGGCATATATGTCCTTCAGAGGCATGGGTAATGGCGGTAGTTGTTCTGAAATGTATCTTGTGTTTGGTCTTTGGTGGTTGTTTTGGGTGTTTGACTGGCCATTTGCTCGATTAGGGGAAAAAGGTTTGTTAAAGTTTATGTGGGCCACATGAGAGGTAGGTATTTGTGGGTTATATGAATCTGTTATCTTGTCATTGGACCCACCTTCGAAGTTGTTAACGGGACCTTTCATTTTTCTTCCGAAAAAACCCTTTGTCTCCAATGGCTCAATTATGCGTCCAGCTTTAATCCCTTGCTCTATTCTTTCCGCTATGCGTACAACATCATAGAAATGTTGAGATGAGCTACCCATTAAATGCTCATAGTAGGGTGCCTTGAATGTTGGCGAACAAAGTCACCATCTCCGTTTCTATCAAAGGGGGTTGCACATGCATGGCCTCGTCCCTCCATCTTTGCGCATAAGCCCTTACTGATTCTTGGCTTCTCTTTTCCATTGACATAAGGCTGTTCGATCTGGAGCAATTTCCAAATTGAACTTGTATTGCTTAAGGAAAGCCTCAACTAAATCCTTCCATTTCTTGATCTTGGCATTATCCACCTCATGTACCAACTTAGCGCCGACCCCGATAGACTGTCTTGGAAAAAGTAGATCAGTAACTTATCGTCATGAATCACCTCAGCCATCTTATTGCAATAAGATCGAAGGTGAGTGTTTGGGCATTCCAACCCAGTGTACTTTATAAACTCCGGTATCCTAAAATCTTTTGGTACCGTGATGTTTGGTACCAAGCATATTTCAGACGCTCGCATGGGGTCAAACCAGTCATTTCCCTCGACTGCTCTTAACCTTTCTTCCAAGGCTGATATCTTGTCATCGTTCATAAATCCGGTGGACCTATTATCGGAAGGCCCATCTACAGTGATGTGAGCTTGAGGGGGCTGAATGGGAATGGTAGGCGCAAAGTGCTGCCCCGTCACTGAATCTGCCCCCAAGTTCTGAGATACCCCCAGGACATGAACTGACGGTGCTCCTATAGGTGGTTGGGTAGACGTTCCCTCCCCGTTCTTGGCTCTTATTGCTCAAGCAGAATGGTCAGTCGAGAAACTTCATTTTTCACGGATTCCAACTCGGTCTGGTAGTGCGACTCTAAGTGAGCTCTTTCTTCGTTTTCCATTCTTGATCTTTGTAGAGTGTTGTGGATTCTAGAAGGGGGACCTATGTTTCTTAATCTGCAGATGCATGCATAGATGTATGAGAAAAATGTATGATTGTGATGGATACATGATTGAAAAATGCATGTTTTATTGGGGATGATTTAGTGATGATGGCCATTTCGTTCACAAGTCCTGCAATTCAAAATGCATTGGGGCCAGAAACCGTCTGGCCCAGGAAGAAAAAAAAACAGCCCGAGGGGGAATTATTTCCCCCCCCCCCCGTCCCCTGCATGCAGAACGCCTCTGCATGCAGGAGACAAAATCTATAAATAATACAAGAAAAATGTGCAGGGGGGGGGAGAAGCGTACCTGGCACGGCGGAGACGGTGGCTTGCTGGCGGTGCTGCTGTGGAGGCGGTGGCGGCGATTTCCAAAGCAAATCCGGTGAAGTCCTCTCGGTTTGTTTTCTGTATTTTTGTTTTCTAAATTTCCTCCTGGTTTCAAACTTTCACTCTTCTCTTGTTTTTTTTAGTTTTCGTTGGCTCTCTCTCTTTGGGTGGGTGTTTCTCTCTCTTCCTCTCTCTCTTCGATTTTTTTCTTAGTTTTCTTCGGGTTCCTCTTCTGTTCTGTTTTTTTCGTCCTCGTCGGTGTGCTGGTTGGGCGTTATTTATAGAACCGTGGGCGTGGCTTCAACGTGGAGCCCAGGAGCGGTCGAGGAGCGGCTGTCCAGGCGGGCCTCCCTCGGCTTCGGCGACGCGGCGGGGTGGCGGTCATTGTCTTTCTGTCGGTGGCAAGAGGGACCTGCAGAGAAATAAAAAAATGCAAACTTTTCCTTCTTCCCCGCTGTAATGTTCGGGGGGAAGAAGAAAGTGAACAGTGCCGTTCAAAACGGCACCGTTCGGTCTCTTTTTTTTTATGCATGAAACGGCGTCGTTTTGGATAAAACGCGCCGTTTCATTTTAAAATAAAGGCGCCAGAAACTTGTTTTTGAATCAGTCCCTAATCATCTTTAATCATTTCAATTGTGTCCCTTCCAATTCGGTCCCCGTCCCTCTTGTTGGCCGCGTTTTTCACTTTGGTCCTTGGCCTCTGATTTATGCAATTAAGCCCTCAATTGATCAATAAACTTCCAATTTCTTCAATTAGGCCCCTGATCCAAAGCAAAACAACCCCCTCTATTTACCCGGTTTTTCCAAATTGGTCCCTGGTTTCGGTTTTTCACAATTAAACCCCTAATTGGCCATTAAACTTCAATATTTATTCAATTAAACCCCTGATTTGGCCTAAAAAAATTCCTAAAAAATATATATTGGCCCCAGAACTTAAATTTCTTCTAATTAAAGCCCAAATTGATTTAAAAATCAATTTTTCTTGCAATCAAATCTTCTATAAATTCAAATAAAAATCCAATTAAGTCCATAAACATCCAAATTTGGGCTTTTCTCCTCAAAATTCAAATTTTCCTTCTCAATAGGGCTTTTATCCTTCAAGAATATACCGTCAAAAATTCAATCCTTGTATTTTTAAATTCCTTGACCAATTTTCTAACTGTTTTCTGAGCGTTTCTGCCTCCTGTTATTTTTTCTAACCTCTTTTGGCTATTTATCTTATTTTTTCATGGGGACCCGAAAATGGGTTACAACAGGCATGAGAAAGTGCTAACTAAATTGGCCAAATTGATCAAAGTTCCATATGTCTATAAGATATTGGAGAAAAGTGTTAGTGGTCTAAAGTGAAAAATGATCAAAGATGTATTTGAATGGAGAAAGAATGACTCTAGATTTGTTGAAAAAAATAGCAGAATACTTGTTTTAGGAATCTTCAGGTTGGTATTATTTCCAAACCTCACTGGAATAATTAGTTTAGAGGTAGCTATAACTTTTGTTGCATATGAAAATACTAAGATGAATCCTATTATGAAAATATATTAATAGAAACTAAACTATCTTAGTTTAGAGGTAGTTGTTTAGCCATATAGAAACCAAGAAGCAAATATTTAATAACTTCTTATGGTTTAGTAAAAATCTCAGGGTTTTTTTGCTTCTTTGGAAACGCTAGGGTCATCTTACTAGAAAAAATTAAGTTGCGCGCGGTGTTTCGCACATCATCTATCTAATTAATATAGTAAACCAGGAACACTTGAGGGTCTAGCCCATTGGTCAATTGCAAGGCTTGTCTTTGCGAACGTCCTGGGTTCGAACCTCAAGAGTACCAGCTTGTCACCCCCGCGGTGTCTTACCTGCCTACTGGGCTTGCAGGATATTCAGTAGGCCCTGAGATTAGTTGTAGTGCGCGCAAGCTGACCCGAACACCCAGGGTCATAAAAATATATATATATATATATATATATATATATATATATATATATATATATATATATATATAGTAAACCAGGACCGTATGAGAAAGGAGTCTTGAGGCTTAAACAATTTGGCAGACATGTGCTTGTATGGAGAAGCTGTTTGTAGTGATTCAAGGAGGAACCTTTATAAATTATAATTTATATCTTCCCACCATTTGATTCCAAGAAAAAGTCCAAACAAATGTTTTGAAATCTATAAAATGGCAAATATCTCATAGTAATGACATGTCATAACATTATAGGAATATCTGGGTGTCGCCTTTGCTTTCGCTTATTTATTTCATGTTACGCAGATCACATGACATATCGAAGTATGAAGTAGTTCAAGTAATCCATCTGCTTCTCACCCCCACTGGAGACTCTTGGAAATTCATCTTGTTAGCTAAGAAACAGACATGTACTAAACGCACAGGTTGTATGTAAATTCAGGCCCTGAGAGCCACAGAAAGTCCAATCTTCGAAATCTTGTTTGTGGCTCTGCAATCAACCTCTCCATTCATGGATATGAGGACTTTTTCCCACAATTCTAGCCGAATAAGTGTATTTATCTTGGCCTCTGTGTTTGCACGAGCTTTAATCAATGTAAATGGAAACAACGCGTGCTGCGCTCCAATTGTCAGTGTTGTTGACCCATTCAACAACGAGCTATGCTTCAATTCTGCTGCAATGGCAGTCCTGGTGAGAGGGTTCAATTCGCGATAACAGGAAGCTTTTAAAGTGTCGAGTTTATCATCCCTGCAGTATAAGAAATGTTTAGACAGCAAAAAGATAACTCTTTATTCTTTTTCCTTTTTGTTCCTCAATTTTGGCACAAGATTGCTCACAATGTCAAGGAGGTAATAAGGAAGGGACTGTTGAAGCTTAAGCCGGCAGTGAATTGGTCAAATGTCTTTGTTGATATGTCAAAGCTAATGTCAGTCCCAAGGGAGAAAAGAGTGCTTCCGATCACACCAGAGAAATTGACAATTGGGTTATATCCATTTCCTTTGAAGGATCCTTGTTGATATGCCTTCACGCCAACGCCTGATGTAATCCCAAAATAGTTTTGCAGGAATCTCACTTCCACCTGTTATTGCAGTCACCATTGCCTTTAGAGGACATTAAACATGATGACTACTTCTCAGAGTGTCATGCTTTAATATGCTCCAAAATAAGTCAGAAAAGAGAGAAATAATTCGTTGTCAAAAGTTTCAAGACGTTAACGACTGTAAATAGATGTTCAGAAGAGAAGCTAAAGGTGACTCAGCTTCCTACTTACGTTGCTAGAATCAGGAATTGTAAATCTGAAAACTGTTGTGAGTCCTGGCAAAATTTCTTGAGCTGCAAGAATCATGAAAATCAACAAGTTGACAATTATTAGATAATTAGCCCAATATTTTATTTTTCCAAATCCAACCTTGGATGGAAAACATGTTCAGATTCCAGGGTTGAACAAAAGAAGATAGGCAGATCCGGTTATATGCATTCTTTCAAAATCATTTGAGCTACGAAATGCCCGTATACTCTACCCATCTGGCTGCCTATACAGAGCAATGAAGCATATGCATTACACTATCGAATGCAGATCACTGAGGGTAGGGAAACCTATGACAACAGACTGTAAATGTGAAAACTATGAGATAATCTATCTGATGATCTCAAAGTTAAAAAGGAACTTAATTATAATTAACCATATATAGATTAATCTCCATCAAAGTTAAAAAAATGCAGGAATATCAAACCTGAGAAGTCAGAAACTAGATGCGAGTGATGCAGGGTGTAGTTTCTACACTCTCAACACCATTTCTAATTACTCTGTTCCGCATTCATGCAAATTGAAGCAACAGGCACGCATAAGGTACACATCCAATTCTTCAGAAGACAGTAATGAAGGCACGAGACAATGCATGAAAAGTAAGGATTCAACTCATCATAATTGAAAATCTTAATGAAGAGGGAGACAGATTACTTTCACAGGAAAGATCGAAATTCCACTTGAAGCATTGGTAATTGAAGTATGTTGGTGGCTGCTGAGCATAATCTTTGTAGAGAACATCTGATTCAGAAGAACAAAAATGAAACAAGCAAAACATATATATATATCGAGGGAAGTGAAGTTGTAATAGACAAACAAAGATGAGATTAAGAGGGTCAGAGCCGGAGGTGGTAATTAATCATACCTCTGGCTTTCTTGCCAATATCGAAGTATAAGCCAGGACACCCGCCCATTTGTTGTTAACAATCGAGGAATCTTAACATTCTCATTTAACCTGTTCTGTCGTTGGCAAGAAAAGAATATATTGAGAATGTCCAGAGAAAGCCAAAGGGGAAGTTTCCTCGTGTACTGATTGTCGCAACATTTAAAAAAAGTGAAATTTCCAAGAACCTCAAGTTCAAGTTCTGTCACAGGTGGCCTAATCGATTCGATTAATTCATTGACTTTTCACCAACTATTCTGTAAGGAAACAGATTATCTTACATGGACATGGTGAGAAACTCTACGCACATGTATTAGCCCATTCTGCCCTAACCTTAATTGCCTAACGTCTTCTTCTCTCAAATATTTCAGTGAAGCAGCACATAGACAACCTCTTGATCACGACTGAGCACCAACAACTTCATATGAACACTTTCGTTAGCACCGTCCATCAATTCTGGCTTATTTAATTTGTTGTTCATCACAAGCGCAGAGGTGATTTCATTAGCACCGTCCAATTGCATGGGATTTCGTTGAGGGTGCTTGCTACATTTAAGCTGTTTTACTTCTAATAACTTTTAGCACATTTAGCAAGTTACAATAGATGGATCAAAGGAAACATATAACAACCCTTCTTGGAAATTATAATTAAATTGTATAATAATTTAAATCCTCATTTTCATGCATAAAAAAAAACAACAAAAAAGTTTGGACAGTTTAATCAGAGAGGAACTCAAGTTAAAATTACAAAATTGCCGCTCAAGTTTCATACCATAAATGAGAGAGGGAGGAATAAAAGAAAATCAAAAGAAAAAAAAAACTCCCTACTCTTTAAAGACATAAAACCCTAACCACTAGTCTGCACCATACCCAGCCACTAAAAACACTAACTTCGGCAAAAACCTTTTAAATCATTACTTGATAAAAGACAAAAAGACTCTCCCCATTGTATAACAGAACACAAGGATTCAAGGTTTTTATAATTTATTAACTGAAGAGGAACCAAAATCAAAGTAAATTGAAAGCAAAAGAAAATTCAAGAGCTTTAAGCATATCATCAGCTCCACTAAAGTAAAAGCTCCTTCCTCCGAATTAAAAACCTTAACAAACCCATCTTCATCAATAATACATACCTCCTTGACCTCACTCCTAGCCCAACTAGTTTGATCACTCAAATCCAACTCTCACCCAATTGCCTTTGTAAAATCCCCACTCCCATTAGACGAGAGCACACTCCATCTCATCTTTATACCAAATTCTCCTTTCATGCTCTCATCACAAAACATCATTCACCAATATGCATGCGATTGTATCGACCCTTTTTGACTTAGCTTTCCAATTTTCCACGAAGCTTGAAAGTGTTTTTGAGACCATGTTGGGGTGAAGGCGCCTGGGATGACGAAGATTGATTTTTTGTTGGATGCTAGGGAAGAGATTGTGTGGTTTGGAGTTCTCTGTCGGAGTCGAGAGGGTGGCTTTTAGGAGTTGTTCCTGACAGAAATCGTGTAAATTTGATATTAGTTTTTTTATGTTAGGGTAGAAAATATTAAATTGAACTTGATCCATCAATTAAGAAAAAAACCAACATTGATGAAAAAAATTATTAACACCTAAAAACGTGAAATTACACATTATTTTTAAATTTTTAAATCTTAAAAATTCCCAAATAACATCAATAAGCATTTTAATCACTCTTAACTTATATACTAATTCCTTATTGGTGCTTTAATTTGAGTACAAAAACTATGAAAGTTTTAAAAAGCAAACAAATAAAAGCAATGACATTAAAATTTGAAAGTAATTAAATTATTTCAAATTCATTGAGTTATCAAATATGATTTTAAGTTTATTTCTTAAGAGGGATTTTGTTATTTTTATTACACCTAAAATTGAGTATTACAACTTTTTCATCATATTAAAAACCCTAATCAAAGAGAACTTTTATCAAACATGCGGTGGACATCCCTCATTCTCTTGATACAGTGATTGTATCCATTCATTCTCTTTAAGTTCAAATGTATCAATAATTTTCCATCAAACCCTTTTCTCTTCTTCCACTCATGTTTCCTACATTTTATTACTAACCATATACAAATTGAAATCTTTGAAAAAAAAAAAGAGTAAGAAATTAGTCAATAGATGAAAACATAAAGACATGTAATTACAAAGAGAGAGAAAGAGAGAGAGAAAGTAGCATAAGATAAGAATGGAAGGTAGGATTAGAAAAAAAAAAAGAGTAAGAAATTAGTCAATAGATGAAAACATAAAGACATGTAATTACAAAGAGAGAGAAAGAGAGAGAGAAAGTAGCATAAGATAAGAATGGAAGGTAGGATTAGAAAAGAGAGGAAATGAAAATTTGGGTGACCTTGTGTAATCGTCAGCCTTTTTCATTTTCTATGTTTTGCTTCGCTTGTCAAGCATCTCACCCTATTATATATAAGGATGATTTAGTAATTTCATATAATTTAAAATTTTCAAATTATAAAAACAAAATGAAAAAACGATCAAATCATAGGAGGTTAAATGTAATTTTTTTCATGATATTTTAATGAAATAACTTAACTTAAATCATAGGCTTTATTAGAAATTAACTATGCACCTAACTATAAAAAATTATTTATTCATTCATCACTTAAAACATAATATGGTATTTATTCAATGTGCAGTGGCATTTTTAAAATTTTGGATTGCTTTTAAGGGGTTTTCAATCTCAGTAAATTTCAGTTACTAATCTCGATAATATTTACGTTTAAGGAACAATATTTCACCTGTTTGCATTTTGGCTCCTAGCAAGAGAGTTCTTTGATGTCTTTTCAAGCCATGATAATCACTAATCTTTATTTCCATCCATTCAGGCTGAGGAGAGGAGTTTGTTGATAGTGGCCACGAGTTCTGATATGGCCGGAGTTTTGATACCGTCGAGAAAAAAAAAAATCTGAAAAGTATAATTCAATTCTTGAACTTGATTTTTAGGTGTTGAAGAGAAAAAAATGTTTTTTTAAAAAAAATTGGATTTAGGAACAAAATCATGTGTGAAATTAAGACTACTTATCTTGAAATAAAATTATTATTTTTTAATAACATTCAATAATAACATGTTTTTCAAATAAAATGCTGATATTAGTCTTTATTTTAAAAATAATAATATCCGATGACTAACTTATGTAATTAAAAAATAATTTCATGGATATTTAATAAAAAAAAATTAATTTTTTGTTAATTTTTGTACAATTTTTCTAAATTAAATTTTATTGTCATTTTTCCATACAATCTTATAAGAATTATTAAGCTATAACTTATTATTATTATTATTGAAACTTGCTCTAACAATTATGGTAGAAACTTTTTTTCAGAAATCCATGCATAAATAAAAATTATTTATGCTTTCTAAAAAGTAAAATTTGTAGAAAGGAAAGGAAGAATTAATAAAATATAAAATTTCATGAAAAAGCATAAAATGAAAGGAAAAACAAATAGTTTAGTATATAGTATTTAAATCTGGAATCAATTCAGGGTAATTTTCAAATTACGAGTTTGGTTTGACTTGTGTTTATTTAATTTAATTTTTTATTTTATAAAATAAATAAAAATAACATTAATTTAATATAAAAAATAAAAAAAAAATCAATAAATTTTGACTTAATTTCTTCCCTAATGAAGGCATGAATCAATCCAAATTTTCAACCATCAATTCTCCACCTATTTTCATCAAAAGCCAACTCGTTCTAGACCCCGAATTATCCAAATCATGTACAAACTTGCCGGTCACAATCGTTGCTGGGAGCTTCATAGTTCATACTATTCTTGTATAAAATATTATAAAATAGCTGAATGCCAAGAAAACTAATAAAACAAAAATACAGAATAGGAACTTTGCTACGTTGTTTCTAAAGTAGCTGAAGGTGGTAAACATACACATCAGCTTAATTCAATATCTTACCCTTTCCAGGAATTCAAGTTTTCTTTCCTTTTCTTCTGTTGAAGCTTGTCATCTCACAGATATTAAGCATGGTGTGTTTAACGAATTAAGAAGCTGTTTTGGATTTTGATTTATTAAAATATGTATCCGTACACATCACTGAAGATCGGCCTCATAGCTCTGGTATAAAAAAGTAGGGATTTCGTA
This sequence comes from Populus tremula, assembly GCA_964019445.1. Taxonomy (NCBI): domain Eukaryota; kingdom Viridiplantae; phylum Streptophyta; class Magnoliopsida; order Malpighiales; family Salicaceae; genus Populus; species Populus tremula. Next base: position 7,861,099 of record CAXHTJ010000004.1, read on the forward strand.
GCTGTATTTTGGCCACTCTTGAGTGTTGGTGCAATCTTCACTCAACAGATTATGCCAAGCATACTTCTGTTGGCTGCACGCTATTACAGCTTCTTTGTTAACAGCTATAGAATTTTCATGTATTTAAGAGTTCGTTTTTTAAAAATATTTTTTAAAAAAATTATTTTATTTTATTTTTTATATTTCCAGATAATTTTAATATACTTGATGTACTGATATAAAAATAAATTTTAAAACATAAAAAATATTATTTTTATGCATTTACAAGAAAACATATTTTAAAAAATAACCGCTACTATAATATCAAATGAGCTATTATGACAAAAGAATCTATCTTTTAACACATGAACATGACTACAAGACCTGATAAAGAAAATCTGAAAAGATACATGATTTGAGAAAACCTGATAATTAGGATGTTGTGGAAAAGATCGAACAAAATTGGCAGAAAGCCATCCCTAGAAACATAATGTCAGCAGATTCATCCTCATACTATAGAGATCATTTGTCATGTTTAGGAAATATAAACAAGATCAGGAGGAAAATCAAACTGGCAATCAGAACTGCACATTCTTCTCACCTTCAGACAGGAGCTGAAAATTAGGGCGAATTTTTAGTCGAGAAAGCAATGGGGACGATGAGAACTTGCCACAATGAGATCAAGAGAGAGTCGCCACTCTTTTTCTTTCCTTGCCCTGCTGCTCCCTGGCTAGTTTTACTTACTGATTTAAGACTTTAAGGATCAACTTCCATTAACAAACCAAAGTGACAGAGACATGCAGCGAGCTAAACTCTGCAAGTAGAAAATCAGGAATACCAGCAATCATAGTTGGGGAAAAAAATATTACTAATTTAACCACAGCAGCACTTTTTCATATGTACTATTTATTAATCCTTGCCTTCTACTGTATCCACTTGCACAGTATAAAGCATCATTCAATTATCATTCACAAACTCCCAAAATTGAGAGAATATCAGATTCATGCAACTCACATGGAAAACAAAACAAAAATCACCAAAACCCAGAATTCAACATGCGAAACCTTTACAGAAATATATAGCAAGCATAAGCTCCTCTCAAACACAAACCCCATAAAAGCTTTGAAAATCTGCACGATTACTTGTGGGCCGAAGCCTGAAGAAGTCCATCTCGAATCTGAGTAGCAACATCGCGAATAGCACCAGGCCCATGAGGAATAAACACAGTAGAGGATTTTGAGGCAGCACCGATTTCCTTCATTGTGTCGAAGTACTGGGTGACCAGGACCATGTCCATGACATCCTTTGCAGAGGTCCCTGGCACATTCTCAGAGAAGCCCAACACGCTATCTCTCAAGCCATCCACAATTGCTTGTCGCTGGCGAGCAATACCCAGTCCAGAGAGATACTTTGATTCAGCCTCACCCTCAGCTCTCTTGATTTGTAGAATCTTCTCAGCCTCTGCCTTCTCATTAGCCGCCACTCTCATTCTTGCAGCTGAGAAAGAGACAGGTTTATCAGGAAAAGCTGATGAGCGACACATGCAAAGATTCTGAAATCTCTCAACGTTGATATTACAGAAAAATCCAATCAGAAGAATCATGAAAGTGACTGGAGTTAATAGACATTATTCACTACAGGAGATGTTGAATTCACACAGGTAGGATATCATCTCGACCAAAGAAATGCAGTGCAAGGTTAATACCAAATACAAAATAAAAAATGATGATGGGAAAATCTACATTAAAGGGGGCAATTTAGAAAGGGGGCAATTACAAGAACCAGTTGAACAAATCTCAACCTGGTGAAATGCACACTGTCTATCTACAAATATAACTGTTCAACACCTGTAATTAAACTGTCCACCTATCCCAGTTACGGAAGTCATTAAAAGGGGTTCTGCACTAATCAACTCAGTGTTGAGATACCAATACATTACCTGCATTGATCTCATTCATTGCCCGCTTCACATGCTCATCTGGTTCTATATCAACAATGAGCGTTTGCACAATCTCATATCCATAAGCAGACATAGCCTGCAAGAAATTATTAGATGATGCCATTAGACCATTGGGGAAAATGTCAAAATTTGTGGAAGCTTGATCTCTAACTATGTATTCACTTTTCACAATATGACAAGGCCAAATACTTAATCTAGATGATTACCTTTCCAAGTTCATCTTCCACAGCTTTGGCTATCCCATTCTTCTGCTCAAACACATCATCGAGATTAAGTTTTGGGACACTGGCCCTTATTACTAAAGAGAAAAAACAAATATACAGGGAAGACCTGCTCAGCTTACAATATGAAGAATAAATGAATCAGAAATCAAAGGTAACAAGAATAGCAAATATCCAACTGTACTGCACTTATTACCATCAAAAACATAAGCCTGGATTTGAGTCCTTGTGTTGGTTAGTTTGTAGAAAGCATCACTTGCCTTGTCTGCCAGGGCACGATATTGAATAGATGCAACAACATTGACAAAAACGTTGTCCTAAAAGTAAAAACAAAGATCAGTATATATCAGCTACCACTAGAGTGCCATGAATCATCCAAGTTGCAAGCACCCACATGTATAAAAACTAAATTACCATCCATTGTTGATAGCTGGACAACTGTATATTGAAGGCAAAGTAAGACAAGAAAGGATACAAAGTGAAGCCAGTATAGATTTATATGCATACTCATGATTCACTAGGCTCATGCTGTAGATATGTCCAGCCCACTCTAAAGAAAAAACATATTTATAAAAATAAAAGGGAAAGAAAAGGATAGAAAAGGACAGAGAGGGTTAACAGTGTTTGAATAGTGAATAAACAGACCTTCGTCTTGGTCTCACATCGAACATCCAATTGCTGCAACCTCAGAGACAGATGGCCTGCGAGCTGGCTTCCAAGAAACCAAGGAAGGCAATGACATCCAGGATCAAGAACTGCTTCAAACTTTCCAAATGTCTCCTTTATAGCTACTGAGGACTGATCAACTTGTACGCAACAACACAGATTACCCATCTTCTCTGCACTCAAAGACATCTCGAAAGAACATATAAGCAAACCAATAGGGATTTAAACAAGATAGGCAAAATTAATACAGATTTGATTGCAGTCTATGTTATTATGCCTTTTCAGATTCAGAAAAACTGAAAATCGCATAGGAAATAGGAAACATTAAAAAAAAAAAAAAAAACGCACAAACTGCTAAGAATCCTAATTTGGGTCCAAAAATTTAACAAAACCCATCTCAAAATTTCGGAAACATTTTGAGACATCTGAAACATGACCAAGAAGGGGGAAAAACACAAATCTCAATCACCTCTGTTGTATTTTTTAGAGAAAAGGACTTAGAAATTAGCAAGCAAACGAAATGGAGATTTAAGAGAGAGAATGATGTGAAACAAAGGACTTTCCATACTAAATTACAAGTTCACATATTTTTTTCTAACAATAACGTCACCTTAGGATTAAGTATAGAATTTAAAGGAATTGAAATTCAGATACAACAACAATAGCAACAATAATAATAATGAATCGAAATCGCAGGGAGAGAGATGAGAAATTTACCTGGCTTTAAGCAAAGGGAAAGGAAGCCGAAACAGAGCTGTTGACGAGCGACGTCTATTCTTGTTATTCTATTTCTATCGGTCAACTTGTTTCTTAGACTGATTCGGATGTCAAAAATGTTAATGGAAAATGTAATTGCTTTAACTCGATTAACTAATTACTCAATTCATAATTAAATTAAAATTAAAGTTGACTTTTAAAAAAATTATTAATCTAAGTTAATATACCTAGCATGTAATCAAGACTTTAGATTTACCAATCTGATTTATCAACAATGTTCTATAGCATTTAGGAATATAAATTATTATTTTATTGTCACTTTTCACTACCACTTTTTTTGTATCATCTATTTGAATTAAATTATATGTTGAATTAAATTTAATTAATAATTTATTATAATTATTATATTTAAAATTAAATATTAAATTACTTGAATTAAAGTATATTGTTTAGAATATTTATGTAAATGAATTAAATTAATAATTTTAATAATTTTATTTTTTAATTTGAAATTTATTTTTATTATAGAAATCAAAATAACATGTTATGAATGTTAGCTTGAAAATAGAACTGAAATGATATATGATTTTTTATTGTTATTTTTTTATTTTGAATAAATCATGAAATTACAAAAACAAAAATTTAATTTTTTATTTTTATTATTTTGATTGCTATTTTTTAATTTTAATATGCTATAAAATTAGACTTGTTTTCCAATCTCAATCCTTTTCATTTTTTTTTCTTTCAAATTTGATCTACATTCTTTTCATTGCTATTTTATTTTGTTTGTGATCATTTTTAGGTATTTTTTTTACAATTTCATCCTCCATGAGTTTTTTTCTTTTCAAATTTAATTCTCATTTTTTTTATTGCTATCTTTATTTTCTTTAGCAAGTTTTTTAAATTAATTTTTTTTCTTGATTTTATCATTCAAAATTAAATTGATTTGGGAAATAAACTTCTTGATTGAACCCGGTTCAAGGATTTCATATGTTATGAGGTTTAGAGATTAGATTGGGTTTAAAAGTTTGTTCGGGTTGGCTTGAGTTTTTTTTTTTTTTTTATAGTTTTTTAGTTTGCCTTTATGAGATTAGTTTCAAGTTTATGACTAGAGTCACTAGTTTCAAAAGTTAACGTGTGTTGACTCTCTTTTTTTAATTGATTTATTTTAATTTCATTCTTCTACATTTATTTTATTTGAAATTGATCTTCCTATTATTTTTTCCTTTCTTCGATTAAGTGTTCCAATCTTATACCCATAATCATAGGATTTACAAGTTAACTCAATTTTTTTGTTTCTATGGGGTTAGTCTCAGTTCATCAGAGTCACTGTTTCAAAGATTAAAATATATTGACTTTTTTTTTTTTTTTAAATTGAATTATTTCAATTTAATCGTTCAACATTTGATTTATTAAAAATTGATCTTCATATTTTTTTTTCATTTCCTTCAATTTGGTTATACTGTTTATTTATTTTTTTTAATTTCATCCTCCATGAGTTTCTTTTCCTATTTAATTTGATCCTAGATTTTTTTTTTTACTATTGTCTTTTTTTTCTTTGGAAAATGTTTTAAATTCATATTTTATGATCTTATCCTTCAAAATTAAATTGGTTGTGAATTAAGCTTTTTGATTGAGCCCGGTTTAAGGATTTCATAATTTTCATAGTCATGAGATTTGCGAGTTAACTGAGTTGACTCATATTTCTTTCCAATACTTTTTAAAATTAAATATTGTTTTTCATTTATGTCCTTCAACATCAAGTTGTTTGATAATTAAGTTTCATGATTTGATTTAATTTGCTTTCGAATGAAGTCATTACCTTTTTCTTTTCATTTTTCTTCTATGAAGTTATCATGTTCTTATTTGATTTATTATAAATTGATTTTTTTCATGTGTTTCTTTCAATGATATTATTCTAATTTTATGTTCATGATTATGAAATTTACAAATTAGCCGAGTTTTCGTAATTAGCCCCTGATTTAATGTTCTTATTTTTTAGCCCCTGATTTGAAAGGATAAAGAGAATCGCTAGATTCTAGTAGTAAAAATAGAAAGTATTGGTTGACATTAACTTAGACCACAAAGAGACAATCTTGGTGTAAATGGTTTCATTTGATAAAAGGAGTCCTTCCTATCGTCTAAAATGATAAATCTAAACTCAATAAAGTTTTCGGTTTCAAGTTGCTTTAGAGTTTATGGATCGATTTTTTGATTATTTGATGCTATATACGAGTTTATTAAGGTGTATAACATGTTTTATAGGTATTTTAGACTAAAAAAGAGTTTGAAATGGTTTCTAAGTTAAAAAAAAATTGTTAGCCCTAATTTTCTGGCCATCATTGTGGCTACAATCTAGGTAAAAACATGTGATGTGTTGCCTGTCTTTGTTTTTTATCAAAACAATTTGAAACAAACGACATATTATCCGATCCATTTTCAAATTAAAAAAGGCAAACATACGGGCCTACCCTTATAGGTTTGTGTATGCCCTTTTCAAAATGAGGCAAGTATGCAGGTCTAACTTGTTAGTCCCAACATTGCTTAACCTCTTTCTTTATTTTTCTCTATTATTTTTTTTAATTGATACTTTTATATATGTATTTATTTGGAAGTAGTTTTTTTAAATTTATTTTTAAATTAAAACCTCCTCATTCTAATTTGTTACAGTGTTTATTTAGCCTTTTTCAAATACCAATTGTTTTTTTTTTAATTATTTTGATGTATTTAATTCTTTGAAAAGATTACTATAATTCATCTATAGGTTTTTATTTATGTTTTATATAAATAAACTTTATTTTTATGATGTGTTTATAAAAACTAAAATTGTTTGTTATTAATGCACTCATAGTATTCTTTTATTGTTTACTACATTAAAAGTTAACTTGAGATCTTAAATGTGAGGTTGCGTTAAAAACTTTTTTTTTTAATTATTAACATATATTCTTGTTTTATTTTATTATATTTAAATATTGACTTTTCAATTTACAATTATATTATTTTTTAATATTAAAAATTATGTTAGCAATACCTATACATTCAATCTTTTATATTAAAAAACATTATTGGACTACATTAACTTTTTTTTTTGTATTTATTGATTTAGATAGTTTGCATTGAAAATACCTACATTTTTTTTTTTTTACTGAAATAAAATTTATCCACCATGGGCGAAGAACGGTCAAGGAAGTTATATCTAAAAGACAAAAAAAAATGCAATGTCGAGGATAAAGCTACAACTGATTTGATTGGTGGAGAATAAAGATTACACAAAAGACCATCCTACGTGGCAACTGCATCATCACCAACAGAGAAACCACTCCCATTCGTAACGAATAGAAAAAAACCCTCTCAATTGTATAATCAGAGACCATCCATGGCGGTGACGGCACCACCATTTTCTCCTGCTGCTTATCTTCGAGGACTAAATCGCCCCCATTTCCACACCTCCAAGTCCCGCTTTGGCCTCCATTCACCCGCCAAACAGCAGGCCCTTACAATCGTTGCCATGGCTCCCAAAAAGAAGGTAATTAAGTAATTCAGTTCTTTGACGAGAAACCCTTTACGATAGATTCGCCATGGTTCATTGCTAAGAAAGACATCCAAATTTCCTCTCTCTCTCTCTCTCTCTCTCTCTGGCCATAAGCAATGCCTATATATACATGCAGGTAAACAAGTTTGATGAGAGCTGGAAGAAACAATGGTACGGTGCAGGGATCTTTTATGAAGGCGGTGAAGAAGTCGAATTTGACGTCTTCAAAACGCTCGAGAAACGTAAAGTCCTTAGCAACGTAGAAAAAGCAGGACTCTTATCTAAAGCCGAGGAGTTGGGGTTCACTTTATCGTCAATAGAGAAATTGGGTGTGTTTTCCAAAGCTGAAGAGCTGGGCTTGTTGAGTCTGCTGGAGAAAACGGCAAGCTTTTCGCCGTCTACGTTGGCCTCGGCTGCGCTGCCCATAATGGTGGCAGCAGTGGTGGCGATTGTCGTTATACCTGATGACTCGGCGGGGCTGGTGGCCGTACAAGCTGTGTTGGCAGGGGCACTTGGGGTTGGTGCTGCCGGCTTGCTGGTTGGGTCTGTTCTTCTTGATAGTTTACAAGAAGCTGATTGAGGTGTTTTTTTTAAAAAAAAAAATATTCCTCCTTTTTCTCATCTCTGTTTTCCGTTTTTATTTTTAATTTTTATTATATCTATGTTTTTCCTAAATGTATATTTATGCTTATTAAAGGTTATTGGATGTGGATTAATGTGCTTGACTTAAGGTTTGATATCTTGGTGTCCTTATATTTATTTTTGATTTTATAAGGTTGCTATCTACCTTCACTTAGAATTTAATTCATAATTGTAGTTTCATCTTATTAGAAGGCAGAAACAAAGAATAGGTAGTGTAAGTGATATAGAAATATCCTACTTGATCGATTATTTTAAAGAGATTATGTTTTTATTAAATAAAAAATAAATATTAAAGAATATAGACACTTAAACATATTTATGCTATTTTTGAGTAAGGAGTCTTATTCAATATTATTACATTTTGTTAAAAAAAAATATATATAAATCCTTTCATTCAAAGGAGTCAAAGACAAAACAACGCAATAACCAAGAATATTTATAATATTTTAATAATTTTTTTAATTTTGATGTAATTTATAATATTTTAATTTTAATTTTATATATGAGGTGAATTTAAATTAAGAGTATAGCCATAGATGATATTTTAATGGTTTTGTTTAAAAGAGTCAAGTTTAATTTTAGTAGTTGTTTGTAAAAAGTAATAATATATAAAAAAATGTAATCAATAATAGTTTTTTAATTTTTAATTCTTATTACTTGTATTTAACAATATCTATAATTAAAAAATCTTGAAAATTCACTAAGAAAAATGAAACCTGATTAAATATTGTATCTTAGATACTAGTATTTATATTTTAATATTATGAAATTAAAATATAATATCCTACAAAAATTATTAATATTTTATAACATTTACTAATGATTTTTTTGTCCAAGGGAGTCCTATTTCAAAATAAAATCTATATATAACACAAAAATATAAAGTGAATGTTATGAATAAAAATCTTAGTTAAGACTCCATTAACTTTAATAATAACATTAGTGTTATATGTTTTTCAAAACCCTTTATTTTCCAATTAACCAATTGTCAATTCCAATTAACCTTATGTTAATCTTCAAATTATTCATCTGAAATATCTGAAAATACAAATAAATTAATTAAAATTTTTTGTTATTGATTGTTTGGACTGTCAAAAAACCATCTCAACTCAATAGTTTAAACTGTTAGGTGAAGTTCCAAGATATGATTTATATTATTCTCTAACACACTCTCTCAAGTGAAAACCTTTTGAGTTTGAAACTTGCACAGGTTCACACCATCTTATGTTTAAATTTTATCAAATAAATAAGGATGATGAGATTTAAACTCATGATCACTTTGTCATCAAGGTTCTCATACCATGTTAAAGAACCATCTCAATCCAATTACTTAAACTATTAAATGAGATCTCAAAATATAATTTATATTATTCTATAATAAGGACAATTAGGTAAATAAATGGCATTTTTTAAATTTTAAAAAATAAAAGGTAGATTTTACAAATAAAAAACCCTAAGCTCTATATTCCCAATTCTAAACCAATTCGTTGCCAAATTAAATTTGGTATCACTAACCTTGATTAGAATTTGTTTAATATTGTTATGTTATGGTTTGCTTTGATTGCTATTTAATATTGTGTTGTAAAATAAAAATATACATTATAATCAAAAGTGTTATGTCTTTTTTTAATGTATTTTATTTAAGAAAATAATAGACTTCACAATAAACTTCTTTGATTTTAATTATAAGCATAGGGGTGCTTAATTAAGTTTTAAAAGCAAAACACATTTTTTTCTTAAGAAAAGAAAGTCTCGTACTTTTAGTTCCAAAGTAAAACATAACATTACTTTTTAGTGGTGTAAAATTGTACTTGAGAATATGATAGTCATTATTTTTTAAAGTGTTTTTTATTTGGAAATACATCAAAATTATGATTTTTTTTTTATTTTTTAAAAAATATTTTTGATATCAACACATTAAAATGATCTAAAAACACCAAAAAAATATTAATTTAAAACAAAGAAAAAACATTTTTAATTTTTTTCAAAAACACTTTTGAAATACAAAAACAAACAGACCGTAAATATAAGTAAAAATCAGATATATTTTAGAAGCACAACAATACTTTTATTATTATTATTATTAATAATAATAATAATATGAGTGTCCGGGCTAACTTGCACGTACCTCAACTAATTCCACAGACCCTGAAATTAACGATCATATAAGCCTGTAGTGACCTCGAGATTTGTGGGACTCGAACTAGTAACTTTTAGAAAGTAAACCAAGAACCTGACCAGTTTAACTATAACCTTCAAGATTAGATACACAATAATATTTAATAGATGCTTAAGAGGTTCACTTTATTAAATCACCATGATGATTGCTAACTGAAAATGAAGATAATTCCGATAAATCTTCAAAGTTTTGAATGTTATATTATTTTCTCCTATAAATACAATTAAAATCTTAGATATATGTTTGTGAAAAATAAGACCAATTCATCAATGCAAATAGTTGTTGGAAAAAATAAAAATCATAACTTAAATTTTATTATTATTACAATTTGTTTTGTTTTCGTTCCTGATAAAGCTCTTTACTACGTGTAATTTTTTTTTAAAAAAAGGGTCGTCGTCGTCGTCATCTTTTTAATATTGGGTTTGCATTTTAATTTTCGATTGAGGATTTTCAAACAGTTGTACAAGTAGGATAGGGAGAAAAATGTGGTTTGCAAAAGGAGATAAATTACTAATTAATTAATATATAGTAATAGAATTTCAGGATCTTAAACACCATGACTCTCTCTCTCTCTCTCGTCTCCCAAAAATAACAGACAAGAATGGAAAGTCTAATTCATTATATTAACTAATTAATTGCATTACTAATTGTTAGGCTGAGAAAGGGATTTTCTCATGGACTTGTACTTGTAGCGGCTTGCCCAGAAGAGATAATGAGACAAGTTTAATCCACTCAGTATGCACATCAACCAGTAAAACCTCTCCAGGTGATACTTGTTCAAGTTGCTACCAAAGAGCCATGGCGTGTCTCGGTACTTACTTGTGATTGTGTTGATCAGAGATACAAGCACCGAACTGAGGTAGTATCCCATGGCTAGTGACGCCCATGATAGAGATGTGGCCAAAGATCTCATGCTTTTTGGGGCCTCCGTGAAGAAGAACTCCATCATGCCCGCTAATGTGAAAAGATCAGCTGATCCCAGGAACAAGTACTGCAATGCGATCCAGAGGAATGTGATGGGTAGAGGTTTTGTTGAATTTACTAATCCAGAATTGGCTGCTACTCTCTTTCGCTTCATTTCCACCAGGGCTGCCACCGCCATTGCCACGACGGATAGGACTAGCCCCGTCCCTATTCTTTGCAAATGAGTTATCCCCATTTCGGATTTTGTCACTTTCCTCGCAAACGGAATGATGATGTGGTTATAGATTGGTGCCAGGATCATGATGAATATAACAGGGAAAACAGGAAGAGATGCTGGTGGGACTTTTAAGGAGCCAAGATCGGTATTCATGGTCGATGCTTGCTGGACAGAAAATGTGGAAAGCTGAGCCAGGCAACAGTTTAGCATTATGGTAGACATGAAGATGGGGAGGATTCTCAGCACTATCTTCACTTCTTCCACCTGCTCAGCTGTACATTCTAGCATTGGATTGACTGTCTTGTTCTTGACTGATCTGTTAACAAACTCGAGGCTTTCTGTTGGAGTTTGACTTGGTTCCTTTCGTTTCGTATTTCTATCTTCTCCCTCACTGGTTTCTGTGGTATAGCATGTCCTGCTTGAGTCCATTCCAATGGCAGAATTGCTAGAATCCCTGAATTTGTAGGTGTTGTAAACCGCTGCAGCGAGAACCTACGGGGAGAAAGAGGAAAAAGGTTAAGATTGCCTAGCTCTTATTTTGCAGCGTGCAAGGGTTTTATTATACTGTGTTCTATCTGGATTTTTACCTTGAATATAGTTGTGACGGGACTTCCTATAGGAACTTTGGTCCTATAAACTGGGGAGCCGATGAGGAAGATCGGGATGGAGAGAAGTATTGTTGCGGTGGAAACCCCAAATCCCCACTGCCATCCTTTGTTGTCCTCAACCCATACCACTATAGTCACTGCAATCAAAGCTCCACAGGAAAGGCAGAATACATAGTAGTTAAAGAATGCAGATCTCTGCTTTCTTCCTTGAAGAGTATTCTCATCAAACTGCTCAGCGCCGTGTGGGGGAAGTGAACCCTTTATCCCTCCAACACCGAGTGCCACCAGGTAGAGGCCGGCGAACAACATCAATGCTTTCCTGCCATCAACTTGCTCGCACGAGATACTGGTGCTCGCTGACAAGCATGGTGGTGGTTTCAACGAGGTTACATGAGCTTGAATTGTAAGCACTAACAGACCCTGTTCCGCAGATCATAGTAAGTTAAAGATCTTGAATTGTTGTGGAAATCTTTAAACGCACTCACGAGTGAGGATCGATAACAAAAACTAGCAGGGCTATGTAAAGATTGTCTGCAGTCTGGCTATGTTTGCTGCTGTGAAACTGAATTTGAACAACTTGTAGGCTGGAGTTGAGGAGATTGAGGGCTTATTTTCACTACGTCTTACAATTTACTATATTGAAGAAGAGAGTGTTAGGATCATTGATTACGTCTTTCCTTTTCTAACAATCAGATTATCACACAAAACATTACATACGTGCGTTAAACTGTCACTTATCTTATTGTCATTTCCTAAGTGTTCGTTTCTGTTCTAGAAATCAATCAAACTTTACTAGAGTACAAGTTGCCATTTTGCCTTGCAGTTGTAGGTGCTTGATTGGACGATTCTAGTTTTCTTGTGTCCTTACAGTCGGCACTATCGAGTTCTTCTAAGAAACATGGACAATTTTTCAACGGTGGGTCAGGACATTAATTATCCGGTAGGGCATAGATTTGTTCCGGTACCTTCTATAAAGTTAACAACATTGAAGCAATACGATTGGCAGTGGCACATGTTTGGGCATGGTCAGGTCGTTTTATGGCCTATCCTTGAAAAACTCAGGAGATATTCTTGTGCCTGACCCTCCACTAAATGGTACTCTTGAAAGGGAAATGACAGGCAAATTGATAGATGCTCTCTCAACCAGTTCCCTACTTGCGACGCCACTACTCATTGGTAGCCAAAATGTTGACTGTCAATATAGTTTCCATTGATAACATTATGTTGCATAATGGATGGCAGAAACTAGCTAGTTTCTATTAAAAAATGAAACTATGCAAGGAAATTCAATAGAAATATAAACAGCTAAAACTTTTTAAGAATCTCACCAGGGATTCTATTGAAGCACTGATCAAATAGATGTAATAGGTGGGTAAAAAAGCATCTGCTAGAAAGCCACCAAGTAGAGCAAGGAGAAAGGCTGTGCCCATGAAATTGGTAACAACGTTGGCCGAGCTGGATGGGGAAAAATGCATGAACTTGGAGAGGTAAAGAACAAGGTTGCTTGCATTGGCCAGGAATGCTAGATTCTCCAGAACCTCCACAACTGTGATTTTCAATACATGAAATTATATATCTACATGTATGTATGTGTGTGTGTGTGTGTGTGTGTGTGTGTGTGTGTGTGTATTACTGGTTATTCATCTATAAGTGCAGACTGTAAGTCGTGTTTTTATTAGTTCACTTGAGGTTCTCAAATAGTTACAGTAACAAAAACAAGCATGAGGTAAGTGAGTGACTACCCAAGACAAAGGAGGCAGCAAGTATTCCACCATGCCGACCTCTCACGGCAGGTCTGTTCCTCCAGTCTACGTAACCTTCACAAGCATTCAACATGTGTGCTTCATCCTACAACAATGGGTAAAAGGAATTAATAACCCTGGTGATGAACTGAGCAGGGAAGCTAAGACGAAAAGCAAGAGAGAGTAGAGTTATACGAAATCTTACCATCTCTATTTTCAAATTTTTGCAGCTATGAGAAGCTTTATATATAGGATCATGCACCCTTGGCTAAAGAAATACTTTTGGTGTAAGGTGTCCTTTTATAGGCTGAGAAAATGGTGGTCCAGCCCAAGAAGAAAGGTCTAGACTCGATGAAAATGATTCTTCATTTTCCCTTTACGTTGTTGATGTCGACGTTTTCATCCTATATTGAAGAGAAGGAAGAAAGGGAGGGAAGGTTTGCTTTTCTCAGGATCACTTATCCTACCCGAAAACAAGTATTGGGGGCGCTAAAGTGAATTGAAGAATCAAATCCTCTTTCCCATGTAAATTTTGTCCAACTTATTCTTATCGATCCAAACTTTATATTATCAGTTTATGAAGATAGTATCCTGGTTTTGGTTGGTAAATCTAAAGGTGGATATGGTGTATAACTTGGAATGAACTGCGATGCTAGATGACTGCCTGCATTGCAGCAAACAATGTATACTCGTCGGCCATACTTGAAGTTTCTAGGTGCGCAAGGTCATAAAGGACTAAACAAACAGGTGCCCCACAGCCCCTTACAGTAACATCTTAATTAAAGTTATAATGGGACGGTGCCACTGTTTGAAGGTAAAAGTCAGAGTCCATTTCTGATGTCCCACATCCCACAATCATATAATCTGGTAATGGTAGTATAAGAGATGAAGATTAACCCTAAATCGTTGGATATTAACCTAATTTAAATGAATAAGTGTTATATATATATATATTATTTTTTGTTGAATAATAAATAAAAATCATACAATGCATATCTATATAATAGCCGAAACCTAATGAATAAGGTATGAATATTTATATCTTTTACTCGATAGATAATGGATAATATATGGTTAGAAAAAACATTTCCATAAATACTCATTATTATCTTATGTAAAATCAATAAATTATTTAGGTGGTGTTATCCACACTCTAAGCTATTATAATGTCATTATTTAGTATAAAGACATAAATTATCTTATTGAATTATTCTTTAATTTTTTTCAAACCTTAAAAATAAAAAATTTAAAATGGACTTAAAAAAAAAACAGAATATACAAACAAAGAAGTAGATTATGCATGATTTTATTTTTCAAAAATACAAGTCACATAATATTTTCACACAAACTTAATATTAAATTAACACATATTACAAATCTAATAAGTTACTCAACAAATCACGATCCTAAATTATTTGAGTATAAAAAACCACACACATTACCAAAAATTCGTTTAATACCAATAGATTTACTGACAGAATAGTTCTGTCGGTAATTTGAGGTTGAAATTACAAACGAAATTTTTAGTTAGTTTGCATAAATATTGATTAGGGGAAAAAAATCTAAAACTAAAACATCAACGTGGTTGATAATAACAACACACCCTAGGATAAATAAACCTTCATCGACCATTGTCCACGAACCTTGGTTGCATAAATATATGTTTAGCGACAACTCTTACTAAAATTTGGATTGGGTTCAATGAACCTAATATAGGCCCATCTAGTTATTAACTAATACCTACTGATTGACTACTATTAGTCATGGGTCTTGATAAGGAGTAGTAGATTATAGATATGTCAATTCACCAAGTAAATAGAAATGGAAAAATTAACGTCGTCGTAAAAAGGATAGGCTTGAGCCCACACACCCAGTGTTTATCTCATTCTAAATGTCAAAATGATTGGCTTTGATTAATGAAGAATTATTTGCATTGATAAAGATAAATATGTTTAGATTGTTAGTTTATCCAAATTTTATAAAGAGTTAGTCAAGTTTATCTTATAGGATATAGCGTGATTGTTTATGTTTTGTTTGGATAAATTATATAAAAAGATTAGATAAGTTTTATCAAAAGAATATAAATACAAGTTATCCGAAGATAATTGTTAGAGAAGTGTTTTTGTGAAACACATTAGTAATCTATTAAGAACATAACAAATTAGAAAGCTTGAAGATTTTTTTTTTTTATCAAAGGTTCTTATCCTTATCACATGTATGTGTATATAAGGAAGGATAATTAGAAACATCATAAAAACGATCAACACTAGTAGCGAAGAAAGAGTGCCCAACCAACTAAAGAGTTACGTAGAGTTTCATAGCATATATTTTTTAATGATAATTGTTCGCTCAATCGTTGGAGAGCCCACAAACTTCTAGAAAGAGTTCTTATGTTAACTATTAGCAACTAGATATTCCGGTTAAGATGCCAATAGCTTAAAGATCATCGAGTGTTCTGGCAAGCTACTGTGGTAGAAGACAAAATAGAGTGTTTGTCTTGACAAGCAAGGTAGTCAAGGTATAAAGAATTTGTAGTTGAAAAAACTGATCTTGTAATCTTTTCAACTAGTAAGAATTGTCTATCCTGGATCTGGCTATCCTGAAGAGTTTTTTTTTTTATATATCTTTTGAAGAGTTTTTCAAAAGGTTTTCCCTTCATAATCAAATAACTTGTTCATTTAATTTTTTCACAGTTACATTTATTTAGTTACTAATCAGTGTTAGCAAATTGCTTCTTAACATACAAGGAACAAAAATGGCACTTTTAAGTGGTATCAAAGCAAGTTCACTCATTCTAGAGTGAGATCTATTTTCCCTATTGAATATGTCAACATTGACTTCACCACCGCAATTCAATGGTGAGAACTATGCCTACTAGAAGGTGAGGATGACAACTTTCCTCAAATCACTAATCGAGAAAGTTTGGCACTTAGTTGAGTATTGATGAACCAAGCTTAAAACACCTTTCAACAATTGGACAAGAGATGAATCCACTGATTGTAATTGGAATAATAAAGGCCTGAATGTTATATTCATGCCAATATCTCTTGATGAATTTAAAAGAATCTCCATATGTCAAATAGCCAAAGAAGCTTAGGATATTCTTTAAATTACTCATGAATAAACAAAGACGACAAAAAAATTCCAAATTATTAATGCTAATCTCAAGATTTGAGGAGATAAAAATGTTGGAATATGAATCTTTTAATGAGTTTTACGCAAAACTTAATGATATTGTAAATTCCAAGTTCAATCTAAGAGAAAAAAATAGAGTACTCGTGAATTGTAAGGAAGATTTTAAGCACAGTTTTAAGACCCGGCTCGGTGGCCGGCCCAGTCCAAGGCCCGAGTTCCGAGTTTTAATTGGGTCATCGGGTCGGTCGGGTCAATTTTTTTTTTAAAAAGATCAAAACGATGTCGTTTTAGTAAAAAAAACAAAAATAAATAAAAGTCAACGGGTTTGTAGCCAGGTCTTGATCGGATCTTGCCAGGTCAACCCGTCGGGTCAGCCGGGTCATGCTGGGTTTTTCCTTCCCCCGCTTTTTCTTTAACCCGACCCGATTCCAGCCCCGGATCGGCCGAGTCCCGGGTCGACCCGCCGGGCCAGGACAAGTTTCAAAACTCTGATTTTAAGATCCCTACCTAGAAGAGTTCGGCCAAAGCTAACAGCAAAAAAAGCAAAGATATTGACACTAAAATCTTCGTCTTTACTTGACATATTATGATAAATACAAAAGAAATTTCTAAGACAAACCATTTGCTCATCCTCTTCATCTTGCATTTAACCTTTCTATAACAATGGTAAGGATATCCTATCTTACAACTATTGTCATATATGAAGTTGTGGTTAGTAAAAAGAAGTCACATCCTGAAGAGTCTATCTCTTCTTAGCCCGAAACTCCTTAAACTAACCCCTTACTCCCTCTTATAATTTCACAATTTCAAGTACTATAAAACAAGTTTGATAGTTTTACTGATAAGTGGGAACAAAAGATTGATGTTATTGATAAATTGCTAATAAGTATGCAGCAAGATATTGTGTAGGTTAATGATAGACTTATTTAACTCACCTTGGATGTCAAACATGTGTATCAATCTGTTGTTGTTCAAGATAAAGACTAAGATTGGTGTTAAACCAAGAAGGAGACAAAGATACATGTAAAGGATGCAAAAAAGTTGGAGGAAGTTGACCGTCATATTTGTTTTTTGGAATTTTACTTATTTTTAATTAGTAATGAATATTAAATATTATAGTCTGTAATAACTAGGATATTGTTTTAGCATAGGAACCTCTATGTTGAATACTCGATGCACTTTAAACTTAATGCAATTAGTTGCATAACAATATTTAATACATGATAGTTTTTTAACATATTATGAACTGTTTGAATGCAATATGTTTCATAAAGTATTATTTTAATATGTTATAAACTGTTTGCATGAAACATGTGAAGAACTATTAAGATGTTGTTGCATAAATATTATGAATTGTTCTCATGCTACATAACATTGTTTTAAGTGTGCTTGCAGGTATACTTTAATGCAACATATGCTTATGATTGAACTATTTGAATTATTTGCATGCTAATTCATCCTTATTATGTTTTGTCACAAATTAGCCAAATATAAATATTGTAAATGTCAAAATGATTGACTTTGATTAGTGAAGGATTGTTTGCGTTGATGGAGAATTAGTCAAGTTTATCTTATAGGATATAATGTGATTATTTTTGTTTTGTTTGAATAAATTATATAAGAAGATTAGATAAGTTTTATCAAAATAAAATAAATACAAGTTATCCAAAGATAACTATCAAAGAAGTGTTTTTATGAAACACGTTTACAATCTGTTAAGAATGTAACAAACTAGGAAGCTTGAAGATAATATTTATCAAAGGTTCATATCCTTTTTCACATGAATATGTATATAGGAACAATCAAAAGCATTTGTGATAATAGCACTTGTAGTGGAGCAAGAGTGTCCAACCAGTTAAAGAGTTATATAAAGTTTAGCAGCATATACTCTGACATAGTGGTGTGAAGAAAATCTCAAAGAGAATTGTTTACTGAAGAGTTGGATATCCTGTAGACTCCAATCATAGAGGGAGTTGTTATGTTAACTGTTAGCAACTAGATGTTCTAATTAGGACGACAACAGCTTAAAGATCATTAGATGTTCTTGCAAGCTATTGTGATATATAAAAAAAAAAAAACAAAAAAAAAAGTGTTTTTCTTGACAAGGTAATATAGGTACAAAGGATTTGTAACTGAAAATACTCATCATGTAATCTTCTAAACTAGTAAAAGTTGTCTATTCTGGATTTGGCTATCCTAGAAGTTTTTTTTATCTTTTGAAAAGTTCTTCAAAAAAATTTCCATAAATAATCAAATGACTTATTCATTTAAGTTTTCCGCACTTATATTTATTTTGTTATTCATAAGTTCTTCAAAAAGGATTGTCATTCGTTGCAGTAGACCCATGTATGAAGATTATTGGCATTTTAGACACAACATTCTATTAGGAATAAAAGACGAGTAGCAATACAACCTAACTTATGAAGAATGTTTTAGGATAATAGAATCTTCCCTCTAGCATAATCATTCCTTTATTTTATAACTCTAAAATGACTAGTTAGAGTTCCTGATAAATATAATATTAAATGATAACTTCTTTATAATTTTTATAAGTTTCAAATATTTCTCTTCTCTCTACACTAAAGGCTATGTTTGTTTCCGGAAAGCAGTTTCCGGGAAACCATTTTCCAAACTTTCCTGTGTTTGTTTGTCATTAGGAAAGTTGGTCAACGGAAAACACTTTCCGGTCAACGGAAAACACTTTCTAGTCAACGGAAAAACATTCCGGTCAACGGAAAACACTTTCCAGTCAATTTCAGTCAAAGAAAATTTGACTTGGTTTTCAGGAAAGTGTTTTCCCTTTAGCTGTGTTTGTTTTCCGGAAAGTGGTTTCCGGGAAATCACTTTCCAAACTTTCTTGTGTTTGTTTGCCAGTAGAAAGTTGGTCAATGGAAAACACTTTCCAGTAAAAGGAAAGTTTGGCTTGGTTTTCAGGAAAGTGTTTTCCTGAAAAATTTGAGGGGAAAACACTTTCCGGAAGTTGTGAAAAATTTAAAAATATCATTATTTGCTGATTATATCAAATTTGATCCTCAAAATTTTGATTGCTATATATATATATATATATATATATTTTTGAATATTTATTTTTTAATTTCATCTCTTAAAATTTTATTTTTATATTAACTTTGGTCCTTATTTTTATAATTGCTATTTGATTTTTCCTTATCATTTTTTTATTGAAATTTTTGGGCTTCATTTTTTTTATTGTTACTTATTTTATTTGAAATAATTTATGAAATGTTAATTATTATTATTTTAATTTCTTCATCTTTTATTTTTTAGATTTGATCTCTATTATTTTGATTATTTTTTATTTTATTTGAGATAATTTATGAAATTATATATTTTTTTTCAATTTCATTCTCATTCAACTTTTTAATTTGTAAGATTTGTTCTTTATTATTTTAATAAACTAGAGAAAAATAAAATATTAATAAGTTATTTTCCAACTCATTTTCCATTACACTACCAAACACTGGAAAATGTTTTCCAACTCATTTTTCATTACACTACCAAACATCAAAAAATACTTTCTCGGATTTTAGTTTCTCGAAATTCATTTTCCTAGGAATTCACTTTCCAAAAAGAAACTACTTTCCAGCAAACAAACAAGAGTCTAAAAAGCTTTTTCTTTAGGTGATATTAGGAAAGAAAACGGGTTATTGTGATATTAGGTGCGGCAATCATCGCTAGATAAGATAGTACCAACTTTCATCATGCTAGCACCTTGATCTTACTGGGAAAACACTTGTATGAATACCTTGTCGTCAGGTTAAAATCACGATACTTCTATGTAAAATCAAAGACATATATACCTAGTTGTGTTAGCCAATGGAGATCAATGAATAAACAGCTTCATGGCAGATACCTTTCACTCATTAATTTTTCTGCTTGGATACTTGATTTCTATTTTCTCCATTTCTTTATGTAAAAGTAGAGACATTAGATATTTCATCGTTCTCTATGGTTATGTACCTGTCTTTTCCTCATGCTCATGTAGAGCTTTCATCAACTTGGATTGAATTAATTGGTTCTCGTTACTACAAGAGTCATCTTAGAACGTAATGGCCTATTCATGCCCGGTGGTGTCGGTTTTCTTTATGAGCCACCTGTGTTTATTCCTTGTTCTCATGATCTTTGGAATTTGTGGATTCAATTTCTCAAAGAGCCTTCGGTGCACAATCTCTGGCCTCCCCAAATTGGGCGGCTAGAAGACATGATGGTTAGCATCAACTCCCATGAATTGTCACCATATATGCTTTCGTTCCTTCTCTAGTTAATTTGACCCTTGCAAGAACAGATACTGCACATGTTATGAATTAACACCATTTTGTTTTTTCCCCCTCTTTCTAGAAAAGTATACGGAAAATTTAAAAGTAGTTTGCAACTTCGTCTTGCTAAAGATGATGTGGGAGAGGCGAGGGACAAGCTGAGAATACTGTCCTTGTAGTGGTGTAATCTTGAGTTATCTAGTTCCGTGGCTCATAATCTAGAAGGAGCTTAAACCAATAAACCATAGATTCCTCATCACGTTTAGCCTTTCCTTTTGAGAGAAAGTTGGACTGTGACCTTTATTTCAGCTTAAATTCTGATTCTCACATCTTGTAGGTTATCCCAATCTGGCTATTACACGGGAATATTGAAATTTACGTTTGTTCTATTCTATTTAACCCTATCAGCTCCTAAAGTTGATGGAGTAATATGTATATGGTTCTTCTGGGTAACTATTGTCATTAATTATGTTAAACTGTGCGTGCATAGTCGCTCCAAATCTCAAAAATGTCTTCTACATTAGTTACTGAAGCTCCATGGAGCGTTCTTTTTCAAAATAATAAAAAAAAGAATTCAAACCAATAACTCCTAAATTCATTGTATGGATTAGATACTAGAAACATCCTGGAATTTATTTATTCTTGTGTCTTTTCTTAATTCCTTTGTTTCTATTCATGATTGTATAAGTTATTTTATCCTGATTTTGTGTTTAGCACTAGCTGGATTTTTGAAAAAAGTATTGGATATTTTGCATTGTTGTTAAAATCATGAGTTAATTTGTAAAAATTTTACGAGTTAATATATAAAATTAAATTAAAAACTTAAAAATCAATAAAATTAAAACTTGATTGATTCCTGCAAAATATAAAATTTTGAAGTGTCTTGCAAGACTTTCCCTGTACAAGCATTTGATCAATTCAAAATTCTGAGAAGTTCCACCTCTTCATTTCAGAAACCGCAAAGAAGTCACACACAACACCAAACAAATCTTTCAAGAATAAAAAGAAGATGATTATAGATTCTATCTGGAGCAAGAAACCAAGGAATGCGTAGCTTATTCAAATCTCCATCTTCTTCAATCTCTCTTTGCTTCTCTTCTTCTTCCGCTTCTATTACCACAAGTTTTTTCCATCGACCTTACTGAACCCTACCTACGTAAAGGCTCGTCACTATCTTCACTTGCTGCAAACCCTTCATGGCTTTCTCCAAATCAAGAATTTGCCTTTGGATTTCAGAAACTGACCAATGATAAGGAGAACCACTTCTTGTTCAATAACATACAGAATCAGCACCACAAGGGTATGCTTTAAAACTGACTGATGATGGAAAGCTTGTACTCTATGATCAAGGAAATAGTTTATGGGACCCTTCAAGTGGGGGCGCAAAATCAATGCGCATTGATTATATATGTCGTGTTATGAAAACACTTTGATTTTTTTATTGTTGTCGACAGGACGAAATTAATCGATAAAAAAAAATCCTCTACTTGAAAAAAAAATTGTCATTAAAATGTTTTTCAACTTATATTTTATATATAAAAAAACAGATTATGATAAAAGAAGGTTTTTATTAAATTTAATTTTGGATTTTCTCATTGATCAAAGGGTGTTTGAAGCTGGAATGAATTTATTGAGATATTTAAAGTGTTTTTATATAAAAATATGTTAAAATTTGGTTTTTTAGATCAAAAAAGAAAAAGAAAAATGTGTCTTTGTCCGCTTTTATATTTAGAAAAAGAAAAATTAGGTGCACTTACCTAGCCTTGCATCATAGACAAGCTTAAAAAGTTTAGAAAACTAGGTTTTGTGATCTAAAAACTTTGGACCTAAATTTTCAGTTCGGCAACATCATTTTTAGTGATCATAAAAAATTGTTGACGTGCTAGGCAAACTAGGTCTGAGTATCTAGGGGTTTTTTTTTTAATTTGATCATTAAAAATTAGATTTTTATTGATTTGTTTTCTTATTTAACTTTTTTCTTGAATTTCAACTTTTAATATTTTATTATTTTTAATTGGATAACATAATTTATTTTGGTTTGATATTTGTAGTTTTATCGCAATTTTAAATAGATATTTAGATATTTAATTGATTTTTAATTTTATCAATATTTATTTTTCTTGTTATATAGTTAAATAAAAATTATTAAAAAATAATTATTGAGCTTGATTGATTTGGTGATATAGAATATTAGTTAATTTTGACATTATGAATTCACTCCGAGTGTGTTTCTGCATCAAGAAAGAGTGTAATAACTGCTACCATTAATTGAAGCATCCACCGACGCTTGTGGATGCCATTAATTCAAAGTGCGTTCTATTTTTGGTAATCCACAAACTAGTATCCGTTTGAACCCACCAACCAATGTTTTTTTTATTATTATTATTTAGATTAGTGGAAGGTCCAGAATCTTCTGCAAAACAAATGCAGTTCTAAGTCTTTGTATATTAAAAAAAAAAAAAAAAAAAAAAAAAGTTTGAGAGGAGAGAAGCGGAGGACAGTGTGGTTTGCCACTCGCTTGTGCTGCTGATTGTTCCATTTGAGAGAAAGGTTGTCTCATCTTCAGGGATTGCAAGGTACTTTCTGTTGCTTGCTCGGCCATTACTGTACGTAGCTTGAGAGGTCATGATGGAGCATTAAATGAAGCATCAACCAAGATGGTCAAATATATTTTTTCAACATTCAAATTACAAAATCGTAAAACCATAATATTTTAATTAATTATATATTAATTATTTTAGACAAGTAATAATTAATAACATAACACTAAACAATGAAAAGTCAAAACACCTTTATTTTTTTTTAATTAATTTTTATATTTTTTAAATAAATCGATTCACTTACTTCACTATTTACATAAAAAAAAAGTCCCTTTAAATTTTGATAAGTCATTCATTAATTACTCCAAGAGTTAATCATATCAATTTATAATTTTTATTCTATATATTTGCCAGCTAAAACAGATAAATATTTCAATTGATATGTTAATAGTTTACATAAGGAACTATAAGAATAAATATGTATTTTTATTTTACAGAAATAAAGTCCACATATAACTTTTCTTTAAAAAAATTATAATAATTATAATCAAATCAAGCCTTTGATTATCATATTATACAAGTTTTGCAATATATAAATTTGAAACAATGAAAATGTTAAGAAACAAATTATCAGATTGCATAATTTTATATTTCTTTAAATCAGTCCGAGTTTATCTATTTGATCGATTTTACTGGTTTTTAAATTTTTAATTTTATTTTATATGTTAAATACATGTTAATTTATAAAATTATGTGATTTTAAGATTCAACTGGTGTTTTTGACAAGATTGACCCAACTTGCTGGTATGGTGTGCCTCTCCTGTGCAATGGGATTGTGGCTATTTTATACTATTGGATTGGATTGTCACTGTTTATGTGGGAGACATGTAGTAGCGTTCATATGCCACTTTCTCTCTGTTTTTTTTCCCCTGCCTTTGCATCTCTGTTTTCTATCTTTGTCTCAACGGTCCAGCTGTGGTTGGAATCCTGTAAATCCTGACAAGTTTCAGGTTGTTGTTCTTCTTTCTTATCCTATTGTCATTTATTTTCCTGACTAGATTTTTTCTCATGCGGTTTATTCTCAGGTTTTCTTTTTTTCCAGTTTTGATTTTTTTTTTCTTGCTGCTGCTTTGGTCGGGTTGTCTGTTTCTCTGTCTTTTATTCTCTGTGGCAAACGCCTTATGTTCTCCGGTTTAGATTGCTCTTTGTTGCTCTATCTGTGACATTGTCATTGCAGTCTTTGTGCTTTTTTGGCAGCACTTTCTGGTCTCTCTTTTCTTTTTTTAGGTTTGTTGATTCACGCTTGGGCCATGTGTGAGTGCTCTGCTATTTTCTTTGGTTGCTCGCCTTCGTGATTTATTTCTAATTTGGTGTTCTTTTGTTCCTGGTTGTGCTAGGCATGCATGCATGCCTGTTGTTTGCTTTAGGCAGGGTGATGTGTTTCATATGGAGGTTGATTATGCAGGTCTGGCTCTGCAATTGAATCGGGACTCTCTGCTTGTATGGCTGCAAAACACCTCCAGGTCTGTTTTTAGCTTCTGTTTTTTTAATTCTCCATTGAAACGCAAGATGCTCCTCCAAAATAGAGGTCCGTCCATGCACTGCCATAAGTCACACGTCCCTTGCATTCAACATTTCATGACAGCTATCTCTTTATCCTCCACATGACCACAACTTTAGAAAATTATGTCGAGATAAGCTTATAACGATCGTGACCTTCAAATGGGTTGTCTTTCCACTAATAGCTGAAGATGATCCATCATGCAGTGTGCCATCACCATCAAGTTTGGACGAACCAGCCATGCCAGCTCAATGTCAACGTCTCTCGCCTTCCGCGCACTCGCGGATCATTCTTCGTCATGTGTTCTCTTCATGAAGACAAAAGGAAAGGGGGAGTACTTAGATTTATCGGATGTGGTTCTGTTTTTTTTTATTATTGTTATTTTTATAAATGGTTTTTGCATTTGTTTTTTTTTGTTTTTGGTAATTTCATCATGTTTTTTGTTTTTTTCCCTGACAAATCTAATTTTTTTATTATTGTTTTTTTTTATCTTCAAGATTTTTAGATTGATTTTTTTATTTATTTTATCCTCTAATATTTAATTGAATAAGTGTTAAGCTTCTTAGTTTAGTCCGGGTCTAGAATTTAACGATTTACAATTTAAAAAATTAATTTTGATTTACAAAGTTGACACGAATAAGGGTTTTCGTG
This sequence comes from Populus tremula, assembly GCA_964019445.1. Taxonomy (NCBI): domain Eukaryota; kingdom Viridiplantae; phylum Streptophyta; class Magnoliopsida; order Malpighiales; family Salicaceae; genus Populus; species Populus tremula. The sequence continues at coordinate 7,886,647 of CAXHTJ010000004.1, forward strand.
GTTTTTTTTCTTTTTTAAAAGCTTTTTTCCATTCTTTACCATTTTATTATTTTTTTTAATTCTTTTTATATGAGATTTTTGTAGTTAATTTTAAAATTACGGAGGTCGCCTTGCTTTTAATTTTTTTCTTTTCTTTTATTTTTTGTCTTTGTTAAATTTAGATTTTCTAAAGGAATTTTGTTTTTGAATTAATTGATTTCATCATCAAACATTTAATTTTTTTAGGTGTTGAGCTCCTAGATTGAACCCAGATAAGAATTTAATGGAGTGCGGGTTTTGGAGTTTAACCTTTAGGTTTATAAGATTTGTATCATTTTGATTTTTTTTTTCTGATTAAAAATATGGTTGGCCTTATTTTAGTTTTTTATTAAATTAAATATATTGATTTCATCATTTACATTTAATTTGAGGCAATACTTGAAGGAATTTTATTTTTTTAATTATGTTTTTGAAAATTAGTATTCTTTGTTTATTTACATTTTATTTTCTATTAAGTTATCACAATATCATGTCTCCAGCTATGGATTCAGCATATTCACTAAGTTTAGCTCAATTATTTTTTTCTAATTTCATCCTTCTACATTTTTATTATAGGATAATGATGATCATTATTGTTTTTTGCGCTCTTTCTATGATGTCGAGTCATTGGTTTTTTTCCCTTCTTTAAAATCCAATAATAACGCTTAGGCATCTTTTTTTACACTACAAAAAAAATCAACCTGACCCGTAGTGAAGCGCGGGTCATCTATCTAGTTTTCTCTCTATGATTTGATCCTTTTCAAACAAAATTAGTAGCCAATTGCTTTTAATTTACTATAGAAGGATAAGATTAAGGATAAAAGACTAAAGTGAAAAACTTTAGGAAAATAAGTTGTGCTTTTAAAATTCAAATAAAAAATTTACTTTGATCCTTATAGTTTTTGAAAAATTCATTTTTGATACACAACTTTATTTTTCAGTCCTTAGATTGAAAGAAAAGAGAGAGTTTCTAGATTCTGATGGAAGACAAAAAAGTTGGTATGCACTAATTACATCCATAAAAAAATTCGTTCATAGTTTAACAAATTTCATTCGATAAAAAAAGTTTCACTAAGATATTTTTTAGCCTTAACCTTGCCTAAGGGAATAGATATGGAGATGGGAAGGGTTTTTTTTTAATTTAGGTTTATTTTTGGTTTTTTGAATGATTGTTTGGATTTTTTTGAAGCCATATTTAGGTCTTTACAATGCTTTTTAAATATAAAAAAATATTAAAAAATAATTTTTTAGATAAAAAAATACTCATACATTGACTTTTTGGCTACCCTTTAGTCCTCATATTCTAGGCCAATAGACTTATCAAATCGAAATATATAGTACATGATTATATTTTTTATTAAAAAATTACTTTTAAACAACATAAACACCTTGAAATAAATTTAAATGACATTAGAGATTTTTATTACTCATATTTGAAAACAATATACAATATAAATCTTAAAAATAAATCTTATAATAAAAACTTGCATATTGTTAAAACAAAAATAATAAATAATAAATAATAAATATATTATACAAAATTTTTGTTCAAAGTTTTTTTCTTTCAAAAAACATATCTTTAATATCAAATCACTTTTCCCATTTAATTAACACTAAAAAAAAAAAACTTTTATAATGTAGAAACTATACATTAATTACCAGGTTGAAAAGCAAAGCATTCAATGGCATTAAAAAAGATTAATAGAATGACAATTTGTAATGATTTATATAAGAATATTATCACATTGAAATTCAGATTTGTTCAAGTAATGAAAATTATCACATGTAGCAACCATGAGAATTGATATTTTATTTTCTCTTTTAAACTATTAAAAAGAATAATATTTTTAAAAATAAAAATAAAAAACAGCGAAGCCCCCTTGATGATAATGTTCCTTGTTTAAATGGGCAAATCCGGAAACTGCTAAATGGGCTTAGGTCTTATACATAGAATTCAGTGGCCTGACCCAACATGGCCATCTCATTATTAAATATTAATGGTATCTCTGGTCACTTATTAGTATTTTTTTTTCTACCATAAATATTTCCTTTCATATGTTAATTAGAGCTAGACTAGCCCCAGTGTCCCCATTTTATCGAATGGCTAAATTATTATTTAAAAAAAAATAATGATTAGATGTTTAAATAAGATAAAAAAATTTAAAAAAAAAGTTATGATAACTTTATAATCACGGTAATCAAATCGAACCAACCAAAGAAATTTTGTCAAATTTATATTATAGATAATGAGATTGAAATAATCTAATAAAAAAATAAAGAGAATTATAAAGCTTTTTTTTAAAAAATAAAAAACTATAGTTAAATTTTTAAATTACTGACTCTAGTCATTAGACCTGAAGCACCTTATTAGAACTAATCATAAAATTCAGTTCCTAATCAATCAAATATTGAATAATAAAATAAAAAATAATAATTTTAAATATATAAAATGACTAAAAATAACAATTAAAATAATAAGAATCATAATTAAAATACAAAATAAATTTTATATATGATTAAAGAGTAAAGTTAAGATGAGAAGAACTCGACAAAAAATATTCTGGCTCATTCTCAAAACTTGCATGCCAACCTCGTGTCGACACAAGTGATTAAACTAGCAATATTATAATTTAACTTTTTTAAAAATTGATCCTTCACTTACAAAAATAAAAAATAGCTTTCAGTGCAATAAATGTTTTTTTCAAATTTTCAAATGAGCAAATCATTTTCTTTACTAAATTTTCAAAACGCCAATCTCAACCTTTTTTATATAAAGAGCCTCCTGTCAAGCTTTAGAGGCAGAACTACATATACGAGTTTCTTTGTATAAGGCATCAATACTCTTCCTTTGTAATTCCTTCTATATTGCCATCTATTATCTTGTAAACATATCCATATTTTTTATTCAAACCTTATAACTTATATCTCCTATACGTTTCTATACAAGATTCCTTTAAATCTCATTGCAATATATATATATATATATATATAATCTACTCTATTCTGTATTTATATTTCTATAAAAATAACTATGCTTTGTATTTACTAGAAGATCCTGTCATTAAAAGATTTACCTCTTCATTCATATTAGAAATTTGTTTATAGTTTTGTATTTTGTTTTAAAATCAAGTATATCAGCTAGAAATCTATGACCAGATCTTAAGATCATTCTTAGATATAACAACGCCATGTACTTGTTTTGTCTTTGTTTATATCTATCTTTGATGTGTGTGTGTAAATGAAAATTTTCTATGAAATTGAATTACGCTAAATTGTTAGAAGAAATTGAATAAAACCATCTGGTTTGTGGCACATATATTGTGTATTTGCAAGTTTAAAATTTTTAGATAGTCTCCTATATATGAAAGGTGCTGCTGAATTTTTTTAAAATAGAAATCATTTAGTTTTTTTTTATATGTTAATTTGTGTATATGCTTAGGAGAAAGTTTATTGCATGTTGTGAGGTCAAAATCATTATTAGTTCTTCTAGCAGCGATTTTGATGACCACGAGTCATTACATGCCAACCAAGAACAAACACTTGAGGCATAAGCATCGACTCACAATGCATGCTCTTTAAGTGAGATGCCGAAATGTCGAGGGGGGACTTCATAGTAGGATTCATTTATCCGCAAGTATGAGGCAGTGAAAAAATGACATTTCAATGTAAGTTTCTTTGCTTTTAGAACGACATGTTTAATAATTTCATTTAACGAATGCAATTTCAGGTTTGCAAATATTGAAGTTGCAAGAACAATAGCATCGACCTTTAAATCATCGATGAAAATCCCATTGTTTCAATGAAGTCAAGTTTTCAAACATTCTAAATGGAAACCGTAAGTCGGTGCATGGTTTTCAAGGTTAAAGGTTAGTTTTAACTTAATATTTTTTATGTTAATTTGGTTAGTTTATTGAAATTACTGAAATTTTCCTTTTATAAATTTTTATTTCAAGGGAAAATTCAAATGGGAGAGAGCTAATAATAATGTTACAAGGAGAGTTTGGAAGAATCACGCTGCAATTGGGTAAGATCGAATTTAGGATGATTTTTTTATTCCAAATATTAAATTTTTATTTTTCATTTACTAATAGATAATTAATTTGTACTATATGGGTTGCATGATTTTTTGTATGTGGTGAAAAAAAAGTGAAAAAATATGTGAAAAAAAAAGAGAGCTTTTAGGTTGAAATGATGTGGCAGTTTAAAAGGATTTCGATTCATTTCACACGACGATCACGGTCCAATGTAGAAAATTAGAACTGATGTGTTCACGGTTTTGTTACGACACTCACTAGCAGCTTTGTTCTGTTTGTTTCATATATGAAGTGAATGGTAGGAATTTTTTTTTATCACAATCATTTGTTTATTAGTTGTTTTTTTAGAAAAATATTTAACAGATAATATTTTTATCATGTAGGCTACAGTTCTTGGACACGAGCTAAACCCGATGAAGCTTTTGTTGAAACGCATGTATAGAATGATGACCGCCAAAAAAGAGATGCAACAAGTCGTGAATAACCAAGCTCAGCACCTTGTGTTGTATTAATTTTCAATCATTTTTTTCTCAAGTTATTGTTTCCTTGAAATTGATGAATTTTTTTATCTTTTCAAAATACATATAACAACTGGTTGAATGCTGAAATTGAGAAGAAAAAATTTACAAAATTGAAATAATAAAATGGGGAGAAATGGAAAAAAAAAATTAGGGGTTGAATTGAAAACAAAAATGAATTTCATTTTTTATTTGAACAATAAAGCTGCATAATGATTTACAATTCTTTTTAATATTATATATTTGTTACAATGAAAAAATTTTGAATTTTAGATCTATTAGAAGTTTACTAGACATGGACCCATGCTAAGTTGTGGAGCTAGATTTTTTTCATAGAAAAATATGTTTTAAAAAAGATTAAAACAATCTCATAAAAATAATCGAGTCAATCTAGATTAATCTGTTAAACCGTGATCTATATCATGAGATCAGGAAAAACTAATAGAAAAGAAAACAAAGAAAATCACAAAGCCTATTTAAAAAAAAAAACCAATGTCAAATGATGAAATCAAAAAATAATAATAAAAAAGATGTCAACATATGTTAACTTTTCAAACTTGTGACTCAAGTCATTAGACTAAAAACACCTTATTTATAAAAATTACGAAGTCTAATTCTCAAACAATCAAACATTGAATGATAAAATTAGAAGAAAAAAAATTAATAACACAAAAGGATCCAAAACTAAAACTAACAATTAGAATAATGAGGATCAAAATTAAATTAAGAATAAATTAGTTGACAACTACAAATTTTATATTGAATGGTGAAATTAAAAAGAAAAATTAAAAATAACAAAAGGATCCCAAAACAAATAAAAAAATAAAACAAATGAATATCTAATTGAAAAAAAATAGCATATCACAAATTGGGATTGAATGATGAAATAAAATACAAATCAAAACTTTACAAAAGAATCAAGAACCAAAAAGTTTAAATCAAAAGAACAAGGACCGAAGTTGAAGTCTCAACTAATAAGATGATAACTCTAAAATTTTGCATGGCCGGTGCAATGTTTAATGGGAGGAGAAGATAAAAAAAAAGGCATTGGCTTCGCAACACCACTCCAACATTGCCACGTGTCACCTCACCAAGAACTACATTGTTCAATAATTTTTTATAGACATAGATGTTATCTCTATATGGAATTCAATAATTTTTTTATAATTTTTTATGAGAAATACAAAACTATTATTACATTGTTCCAATAGTAGTGTTTTTCCAAAGTTTATTAGGTTTTGTTAATTGGTTTAGTGTGTTTATTAAATGTTTGGTTTATTTGGTATGTCACAATTGAATGTATTAATTTAATTTTAATCAATTACGTTTTTTTTCTATTAATAATCATGCAATCATGTGTCGTTGGATATTTATTAGGAATTTACCTATGTGCTACAAAATTTTATAGAAAAAATAGTCAATTTGTATGTAGGAGTGTGTAAATATGGTTATGTTTTACTAAGTTTCGAAGATGTTTCTTTAAAAATATGATTGTTATCAAGAAGTCTAGATTTTATATATATTGAGAATTAGAAATTTGATTGAGAATTAAAATATGTAGCCTTGGGAACACATTTTCTAGTATCATGAAGAAAGTTAATTGAGAATTAGAAATTTGATGTGTGTATTTAAAAAAAAAATTAAAATTATATAAATCAATAAATTATAAAAATAGATGTTAATGATAACTAAATACTAGAGCAAGAAAGTAAAAGATAGATGTATATAAAGATATTTGATCTTGTGTTATAGAATGTTCTTCAATTTTATTTAATTATATGAAAATAAAAATGAGTTTTCATAAGAAGAGTAATAATTTTAATTTTATAGAAAAATGGGAATTTTTTAATATAAATCCTCCTTTTCCTATTAATGTATATTTTTAACAAAAAATATTTTTTTTTTAGCTATGTTGTTTATTGTGTAAAAACTAAAAGCAATTAAAATAAATATTTAAGAAACAATTAATGGTTTGAAGGTATCACTTTAATCAAAACCCATTTTTTCCTTAATAATGCATTTCTTTTGACAAATTTGTTTATTAAAAGTGTTTTTAAAAATAGAAGCTTATCACGATTTTAAAATAAATTTTTAATAATAAAAAAACTAATGAATTAATAATTTTGACATGAATTTATTAAAAATATATATATAAATGATATACTTAAGAAAAATTATATAAAATACTTATAATAAAAAATTAAAATATTTATTTCATCCACGTTAAATATTCAAAGTTGATATATAATTATTCCAAAAGTAATTGTTAACATTACCATAAAAATACTAATATTTATTTGAAAAATATAGTATAATTGAATAATTATTTAATCATCAATTTAATAAATTTATTTAAAAATATTGTGAAATGTGAAAAGGAGAAAATAATCCAATTAAAAAGTTGAAGAGTCAAGCACACATGGGCTAAAAGAATGGATTTATACATATTGCAAGATGGTGCCAGTTGCAGATTAGATTCCTTAAAGGGCAGATAAGGTTTTTTTAAAGTGAACAAACATGCATTGCTCGCCTAGGTTTTTGAGCCCAAAAACTTAGTTTTCAACTTTTCTTTTTTTCACAAAACACATGAAGAAAACTTCCCAACAACATCTAAAATCATGTTTTTAAAAGCAAAACACATTATACTATGACTTGAAAACAAGAAATCAAATCAGATAAAAATAATTTTTGAATCCTGTAATCTAAAAATTGCCATGTGAAAAGTGATTGTGAGAGTATCTACATGAACAACACACTGAAATGTTGAATCCTTTAGTTTTTTGTTGATTAATGTTAATGCAAATTAATAAATAATAAATTTAGCCAATTTTTTATTTTTTTAAAAAAAGGATTATCATGTTCTTATACATGTTCCAGCATCCTAAATAATTGTCCATATTCTAGAGAAGCGAGAGAAAGGAAAGAGCAGAGGACAGAGTGGAGTGAGTTACTGGGTCTCCCGATAAAGTCAAGTTCTTGCCAACTCTAGTAGAAAGGGTCCTTGCAACTCATCGATGGAGTCATGCTCTCGTAAGGAATATTTATACGGACAAGAGAAGGTGGAGGAAAGGACGGTGGTCTGGTGGTGTTTTTCCATTTTGCGAGTTGACCAGTGAAGATTGATAGTGACAGGTAGCAGGTAGTGCCTAGTCCGATGGTGGATGGATTCAGGTGAAAGAGATGGATAGAAGGTTTTTTTTTATTTTTTTATTTTTTATTTTTAGTGCTGTCGTGAGTGAAAAAAGATAGGGGGAGGGGGGCAATTTCTGGGTTTTTTTTTTAATCTTTGATCGGCTACCTTATTCCTATTTTTCATTAAAGAGAGAACAAGCTCTTCAGTGTTCTAATCTGTTCAGAGAGAGGCGTGAGAGGCAGGTCAATTGAGTGTTAGAATTTCAAACATATGAAGCTTTAGGAGTTTGGTGGCGAGAGAGAACGAGAGTTTTGAGAATGACTTTTAAGTAGCAAAATATCATAAGTCAAAAATAAAATTTTATGATCAAACATCCCTTCACGATACTATAAGGTTGGTATACTCAAAAGAAAAACTTTATCCTTTGCCATAGGGTGTTTGCCACATCATCCATGCTAATTATTAACAAAAACTAAAAAATATAAGGAAAATATTGTAGCTATTTTAATTTTTATTATTTTACAATTCAACATGGATTGTAATGATGTTTTTTAAAAAAATAATTTTATACTCGAACTTTGATTTTGTACAAATGAGTCTTTTGAACTTAAATTAGAGTCAAATTATATATTTTTTTAGAAGTGATTGTTGAATTGAAAGATAGAGGTCTAAAGTAACAAAAACAAGTAAAATAGGTGATAGGTCTATAATTTGGTTGAAACGTTCATTTTAGTCCTCCATTTTTTTAAAGTGATTTGGTTTTACTTAGTCCCTATAATTTTTAAGAAATGCATTTTAATACCAAACTTTATTTTTCTTTTTTTTTTAGTTCTTTTTTGAGCAGAGAAGAGAGAGAAAGTTGTCAGATTCCAGCTTAAAAAGAAAAAATTATTGTTGGGAAATATTTTGACCACCAAAAGATTTCATATGACAAAGGGTGTTAAGATCAAGTGTTTTTTGTTTTACCTTAAAAGACATAAAAAAAAGGATCTAAGCTCAGGAAGATTTTTTGTTGTTCCAAGCAACTAGTCGTCCGCCCCATTAACTGTAAAAAAAACTAAAACGTACACGCATGCCTTTTCTTGATAAAGTCAGGCGCTAGGACTAGCAGAACTTAACCTCATTTTTTTTCAAGATTTTTATTTTTTTATATTAATGGCTTTTCTATTTTTTAAAAAATATAATTTTAAATTTATTTTTTAATTAATATCCCTTATTTTTTATTTTGTTTTGGGGTTTTTTAAAAACTTTGCAAAAAAAAAAAAACACTTGAAAATAGATTGTTTGGGTGTAAAACACTCATGCTCTAACTTTCTGGTTACCAGAGGTCGCAAGAATTTGGATAAAATAAGCAACGCATTGCCTACTATTTTTTGTAAAAAAATAGTGGCAGACAACGAGTCATTGGCCCCATAATTAACAAAATATACAGGCCCAAGCAAGTGGACTGCTCTAGACATGTGCGCTTGGGTCTTGTTTTTATTTTTTATTAATTTGATCCTTCATAATTGAATCGCTATTGATTTTTCTTATTTGATTTTTTAATTTTATCTTTTAATATTTTATTGATTTTTAATTTGACAGCATAATTTGTATCAGTATGATATTTATAGGGCTATCGCAAGCTCAACAAAACCCTCAATATGTAATTTGTTCTTAATTTTGCGAGAGTTGTTTTATTATTATATAGTTAAAAAAATTGTAAAAAAAAGAAGATAAATTTGACTGAGTTTTTAACTTGGATTACAGGTTTGACTAATTAATTTTAGTTGGTTAAAAATCTAGCTTTATATTTTATTTTAGTTGCACAACTAATTCTTAATTGTTTTTTAGTTACATGCATGCACAAGTTTTAAATATATAATTAAGATTTTTATATATAAAAAATTCTATTATAGTCATTTTTTTATATTAAAAAAAAAATTCAAGCAGCAAATTAGAATTCAAATAGCTAATAAATTCTAAAAGAAATAAGAATTGGCCTCGGATCCTGCTCCAAAACCACAAGTCTATCCCCTTAAAGCATCCAAAAAACAAAACATGGAGATTGGTTTTATCTGAAACCAAGTCTCCCCACACAACTCTTTTAGAGGATCGGTCCAAATTCACCGGTGATAGGTCAACGCCAACTCTGTACACAAAAAGTAAAAGAAACTGTGAAATTAAAATGGAGGCGACAAGGATGATCCACCTTGAGTGGAGGACCAATCTTTTATGAGAAGTATTTTATAGCTAGATACATTTTTTATTTACTTCTATTACAATGACAGCAATCGCGACCCATAATTCCTCCTGCTGGCTGGACTCCGCCACTTGTTCCTCCTTTGTCTCTCATATTGTTTGTAATTATACTAACACTTGTTTAAAATATATATTTTTTTTTAAATATGAAAATAATATTTTTTTTATTTTTAAAATCAACACATTAAAATAATTTAAAAACAAAAAAACAATTTAAAATTTAAAAAAACATAATTTATACTGTGTTTAAAAAAAAACTCATGGTATGGTTCAGTCAGACGACATTAAGTCATTGTGGAGCAGGGATTTGCGGAGATGAATGGGTGGAATGATTTCTTTAGCATCTTTTATCAAATATGAGAATTTATGTTAATTCAGAAAATATAATGGGTAAATGAAAAATTATCTAAATGATAAATGTAATTTTCCCTACATAAAATTATATATTTTATTATATATTAGAGGCTTGAAGTTGAGGTATCTTAGAATTTTATTGGTTCAGTGTGTATCAAATGTTTGGATTTTTGGACATGAACAATTAAATGTATAAGTTTTAATTTTAATCTATCAAGCCATTTATCCATCAAAAATACTAAATAAGATCAATGTTTCTCTACAAAACACTTATTTTACTGTGGATTCACCAAATAAAATGAATGTTTTGCCCTCCACAGAAAAACCCAAAAAACTTGCTTCCATGAGAAAAATAATTTTTCTCACGTTTCTCATTTGTCATTACTATATTTAATGAGGACATATTGGTTTTTTAATCTATTATTTGCATAATATAATATCTCAAATACCCTTAAAAGAACAATTTGATTAACTATTGACAAGGGTATTTTTGGATTATCCTATTTAAAAGCACAGTAAAATAACAAAATTATTTTTAAAAGTAAAAACCTAACATATATCAAGGAACTTTTTAGTCTTTTCATCATTATTATTTTTTTTGTTATATTCAAGTAGGGTAGACAATCTAGTCTTTTAATAAATTTTTTTAAAAAAATTTGATGCATGATACACACACAACAAGTGAAAGAGCCCACATCTTTCGAGAAATGCTTTCGAGCTCCTTTAGCACCCTGCACCTCCTTTTACAATGGCATTAAAAGCGACACACCAAGATCTTCATGGTAGATGAGTACATGCGTGTAACAGATTAATGATGTGATTATGGTGAATTTTTTTTCTTCTACTCCTTCTTTTCTCTCTCTTTTTTTTTACAAACACAAAAGTGTCTTTTTTTATATCCAATTTGATTATTATTCATTTAATTACTATTTGTCTTATTTTTATTAAATTTTTTCCTACAATTTAGCCTCCCATCATTTGATTTTATTTAGTTTTTATATCAAATTTTTTTCATCTTTATTTCTTAATTTCTATTTATTTATTTTTTATCTTTTTCTAAATGAATTTTGTTTTTAATTATATCCCTTAGAATTTGATTTCAATTTATTTTTATGTTAAATTTGATCTCCATTTTTTAGTACTATTTGTTTTGTTTTAAATCTTTTTTTGATTACTTTTTTTTTTTTTAATTTCATCTCTTAATATTTTTTTATTGTTATTTTTTTTTAGTTTTTCTTCTATGGCATTAGTCATGAGCTGAAGACAAGGATTACGAGTTTTGGATATTAACACGGGTTAACTTCAATCTTTTTTTATGTTCTTTTTAAATTTGATTTGTTTTACCATTCTCATCTTATGAATTGGTATTCGTGTTTTTTTTTTTCCCTATCTATAGGGTTATTTCAATTCTATATCCATGGTTGAGGTTAATGGGTTAATCTAGGCCGACTTGAAGTTTTTTTATGTTGCTTTTTTTCATTATTTTTTTAGTTATGCCTTTCAACATTAAATTATTTGATAGTTGAATTTCATTGTTTTAATTAATTTGTTTTTAATAAGGTTACCTAGTGCCGAATCTTGATTTAGCATATTAACTTGAATGAGTTCGAGTTTTTTTTTGTTAATTTATTTATTATTTTTTTATTTTTTTATTTATATTATTGAAATTATACAAGCTTATTAAACCCAATCAAATTAATTACTCGGGTCTCTATATTTTTCTTCTTGAAAACACTTATATCGGCTTAACATCTTTTGTTTTTAAATAATAGAAAAAATTTAGACCAGCCCATATCGTATAGTAATGCAGGCCACTATAGTATCCAATTAATAACTATATAATTAAAGTCTTTTGTTGGATATTAATTAATAATTTACGTTTGTGTGCTAAATGATGTCGCATATAACAACAAATCTTTACAGCAAAAACGGTCAGTTTGCAAGCGGAAGTATATAAATATGGTTATGTTTTACCAAGTTTAGAATACATTTCTTTAAAAATATGTTTGTAAGCAAGAGATTTAGATTATAGACCAGTTTATAGCTGCAAGCGACAATACGAGTTAGATTGATTTTTTTTATTATTGTAAAAAAAATATTAAAAATACAAGAAATTATTTGATATTATTATTAAATTCAATCTAACATGTTAATGTTTAAATTTTCAAACACAACTTATTATTTAACCCGAATTTAAAATTAAATCTAAATATTTTATTTTGATATTATCCAATCGACTTACTAGATGCAAAGACAACCTAGATTATTAGTAAAATACATTGTTTGGTTTTGAAAAACAAATCAATATATATATATATATATATATTTTTTTTTTTTGAGATGATGACATATTGAATCGAATCGATCTGGACTCGTGGTCTAATTAATCAAACCCGTGCCATTGACCACCATTAGGTTTTGATAACTTTTTTATTTTAATATTTTTACTTAATTATACAATAATAAAAATAAATATTTATAAAATCAAGTATGAATCAAATATCAACACGTTTATTTGAGTATAAAAAAATCTTGTTAAAAAGTAAACAAAAATAAATATGAAGATCAATTTAAAAGTAACCAAAATAAATTATATATACTTTATTGTATGAGATTGTGATAATATAATATTATAAACTAAAATAAATTATAAAGATTAATTTAAAATTAATTAAATATTGAAAAATAAAATAAAATAATTTAAATAAAATGAGAAAAAAAGAAGAAGAAAGAATGAGAGGTGCCATATAGTGAACACCTTCAAGTTTCCCAAATGTTTTATTGTATTAATTGCTAATATGTAATTTTTGGTTTTATTCGAAGTATAAAATGTCAAGCTTGCCACCGCCAATTAGAAAGTGACTTTTATTTGTACCTTTGGTTTTACCTTTGCCTTCTTCTGCCTCGTTGTCATCTACGATCACAATTCTCTTCCATGTCCCCATCTAACAATGTTCCATGTCCCTCGTTGTCATGTCGTGCTTGTTTACGATTAAAAAAATTAATTAATAAAAAATATTTTTTATTTTAAAAAAATTAGCTTAATGTTTTTAAAATATTTTTTTTTTATTTTACTTTTTTATAATTATAAAATACTTAAAAATATATTATTATTTATTAATTATATTAAATTTCATCCTTAATTTTTTAATTGCAATATATTTTGTTTTAAATATTTTCTATTAATAATTTTTCTTTAAAATTTGATTTTCACAACTTTAATTTTTATTTTATTAATTTTACTATCTTTTAATTTTTTTTATTTATCAAATTTGATCTCTATTTATTTAATTGTTATTTTTATTTGAAATTATAAAATTAATTTTTTTATTATTATTTTTTATTATTTTTTAATTTATCAGTTTTGATTTTCATTCTTTTACTAAATAAAAAAGTATCAATAAGTTATTTTTTAATTAATATTTTCATATAAATTACCTTTCAAATTAAAATTATTTCCAGCAAACAAAGGTGCAAGGCTAACAAGATTTAGTGATGGGAGGGGTAAACATGTCAGTAGAAAAGCGCACAATGTCTGTCTCTGGGCTCTTATAATCCCATCAAACCCCGCAGAGAAAGAAGAGTCTCTCTTTCAGATTCCATTTCTCTACTCCGTCTCCTCTGTCTCGCAACCCTCCTCTATCTTCAAAAGAAGATTAGAAGAGAAAAAAACAGTGAAACATCTGATTGTGTCCCTTCTCCTGCTTCCCTCTCTGTCAGCACCTCTCCTACTGGAAAAACAATTCAAACCTCTCCTCTTTCTTTCTCCCTCTGAAACCAAACTTTCCTTCTTCTGAGTGATGGGTGTGAGCTGCTCCCGGTGCTCCCACACTTCCCACATCACAGAAATCATCATCACCAGTTTCTTTCGCCACAAATCTTAAGACTGATTAATTAAGATAAAAACGTTAAATAGAGATCATTCAGTCCTGGAATCTGGTTCTTTCAGTGTTTGACCAGATACTTTATATAATATAGCTGCGATGGCAGCTTGATTAAACCTGTATCAGCAGGAAAGTTTTTAGAAAAATCATGGCGGCTTGTGGTGGTGGTGGTGGTGGTTCTAATCCCAATTTGTCTGTTTTAGTTCAAAGCCAAAGAGGCCCTTGTGCGGCTTCTCGACCTCTTGAAGCTTTTTTCCTCTCTGGCTCTTCTCCTTCTTTTCTTGGTATTCTTTCTAATTATCTATTTGCTTTACTTTCTGTATTAAAAAAACTGTTCCTTGTTTATTTTCTTTTCTTTTCTTTTTCTTTTTAATTATGTTAATTCCTGGTGTTTCAAACTTATGATTTCATGGATAAATAAAAAAAATCAGGTATTCTGAACCTCAATTACCTCTATATCATCCTCTCTTTGCCTTTTAATTTGGTGATTTGTTTTTCTTTTATCTTTTGATGAATAGGGAGGATTTTTTTTTTTATGATTATTATTTTAACTCGTTGATGCTCAAAATATCAAATTAGATTTCTCTAATTTATCTCCTATAAGATTTTTATATATGATTGCAGTAAATATCCTATCTTTTATTAAACGTTTGCTCAATGGATGCCTTCCTATTCGGCTATAGTTTTTTTTTTTTTTCCGCTTTTTCTTGAATTCTTGATAATTTCTTATTTTTTTAAGAATTCAAGATGGAAATCAATTGAACCAAAATGATTGCTGATTTCTGCATGTAGCTCTTGATTGATTGAAACATGGCCTTTGACTTGTGGTGTGTCAATAATATAGGTTCAAGATCCATGATGAGTTTTGCCGATGTTCACCAAGCAAATGGATCAACTAGACCGTTTTTCCGCCCATATGATCACGAAGACAACGGCGACGATGATTTGGATGAATATTTTCATCAACCTGAAAAGAAGAGGAGACTTACTGTTGATCAAGTTCAGTTTCTTGAAAGAAGTTTTGAGGTGGAGAACAAGCTTGAACCCGAAAGGAAAATCCAGCTGGCGAAGGATCTTGGCTTGCAGCCTCGGCAGGTTGCCATATGGTTTCAAAACCGCCGGGCAAGATGGAAGACGAAACAGCTTGAAAAAGATTATGAGGTTCTGCAATCTAGCTACAATGGCCTTAAGGCTGACTACGACAACCTCTTCAAGGAGAAGGAGAAACTAAAAGCTGAGGTAAATAAACACTGTCCTTTTGTAAGAGAATTCAACAACCTTGCTGCTATACTCGTTTAGCATTGATGTGAAATAAGATTGTACTATGGTATAATTGTTTTCAGGTTAATCTTCTCACCAACGAGTTGCACCTTAAAGAGAAAGAGCAGGGAAGCTCAGAATTGTCTGATAAAGATGCATTATCTCAAGAGCCACCCAAAAAGGCAATAGCCGATTCAGCTTCAGAGGGTGAAGTGTCGAAAACGTCAACCGTGGCCTGCCAGCAGGAAGATATTAGCTCAGCCAAAAGTGATATGTTTGATTCAGACAGCCCACATTTTGCGGATGGTGTACATTCGTCACTCTTAGAGGCAGGTGATTCTTCACATGTCTTCGAGCCCGACCAATCGGATTTATCACAAGATGAAGAAGATAACTTGAGCAAGAGTCTTTTGCCTCCGTACGTCTTTCCAAAGCTTGAAGATGGTGATTACTCTTACCCGCCAGCAAGTTTTGAAGATCATGCCTTTTGGTGCTGGTCATACTAAGTTGCACTTGGTTTATAACATGGTTTCTGTGTGTGTCTTCTTGTTTACAGCTTGTTAATCATTAAGCAATAATCCCAATCCAAATGCGGTGTTGGGTACTGGTTGTAGTTGGAAATGATGGTCTTTGCCCCTCCTGTAATCTTGTTTTTGCTGGGGTACTCTTTGTTTGAGTTAGATGGAGCTTTTCCGAACCGATTGTAAATGAATTTCCCTTGCAATTTGTTTGGGAAGGTAATGCATTTCTTGTATTCGAAATAGTCTTGAGGATACTGCTCCTTGATTGCTACGTTTAGATCATTGATTAAGCAACTCTTCGACTATCTTTAACACTATCAAATCTCTTGTGGTTACGTTCACATGTATTGAAGGTTTCTTTTCTCAGAATACTCTTGTGAAAAAACATCCGGGAGGTTGGTGGGTTTTTTTTTCAAAGTTAGATAATAAGACGAGAGAGAGGTAAGGGAATAACGAAGATGGCTTGTCTCCCTTTCTCAGTTTGTCCGTTCCCAAATCCGTTTATGTTGAGTTGTGTTATGATTCCCTGTTACAAAGATTGTATGCTAAGCAACAAATTTTGCTTTATTGAAAAGCCAACAATGATCTTGATTCTCACTGGGATAAAGATCTTGCAGCCATCCAATTTTCTAATTTTCGTAGAAGACATACACAAAAAGGACTCGGAAAAACAGATTAAATCTTAATAATTACTAGAAGATACATGCTTCAGCTGCTGCAACAAGCTTTTTTTCAACTTGTTTATCTTACGAGTTTATGCAGTCGATCAATCAGGCCAATCTTAAACTTTTGCCCATCGAACTGAACATCTTACAGCGGTTGTGAGTGTGGATGAAGCTAGTCAAACTAGCTTCTTCTAGCTACTTGTTGCCCTTATCTCATGAATTGTCCTGTCTCTTGGTCAGAAAAGAAATGACATTTCAGACTGGCCCATGATTGGAGCTAGGAAAAAAGGCAAGCTGTCTAAAAAACAATGGTAAATTTGGAGAAATCTGAGCATCTTTATCTGAGAATCAGAAATAGAAAAGCTTTTGTAGAGTAGTAGTTGCGTGGAGGACGACGTATCATGGAGAAATTCCTATCACATCAATAAGCAGCATATTCAACGACTCTTTCGTCACAAGAAATGAACATCACTCATCAATATTGAGGGTCGTCCACTTTCACAACAACTGTGTGGACAATCTATCTATATTATTAGAATATGCTTGATAGCAATTCACGCTTATCTTCGAAGAACTTTGAAGTTTATGTCAACTTTAGTCGAAGTTACAGAAATCGATGAATCATTTGTTCACAAACATCTTAATGGAGGAAATAGTGCAAACACGTTATAATATACAGTTAAAGGGGTACCTTGATTCATGCATAGCTAAAAAAAAAAAAGTGTAATCAATTTGTTACACAATAAATTAGTCAACGAAATAATTTAAGTTGAAAAATAAAAAAAATTAAATATCATGCTGGATTTAATACGCGTTTTTATATTAAAATAAATTTAAATCTAAAAATATTACAGATTATGAAAAAGACTTGATCGAGACTTGTAAATTTTTTTAACTAAAACATATGAGATAATGAAGATAAACAATTTCAATCGTGCATCCTTAAAGTAAAAAATAATGGAGAAAGTTAGTAAGCACTTATCTATGACTTTTTCTAAATAAACCAATGATGAAGGAAAAATACAAAATAATTGAACAAATCAACAACAATAATTGCTACACTACGCAATTGAATCAAGTTCTTGGGATCTTCAAAATCTATATATTAGTAAACTTGTAATTTTGTAGGTGATAATTAATATGCATATAATATATAGACAGCATCTATTATAATCTAGTAGGCTTGTAATTTTCATTACCAAAAAAACTGCAAACTATATATTTATTAGTTTATGTTTTCCAATGTGTGTTTGTAATCTATTGAATGATCATTCAATGAGTGTAAGTTCTTTAATCTTGAGTTGATAAGTTATTTTTTACATTCAAATTATTTGATTACTCTGCAAGTTTTAATTTGTTTTCTTGGAGTATACATTCAAATTATTTTTTACATTTTATATCTTGGAGTATACATTTTAAATAACACTTTATATCCTCAACCTCACATGCAAAAAAAAAAAAAACAACAAGAAGAAGAAAACATTATAAATATTTACAATTTTGTCATTATATTTTATTGTATTTTATGACTAAAATACCCTTATGATATTAATATTATAACTTTGCTATTGAAGTAAAAACACCGTAGCCACTATGGTTATCTTTTTCTTCTTCTTCTTCTTCTTCTCACCAAAGATATAATTAAGCATACCAATTTAGTAAATCAATTAATTTAGCAATTCTTCACCAACCCCACAAATTATAAACCTCAAATAATTTCCGACGTTGTGTTAAAACCTAATTTCATATATGAAAGAAAGAGGTAGTAGTTGCATACAAACCATAAAGAAAAACCCCACTTGTTTTATATCTAAAAAAAAAATTATCTAATGGCAGTATCCCATCTAAAATAAACCGGTTTTAACATGATAATAACATGATATGATCTATAACTCAATCTATCACAATTCTCCGCAAATAGAACTTGCTAACATGAATTATGTACCTCCTCATTAATTAGTATATGGTATAACTCACTTCTTCCACATAAAATTTTTAAATTTTCGCACAATAATCACTTAAAAAGAGTTTACGAATGGTTAGATAAAAGGATATATCAAACTCTTTCCTCAATAAGTTTTTATGTGTTCTTTCAATTTCTTATTTACTTTTAATCTCTTGTTATTTTTGTGAATTGCTAGGAGGATCCAATTTGTAATGTTGGTAGGTTTGGAATCAAGAATTGGTTAAAGAAATTTGCCTTTCTCGATTGTTATCAATCTCACATTCAAATTTTACCAATATTGTAATTAGGATTAGATGATAATGTTTAACAAATCAAGGAAGCTGTAGAAAAAGTAAAATAGTGAACTTAGAACGTCTTGTTTGTTTTTGCATTTTAAAAAGTGTTTTTGAAAAAAAATAATTTTTATTTTTTTCTTTACTTCAAATTAATATTTTTTTAGTATTTTCAAATAATTTTGAAGCGCTGATATCAAAAATAATTTTTTAAAAATAAAAAGATATTATTTTAATATATTTCCGAGTTTTTTTAAAAAAAACAACTAAAACTATACTTTCAAACACCCTTGAAGTCTTGATGAAGTTGAAATTGATTTAGAGTGTGTTTGGTATTGCGGTAACTATTGTGGTTGTAGTTTGAAAAAGGTTGTTTTATAAAAAGTATTTTTAGTTGTGATTGATTTGAAAAAATATATGTTTGGTTAAAACTGTGGTTGAAATTGAGGTTGAACAAAAAGTAGTTTAATATGTTTGGTTAAGACTGTTTTTGAAATTGAGGTTATAAAATAATTTTTAAAAATATATATTAATATTGATGGTTTTTAATTTAAATATTGTAGATTTAACTATTACTATTATATCATGAAATAAATAATACTTTATATAAAATATTTTTTTAATGCTAGTTTTTCGAATAAAAACAATTAAAAATAAAAAATATATTTTTTATTTTATTAGGTTGGATCCAGTTCAATGCTTTTTTAGTTTTGAACCGCACCGGACCGGTCCGGTCGGAAAAAACCCTCCAATGTTCAGAAAAGAAAACCATGAACAACATTGTTCATGAGTTTTCCAGTCCAAGAAGCAACTCTTTACCGCTTCTTGGAAACTTGTGGCTGTGCCACAATTAATGGTAGGGCC
The DNA here is from genome assembly GCA_964019445.1 of Populus tremula. Lineage (NCBI taxonomy): Eukaryota > Viridiplantae > Streptophyta > Magnoliopsida > Malpighiales > Salicaceae > Populus > Populus tremula. Next base: position 7,906,377 of record CAXHTJ010000004.1, read on the forward strand.
CATTGCTATAAATATGTTGTGGGAGCATAACCAAACAATTGAATTGTTGTGGTTGTTTCAAACGCAGAAACAACCACGCAACCAAACAGACTTTTAGTATTATAAATAAAATGTTTTTTTTCAAATACAGAAATAATCACGCAATTAAACAGACTTTTAATGTTGTAGATAAAATGTTTGTTTGTTTCATTATTTATATATATATAAAATAAAAGATTAATTTTTTTTTCTTGGTGACAAAGGAGGATAAGAGAGAGTGTAAATGTGATATGTTATTTCTCCTATTGAAGATAATTTTATTTTTTTTAATTAATTTTAAATTTTTTATTTAACGAATACCACCCACGTGGACGGTCGTGATGTCGTTGACAAGAGCATCACTATCAAAGATAGCGTCCACTGAGCAACCCATTTGGAATCTCCCCTTCGATGGGCCCCGCCGACGTGGGCATATTGGTGCACGTGGCATATGATCTCCTAATTGAATTGCCTGAGGATCAGGGTCAAAAGATGGAGGACCCACCACTGATGTTTTTTATTTATTTATGAATTAATAAGTTTTATTTAATTTTGTGGCTGGTATACGCCTAAAGTTTTGTTCTCTTATTTATCAATTTATATTGCTGAAGTCCAATTAATACAGATAAGCAGCAAGTGCATGGAGGGATGTATGTAGCGTGGGACCCAATTTGAGAGAGCGAGAAATGTGCCCCTGACAGTGACAGCACGGATCTCTCAATGGTTTTTGCTTCTATTCTATCACGAATTCACGATAACGCCACATTTTACATGACAATTCCTTTCCATTAGGGCCCACCGTACACGTGCCCATCAGATGTTGCTGTCTCCTTGTGTGTGACGATTTTGACTTCTGACTTCTGAATAGATCCAAAAAAAAAAAAAAACAATTCAATAATATATTTTGAAAAATTTATTACAATAGGTTTGATGATGCATTTTAAATAAAATAAAATAAAAATGAGACTCACTGTTTTCTAGGTTAAATTTTTTTTAAAATTTAATTTTTAATATAATTTTTTTAACATAAATTATTAATATAATTTAAATAAATTATGGCTGAATGAAAATTTAATTTTAATTTTTTTTAATTATTATTTTTTAATGAAACTTAAAACTCATTAAAAGAACTACATAGAAAAGAAACAAGATTTTCTTGGTGTTTATAAAGCAAAAAGTTAAAAAATTAAAATTAATCTCAAATGATACCTAAGCTTTTAGAAAGGAGAGGTCCTAAACAAGTCCTAAATAAAGTAGGTTATCCATGCTCAGGCTTGGAGTTAGGTTTGAGTATGGATGTGAAATTATTGTAAAATAATATTTAAACTTTAAAATATTATTTTTAACCAACTAAAACTTAGACTTGAGGCCTGGTCCATAAATAATTATTTTTTATAGCTTATTGTTTTGTCCAATTCATTCAATGAATGTTAACAATTTTTTAAAAAAGCTTTATTTAGAAAACCCTTGAATTGTTTTTTTAGTTCATTCATTAAGATTTATGATCATTATATTCAAATTTAATTCTTGATTTATATTTGTTAATCAAATATTAAAAATTATTGGAATTAATTATGATTATTACTAGAATTAATTCTTTAATTTTTTAACTTTTAAAAGCTATTCTAAAAGGAGGGGGGGTGAAGGATGACTTTGATACAATGTTTTTAGATTTTTATACATTCTTCTTCACTTTATAATTTAGTATTTTTATTTTTTAAGTTTTGGTTTTTCTTCAAAATATAGAATTTAGATTCATTAAGAGATATTTGAATTACATATTTATGTTGTTGGAATATTAGAAAATATATTGTAAACATCTTAATTATAAAAAAATAAAAAGTAATAAAATCTTAAGGATAAAAATTTTATCCTTAACAATAACAAAAGTTTCATTACTACATAGTATTTCAACAAATATTCTTTTAATTTTTTATTTAATCTTATATATTAGCATTCATTATAGAATTGTGATTATATATATTGATTTAGTCGGCAATGCTCAACGAATTACTACTCTTACCCGTGGCTTGTTTTCAAGCCGGACATCAAGTCGAACATATCCACATTGGTGGGTTAAAAGTGTGAAAATATATTTAATATATCTAAATATATCAAACAAAAAATTGAAGAATTAAATCCATGATAAATAACCAATGAAATATTGGTCTAGCCGTTAAATCACTATTATATTCTTGGAAGAGAGATAATACAAATTCGATATCCAAAAAATATACTTATTAGAAAGGATAACCACAAACCTCAAACAAGACTAGTCTTATTTTTTAAAAAGAATATGAAAATACCTGGATAAGAACGAAAAATAACCCACAATAAATAGAGTAGCCTAGTACCTTCCACTTGTCTTTATGATTAACAGTTGAGAAAAAAAAATCACTTCAACACATGCTAATTGAGTTAAAGTGAATTTCATAATTCAACCAATAAATCTTAAAATTATCTAAAAAAATTTAAATATATATATGAATTTGCATGATAAATTAAAAGAAAAGATAGATTTTATGATAATAGTCTATTTTATCATTTCAAATTAACTTGTTCACCTAATTATTCATAACTACTTTTTCTTTTTTGTTCTATGAAATGTTTACTTATTTACAGATTTGTCATTATACTTGATTTCTTTTTAATTTTATCATTTCAAGTAATATTTTCATGGTTTTATATGTTAAATCCTATTTCTATTTCTATTCCCTCATGTATCTGTGTTTCATAGAGTAATTTTAATGTTAAACTAAATATTAATTTCATAAAATATAATTTAAATTTTTTGTCAATAATTAAAAGAACAAGAATTAAATTTACACAAGTTAAAAAACTTGAGCTGTTTTTATATAAAGAGTGAAAATGATTAATTTTATTTCTCATGTTTTGAATTATACACATAAGGTCCTTAGGTCCTTGTTGTTTTTAGTCTTTAAAATATGTTTATTAAAGTTTTTAAAATGATTTTGAGATGTATTAAAAGTCTTACATCCATTTAAAAAAATATACAATGAACAACACATTGTCACGCTTTAAAATTTTTTAAAAAGCCAATCAGAGGGCTAACTTTGGTTTTTTCTTATAGGAATTGAAAATAAACAAAAAAAATGTATATATAAAAAAAAGATAGTTGTAATAAAATATTTGCATGTGTGTGTATACAAAATTGTCATTCTATCATATATCATTTTATCATATTTACACACTATAAACCCTTTTAATATTAATATTACAACTTTATTATTAAACTAATAATTATATTTTGACATAAAACTAATATTATAACTTAGATATTTCATTAAATACTTTGTGTAAAATACAAAATCACTCCAATTTAATGAGAGTATATCGTTTTCATCAAAACAGATGCAATAAAATTGAAGAATGTTATTAATTATTCATTTCAAGCTTGGTGATTACTTGGCAACATTGCTGCCTTTGTGCAATAACATTCATAATCATATGTACTCCAAAGTTCTATTGTGATTTCCAGGAATGCCAGATGTTTACTGGGGTAGCTTTTTTCCTTCCAAGAAAGCAGCTCTATTTCTCAACCTACAAGTTTTAGCGTGTAAGAACCCAAAAAAAAAAATTAATTTTATTCAGAGCCAGAATTCTTAATAAAATAATTAATAATAAAACACAAAATTAGCTTAGGTTTCATTCGCTATTGATAAAAGAGTTTAGTTTGTGTTAAAATTCAATAATTCTCTTTATTTAATATCGATATCTATATAAAATTAGAACTTATATATTTAAAAATAATTTAAATTTTTTACCAATATATAAAGGATCATACCATCATTGTGACCAATGACCAACTCCCCCCATAAGCAATTTTAATTTTTTAATTTATTCAATTTAGCTTTTAATTACCAATATTCCTTTTGTTTATTTAATTGCTTTCTTTTACAAGTCTTCTTTTATATTTCTATTATCTTTAAATTCTCATAATTTATTTATTTTTCTTTTCAAGCAATTGTCCTTTCTATGGGTAATTATAAATAAAGAAAATAACATTTTCTTAGAGTTTGAGGTTTGAGATGCCTATACCCTGTTTAATTTTATGAGTTTGCTACCACTCTTTACTGGAGATTAAGTTCTTAGGGTGTAATTTCTTCTTCTTAGAGTGTAGAAAAGATTAATAGATAGCATATTAATTAGAAGATTAATGGTTGGTCAAACCCTAGGTCAACAATTGATCATGAGATTACCTAATAGATCAAAAAATTAACATGTTAGGTGGAAAATAGATTCAATATTTATTTCATAAGCCAACAATTATATCTCTAAAGAAAAACATAGGAAGAGGCCACTTTTTAGCCATAAAGAGCCTAACAATCCTCTATTTCCTTAATTTTTGGTGGATCAATTAGCGTTAGACATGCCTAGAGACAGGTCTTCATCTCTAATTCACTCCAGCTATTTGGACACTCTTTTAGTGTATCTATTTAGTTCCTTATATTTATATTGATTCCAACATCTTCACACCACCTATATATTGGCACATTGTAGTATATATGCTTATACATAACTATATGTGTATTATTTTTATAGATTTTGATGATGTCATATAATTATCATAACTATTTGTGAAAAATACTAGCCATGATAGCTTTTAAAAAAGAATGTTATTATTAGCCTATAAAACTCTTTAATACTGAAATGAGGGCTCTTTAGATGAAGATGAAAAATACAACAAACATGACATACAACAACATCATTGTGGTTAATTAAAATACAGCTCGTGGGCGTGCGACGTGAAAGTCAATGAGTCACCACCTAGTTGTTTAGTTTAGAGTCACCAGAATACCTTAGTATACTAGTCTTATCAAAAATTCTAGGGTAAGAGATTGATTATAGCTAAGGAAGGTATTAACATCCATAACATACCTTATATGAGCTAAGTTGCATTGTGTGGTCTTTATGATTTAAAGATTTTGATGGGTTTCTAACCGATGGTTAGTCTATGGATATTCTTCTGAATCAAATTGGGATTTTAAATTTATTATGAGTTCATACGCCTAGATAGATACTAATGTTTTGAGGAATTTTTTTTTTCATCAGACAGCTGAATTGTATTTAAACATTTGGTACGATGTGATGCCAAGATAGATACTAATGTTAGATACAAAATTGATTAAATTAAAAGATGTAATACTAGATTGTTGATGAGATAATAAGTTAGGGTCTAGATTTGATTTTTCTTATTGTTAAATTATCAAAATCTTGTAGTAATTTAAAGCAGGTTCTCACCTTCTTCTATTTTCTGAAATTTTCTGAAATTTTCATTTGAGTCACTATATTGTTTTGTTTTGCATGTTGGCCCTTGTTCGCAAGGTTTTGATCCTTATAGTTTTTAACAAATACCAAAGATTATATTAGTTATAGCAAAAGGCATTAGAAATGCTAATATTTTGGTCCAATTCAGTATATATCACCAAATGAGTTTGATGTAATGGTCAAACTGGGGTATTTAGAGGATAGACAACTAATATTATTCACAAAACACATACACCTTCATCAAAGAGATATAACTATATCATTATATGTATATATTACTTCAATAAGTGGGTTGAAGTTATTTTTTATCAATCAATCAATTAAGAAACAATGATCAAATTAATTTTTAAAAAAACTTACCATTCACAATTTTGGATATATATAAACCATTACTATTGACCAAGTATTAATATATACTAAGAAAAATATAAAGTAATTTGCGAGTGGATATAGATTCAAGATAGTCTATTCTACTTCATATCATACACAATCCAATATCCAAGTAGAACTGACCAACAAAACTTTAATCTTTTAACATTCAAAATCTTATTAGAAACAATCCTAAAGGATAGCATAATGCTTTATTAGGAATATTAAGAGCATATATGACTTTACAAAAAAGTATTTTAGGAACCTCACCATTGTCTGTGAATTTGTTTATATTTTTTTAAAAAAGTAGAATTGACCAACAAAACTTTAATCTTTTAACATTCAAAAATTTATTAGAAACAATCCTAAAAGTTAGCATAATGCTTTATTAGGAATATTATGAGCATATAGGACTTTACAAAAAAGTACAATAGGAACCTCACCATTGTCCGTGAATTTGTTTATAATTTTTAAAAAATTATACGGGGCTTGTTTTGCAAAACAGGAAAAATAATAATAAACTAAAACTGTTAAAAAATCCATTAGGTCATATTTGCCAAACATACTTGAGGAAAATAAAATATATTTTTTAATAAAATTATGCACAACCAAACACAGACTTAGACATTATAAGCTCATTCCAACCACATGGACGGTGTCCTACCTGACCCAAGGTTGGCATTTCATAGCTCATAACAAAAGGAGTCATGGCATCATCTAAAGAGAACAACCCATGTTTTAAAAAATCATTTTGAAAGCTTGACCCGTAAGATAATTAAATACCCTTCTCTTTATGATGACTTATTTGGAATTATAGTAATGATTACAATTCAAAGTAATTTTCACTTAGAAATGCATCAAGATAATGTTTTTTTTATTTTTTATTTTTTTATATATCAGTGTATCAAAAAATTCAAAAACACTAAAACAATATTAATTTTAAACAAAAAAAATTCAAAAATTTTAAAAACGTGAGATAGACAATGTTCCCAAACATGCATGTATACTTTTTGTCCAAAAACCATATATACGTAAAGCTAAGATTTAAGTGGCAAGGAACTATGAACATGTGAAAGGCAAGCTTGCAAGCATGTTCTTACACTACCTAAAATAGGTACAAACAAGGGCGGAGCCATGCTTAAGGCTTAGTAGACTATAGTCCAAGTTAAGATTTTTTTCAATATTTTCTTGTGCTGAGAACTTATTTGTTTGGTGAAAAATGATTTTTTGAAAAAGGTTTTTTAAATTTTTCTATATTTGTTTGTCATTAGAAATATTGGTCAATGGAAAATATTTTACAATCAAAGAAAAATTAACTTGGTTTTCGGGAAAGTATTTTCCTTTTATTTTGAGGGAAAAACATTTTCTGAAAATTATGAAAATTTTAGAAATATCATATTATTTGTTGATTATAAAACATTTGGTCCTCAAACTTTTGATTGCTATATATTTTGTTTTGAATCTTTTTTTTTTTCAATTTCACTCCTTAGAATTTGATTTAATTTGATTTTATATTAACTTTGGTTCTTATTTTTATGATTGTTATTTTCTTTTCTCTTATTATTTTTTTAATTGAAATTTTTTATTTATGAAATTTGATCCTCATTCTTTTGATTGTTTTTTATTTTATTTGAAATAATTTATGAAATTATAATTATTATTATTTTAATTTCATCATCTTTTAATTTTTTTTATCTGTTAGATTTGATCTCCATTATTTTGATTATTATTTATTTTATTTGAGATAATTTATGAAATTAGATTTTTTAAAAACAATTATTCTCATTCAAGTTTTTAATTTGTAATATTTGTTCCTCATTATTTTAATAAACTTAAAAACAAAATATTAATAAGTTATTTTTTAGTTCATTTTGTATTGGGAAGTGTTTTCCAACTTATTTTCATGACACTACCAAACATCAAAAAATAATTCACTTTCCAAAAAAAAAAACTGTTTTATAGTAAACAAATAGGGCCTAATATTAAATCAGTTCAAGTTACATTTAATTAAATTAGCTAAAATATATATATTTTTTATCCATCAAATCACCCTCCTTTTTTTAATTAAAATCTAATTTATTTATTTTTTAGTTAAGAGAGCCAAAGTCGAAAATCGTATCTCCCCTCATGATAGATTACTTCTTGTTTCTCTACATATTCAACTCACAAAACTTAACAAAAGCAACACCCATTTTCTTCTTTCATTAATTATATGGTCATATTTATCACACAAATTCAATTTAATTTTGTCACAACTACTAAAACATTGCTTTAAACTTTAAAAGATGTTGAATTTGATCTTTTCTTTGCATATATACAATATGTTTGTACACAATATAAGATTAACATATCACATATAAATACTTTATATGAGATTGACATTCCGCATAATATATTTGAATTAAGATTTTATTGTTGACTTCATAAATTTATGTGCATGAATTAATAATTGATAAAAAAATTTATATATTTGTTTAGTAGCCTAGGGCAAAATTTTTGCCTCCGTCCTTGGGTACAGAAACACATCACAATGTGGAAACACTCTAAAACTTCATGCATTTATTATTCCAGGGGATTAAGCTTCATGAAACCAAACAAAAGAAAAGAAAGTTGCAACGTTCTGAACTAAAATCGATGGGTAATATACTAGCATATTTCTCTATTATGTAAAGGGAGATACTCATTCCAAAACAAATCCATGCTTCTATAAAAGAACCTTTGCTTTTCTTGCAAGCACAACTAATGGCCACACTACACTGTAACAGGCCTTCTAGCTAAGAAAAACAAAACTGGATATGGTGGGCATGAAAGAGCAGTGAGAGAGAAACCCATACCTGTTACAACCGTGAAGTCCTCGACTTCTTATTTATGAACGTTTCTCATGCCCCGAATATTCCATAGTGCTTGGGTAGATGCTACGCCGTTGTTAGGGATCGATGCTAGAGACTTGAAAACTGATGTTGTTATAAATTTGGTTTCAACTTCTCTTGCCCCGGCTGAAGCTGCCTTTTTAGATGGAGCTATTGAATACTTGATGAGGTTAACTGATTTTGGAAGTTAAGGTTCAAAGTTTATATCTCTGGTAAGGAGGATTTTGAACAATTAGGGTGTGGCGGTGGAGTCTAGCGTATATAAGCTTTTCAACGGTAACAGAAAAAATTTAGACTAAGTGCAGGTTGTAGCTTGCGAGTGGAAGATATATATGATCCTTCCTGACTCAGCTTCTAATCCTTTTGATCTTCTTGGATTGATCCCAGTCATTAATGCCAACCCCACAACCTTATACTTTCAAACTAGGTTGTAAAGATTGGTCGAGTAAGTGGTTATGAATCGGTGTTGTAGCGGCTACAGAGAGAATCACTCAACGGGAATCATGCTAGGAGGTAATGCGATATTAGAGCAACCAAAAGAGCATTTTTTTTTTTTTTTTCTTACTTGAGGCGTGAGAGAGCATTAAATGCTCTGTAAAAAAGAAACTCCGGTTACAACATGACCAGTAGTGCCAAAACAGCATTGTTTTGTTCATTTTACAAAAGGATCTCTAATCTTCTAACTTCGCAAGATTTCTATCGATTAAGTTCCTGGTTATATCAATTTGAACCCTCAATTTTCAGCGCCTCAATTAACTTTTAAACTTCCAATTTCTTCATATTTACCCCTGATTTTAATCAAGTCTCTTTCATCTTAATCCTTGGTTTTAGGATTCTTCAATTTACCCCTCAATTTGTTACCTAGCTTGTTGCATATCTTCGTCTGCATTCCAGTGTCCAAGCAACACAATTTTTGTGGCCGTGCTAGATGGCTCGTAATATGCTGGTGAGTAAAAGAAACTGACGCCATGCAAATTAACAGTTGCAAGACAACACTAACATCCAACATTTGCATTAAATTTCATTTACATGCCCCAAAGATAGAGGCAAACAGTAATGAAAAGGCCAAGGATGTAATAAATACATCTAGCTGGATGTGCATATTCAGTGGATGTAGCCCTGAGTTCTTCATGCTATTTAACAATAATCTGAATGGGACTCGTAGTAATCACTCGGGCAAGGAGACATGACTTCTTGTTCTAGTAACTGCAATGCTTGGTTCATTGTTGGCCGATCATCCGGGTTTGCATCCGTGCACCTTGTTGCTATCTCAAGAATCACCTCCAGAGTTTCCATATCTGTATCTTTGCACCTTGTATCCACTACATCTTCCAACCTGTTCTCTCTCAATAGGGTGTTCATCTGTTTGAGTTCAAATTATCAGAACGAGTTAGACTTGAACAATTCTGCTCTTTTCAGGCCAATATCAAAGCTGAGATGAGAGAACACGGGAGAAAGAGTTTATGAAAGCTTACCCAACCAACAACATTTAAGCCTCTCTTTACAAAAGCTGGATCAGTTGGTCTTTTTCCAGTTACAAGCTCTAGCAAGAGAACTCCAAAGCTATAGACATCTGATTTCTCGGTAGCTATCCCACTCTGCAGATACTCTATTCAGAGCAGTCAATTTTAACAATCAATCAGTGACTCTGCACCTTAGGATTATGGCATATGAAAGATTCTGGTCATTACGAGGATTGCAAAATTTTCCCACTGTGACAGTAACAGAGTTACAGATTGTTCTTGAACATATAGATTTCCAAGTAATGGCAGTAACAGAGTTATGGATTGTTCTTGAAGATATAGATTTCTAAGTAATGGCAGTAACAGGAGTTGTGGATTGTTCTTGAAGATATAGATTTCTAAGTAATGCCTAAAGGTCTATATCAGCAGTATAATGGAAAATGAGGAGCAGCCTCGGACAGAAATTTGAACTGTGCGAAAGTATTGCTAGATTTATGGGATTCACTAAACTAAAAACACCTGTTTCTATTACTCTTCAGTTGCAGTCTATTATTTTACTCACCCTACAATTGGGCCACAACCATTACACTTTATTTATTATTTATAACACAGACACTTACAAGCATTTATTTCCTGTGAGTAATTCTCTAAATTTTAGGATCATCTACCTCTCTCTGCCCTATGCTTGATGGTAATAACAAATAGTAGATGAAATTAGTTTTACTAACTATTCAAGATTAGCCTATACTAATTGTCATTTAATTACCGCTTTAGGTAACTAACCATGACAGCATTATATGAAAAGGTGGCCTCCAAGAGTCATTTCAAATCATTCACTAAGGTTCCATGCCAATCCAGACTGCTTCTCCCCCATAAGAATCCATCAGCAGTCACCGCAGTGCAGATATTACGCATTTTGACCACAAAAAATTCAGGTAACTAACTTACACTTAACTTTTTCAATCAGTCTTGGTCCCTTCTTGTTACTACATTATCTTTCTGATTTTCTTTTCCTCAAAGTCTCAAACCAAAAACTGAAGAAAATCATTAGCTACTTAGTTACTAGGACCAACCATGAAATTCAGCCAAAAAACTGCATAAAATCATTAGCCACTAAGTGCTATCAATAGGTTGGGGGTTTTCTTGAAGAGAACAACTAGCACCTTCCTTTAATGTCTTTCTCTCTCTTCCCTGACTTTTACTTAGTTTTGTGTCTTCCACAAATCAATCAAAACATTGCACCATTTTCAATCATTAAAATGACAGGAAACTCTTTTTTTTTTTTTTTAAAAAAAAAAAGGCAGATGGACAAGACACTAGATTTAAGGATTTTAACCCCTGAACAAATTTTCAATCAGAAACACGAAATGACAGCATGAGTACTCTACAGCAGTTAATTGAATGTGGCCATACATGACAACAAGAGTTTATTCTCCAATAAGAACAGCTTGAGCAGCTCCATGGTCACTAAGTTAAGAATTCAATGTGAAGTTGTCAGCTCAGAAAGCTTTGGAATCAAGATCAACATATGCATAAAGTCCCAGTTAATTTGATCTCCTAATCTCCTAAAAATGACATTTTCAAGTTAGTTTATCAAGGAACACAGAAGTAACAGCCATGTTGAACAGGGAGCATTAATGTCAGTAGGACAAGTTTTCACATATTGCAGGAAAACCTCACCTCACATGGGCAAACTTAAAGAAATGTATCATGAACAACTAACCACAAATCAGACATAGCTCAGATCAACAGGAAAGTACTGTCCAGATAAACAATTCAGAGATGTTTTAAGAAGGATGATGAAAAGAACACGCACCTGGTGCCAAATAACCAAAAGTGCCAGCCACTACAGTCGTGACATGGGCATCCTCATCTACCAAAAGTTTTGCTAGACCAAAATCGGATACATGGGGCTCCAAATTTTCATCAAGGAGAATATTGCTGGATTTTATGTCACGATGAACTATCTTCGGACAACAGTCATGGTGCAAGTATGCAAGCCCCCGAGCAGAACCTAGTGCTATTCTTAAACGAGCACTCCAGTTTAACAGTCGTTCTTCTTGGCCATGTTCTGAAAAAGTTGTGATAAGACCAAAGAAGAAAGAAAATAAAACGTATCAGTGCTTGCTAAATTTTTTGGATAGGGACGTGCATGTCCATCACCATATATTTGAGCATACATTCCAACAGCAAACAACACACATGTTCTGGTATTAAAAGTAGAAATTCCCTAATAGGCTAGATTCACGAAACAAGTCTCTCATGGAAATTGTGCAATACAAATTGTACACCACATTTGGTCATAAATGCCTTACACAAAAGTAAAACCTAGATCTGTTGGTGCAGCTTTCCAAATGACAAAATTCAGTTTATTTTGGGAATATGAATTAAACATTAAACAAGAAATCACTAAAGCACAATCATCATTGATAAGAAGCCACTTGGCAATTCTAAAAAGTTCCTTCAGATTTCTTTTCATTTTCTCAGTGACTTCCTAGTCTCTATATTAGGCAATAGTGTTTATTTCAAAGCCCAAAAGCATTGTGAATCATGTTTGCTGCTTCCAATCAACTATTTAACATGTGCCTACAGTATTATAGTTAAGTGAGAAAGATTAAGCACTGATACCATGTTTTCTACTATCATACACTCTTGTTCTTAACACACACACACATATATATATAAAGAAAGAAAGAGAAAAATCTATTACACACTTGTTGCTGACTATAACTCTGTCCCTAATTGCTATAAACACTATATAAATGTTTTATAGACGTGTGGTTGTGTGACTGTGTCTTATAAACCACAATATTGAACACCATATAGCAAAAGTATACCATGCAAAAAGTCATCTAAACTGCCCATGGCCAGGTAATCATAGATAAGAAGCTTTGACATTGGAAGCCTGCAGTAGCCTCTCAGGTTTACCAAATTTATGTGGTTGATGCTCCCCAAAATCTCCAATTCCCTCTCAAAAACTTGATCAGATCCTTCCCGACTGCGATCAATTCTTTTAACAGCAAATGTGCCACAATCATTCATGACCATACGGTAGACAGTACCAAAGCCTCCTGAACCTACAACATCCTCTTCATCAAGAGACTCCAGCTTTTCAATGATCTCACAGGAAGGATATGGCAGGTCACCATGAAAAGTAATGAGCTTTGCACCTGACAAAAATTTAAGAGGTTTGTAACTTGAAATGAAGGACAGAAGAAAATGATAAAATTTATAGAGTCCTTGAGCTTACTTGCTTCTTTATCAACTTGCTTTTTAACTTCTGTGTATTTCTTGGCAGCTCTTTCCTTCTTTGATACCAAGCAAATCCAAAGGAATATAAGGAGCACAAGTAGTGTAATGGCCATAGTTGACATTACACCAATTAGCAACCCTTTGATGTAATGAGAGGATCGTTTTGGAGGAACTGAAAAAATATCAATGTTCAGATCAAAATAGAAATAGTCCCAATATTATTATTACATGTACAGTCAAAAGGTTTCAGAAAATTTCGAATGAAACTTGCCTGCTGCTTCATCACTTGCTGCATGAGGTAAAACTGCTGGGAATCCCAAAGAGGTTCGACATGGCTTGTGCACTTGTCTACCACAAAGATCCGAGTTGCCAATAAACCTAACCATGAATGAGCAGTAGGCAGACTAAGAAACGGAGAGGATGAACCCCGAAAAAGAGTTAAGAAGCTTTTCAAGAGGCATCCTGATGTTATATAACTAATAGAGACTGATATTACATGCTTTGCACACAGTTTAATGTTTCAATTCTGAAGAATATGAATATTCATCTCATTGATCTCTCCCAATAAATTAATATGGTAGACCCAGACAGTCACCAACATCCTTCTATTTTCCACCAAACTTGGATGTCAGACGACAGAGGTTAAATGTAAGGAGTGATTTTAAACATCAAGTAAACACATCCAAATGACTCACACAGTTAACAGGAACTTGCACACTTGCCTTCACTTAAACAGACACGTGGGAATGCCATCCCTTTAAATTTTAGGAATCAAGTGGTTCAATACTATTTCACATTCAACTAAAATTTATACTTTAGACAAAAACATATGAAAACACTACACATCAATTAGACACAACAAACATTCTCTTTTGTCACAATTGAGTGTTGTTACCAAACTCTTTTTTTTTTTTCTTTTGAAATATCTTTCCTGCCACAACCTCAATAAAACCCAAAAGCATTATGGATAGAGATAAGAGCACTCACGAATTGTTCCCAAAAGTAGAAAGAGATCCAAAATCAGGGATTTCACCAGAGAAAGAGTTGGTAGACAGGTTCCTGAAAAGATAAGACAGAGAATAAATAAATTAGTACAATATCTAGATTCAATTCAAGGGCATCGAATATAGACTTTGAAATTCTAGAATTCAATTCCCAAAATTCTATTTGAACTTACAGGTGGCGCAAGCGTGTAAGGCGGCCAATAGATGAAGGTATGGCACCCTTTAGCAAATTGCTTGATAAATCCCTAAATTCAACAAACAACATTCAAAACAACTTGACAGTGACAATAAGAACCACAGCGGAGAAATAGGATCAGTGATCTTACAGGATAGTGAGGTGGGAAAGGTTTCCAATATCTGCTGGTATTCCTCCTTGGAGATAATTAGCCATCAAGTAACTATAGTCATGATCAATAATAATTGCAATTGCAAATGAGTTTAAAGTTAATAAACATTCTCCTATGAGAGCGAAAAAAAAATGAATAGAAAATGAAAGACATTACAGGAGGAAAGAGGAAACCCCAATCTCATAATCATACTTACATGGCCCTCAGCTCAGTACAATTAGAAATTTCATAAGGAATAATTCCATGTAAGCTGTTCTGGTGAAGCGCCCTGTATCACCAAAAGAAATTAATGGGAAAAATTGGAAATTTGGCATGAAATGATTTAACCCATTTCCTGTTTTGCTTTGAGTTAAAAAAATAAATAAAGAAGAAGAAGAGACGGGCATTTAACTCACAATCTTTGTAATCTACTGAGTTTACCAATGCTGGGAGATATAATCCCTCCTAGTTCCATGTAAGGCAAGTTTCTGAAGCGTACAAAAGTAAAGAAAAAGGAAAAATTAAAGGTTTATGGATGTAAAATTGGATATATGAAGCAGGGCAGTGGGACTTACATTGAGGTGACCCTTTGGTCTTGGGGATGACAAGAAATACCAGTCCATTTGCAGGGAGATTCATCAGTAGCTTGCCAATTGGTAAGGATGTTTCTACTATCATTCCATGTACTCATGATCTCTAACAATGTCAGTCCTTGAAAAAGGAAAATCAAGAGTAGATCAGCATAGCAGAAAGATCTAGACATTCAACTGACCAAAAAAAATAGAAAACACAAAAGCAGTGCTCAAAATAGTGCAGGAATGAAAATAGGTTTTTCTGGACAGCAATGGTGTTGCTCTTACCATCTTCAGAGAGAGCAAGGGAGCAAGTACTCAAAAGGGTCACAGAAGAAATCACTGAAAAGATCCAAAGAAGCAAAGCCATTTTCATATTCCCTTCAAAACAAAGGGTTTCTTCTACTTTCTAGGTTTGAAGCAAAGCAAGAGTGCTTGAGAGACCTGAGAAAGTAGTGAAACAACAGAAACTACGATAATTTGTACCAGGCAAGAAAAAAAGAAGGGGAAAGAAGAACTTTTTTGAATGTGGAAAGGATAAAGAAACTGTGAGAAATAGATGCGGGTAAGCTAAAGCCAGAGGGCTGCTTACTTGAGATCTGAAATTACAGAGATAAAACTAGTGGAGATTAGTAATCATTTTAAAACTTGTGAGAAACAGGGGTTTTAGGCCCTTGTTGATTACTTCTAGCAGTCTCTCTCTCTCTCCCTCCATTTCTCTGGTATATGTATATTTTATGAGCAGAGTTGAAGACAGACTTTTCGAAAGTGGGTAGGGTATAGAAAGTTGTGCGCCAAAAAGTAGCAGTAGTAGCCGTTTGTCCAAACAAATTCAAACATAGCATCATAGCAGGAGGAGTATTCCAACCATACTCTCACGGCTAACGTCAAACCTCTACACTCGCTACATATTACCACCACGTGTATGGATCCCGACATTACTCTTTTTGTACTTTTAATAAAATTAAATGGAAAATTATAATATCTCTTAATTCTTTTTACTTTATTTTTATTCTTTTAAAAATTCCAGTTTATAAATTTATATGCAAAATACAAATTCTAATTAATAATTAAAAAAACCCTTTAAAGTATTAAAATTATAAAATTACCGGCCTAATTGTTGAAATCTTTTTCTCATAAACGCTATTTTTTTTTCTTTTGATAATGTTTATTATTATAATGATGGTTATTTTTAAAAATATTTTTTATTTAAAAATACATTAAAATAATATGTTTTTTAGATTTATTTTGATCATTAAAATAATTAAAAAAAACATCAAAAAATAATCTAAATAAAATAAATTTATATTTGCAGCCATGAAACACAAGACATGTCATATAATGGATTGTGTTGCATTCACATGTTCCTTGTTGTACAAATCCATTATAGTGGATGGTTTTTTCATTATAATCAACCCAGTATTTTAAAGCCATCATGATCTCTATTCAGAATTCTCTTGTGAGTTGTGTCTTATTTGATTTTGTTTTTTTAAAGTATTTTTAAGAAAATTTAAAATTTATTTTATTTTAAATTAATATTTTTTAATATTTTGATATTATTTTAATGTGCTGATGTTAAAAATAAAAATTATTTTACTTATTTTTAAATAAAAATTATTTTAAAAATTAATTATAACCACACTTTCAAACAAACAGAAAAAAAGAGGTCAAGATTTCAAAGTGAATATTAATTTAACCTTCGTAAATGAATGATGAGGCTTCGATTACCGATGAAGATGAGAACGAAGTGGGTGATGAAGAAATTGAATTATTATTATTATTATTATATAAAAAGAGTAACTCATAAGATTTTATATTGTTTTAGACCGTTCAATGTATATCACCTTCTTGATTATTATCGTCATAATCAAGAAGTTGCTTTTCCGGTTTCAAAGGACGAAAGTCCTTTTTGGCTCTCCATAGGAAGACACTTAAAATTTAATATATATTTCAATCACCAAAAAAAAAAATTCCATGTTACTTTTTAACAGCTAGAATGTGTGATTTCTCAACTAAACTATTTTGAAGTTTACTGTTCATTATTTCTTAATAATACAAAAAAAAATTGTATCCTTTTTCATTATACTTCTCACCTTAGTTTTTATATATATATATATATATTTCATAATGACTTATTTGTTTTTGCGTTTTAAAAGTACTTTTAAAAAAATTAAATTTTTTTTATTTTTATATTAATTTCAAATTAATATATTTTAATATTTTTAAATTATTTTAATATGTTAATATTAAAAATAATTTTTAAAAAATAAAAAAAATTATTAATATATATTTTAATATAAAAAATAACCACTATAACATTTTTAAATAAGCTCGAAGAGAAGCACGTTAATTCTGAGCATGTTAAGCATTGGGTAGAGAGTATGTATAATGAACGTGCAAATGCGAGTGGACTTGGAAACCGGTCTCTGACTGATGCTACTTTGAATGATGTCTGATTCGCTCAGAGATTTAAAGATACTTGTGTCCTTACGTCCATATTCAAATCTCTCGTAAATTATTTTCCAGTACTTGATTTTCAAATTTCATGTTTAAGAATCTGTAACTTAAGAGAATTTTTATGTTTCTGTAGTTGCTGTGGTGGTTATAATTTAAAAGAAAATTAAGATTAATTTAAAAAAATATATATTTATTTAAAATTATGGTTGAAATTAAAATATTTTTATAATATTTTATAAAAAGTATTTTTAATTAAGGATGATTTAAAAAAATATATTTGTTTAAAATTATGGTTGAAATTAAAGTTAAATTAAAAGTAATTTAATATATTTGGTTAAAAATGCTTTTAAAATTAAGGTTATAAAATAATTTTAAAAAATATATAATAATATTGATGGTTTTTAATTTAAATATTATAAATTTAACTATTGTTATTGTATCATGAAATAAATTATACTTTATATAAAATATTTTTTTATTATTACATTGAACTATCTACAATTCCATCACGTCTGAAATACATCCGATAATTTTCTTAGTTTCTTTAACACGCAACAACATAACTTGTAAAATATAATCAGGAACAAATTAGAATTGTAATCAAATTCTGCAAATACTACGACATCAAACAAATAAAATATAATTAAAAATTAAAAAATATTTTTTTTTACTGGATCGGATCCGGTTCAATGATTTTGCGTGTTGGAAGCCGGGTCATAGCTCCACTGTTCACTGCTCCACTATTTAGTGAACAGGTGAGGCATGTTACACTGTTCATTAAACAGTGTAGCATGGTTGAATTTCTTAGCCGCGCAAGAAAGCAGCAGTTTGCTGCTTTCCATCTCCCTACGTTTCGCATGCAATTTATTGGGGAACTCATGTATAATAAGTATTTTTTTTTTTTAACCAAACGTTCACTTAGTACGTTTTTGAAGAAACGTGAACGCTAACGCGTAGCTAAATGGGCTCTTATTCGACACCTAATAACCATTTTAACTTATTTTAGCTTTTTTCATTATTTTTTTCTATAAAAAAATAGAGGGAAAGTAATTATATATTTCCAAACATATTTTTTTGAATAAAAATAATAACATTTTGTTTTTGAGGATTGAGATTAATTTCTTCTTCTTGTTTTTTTTTTTTTTTTTTTTAAGAAATCAGATCAAATTCATCATCTTTTAAGATGAGAGGTAGTTTCCATTTTTGGATGGCTAAATTTAAAATATATATATATTAATGAAAAAATATTAAAATTTCCAATTAGAATTAATTGAGAGTCTATGAACAAAAAGAACTAAACATACTATATTAATAAGGTGATGGGCAAACATGTTTTTGCCTTGAGGACAGGGTCGCCCCTGCCTACCCTTTAGATTCGGCTCCATGAATAGGATTTAGTAATGAGATATGAAATGCTAACTTATAATCCAATTAAAATTATGAATTTCAAACAATTTAGATTAATTGGTTAACAAGTTTTTACAGACGACTAGATTTCCGATGATAAATATGACAATTCCCTTCAAATTTTGATGAATATATTATCTCAAGCCAGTAGTATTTAAAGTGTGTTAGAGAATAATATAAACATATCTTGGGATTTTATTTAAAAGTTTAAGCTTTTGGGTTGAACTGGTTATTTATCATCATATTAGAATTTTGATATCCAAACGGTTACGAATTCGAATCTTACTATTCTTATTTATTTAATAAAAATCAAGTGCTAAATAATATAGATCTGTGTAAGTTTTAAATTAAAAGAACTTTCATTTGAGGAATTTATTAAATAATAATATAAATTATATCTTGAGATCTAATCTAACAACTTAAGCTATTGGGTTGAAATAGTTCTTTAACAAAGTAAATATATATTCTAGTTATTTTATGACCAACATAAAAAATTTGCATTGTATAAATATGATGATATAAAAAATTAAAATTTAAACATCTAGTTAGGTTTAATAAAAAGTTCTAGAAGATACCTCATCCAATTATCTAATAATTTACTCCAAATCTTGAATAGAGTATAACTCGTTTTACAAGGTGAATTCACCATCATATTATATGTTAATGGACACATTTAAATTAAACAAAGAGCCCCTAATCATATATACTCTTGCCAAAACTAAAAATACATTCATTTATAAAATTAAATTAAAAAAGAAAGAAAGAAAAGAAGAAGTTTAATTCAAGAAACGAGAAACATGCTAAATGGGTACTTTCAAAACAAAAGAAATACCAAATTATCTGCCGGTCAACTGATGACCGACTGAAAAGATCAATGCTAGTCTTGTAAAGTAAAAAATAAAAATAAAAAAAAATAAACTTTGGAGTTTTAACGTCGTAGTTTTAGGAAAATGTACAAAATAGATAAGATATCACAACAATATCATTACATCAAAATAATTTAAAAATATTAAAAATATATTAATTTAAAATTAAAAAATTATTAAAAAAAAACTTTAAAACATAAAAATAGACATTCTCATAAATGGTCTAATTAATGTTTTATAGTACTTTGTCCCCTAATGAGTTGCTGTGATAAGAATGAACAACCGAATAGAATACAATTTTCTACACCAAAACTATTTATTAAAGGAGCAAAAAGTAAATCAATGCACGTAGTAAAATTGTGTTCTTCGACTTCATTATTTGAGATAATGTTATTAGGAATTATTAGTTAAACAACTAATTTTAATTCAGCAATTGCATGATGCTTGCTTGCAATGATATCAATCAGGTTGGTCCATGCTCCAAGATGGGTTTAATAGTATATTTTATCCATAAACTATAAGGATTGTTCTAAAATAAGACTTACATTATCCATTTGTTCTATCATATCCTCATATTATTGTTATTAAACAAATTAAGGCATTCAGTCAAATTTGATCCAGCTTCAACCGTTAGTATAAGTGTACACGACGTCGTCGTTTTAAAACAATTCTTGATTTTTTTACTAATAAAAAAAAATCAAATTGCTTGAAAACAACATTGTTCATGACAATACATATTATTAATCAAAATAAAAAACAGTAATTGAGGTCTTATTTTACTACAATCTCAATAATTTAAGGATAAAAGATGATATTAAATCCTTGCTATGTTCATCCTGAACTCAAGGTTTGGTGTTGTTAAAAATGTAATAGCAGTTATAGTTTAAAGTGTTTTTTGTTTAGAAATGTATTAAAATAATATATATTTTTTATTTTTAAAAAATTATTTTTAATATCAATGCATCAAAATAATTTAAAAACATTAAAAAATTAATTTTAAAGAAACAAGGTTTAAAAACGTATTCACGAACCGGATCAAGCAGGAGAAATGCACACTAACAATAATTATAATGCAGAACCATACATGGTCGACCTTCATTAAAAGGGAGCCGTTTGGGTCAAAAGTGTAAAGATGATATATTCATAGACTCTGTTGAAAACCAATGGCCAAATGATTACTTGCTATGTTTCGAACATGATGACAATCTTTATTCGATGCAAGTTTGCACTTGAAGCAACCTAGCTGGTGGTTGCTTTCAATGGTGCGGTCTGTGGCTTCAAATAGATGATCAACGGTGCAGAGAACAATTCAAAGATGTGACCAACCAAATACTCCATGAGAGTAATATTTTTATGTAATTTTTTTTCATGTTAGTATGAATGATAAGTGAATTTTTCTCATATTAATTAATTCTTGTTTGTTTTTGTATTTTAAAAAAAAATTGAATTTTTTTTATTTTTTTTCTTTATTTCAATTTAATATTTTTTTTGTGTTTTTAGATTATTTTAATGTGTTGAAATCAAAAATAATTTTTAAAAACAAAAAAAAAAAACATCATTTTAATATATTTTTAAATAAAAATATTTTAAAAAACAACCATAAATATATTTTTTAAATAAAATGCTAAGAGTCATTTTAATGCAAATAAAATTATCCGGTAAATATTCAATTAAATGTTAAATAAAATGTCCTACGAGTCTTTTTCATGGATCAACAATTTGTTCGGCCTCGAAATGAAGGTGGAAACTCATAGCGAATAGAATGGCCCACTCTACTCGATAAAACAGCTTCAAAAGCAAATAAGATGTATAAATCACTTGAGTTCTTAAAATTTCCATATAAATAAAATTTATACTTAAAATAAATCATAAATAAAAATAGTGATTACTCACCATAAGACAGGGGAAGAGAGCCGAAATCAATTATGAATAAAAAAAATTAATTGAGTTGGAAGAGCTCTTGATCAACCAACGATATTAGTCAACTAGTCAATCAAGTTACTAAAAGTCATGATCAACCAACAAAGTTTGAACTGTAGATATAACTAAAAAGATACAATATTATTCAAAGCATGAGTTCTTAACAGAATAACTAAGTAGAAGCAAGAGATTAAATTATTCAGATCGGTGTGTGTTAATGGAAAAGAACTTTAGCTTGTATTAGAATTCAATAAACTTTTGTGTCTTATACTATTATTTGTATACATTTATAATTATTTATACATATAGAATTCAAACTTTATAACAATTTAAATAGGGTCACATTCAACTATAAATGATGGCTAATCCCATAAACTCAATTTTTATAAATTTATTCTTTTTTTTTTCATAAAGTTTTGTGTAAAACCCTAATCAGATTTTTTAATATAGGTAAACTCATTCTTGCTACACTAGACGAGTAATCAGTATAAGCAATGGAATTATATCAGCTTCATGGCTATAAAGGGCCTGAAAATCTACCAATCTCTCTAAATTTTGATTAATAAACCAGTGACAAACGTGCCTAAGGATGGGTCTTCATCGTCTAACTCACTACTACAACACATAAGTGTTCTAACCTATTTTTTATCCTTAATTTTTTTATTTAATTATATCTGTTTGATGATAGTGTAAATAATAAAAAAGAGAGGAAAAAAAATGATTTAGGGAGTGAAATAAATAGAAAGAAATTGATGTGATTAGGAACTAAAAATAATAATGAGAGATTATGCAAAATAGGATAAAAAGAAATAATAGAAAATCAAGCAAAATTGAAAAATTATTGAAAGAGACCCTATACATTAAGAACATGAGATTTAATTAATTAGAAATCCATAATCAAGAATGAAACAATATAATTGCCTAATGTTTTGCAGATAATTCCAAGCAATATAAATAGAAAACACTCATAAAATTTCAAGGGATTGACACATAAAAAGATTGAAAGGAGAGACTCTTTCAAAGTCTAGCTAAACAAAAGACCAAGTAAAAATAAGACAAAAAACCAAGAACAAAAACCCTAACACAAGGGAAAAAGAAGAAAAAAAATAACAGGAGTCCAATTTGTCAAGCAACAACATCCATAATGTCAACCTTCTATCTTCCATCTCCAGTGAAAGTGGTTGACACAATCTTACCTTCACAGCATGAGCAGCAAAGCTTCACAATCTAACTTGTTAGTTTGTGTATGTAGTCTAAGGACCAAAAATGTTTCTTTTTTAGCAATTTTCTTCACATTCCAGCCGACTTTGATGACTTGTAAAGGTTAATTTTAATTCCCATATGTGGTCTATTTATGGTTCAAATAATTTTATGATTTGTTTTATTAATTTATGAATTGCAAATGTTGTTGCCGAGTATGTTATTTCGGATTAATTCATGATTTTTCTTTTTCTTTTTTATTATGTTCATTTATATTAATTAAATTGCTGGAAAAATTTATATAGGAATAGATACGTGAACTCTTGAACTAAGTTAAGGAGATATTAATTTATTATTTTTAGAATTATTGTTTTTTTAATTTTTCATTCAAATCCCCCTTTTTTTTTTCAGAGTATATTATAGAAAGATTAAACAAAAAAAAATTTAGGTTCAACCTGGTTTTTATAATTATGTTATAAATTTATTTTGCTTGTGATAATTAAACCAAAATTATATTTTGAAGATTTGAAAAGCAAACATTTATGTTGTGGCTGTATGTATTGTGAGTACGCATAATACTAGAAGACAGTTGACGTAGGCTTCCTTAATCTGCTACACCGATAAATCCTTTTTAGCCAGTCTCACAACCAGTAAATTGACTTATTATTATCTGATAATTTAGTATTATTATTCAATAATATTATACATTACAAGTAACAAGAAAGAAATTACTAAATCTTGTCGAATACAATCTCAACCCCATCAACTGGCATTTGATGTGAAAGATAATTCATCTCAGCATCAGGATCAAGCAGTTCCCACCTGAAATTTCATCACAGTAACATTAGAGAGAGAGTGTTCATGTCATGGCAAGGTGAGAAGAATACATGTCATTAAGGTAGGTTTGCATCATCGTACATAACAGAACTAAGAACATAATAACAATTCAGTTAATTGTTTCTATATACAAACAACATTCATTACGTTTAACAAAGCCTGTGACTAGTGAAAAAAATTTGGTTGCTTACTTGTATCCTACAGACAAATGACGTAAAAAAAGTGCCAGTTGTAGGCGAGCAAGCATGTTTCCTGGACAGATTCTAGATCCATTACCAAAAACTTGATGTGTTCCAGGCCTTGCCGGTTCCTATGTTAAGAAAATTGTTGTAATGATAAGCCAGGCGTAATATTCAGCTTTCTCATGTAATTTGCAATTTGAAACTTACATTCCATCTGTCTGGGTAGGATCCTCAAAACTTTCAGGATTTGTATGGAAGTATCGAGCCCAGATAATCACTTTCCAATTCTTCGGTATCTTATAACCTATGTGAATAGCCATTGATATTTATCATCTATTCGATCAATTCAACTATCCTCCAGAACTTACCAGGAGAAAAAGAGACCAAAAAGCTAATGATCAGAGGTACCTTTATACTCAACTTCTCTGGTGGCCATTCTAAAAATAAACGCTGCAATGTTGGCCATTCTTATAGTTTCTTCCACCACCTGCTTGAAGAATACAGAGCAAGAGCTTGGATTAGTAAGATGATAGTGATTAACAGTTAAAGACAGGGAACGGTGTACCAAACCTTGCTACTTAATGCATCCATACCTTGTTTGTGTTCTTGAGTTTAGCAACATCTTCACGTGTAATGAAATCTCCTTTTTTGTTCTTGCATAGAGCAGTGTTCTCCTCCTATAAAAAAGAAAATGTCAAACGAAGAAAACCGCAATTTCGTTTGCGAAAATCTAGCTATTTCTTCTTGTACAAATCATACCCGTAGCTTTGCAAGGACGTGAGGATACTTGGCAAGATAGTAAATAGCTCACGTAGAAGCAATGGACGTAGACTCATAACCAGCAATAACAAGGCCAACAATGTTGTCTAGCACCTCTTGATCACTTAATTGACTTCCTTCATCGTCTTCAATTTGCATCAGTCCAATATCCATTAGATCATTTGTCTTCTCAGACTCATGTTGCCTTTTCTTCTTCTCAAGTTCCCCTCTGAATATTGCGTCAAGCTTCTTCTTGCACTGTCACAGCGAACACCATAGATAGATATATGATAGATTATATTATAATATTCCATAATTTATCCTCCTTATGACAAATCTAAGCCTTCACAGATATTTGGAGAGTGAGTCACATAAGCAGGAAATTGACCTCTTAAACAGGTAAGGCCAGGTTAAAAGAGAACTAGTTTATTGTACGAGTTTAAACCTGCAGAGCATGGCGATAGGCAGTTCCAGGAATGTTCAATGGGTAAGCTCCAACTCCACGGAGCAACCCCCTAAACAACTCATCTATGGCATCCAACTGTTGTCCCGTTGCAAGCCTACGAATAATTTCCCAATGTTCTCGAAGGTTACCTGTTAATTAATTGTTATAATTAAGCGCACAAATCAATATATATTTCAAGGATCTTTGGCTTAATTTGCAATAAATAGGCTACTCTCTCGTAAATAAGTTTATGGGCTAAAACGATACTGAATATATATTTCAAAATTGTCGTTTTGGTACATTGTTAATAATAAAGAATTAATATCATGCTGGTTAAATTCATGAATTAATTCGTAAAATTATATGATTTTATAAGTTAATGATTTTATAAGTTAATGTAAATATAACATATGAAATCAGGTAAAAAATTCAAAAATTAATAAATTTAGTTAAATTTAATTAAAATCAGTTAAACTTGGTAAACTTAATCCGAATTTATCGAGTTCGATAAAATTAACAATTGTGCCTTGCTAGCTGCTGCCTTTCATAACTTTTGAATGTTTGGCAGGGGAGGGGAGTCAGGCGTGCAGATTTAAACAGCTGTCTCCTTCAAAACAAGAACAACACCCGCTCTTTTCCCCAGTCTTTCCACTTTCTTTTTTTGTTGCTTTTTTATTATCATATATTTATTTTTTCTCTTTTCTTGTCCCTTTTTTTTCTACTTCTGCTTCCCTTCTCCCAGTTTTTGGTAAAACATAATGCCAAGCATCTCTCTCTCTCTCTCTCGGGAGCAGTAAGAAGTAGAATATATATATATATATATATACTTTGATATGTAAATATTAAGATATTTTAAAAAATAATTTTTATTATAATGTCAAACAATTATTTAATATCAATAGTCTTTTGTATCTAATAATCTTTTTTTCTTTGGGAGTTTATTTTTAATTTTTAATTTATTTTTAGTATTTTTTTATTGTTTTAATATGTTGATATTAAAAATAAATTTTATAAAATAAAAAAATATTATTTTAATATATTTTTTAACAAAAATATATTTAATAAATAATAGCTACAGGTGAAACACTACCTTATTATCAATAGTCTTTTGGACCTAATAATTGCTTTTATTGATGTGTTGTATCCTTCTATCGGTGAAAACAATGTGGAGATTACTACAATGCTGCTGCATCATATATAACTCCAAAACCCATCTTCTTTTTTATTACAATTCTTACCGAAAGCTAAAGCTGAATTTCCAAAATCAAAAGTAAGGAAACAAAGTCCCTACTCTCTTGACCATGAATTATGGTTTTTCTATTTACTGTGGCAATAAAGAATCAAATTATTATTATATTTATTTTTTTTCTATTTTTTTTTTCAAGTGTAGAATAACCCCAAGAGATTACTGCAGGACGTTTACCTAACAAGATAAGAATGGATTGGGTGTATAGTTAGTTTGTTTGCTCATAAAACAATGACTGATCTCTATGTAAACTAATATAGTTATTTCTTTAATATTAAACATGATGAACTAATTTGAGCCTTTTACTTTAGTTTTGTGAGTTATTTATGCATGCTTCCATAACTCAAATGTTTGGATTGATTACATGATTAATTTGAATTAGTTCTTGAATTGCTTTCATACCAGTAAATTATTTGTTTTAAATTTGTTAATTATTAATTAATAAAAAATTGCTTAAATTATATATGAATTTATATTTGAACCATGTATTTTAATGTATTTGAACTATACATGAATTTTTATTTGAATCGTGTATTTTAATGTGTTTGAATTTCATATGAATTTTTTTTATATATATAATCTAAGTTTATTTTGTATTTTTTATACCGCGTTAAAAATACATTTTTGACACCCTTGGTTAACATTGGTATTCTGCCCTGAGAATCTTTACAACTCATAAAGAAAATTATTTGCTTATTTATTCTTTTGTTTAATTTGCATTCACACATCTGGATCATGCATTAAGTGAAGATGTTGACACCTTGTTTGTCACTGCAAATTTGGTCAACATTGCTGGCCCATTGCAAATTGGAAATCAACAATATCATCACATTAAGCACCCCACAATTATTTACCAAAAGAAAAGCAACTCTCCACGTATCTCCTGCTAGATAGCTAGTATTGTAAACACAGTAAGGAGAGAAAATCCAGTGGATCAAGGATGGATAGCATGATGGAGCAGCCTGCAGATGAGCATCGTGAGAACTACAGAGGAGTAAAAGCCATGCCTTTTGTTATAGGTAAGGCCTAGGGGTGTTATTCTTCATTTCTTAGTTGGATTTTTCACCTAGATGGAGTAACATATAACAAATGCAGGAAATGAGACATTTGAGAAGCTGGGGAGTACAGGAACCTTGTCCAACTTACTGGTCTATCTTACTACCGTTTTCCACATGAAAAGCATTACAGCTACAACTCTTGTAAATATCTTCAATGGTACCACCAATATTGCTACGTTATTAGGAGCCTTCCTCTGTGACACTTACTTTGGTCGTTACAAGACACTGGCATTTGCTTCCATAGCCTCTTTTCTGGTACCAATCAATTAACACTACTATTATCGCTATTGAGGAGCTTCTCAAACATATAGAATCAAGCATACATTCATATAACATTTGATAAGAGTTTACAAAGCAAGAGCATAAAGCATCGATGGTGTTAGTCTTAATCTCATTCTGATGCAACTAATTTGATAGAGATCAATGTTTTTCTGTTGTGTTTTGAAGGGGATGGTGGTAATAGCACTAACAGCTGCAATCTCAAAGCTACACCCACCCCGATGTGCAAGAGGAACGCAAGACACTGCTGCATGTCCTGCAATAACGCCATGGCAGATGACTTTTCTATTAAGTGGCCTCGGACTACTTGTAATTGGAGGTGGCGGCATTAGGCCATGTAACTTGGCTTTCGGTGCAGACCAGTTTAATCCCCAAACCGAATCAGGAAGGAAGGGAATCGCCAGCTTCTTTAATTGGTACTACTTCACCTTCACTTTTGCCATGATGGTATCCTTGACAGTCGTAGTGTATGTACAGTCAGATATCAACTGGGCTTGGGGGCTAGCAATCCCTGCATTCTTGATGTTCTGTTCATGTGTGCTCTTCTTCGCTGGTTCGAGGATTTATGTCAAAGTTAAACCAGATGGAAGCCCCTTAACAAGCGTGGTGCAGGTAATGGTGGCTGCAGTCAAGAAGAGGAAACTCGAGCTACCGGAGCAACCATGGCTCTCCCTTTTTAACCATATCCCTGCTCGTTCCATCAACTCCAACCTTCCCTATACTGATCAATTCAGGTAATTAATTAACAAAATTGCTTTCTATATGCTATCTAATTAGTAACTCTTTACTGTTACTATAGCAATATGATGATGATGTATGCTTGTCAGATTTCTCGACAAAGCTGCAATCTTGACCACTGAAGACCAAATCATGTCAAATGGGTCAACAGCCACTCCATGGAGACTTTGCAGCTTGCAACAAGTAGAGGAAGTAAAATGCTTGTTGCGAGTGATTCCCATATGGGCTTCAGCTCTCTTATATTATATTGGTTTAATTCAGCAGCAAACCTATGTAGTCTTCCAGGCCCTTCAATCCAACAGAGGCCTTGGCAATACTAACTTCAAGATTCCAGCAGCTTCATATGCTATCTTCTCCATGCTTGGTCTCACCATTTGGATACCTATATACGATCGCCTGATAGTTCCATTGCTAGCCAAGTACACTAAGAAAGAAGGTGGAATCACAATCCTCCAAAAGATGGGCGTTGGCATGGCTCTTGGAATAGTCACAATGCTTATATCTGGAATGGTGGAAGAGAGAAGAAGAGCTCTGGCAATCAGTAGCCCGGTAGGGGTGGACTCGAGAAGTAACGTCAATGTATCTTCTCTGTCAGCATTGTGGTTGGCACCTCAGCTGATACTCATAGGAATTTCTGAGGCATTTACAATTATAGCACAAATTGAGTTGTATTACAAGCAATTCCCAGAAAACATGAGAAGCATCGGTGGGTCTTTATCGTTTGTTGGTGTTGCAGTATCTAGTTACCTCAGTGGATTCTTGATATCCATGGTTCACCAAATAACTAAAAAGACTGCTTGTGGGGATTGGTTGCCTGAAGATCTTAGCAAGGGGAGATTGGACCTCTTCTATTACCTGGTTGCTGCTCTCGGAGTCGTAAATATGGGCTACTTCATAGTTTGTGCGAAGTGGTACAAGTACAAAGGAAATGGTGGTGCCACCACTACTCTTGAAATTGGCGAGAACCTCATGTTTAAAAGAAATTAGGTTACAATGACCCTGTAGATCAACTCGCAGTAGCTCCTCTCAAAAGATCTTGTATTTGAGCCTCTTCTTTATAATAAGAAAAAAAATAAAAATTAGGTGCCATGTTGTTTTGATTTTTAGCCAGAGGCAAATAACTTACTACTATAATAAAATAACTGAACACGTTCATGCTGTATTACTACTACTCTGCTGAAACAACTGAACAGGTTTACGAGGCATGTTGTGCATTTTAAGTGTTTCTCAACTGCAACATTTAATTGATGTTGTGTTTTTAAATTATTATTACCAATTAAAATCATGTTTCATAATTATGATATCAATTAAATTTTAGTAGTTTCCTGGTCATTCCAAGAAAATCCAGCAATAATTCCACAAAAATCCAATAACAAAATTCTCCTGCATCTAAAATTTAACAAAAAATTGTTCTTATGAGATTTTTTTTTTTTTTAATCTTCCATTTAATTTAGCTAATGATTTTAGAGAGAAAAAAAATCAATTTTAAAAAAATTGGGTTAGAGTTTTCTTTATTTAGAAACAATAACCAAAATATTATCCCGTTTAAAAATACATGTAAAAAGCCACAATAATTAAATTCTCAAATTTTATAATCACAAGTAGCCTCAAGAAAGCAAGTTGAAATCCTAAAATATATCAACATAACTCATCTATCTAATTATATCTATGTCGCTTATTGGATGATCTGGACTCATTAATAGCACGACTACATCTTGCTTCTACTTCTGTATAGGTGGCCTCGTTCTTTGCCATTGCACCCTAAAAAATAACCTCTCTTCAAAGTTATTAAGTCCATTATGGTAAACATTGAACCACCGATACACACAAATGTATCTTTCGTGTTCTCCATCAATATTACTAAGCATAATTGTGGCATCTCTTGACCCTCCATAGCAACAAGTCAATCCAATATTAATAAAATATTAATGTTAAATTAACATATCGATAAATAAAATGTATTTTTTAACACGAAAGATTTAATTACATAAAGTATTTTGAATCAATTAGGCATGTTGTTCGTATTGCATGTATGTAAGAGGAGAAACTTGCGCGAGGGTCCAGTGCAATGACTCAATATGTGATAATCATGTACTAAGTCATATACTCCTACTCTATAATCACATGATGCACTCTGTAAATATCTCATTCTTTCATGAATCTCATTGTAATACATATGCTTTATGTCAACTTGACCAGTCATAATCATCATTTTTACCCCTATGATTTATGGCGTGCAATGCATCACTCGTATCGATGTCGACTGGAATGTGTTGTTTATAGTTGAATTGTTGCATTATCTGATTCAGGCAATGTAGCTCAACCATCTTAAAAAATATCAACATGACCACTAATGTTCACAGTCATCCCACTAGTGCAAATAGCCGAAGCAACTGTCAATATTTCATCCTCATAAGGCATTCACATGACATGTAGAAAATAAATTTATAAAATATTAAACAACAGTAATTTGGTTAAATTTGTTTTCTTTAACAAATAGTTCAAAAAATACTTGGATAGATTATTACATATCTAGCTCGCTCTGATAAAATGACAACACATATGTTAGATTATTATCAAATATTCTACTATCACATCACCTAGCATTACAAATATGGCAATTTAATTGTATTTTTAAAGTTACAATCAGACAATATAAATGAATATAATTGCAAAATAACATTGCAATACATACATCCTAGTGGAAGTTGAAGTGTAACCCTCACAGTCTAGACAATCATAAGTGACAAACCAGGCATTTGAGGCTGACCCACATGAAGATGTTTCCAAGACCATAATTGTTATTAAATAAAAAAAACATGTTTATTTCGTGTTAACAACAAACATTTAAAATGTAAATAGTTATTTTAAATTCTTTGATTCATACATGTCGAAATAGCAAACATCCCCTAAAATGTTTGGTCATCTTTATGCATGCAAGACACAAATGTCTGTACAAGCATGCCAATACAGCAGATCCCTAGTTATATATAAGAATGACATCAAAATCATCCAGATATGTTAGATAAATTAAAGGCACATATCTACTCATGAGGTCTATAAATAATGCACCGTCAAGCAGATGTAGTATATATGCTTTGGTATATCTACATAACATATTAAAATTAACATACTGATTCACATTTACTTAACAAATAATCAGCATATTCAATCATAATTTAATGGATACCTCTGGAAGACATCGTTGTTAACATCATTTGATGGTATTGTAAATGTCTCTTTAATGCATTTAAAACTTATTCTACCCTTTTTCAATTCAAAATGAGGGGGTTGTAATACAAATATATGCTCATATAATGTAATTTGATTACACTCCAATAGATATGGTTATTCATCCATTAATAGGAAGTGCAACGTCATGCAGTGTCATCTTCTTGTGCCTAAGATGAAATTTATGTATCTTACATCTCCATTGTTGAATTAGTTTATGGATCAAGCCATGGTCAAACTTGATGTAGTTTACATATTTGATGTGTAAGAAACCAATATGAAACACATATGGTTGAACTCATTCATGTAGTTTCATCCACTTATGAGTTTGATAATAAATCATGACCTCATTCTACATAACCATCTAAAATATAATACCCTTAATGTTAAGTAATGAAAATAGTTATTGAAATTAAATATACTTCCAATCCTAATAAAAACATCTTTTGATCGATGTTTATCCTACAATCGCATGACAGAAGTGTCAACAAGCCTAGTATGTATTGTGACTCAAACTCTCTATGGAAATAATCATGCTCTCCGAGAATGCTAGCGTCATAATATGGTTGCCTAACATAAGAAGAAGATTCACCACCTCGTGTGCGCATCACCTATATAAGAGTATTTGTGTTTAATGTGAAATTAAATAGATTAATATACTAATGAAAGATGTCATAAAATATTTTAACTCATTTTTTTTTGTCATACATACATTGTTGAATATGACATGTTTTTCTATTATAGCCTATTTCATTGCACACGTCGTACAATACTGTGTATGACCCTCTTTTGCATCCATTTCATTATGTAAACGAGTATACCTTTATCGACCACACTCTAGTTTCCATTTAGATAAGGTTGCTTCAAATTGAGGTCTTATGCAGTCACTAAATTCTAACTCATCTAGTAATGGACGGCATGTTATATCATATACTAATTTGTAGCTCTAAATCGTTTAATGATCATCAACAAACTGTGTAAAGTCTAAATGATTCTCAACATAACATACAATAACATGTGAACATGAAAGTTGGTATGTTTATCATTTACCATATGTGCATGTTTTGTCATTCAATCTAACTACCCATCTGACTTATTTTACAACACCCGATTTAAAGTTGGTATTAACCTCGAAAACCTATTGTTTAGAATAAAACAATACTACAATATGATCTCTTGATCTATCTCTACTCATTGTCAATTTAACCTGAATTGATGAAGGCTAAATTATTCAATGTTGAATAAAATCATTTGTTTCATGTCTCCATTTGACCCAATAACTAATACAACTATAAAATGTCAATGGCATCAAAGCTAAAACAGTATATATACTCTATGTTCCTAAGAAAAACATTGTTTTTTCAATGTGAAATTTGAAGCCCTTTCGTATATATATTCTATGTTCACAAGAAAAAAATATAAGTTTTTTCAATGTGGGATTTGAAACCCTTTAGTATATATACTCTATGTTCATAAGAAAAAAGTTATTTTTTCAATATGGGATTTGAAGTCTTTTCGTATATATACTCTAAGTTCACAAGAAAAAAGTTATGTTTTTTCAATGTGAGATTTGAAACCCTTTAAGTTAAGTTTTTTCAATATGGAATTTGAAGCACTTTCATATATATACTCTATGTTCACAAGAAAAAAGTTCTGTTTTTTCAATGTGGGATAAAAATTTTTTTGGTTTAAATACTTCAATTTAAAAGGATAACATAGTATATTTTCAATGTGAGATTTGAAGCCTTTTAATCTATACTTTATATTCCCAAGAAAAAAAGTTATTTTTTCAATGTGGAATTTAAAGTCTTTTCATATATATACTCTATATTCATAAGAAAAATGTTATGTTTTTTTAATGTGGAATTTGAAATCCTTTAGTATATTTACTCTATGTTCCTAAGAAAAAAGTTATTTTTTCAATGTGAGATTTGAAACCCTTTCGTATATATACTCTATGTTCCCAAGAAAAAAGTTATTTTTTCAATGTGGGATTTGAAGCCCTTTCATATATATACTCTATGTTCACAAGAAAAAAATTATGTTTTTTCAATGTGAGATTAGAAGTCTTTTTGTATATATATTCTATGTTAAAAAAAAAAATCATTTTTTCAATATACTCTACCTTATATTTTTTGTTTTCTTAGAAAGGTAATCAATTAGCAAACCCTATTATGTGTTTGTTAGGTTGCCCCCTAGCTTGATCCAGCTCCCAAGTGTTCAATTTGGGTTCTCTTTGGGGATGAGGCCAAAGAAGATTTGGTTATTTATAAAGAGTTGCTTTCATGGAGAATTTTTGAAATATCAAAGCTATTCCAAACACAAAAATCATTTGATGTTGATTGAAGACAAACTCATTATGCAGAAATTCAAGTGATTTCTATAGACAGGTTTTCATAAGTGTTGAAAACTTTTGTTTTGTTTTTGGTGAAAATGTAAAATGATGTTCTCAGCATTTATTTTGTTTGTATGAATAATAACTTGTTTCACATGAGAAAGCATTGCCTACTAATCCAAATTGCTTGCATTTGATCAGAAAGGGATTGATTGGGCTTGTAACGCAGGCTTTGGCTCTTGGTTATGAAAAAAAATTATATTTTTAGGATCAAAAGGTGTTTATGGAATCTTAAGACTAAGAATTACTAGTGCTTATTTCCCAACCTCCTCTTTTGATTCATGGATTCCTTGGAATTGAATTGAAAAATGGTGCGGCCCCTTGGGTTTGGGTTTTTTTTTCTTAGGTGTGAGCATTATCATATTAGTTATTTTTATGATGTGCTCAAACCTTGTAGACCCTTTGGTTTTTTATGCACCTCTAGTTTGTTTGGGCACCTTTAGTCATTAAATATATTTTTTATTGTGCCCCTCAACTTTGTTTGGGCACTTTTAATCATTGAGAATTTTTTTTTCATGCCCCCTAATGTGTGGTGTGATCCTAGCCAAGGTATTTTTCTAAAAAAAAACAAAAGAAACATTATGCTCAAAAGGAGACTACAAGGGATTTTTTTTTAGAATTTGTGAAGGATGACCAAAAATGGTCTTTATTCATTTCAAACACAAGCACTTAGGATCGATAAACTTTGCTTTCTTTTATGTGAATATAGAAAATGGTTTCTCATTATTCATGCAGCAAAAACTCAGCTTTGAAGTCATCTTATGGCGTTTGAGTTGTTCTTCAGGTTTTCTAGATGTTGGGATATCACTTGAATTTCAAGAACTTGTTTGTTAGAACAAACACCAGTTTGATTTCTATTTTGTATTAAAACTTTGATTTCCCAAAAATACTTGTGAAAACATGGGGATCGTGCGTAGTTTAGAAGGAAAGAGGAAAACATCAAAGAATTCTTGGTAAAGTGGTTTTGTGATTGAAGGGTATGCTTGTGTAGGTGTGTATTTGCATGAAACAAAAACAAATGAAGGCACATCATGAACACAAGAAAACATATGATCTTATTAAAAAGAAAGGCTCTTTTAATATAAAGTTGTATGGCATTATGAGCCAAATTGCCAACAAGACTAAACAGGTTGAAACAGACATGATCAAACAAAAGATAATAATAGGGCAAGCTTCATCCTCCCATCTTGGTAAATTTTCCTTCGAGTTAGCCTTCTCACGAAAGCTCTTGTAGGGATTTCATTGATAGTGTGGACGAAAAACAATGATAAAACTTCGTCCTCTTTAGGTACCCCTTTAAATTTAAGTCGCTCAAGAATCCATGCAACCTTCTTCGTATCCTGCTATAACCATTTGTCTTTTCAGATTTCCTAGGCATTCCACCTCTAGTGCATTCACTGATCTACTACCTGAAACATGATTAGGAACGGGGTTTAAACTCATGTTTGGTGTTTCTTCGAATGTTATCCACCTAGCTTTAATCAAACACATGAGCTTCTTCTTGAAGGCACTACAGGTATGAATATTTTGTCTCACAATGCCAGCATGGTACTTATTGGTAAGGTCAGGTTTGTACCAGTTGGGGTAAGGTGGCTTTAGAGGCGCGAGTGGTTCAGGAGCTACATGTTCAATGCTCGGCAGCTTCTAGTACATCTAATTCAAAGGCAGTGATAATAGAGGTAGTTGTTCCTGGACCTTTTGGTAATTCTTCTTTGGAAAATTTTTAGTTTGGTTTTTGACTCGAAATTTTTAGGGCTAAGGTTTTTAGGTTAGAAATGGAGAGTTGAGATTGATGTTGGCAATTTAGGATGGGGTGTGGTTGTTCTAGAATTGTTTTTTTTTTAAAATCCTTGTAGACACCTTCAACATAGGCGACCTCTTTTCTTTTCCCTTTAAAGCCTTTTTTTTCGGTGGGCGTAGCAATTCTACCACTCCTAACTCTGTACTTGATACAATCAGCTACTGCCATAGCATTAATGAATTGTTGTGCCGAACTACCCATCACATACTCATAGTATGGTGCCTTGAGTGTGTTGGCAAATAAAATAACCATTTCTTTGTCCAAGAGTGAAGGATGCACTTGTGCAGCTAAATCTCTTTGAGCATCTTCCCTTATACTTTCTTTGTCCTTCTTATCTAAATTGGATAGCTAGTTCTATCAAGAATAATGTCCATGTTGTACTTGTACTACTTAATAAAAGCATCCACCAAGTATTTTTATTTGCAATCTTTGTGTTGTCTAATCCCATGTATGATTAGTACTTAAAAATGCATTTTTATCAAGGTTTTATATCATCATTTTGTACGTGAAGTATCAATAACTCCTTAACGAAAGCACGTTTTATAATAACAAGTATAATACTATAAGATACCTTTAATTTATGGTAAATGTTCATCTTAAATGCAGGCCTATTATATAAATCAAGGGATTGATTGATGAGTTTAACTACTGAAATTGAAAGGATAAAGAAAGGACCAAATTTAGAAAAGAGATGCCGGTTCAGTCCAAACTAGAACACTGTTCGGTAATTGGGTCATATCTGGAGCTATAGATCTTGGATTTAGGTTTGCTTTATATGGATGGAAAGCTAAGACATAGACCTAAAACTTTCATGTGGATTACAAGATTTATAAAGGTTGTTTTCAAGTCCAAATTATAGCAACAACGGAGAAGTCTGAATCTGTCCTGCAACCCAGACATTGTTTAGTGTTCAACCCATATCTTAAGTTCTAGAAGTCCAAATGACCTTAATTTTTTTTTCTAGAATGCGGAGACAATTTTCTAGAACTTTCATGAGTAAAGTTAGTTCAAATTCGGACGTTATCAATGACGTTTTGTTCAAACAAGAAAATAAGGATTGTCACCAAGTCAAGATGTGGCCACCCACTCAACAATTAGCCATCAAATCAATAGTTTCAAATTTTAGCCTATAAAAAAAGGCATTTGCCATGCATTTAGGCATCTTGGTTGTTTAGATTAAGATCATGCTTTTTATTTTTTTTCCTTTTATTTTTGTAATGTTCAAGTTTTATTTCATGTTATATTTTCCTTAATCTCTTGTTTATGATTGTTATTTCATTTACTATACTTATGTTCTTATGCTGTTTATTTATGTTTCTCTTCTTCATTATGTTTAGCTAAGTTAATTATGTCAAGGTGAAAAGCTTTCACTAATGGTGTTAGAATAGTTATAATATAAACTCAACATGGACTTCAATGTTTATATCCAAGAAAGTTTGTTATTAACATGTGCTATCTTTTTATCTTACTAATTTCTAGAGAGAGAGGAGGAGGAGGTTGCGGTGGCTGCTTCACCGCTGGTGAGGAGCTGGGTTGGTGGAGATGGTAGTGGTCAAGCCAGTGGTGAGTGTGGATGTGGACGAAGGCCACGGTGGAGAGATAAAGAAGGGAGAGAACTCATTGCAGAGAAAAAAATAGGGGGAGAAATGGTTTTCGGTCGACTTTAAACTTTGATTTCTTCATGCTCAGACCATGAAATCCATCCTTATTTATAGAGGGTGGAAGAGGGCAATCTTGTCTTCACTTGGAAAAAATTTCGGCCCTTGATTCAGCTAGGAAGGATCCCAACCGTTGGCTTAAAATAGGCACCATGAACTGTCAAATTCGACAGTTAAAGGCTGCCTGAGTTGGCCTATTTAAGTTGGAGCTACTACCGCCCGTGTTGTCAATCAACCTAAACGGACCATACAGGGTTGTAAAGAAATGTCAAATGATCAATTGCATACAAGTTTTGTCAATTTTGGTGAAGATTAGAGGCATTAAATGTACCTGCAAAGTAGCCTCCCTAAGCTATCATTTCATATGAAATTAAAGAAGATGATGAAGAGTAATCAGAACAACATCGTTTTTGTAAAGATCGTTTTGGTCCTTCAATTTTTGATTTATCTCATCTGCACCCCTGATCAGCTTCAAACTTTAAAGTTTGTGCAATTTGGTCCCTGTAAAAACTTCAATTCTAGACCTAGATTTCGGCGTTGTTTTCATTGTAGTCCTTAGTCTCGGATTTCTTCAATTTAGCCTCTAATTGACAATTAAACTTTTATTTTTTTCAATTGCACCCCTGATTTCAATCAATTAGGTCCCTATAGTCCAACGCTCTTTACAAATTGGTCATTGGCTGCGAATTTCTTCAATTTAACCCTTAATTGACCTTTAAATTTTTATTTTCTTACTATTTTGACCCCGATTTCAATCAATTGACTTGGTAAAAATTAAATTTGTTCTCTTACAATTCTAATTATTTTCAATTAAGTCCAAATTAGGCTCTTAAACTTAATTTTTTACTAATTAAGCCTCTAATAAAATTAATTTGACCCATTTAAAGTATAATTAAGTCCTTACACCTAATGAAATCCTTCAATTGGACCAAAATTAATCCTTAAACATAATCAAAGTTTAAATTGGCCCATGATTAAATCAAAATCACCTATTAAAAATTTAATTATGTTCTTAGACTTATTTTTTATGCAAACTTGTCTAATAATCATTTAATTTGATCTTAAATTTGCATTGTTTCTTCGGTCTTGGGTATAATGAGGTATAATTAGGTATAATTAGGCTTTGAATTTCATCCAAATTCGCAGCTTGATTTTCCTATATGTTTGAAATTCTCATCTACTTGCTTTCTACACACCGCCAGCTTTTATTTTATTATTATTTTATAAAAAATAAATTTGAAGAATAACCCAGAAATGAGTAATGACAAAGATGATTTGAGGTTTTAATCATTCCTAAAAATATAGATAAGAACACTTTATAATTTAATTTGATTTTGAGTTTTGAGACTTAGTGGTAGGGGTTTGGGTTGTTGATGTTTCTATTGTTTTTTTTTTTTGTGTTTTTTTAAGCAAAAATAGGTAGAAATTCAGTTTTTAAAGCCTAAATTACTCCCACTCTAATTTTCTAGCAACCTATTGTAATGGGCAATATGTCATCTTTTTATTTAAAAAAAAAATCTCAAGCGAACATGTGTTTTCTACTTTAGTTTAAATAATTATATATAAAATAATTTGCAAATTTTTTAATAAGAAAATCTCACGAGTGTTCAATGAGAATAAAATGTTTAATTGTTTTTATTAAAAAAATTTATATATTTTTTTCAAATTAATTATTATTTTATTTCCAAATATAGTATAATAAAAAATATCAAAGTATACTTTTTTTCTCTTTTTATTTGAACTTGTTTTTCAAATTATGATTAGTTTTTATTAAAAAATAAACCATGCTATAAATGAAGATATATATAAGAAATACATAGATTAAAAAGTAAGTTTTAACTAGAAAAACTTTTGAAAAAGATTCATAGAAAAAGCTGCATGCCTGACACAATAGTGTCTTCACAGTTTCTAGAGAGAAAAATTTCATGTCAAAAACGTGTTGTTTTCTGCTCACGAAAATAATTTGACTTCATATATTATGATAAAAATTTTATTTAAATTAAATTGAGTAAACTAGCTCATATGTATATGACATTTTTTATGTATTTTATACAAAATTTTAAAATTAAATAACCCTTATAGTGTGATGCGAAAATCAAGTTATTTTTTTTAATTAATATGGATATCCGAAATATCTTGTATATATCTTAATTTTTTTTAAAAATCCTGAATTCAAGTTAATTATTTACTATTGATACTTACAATACAATCAAGTAAAAAATGATGAAACTTTGGGTGGTGTAGTTTAATTAGTCATGTTTTAAATTTGTTTTTTAAAGATCATTAATTTGAGTTTTATAAACTTAAAGTCATTTAAAACTTATATGATTGTTAATTCAAAATTTTTAAAATTAATTGAGATACATGTAAGCTCATCGAACATTCATATTAATAATAAAAAAAAAGAAGTAAGAAACGATGAAAAGCATTCAAATGGAGAGGAAGAACGAAAAACCTATCGACGCTGTCCTACCCTCTATTTCGGACAAGCCACGTTTCTTTCTGTCAGAAAACCAGTTGTTAGGACATGATTGGACACGAGCAAACATGTGGTTGTTAATATGCTGTTGGATGAAAGAGTGGGGGAGAGAGTGACAACTGTTTTTTCGTTTTTTTTTTTTTTTTCAATCTTCAAGGTTTTATTTGAAATCATATACTGCCACTTGTCTCCTTCTTTAGTTCTATGGATAGAGTGGGGGAGGATTTTGTGCAATTTTCTTTGGAAAAATCTCTTGGGAAAGATTTTCATTTTTTTTTTTATTAAAGACAGATATGCTATTATTTTATATTGGACGGTGGAGGACAGAAAATCAGAAATGATTTTTTAATAAACCCGATATGCGATGTTAACATTCAGAACATGAAAATAACATTTTTTAAAAATAAAACCAAAAACACCAGAATCACATATATCTCTTGGTTTCCCTGTGTGCTCAAGTCATGTAGAAGACACATCTCAACGACCGGCGGAAATTAATTTGGTTGGCAGTGGACTCAACGTCACAAATGACGGATTAATTAACGGTTCGCGTAGAAGGAAATTAACAAAAAAAATAAGAAGTAGAAGAAGAAGGGTGTCTGTGTGCGGTGAGGTATTATTAGGTGTTTTTATATGGGATTTATAAAGAAAAACATGTATTCTTTGCTTCTGGGTGGTGATTTTTGCTTTAAAAAAATAATAAAATATTTTTTAGTTTTAAATTAATAATTTTTTAATGTTTTAGATTATTTTAATGTTTTGATATTAATAATTTTAAATTTAAAGGTATTTTTAAAAAAGCAACCTCCACTGCATTTTTAAATAGACACTTACAAGTGCATTTATGCTTTAAAAAAATTATACCCTAAAAAACTCAATCTCAAACATGTAACAAACTCTCAACAGCGAACTACATGTATGTTTGTGTGGTTTGATTCTTTTTTTTGAGACTCATGGAAAAAACAATAAATAATATATAATTTTTACTTTTAATTAGGATTAATTTATTCTTTAAAAAAATTGAATTTCAAAACAATAAAAAAATCAATTATACATCATCACATATCTATCTCAAACACACACTTATAAGATGATTGGAAATTAGATAATGATTATTTTGAAAAGTATTTTTTATTTAAAAATATTTTAAAATAATATTTTTAAAAAAAATTATTTTGGAATAATCTATAAATATTTTTAAAAATAAAAAAGGACCACCCTCTTTTTTGAATTGCGCTCCCAAACAACACCTAGGGAACGATGGTTTGTGCTCCATGACAATGGCAGCGAAGAAACTCATAATTGCTGCTGCTGCTTTCTTTCTCAAGTCAAATTTGAGCTGAGAAAGACTTACGGTGGACCCGACAGCCCACTGTTATGGAGGAAATGTGGGCACAGTTGATTGAACTCGTTCTAAATTAGAATTGAAAAAACAAACTTAATATAGGCTGTTCTTATCAAGGTATTTTTACTGTTAAAACCAAACCAAAAAAAGAAGTGGTCCTAAGCGTAGAAGAAACGTGAGCGAATAGGGCAAGGAAAAGTTATTCCCTTTTCAAAAGTCTCACTTCCCCACTCACTCTCTGTCCTACAAAAACCGTGCACGCACACCGAGTTAGGAGGATGAAGAAGGAAGGCATGGAGAAGAGGGACGAGAGAGGGAGCGTTGGGGAGGAGAATGGGAAAGAAAGCGTGCAGAAGAATGACCTGAAAGAAACCATGGGAGACAGTGGAGAAGATGAGACAAATATCGAGCCTAAGGTTATCTACAGAGGATGGAAGGTCATGCCCTTTATTATAGGTAAATACTCCATTATATAGCACAGAAAATGAGGGGAGTTTTCTCTCTTTTATTTACTCAATTCTTCTTCTGTATTATCGTTTCAGGGAACGAAACGTTCGAGAAGCTAGGAACCATTGGAACCTTGTCCAACCTCTTGATATATCTCACTACTGTCTTCAACATGAAGAGCATTACAGCTGCAACTGTCATCACCGTCTTCAATGGTACTGCCAACTTGGGCACATTGATCGGAGCCTTTTTGTGCGACACCTACTTTGGTCGCTATAAGACGCTAGGATTCGCTACCGTCGCCTCCTTTCTGGTATGCTCTGGATTTTATAATGCGAAATCTAACCGTGCTTTTCACTTGCTAGTGTGCGTCAGTTTGCCGACCAATGTCAAACATGCACTCAAGGGAATCTTATAGTCAATTAACTTAAGCAGCTGCTGTTTAATAATAATAGTTATTATTATAATCACACCCTACAAATTGGCAGTTTGACTGTAGAGTTTTATATTTAACATCTATTTTTTTCCAATAACGTGTGTATAAAAAGAAAATAAAGAAGGAAGGAAGGATCACGCTATAGATCCTAAAGACCAAAACCATTAATCAATGTCAATCTTCTTTATTTAGCTAGAAATAATCATCAATCTACTACGGAGACTCTGAAAAAAACATGATTGCACGAGGAAGACAGGTGGCCAGTTGCATCTAAATATAAGATATAGATCTTTTAGATACAAAAGAAAAAATTAAAACGACCCAAACTGGGAGGGGAAAGAGAGGGACGTTAAGAGTGTAAAATGGATAGGCTTTTTTCAGGGTTTTTCCTGGGGAGACAAGGGAGAGAACAGTCCTATTAATTCAAACAAATTAGGGATAATTGAGACTGTTAGAGTCTTAAATGATCACTAATGTCTCATGAAACTAGTATTTTATTACCATTTCATCCTAGATAGATCAGGGATTGTTTTGTTGATATATACCACCATCAGAACACATTTCATGTCAATGGAAGTCTTCCATTTTCATGGTATTATATCAGAAAGGAGGGCTTCATATATATATATATATATATATCATGAATCTTACTGTATGGTTCATTTGTTGTCTGCTTTGTGTGAAGGGATTGCTTGCTATACAACTAACAGCAGCGATCTCAAAACTGCATCCACCCCACTGTGCGAAGGAGAGCAGCACATGCATAGGGCCAACAGGCGGCCAAATAGCATTTCTACTGGCAGGATTCATCCTGATGATAATAGGAGCTGGTGGTATAAGGCCATGTAATTTGGCATTTGGAGCAGACCAATTCAACCCTGAAACGGAATCTGGAAAGAGGGGTGTAAATAGTTTCTTCAATTGGTACTTCTTTACTTTCACCTTCGCCCAAATGATATCCTTAACGCTAATTGTCTATGTGCAATCCAATGTTAGCTGGCCTATAGGTTTAGGAATCCCAGCAATCCTGATGCTCATTTCTTGTCTGGTATACTACATGGGTACAAAATTATACGTAAAAGTGAAAGCCACTGGCAGTCCGATGACCAGTGTAGCACGGGTTATAGTGGTTGCAGTCAAGAAAAGGAAGTTGAGGCCAGTAGACCAACCTTGG
Organism: Populus tremula; assembly: GCA_964019445.1. Lineage (NCBI taxonomy): Eukaryota > Viridiplantae > Streptophyta > Magnoliopsida > Malpighiales > Salicaceae > Populus > Populus tremula. The sequence goes on from CAXHTJ010000004.1 coordinate 7,949,900, forward strand.
CTCTCCCTTTTCAACTATATTCCTCCCAAGTCCATCAACTCCAAGCTTTCTTACACGGATCAATTCAGGTGATCCAACCTTTTCAACCAAACTTTTAGAATTTAAGACCATTCTGATTTGATATGTTTTGTCTAATACCTATGCCCTTCACACGTGAAGAATTCTAACTGTGGTTGATGATGCCTGCAGATTCCTCGACAAAGCAGCAATCACGACTCACCAAGATCAAGTAAACCCAGATGGATCGCCAGCTAATCCATGGAAACTTTGTAGTTTGCAGCAAGTGGAAGAAGTGAAATGCTTGTTTAGGGTGATTCCTGTATGGACAGCTGCTATTATATACTATGTTGCTGTGGTTCAACAGCACACCTATGTAGTCTTCCAAGCAGTTCAGAGTAACAGACGCCTTGGAAACAGCAACTTTGCGATACCAGCTGCATCATATATTGTGTTCTTGATGCTAAGTATGAGCATCTTCATTCCTATCTATGACAGGATTCTTGTCCCTTTTCTGCGGAGAATTACAGGAAAAGAATCTGGAATCACAATTCTTCAAAGAATTGGCGTTGGCATATTTCTCACAGTTGTCACCATGATGGTCTCTGGTTTCGTTGAAGAGAAGCGAAGGACACTAGCTCTTACCAAGCCAACTCTAGGAAACGCACCAAGAAAAGGTGCCATTTCATCAATGTCAGCTTTATGGTTAATCCCTCAGCTATCACTCTCAGGAATTGCAGAGGCATTTGGTTCCATTGGCCAGGTTGAATTCTACTACAAGCAGTTTCCTGAGAATATGAGAAGCATTGGAGGGTCTCTCTTTTATTGCGGTATAGCAGCTTCAAGTTATTTGAGTAGTTTACTGATAACAGTAGTTCACCAAACAACAAATGGTGCAGCAACTGGAAACTGGTTATCAGAAGATCTCAACAGGGGAAGACTGGATTACTACTATTACATGATTGCTGCTTTGGGGGTCCTAAACATGGGCTATTTTTTGCTGTGTGCTAGGTGGTACAAGTACAAAGGGAGCAATGATGATGCACAGCTTGAACTCCAAGGGGGAGAAAAAACAATATGAGAAACCCGTAGCATGATCAGTGTTCTGCAAACAACTAGGTTTATGTAGCGGGGTGAGACCTCACCTTATATATAGAAAGGATTCTCAGTAGTTCGCTACATTTGTAAGCTAGAAGGCTCATTCAGAATAACGTCTCAAGTCTCATTTGAATCACTAGTTTCGTGTACTTTGCATCGACTAAAGCAACTTTCTCAATGGGTTTCAATCCCTGGGAATAATATCCCCAAACATTTAAACTGTCACAATGCCAACGAATTAACAGATTCAAACAACTGGCTTCAAGGATTTTGCTAAAAATCAATGGTCAATATCCGTTCAATGAGCAGACTGCAACCAGAAAAAAAATAAAAAATGACGCCGTAAATCGGCTTCTTCAGGCACATTCGCTACCTCAACACATTGTAAATTGATTCTCAAGAATAACCAGACACATGCAGTGTTGGACTGGAAAATACGGAGGCATGAAATAGTTTGGCAACAGATGACAAGAAACAAATAGCAGCCGAAACAGCAGTTTTATCACCCAACTATCTGATTTTCAATGGCTTGTCCCCAAACCACATTGGCTGCCACGATGATTACTAAACTGAACTCGAGTTTGTTTGTAGTGCAACAGAGAAAAAAGAAAGTTCCATGATAATTACCCGGCTATATAAACATAATACAACAGAGAAAAGGACCAGCGTCCATAACCTTGCTATATAAACATAAACGGCAAAAAGATGAGCTTTCCCTCTTGTGGGCATTGCAAAGTAAGAATAGACCAGAGAAGAAATAGATTAAAGATGCCCATCACTGTTAAGTATGGATCTCAGAACATTGTGGCGATAATTGGCATTGTAGTTCCAGGTAACTCACAACAACATGCTGGTAGTGGTAAGATTTGCCATTTATTGTGCTCTATCCCTCCAGATGATCTTCAGACTGTGTATGCTTGTTGAATCGTGTCTATATCAAGGCCCTTCAGTCTCACCACAGATTCTACATGACCCTTGAGTGTATGGAGTTCCCTCAACCTGCAATCAATGCAAATAAATTAGAAAAAAGCAGAAATGTGGTTCAAATGAACTGAGACAACCAGTAAGGCCCTTCAGAACTCCAGCAAAGGAAAAAATGAAAAATGTATCACAACTAGCCCAGAAGAGGAAGTGTTTTCCATATCTTCTGGCAAGCTGAATACTGCTTCATGTTATTACAGCAAAAAAAAGAATCATGTATCACAATAGTATATATTTTTGAAACAAGTCCCTTTTTTTTCATGTTTCTGTCTGCAGAGGTACGACCCATTTCAATGTGAAATCAGATATGATCTAGCTGAGATGTTAGACATCACGTGCCAAGCTGAAAATGACAGCTAAACATCAGCGCCTACCTTGCAATTTCAGCTCTCCTTTTTGCTTCCTCAGCCATCTGATTGAGTTCGGTGAAATGTGTCCGCTCAGTGAACATCTTTGTGTCTGGTAGTGGCAACCCATGCAAGGTTCTCTGTGCGTGTGCCCATTGAAGCTCACGTTGTTCCTTCCCAAAATCTTTTTGCCTTGTGAAAGCAATCTACAAAAAATGAAATCCATCAGAGAAACAAAACATAAACACACATGCAGACAGAATACTATACCGAAGACAGACCAAAATCAAATAAATAGCCCCATCAAGCCATGGGCAACCATACCCTTTGCTCAATTACAAGATCCCATGCCCTCCCACTCAAAGCATAGCGGATAAAGAACTTGATCAAGTCAAGTGGAAAGTAGAAGATGATATTATAGAGCCAAATTACACCAGCCCAACCCCAACCGATCCCTTTAATTGCCGCAAAGCTCCAATTTGCATAGACTGCAATCAGAGTGGCAATCTGAGCAAAAAGAAAGGCCAAATTAGAGTTCACTTCCAGATTATGTAAGAAATCACAAGCAAAAATACAAGGAAATTGGCTCACCAGCTGAGCAATGATAAAAGCCACCACAAGTAATAACCCAGGACGTTCAACAAATGACCAACTTCGAGATCGGGTGACAAATATAAGTGCTTGACTGATAGTGCTCACTTGCAAATAAATTGCTGATGCAAGCTTTCGGAAGTCATCGTGAGCTGTTTTCTCCAGGGTTGACACTCCAAATACCCTCTGGAAATTAACAGGCATGAAGAATTAACTACTGATTACCACAGGCTCACCAGGAATGCCAAACAATAAATTCATCATGCATACAGATGTTTCATGAAGACAAATTCTAAATCTGTCGAAGATGGACAAAACAAGTGACCATGTATCAGTCACCCACGGCCTGTCTAACTTAAACCAGCAACACGAGTTTCTTATCCCCATGAAACCTTGCCACTCCATTCTTACCAAGCATGCTGAGTGTAAAGAGTATTTTGAGTTTATGGTTCAAGGTACTTGATAGTTCACAAACAAGTACATGCATCTTCCATAATCAAAACAAACTTCATAACTAAATGAAAGAAGGCATGTCATCTTACTGGAAAGAAGTCTGTTTTATATGCTACCCAAAAGAATATGACAGTCATCATGGCCAGATAACTACCAAGAACAATTCCAGTTGTAAATATCTCCGACAACTTCCAGCTGTCTGGCAGAGGAGATGGCTTCACCCTATCTTTTGATATTGTCATTATGGTACCTGAAATCGCAAGGTGCTAGTAAGATCCCAAGAAAACAAATGCAGGTCATAACAAGAATGAGTGAATAAAGAGAACATATGAGATGTGAACCTACTGCCAACAAGATACAAGGAAAATAAAACAAACCCTAATCAACGAGCATAACAGAAAAAGATTTTCTTAGGGTGTCAAGGATGCTACATCTGTGGTAACTAAGCTAACCTAAATCTAAAACTGGACAGCACAGAAATTTCCCGAATTTTTTTAGTCCACTTAACATGTTTTGCATGTGTGTCTTTGCGTGCGTGCGTGCGTGCGTGTGTGTGTGTGTGAGAGAGAGAGAGAGAGAGAGATTTGTGAGGAAAAGAAGCAACGAACCATCATTGAGAATGGCAATGATAAGCACCATAAAAGGTGGAAAGTCAAACTTCCATATGAGAGCCAGCAGCATGAAACCAAGCTATCACCATATTAAACCAACAAGGGTAAGGAAACATCACAAATTTCTTCCCGAAATACCCTATATTATGCACACACAGAGAGCTCTTACTTACCACAATACGGATTGTAATGGAAACTGCATAGATCTGCCAAAGGAAGAGGAAAATGTAAGTCAGTCTATTAAAAAGATATAACATGGTGATAATCCAATGTTTACCGTGTAATTTTTCATCCTCTGAAAGATTGCTCGACTTGTCAAGACAGCACTGATAATGACGCTAAGGCCAGGTTCAGTAAGGACAATATCAGAAGCACTACGAGCTGCATCAGTTGCATCGGCAACAGCAATCCCAATGTCAGCCTTCTTGAGAGCAGGAGCATCATTGACTCCATCACCAGTCATCCCACAGATATGTTTCCTAGCTTGCAAACGTTTCACTATCTCATATTTGTGCTCTGAAATGACACAGATGTCAAGCCCGTCAAAAATAGCAAGGAAAACTAAAGATCCATTGCCAATACAAAAACAACAGCTACAAAATTTCTATGAAGCAATGCATCAAACCTCAGCACAAGAGTGCCAAAATTAACTAAGGAAAAGAAATTAAAGAAAAGCACCAGGGAAAACGCCAGCAAATCCATCAGCTTTTTCTATTAATTCATCAATTGGTAAAGCGGCAATAGACTCATCCTTGTTTTGCCCTAGCAATGCAGATGAAGGGTACATGTTGGTTCCCATTCCCAAACGACGTCCAGTTTCCTTTCCTATCGCCAGTTGATCCCCTGATAAAAACCACGAGGATCAGAAACTCGAAACAGAATGCAAAAAGTAATCTGACATCATTTTAAGTTAGAGTTGAAAGATTGGACAAGTGCAACACTTGGAAACTTGATTAACAGAGAAGGTAAGGTAGTACAATAAAGGGGGGCACATGGATGGGGGGGGGGGGACTCATATAAATTTTCTGACAAGTTTTATGAAAAGAACATACCCATTGCAAATATGAAAGAATTTCCAGTTCTCATATTAGAATTCTGTGTTACATGTATGGTAAAACTATATACAAGCAAGTCCCAAGTGAAGAATTGCATTTTATCCTGCATGACATCTTTTACAGCTATAATTATTTCTCCACAAGAAAAGAAATCATTAAGGAAAGTCTTCACATGGCTTCCGACTAGAGAACAGAACAGAACAAACCAGTGATCATTTTGACATTCACTCCAAGATTCAAAGCCCGCCTAATAGTCTCCGCACTATCATGCCTTGGTGGATCAAAGAGAGGCAAGAGGCCAATGAATTGCCAAGGGCCTCCAGCACTCTCTTTCCTTCCTTCTGGAACCTCCTGCAATTGTGAAGCAGCAGCTCATCAAAGCTATGTAGTCAAAAATAAAATCAACAATGAAGCTAGAAGCATATATCTAAGAGAAAAAGAAAGAGAGAAATAGGATTGTGATTACCTGGTATGCTACCGCAAGAGAACGTAAACCTCTTTCTGCAAATTTATCAATCACGGCATGTACTCTTCGCTCAATGTCTGACTTATTGTGTGAAAGATTTAGAATCTAAACAAATATTTGAAGACAGGAATTAGTTTAAAATTCCAAATATAGAACATCCCATGGCAAGTATAACAGGCTGCTTGGGCAAGTTACCTGTTCTGGTGCACCTTTGCTGACTCTGTGCATTTTACCTCCACCATCAATATATGTCAAGGCTGTCCGCTTATCAGTAGGATTGAAAGGGAGGAAATGAACTTCCTGAATTCCAGCACGTGCCTTTTGGAACAAGGAAATAAAATTCAGAAAACATGAAAAAAAAAAATTATATTACCGACTTAAATTTAAAAGTACTAATTAAATAGTGACCAGAACTTATAAAAAGAGTACCATATGGATCAATTACCTCCTTTGGATCAGCCAGCATTCCAACAATAGCAGTATCTATTGCATCTTGGTTTTCTATTCTAGAGGCTCGAGCTGCCATCAAAACAACAGCATCTGCATCTACTCCTTTTGCAAAAACCTGGAAGTTATACCCAGGGACATATAAGCAAGAATTCTGCTCTGTAGTAGATGTTTGAAAAACAGCTTTCAGTAAGCAACCTCAATGAGATTTTTGTCCACAGTTAGTTTGTTTAATGTCAATGTTCCAGTCTTGTCACTGCAAAGCACATCCATGCCAGCCATCTCTTCAATTGCAGTCATTCTCTTCGTGATGGCTCCCTGGATCATATTCAAAACATTATCATATTATGCCCAAAACTCAGCAGTCCAGGGTCAATTAGAACATCCCCAAGAACCCAGCTAACCTGCTGCGATAACCTATGAGAACCAATAGCCATTGTGACTGAGAGGACTGTAGGCATGGCAATTGGAATTCCACCAATGAGAAGCACAAGAAGATTGTCAATTCCAGGACGGTATTTCCTATCTTGAATGGGGTACATGACAATAATCTCTATAACCATCCCAATAGCAATTGAACATATGCAGAAGTTCCCTATTGCAGTCAAGACCTGCACAATGTGAAACAAGAACGAATCAAAACCATAATCACAAAAGTACAGCATAGAACTCAACAAAGATCATGTAGCAATTATATCTCCTTGCCTTTTGGAAGTGGCCGACTTGGTTAGTTGTATCCACAAGGTGAGCAGCCTTCCCAAAGAAGGTGTGGACACCAGTGGCAATAACTACTGCTTCAATCTCTCCTTGTTTGCAAGTAGAACCAGAGTAAACACCATCTCCAGGACCTTTTGTCACGGGAAGGGACTCACCAGTAAGTGCAGACTGAGAAAACAAAATGAAGAAGGTTCAGTATAACAGCCAGACAAAGACCAAGCCAAGATGAAGTAGCAACTAAGTATTTGAAGCCCCACTTGATCAATTTTAAGCGGATCTCCTTCTAGTAAACGAGCATCAGCGGGGACAATATCTCCAAGTTTGATACTAATAATGTCACCGGGAACTAAAACAGCAGCATCTTGCTCATTCCATCTTCCATCTCGAAGAACCTTGAGAACAATATTATGAGAGATGAAACAAAATTAGCAGTTCAATCTAATTACAAGTGCATCAGTCGGTCATATTTGCAAATTTGGATTTCATCCAAATCTGAAGTGCTCCAATATAGAAGTAAATCCACAGATTTATGGAAACACATTTAAAATGAAACAAAGGTTCGTTAACTTCACATACCTTAGCTTTGGGTGCAAGACGAGCCATGAGAGCAGCAGCAGCATTACCCGCATTATTTTCCTCGATAAAACTGATGGTAGAGTTAATCACAAGCAGAGTAATGATACCCACAAAGTCTTGCCAATCTGGAGGCTTTCCCTACACACAAAAAAACTATGTTTAACAATGTCCCAAAACAAACAAATCCGCGAGTGGAATTGCCATAAAAACCAGAATATACTACTACTTACTCCTCCATTTGCAAGAGCAATAGCCATGATAGCAGCAGCCTCCATAACCCATGACAGAGGATTCCACATAAAGCCCAGGAATTTCAAGAATTTTCTCTCCTGAAACACACCCAGAAGATAACTTTGAGTTAGAACCTGAATCCAGAAATAGTAAGAAGAATGTTTATAAGGACAAAAGGCAACACCTTCTTCTCTTCAAGCTTGTTGTGACCGAAAATGGCTAGCCTCTCCTCAGCAGCCTGAGTTGTGAGACCTTCTCTGCTACATCTCAGATTCTCTAATACTTCCTCAATGGGTATGTTCTCCTGCAATCAAGAAAAATTAAAACTTCTAACTCAAAAACAAACAAAAGAACACTAACACAGATAGCAATCAAACCAAAAAATGGCTTCAAAGTATGCTCTGATCTATTACCAAATCCACAGTTTCCTTCAAGACAGCCTCCAAAACTTCACCCTTCTCTCCCATCTTCTCCTTAAGTAAACTTTCTCTCTCTACAGACCAAACCAATCAAAGATTAAACTTCACGACACAACAGCCATGAAAAGAGGCAAAAAAACTTGAGATTTCCAGTTCAGACAAGCATTACTACCAAGTTAAAAAAGACTTGATTTTGAGCATGAACTACGAGTTTAGGAGCCAAAATGACGACGCCCCACCAACACCAAATCTGCAAGGAGAGCCAACAACTAGAAGAACCAACCGCTGTCGAGTAGTGGCAAAGAGTGTGCAAGTAACAGCCTACAATCTTTTTCAATCCTACCCCTTGGGTCATTTCCAAAGAGGTACCCGTATATGTTTTTGTGTCTGAAAAGGTCCCCATGAATGCTTCAAGTACTTGTACAGAATGCATCATGAAGTTGTACTTTAGGTCATGTTGGAAATTTCGAAGTCTTTTGATGGACTGAATTTGATATCAAGTTGCTGTGATATTTTTGCTTACAAATAATAATTTATTGGATGAGAACACCACCAAAGCCATGAATAAACTGCACATGCACCCCTGGGGCCTATCCCTTGTTTTATGTTTTTTCTAATTTAATTTAATCTTCACTTCACTTACTTTTTGACTGATTTTTATTTTTTATTTTTTATTTTTGTTTTTCTATCTGGGTGAATAAATAAATGTTGTGCTAAATTTCTACAAAATAACATGTGTCTCTCGTAGCAGCCGTCCATCGGACAGTGCGTTTGTTCTTGTAGTTTTTGATAAACTTTAAATGTTTTATTTCAAATTAATTTTTTTATATATTGATATTAAAAAATAAAATCTATTACAATCTAATATTATTTTAGTGTTTGTTTAACTACAAATACAATGCCAATACTAGTTTAATTCCTAGTTACTTTATTTTTTTAATCAATAATAAAGAATATCCTTAATCCAACTTATAAATCAACCTATACTAAATGATTTTTTTACATAAATTTAATATTTTTAAAAGAAATTTTACTAAATTATTAGCAGACCACTCTAAGATTAGTTTCACGGTCTTATAGCACAGAAATTTTCCCTCAAATATTTAAAATATTTTTCAATTGAAAGTTTTATTAAATTGATGTTTTTTAACTAATTTTTTATAATTTTAATATACTAATATCAAAATTTTAAAAAAAAACTAAAAATTATAATTTTAATATATTTTAAATTAAAAATATATTTTTACAGGATTACCTTTCACCACCTTACCACCAAACAACAATTCTTCTAGATCAACCGGTAGCTCGAACCATGAAAGATATAATTTAATTTGTTAGATCCTAAATTTATTTCCTAAAAATTACTAATTTGAATTTCACAAATCTCAAGGTGGAGGTTTTTATGGTCATTAATTTCATGACTCGTGGAATTAATCAAAATATACACAAGCTGATTGGACATCCACGATAATTAAAAAAAAAAAATTCTTCTAGATCAAGCTTGGAGCCTAATAAAACGCCTACGTTTTAGCACAGTGGGGCCTTTGCACTGATACTATTAATTAAACTTTTGTACTTTGCTAGGAAATGTTCAAAAAAAGGAACCACCACGACGACCTACTTTAGAGAGAAAGATAGTGTTAAAGTGTATGTGAATCCCGTGATCACTTTCATTCCTACCTTTGAATTTGCTGACACCAACTTCTTACCTACTTTATTTTTATTTTTATAAAACTTCATTTTACTCTTTCTCCATCCTGCTTAAATTTTGTTTTTCAAAGGAGGTAAATTTGTGGGGAAAATGAGAAGCTTATGCTACACTTCAATTCTCTAGAGAGATGAAGAAACAAAAAAACAGAAAATTGTTTTTTTTATATTCCTAAATAAATATTTAAGAATACAATAATAATTATTTTTTAAAATATTTTTTATTTTAAAATAATATTTTTTTAATTTTTAATAACATCAACCTATTAAAATAAATCATAACCCTAACTATAGATGGGAATTTTGGAAACAAGTCAGTGGTGTTTCCATGTTTTTCTCTTTACAAAGAACATGTGAAAAATACCTTTATCTTTTCAAATTCCAGCTTTATCCTTTTATAGGCTTTTTGTTTTTTCCCACGAGTTAACTCAAATAACTTCATTTTTTATCAATATGTTTTAAAAGGTAATTATTTTTTATTTGGTTTAGTTTTTATCTAAAAAAATAATAAAATTAAAATTTTATAAAATATAAAAAATAAATCAAAATCAGTTCAAACTGATCAATTTCGGTTCGGTTCGATTTTTTTTTATTAAAAACCAAAACTCAACCAACCGGTTTTGGTTCTGTTCGGTTCAGTTATTTTATATTAGAAAGAAAAAACTATATTATTTTTTGGGTTTTTTTGGACTTTCTAATGGGCTTAGTATCAGTTTGGTTTGGTTTTTTTATTTTCACAGTTTGATTTGATTTTTGAGTTTCAGGTTTATAAAACTGAAACCGAATTGAAATGGATATTTTTTTAAATATTCTAATTGGTTTTTTTCATGATTTGATTTTTTTTTATTTTTTTCTGTTTTATTGGTTTAATCATTTTTTAGTTTTTTTTTGCTCATTCCTACATTTTTAATCTTTTCATTTTGTGCATAACAATATTTTTGGATTTTCTAATTTGAAAAATAATTTAAGATGGTGAGAAGTGAACTTGTTTTCTATTTTTTTATGGAAAAATAAAAACTAGAAATGGAATATAAAAATAAAGTTAAGAAGTGGAGAACATTTTCCATTGTTGAACACCTTACATTTTTTTTTATTTTCTGGAATTTTGTTTAAATGGTTTTTTTTTAGCTAGCAAATATATATTTACCTATTATGTAGAAAACAATTTAAGATCTACATACTCGCTTGGCATTTTAATTCTGTGCCTAACTTGTATTGTATAATAGAATATGAATCCCCATCATTAAAAAATAGATAGAAAAAAAAGTCATTTATTTTAATTACTGGCTAAATAATTCATAAGAAAATAATCCTCATTAAATAAATATAATATGTTTTTATTAGTACATTAACTGTTAGCTATTAACATTTTAATTATTTAACAAAACAACCTCGGTAAATGCAGCTCTTTATTGAGACATCGGGACGGTTTCATAATTAGATAAGAGTAGAGGGGCATCACAGGAATGAGCTCTCGAGTTTCATATATTTTAATTAGCAAGTGTTGAGATTATGACCGTACTTGTTTTTTTAATGTATTTTTTATTTGAAAAAATATTAAAATATTAAAAATTATTTTTTATATATCACATAATTGAAGAATAAAAAAATATTAATTTAAATTAAAAAAAAATTAAACCTTTTTTAAAATAAAAAAAAAATGATTTTATGGAGAAGGAAAAGTCGCCTGTGGCTTTTGAATTGATTCGATGTCGGGACGTAGTAAAGTCGTGAGAGTCAGTGATGATTTTGCTTTCCTTTATTTCAGCCTGCTTTTCGCCACCCTTTGCCTTTTTTGGAATTACAGATGAGTCCCTAACCTATATTTTTAAGCATTAAAGACCCCAATATTCACGAACTTGCTACTTTCTTCTCATACCAAGTTCCTTACCGACTCCCATCAGCAGTGAACGTGTCACTTGCCCGTGTCTTGTCGTGTCGTGGAGAACTTTTCGACAATATTATTAAACTCAACATATTAATATGGTTACTCCTTAACTTGATCTCTAAGATTTGACTGTGATTCAAATTAAATTAGCGTGAACTAGTTAATTTGGTAGGTGTATCAATATTTTTTTTTAGTATGATTAAAATTTAATTTAATTTTATAAAAAATTAAAATTAATATTGATTTAATATTTTTTTATTAAAAATATATTAGAGCGATAATAATTTAGATTGATCGCGATTAATTTATTTTAATCCATCTAACAAGTGACTTAAATCATGATTATGATGGTTTACCAACCTTACTTTTTAGATTTATTTTTTTATTTAATTAAAATATTATAAATATAAACATTGTCCTTGGCCTTTTCAATGTATTTTTTTAAATTGTGTTTTGATTAAAAGAAGCTATAAAAAATGTTTATCGTAAAATTTAAATTATTATTAAATTTTTTATAGTTCTTAAATGATATTATAGGTTTTATGGAAATATTAACATTTTTTTCAATTATTATGTACCTCATATGAAAAAACAAATCTCATGAATATTTAATGAAAACAAGATCTATGTTTCTTTAAAACAAGTAGGAAAAATATATTTCATCAATCTAAACTCTATTTTCTTTATTTTCTTAGTATTGCATCTCTTTATTGTTTCAATGAAACATACTTGTTTTTAACTATAAGCACCTTTAAAAAAAAAAAAACTATCATGATTTCACAAGAAAGTATTAAAATAATATTTTAATATTTTGTATGTGATTGAAGGAAAAAATAATAATAAATATGATAAAATCATTCAAGAAACTTTTTAAAAAATTAGAAGATTTATTTCCATTGAATATTTGTAATTATTTTGTTTTGTATATTAGGTAAATATTAATTGAAAAAAAAACTATTAACATCCTTGTAAGACCCTATAATATTATTCAAGAACCATAAAAAAAACTGAATAATAATTTAAATATAATGTTAAACATATTTTTTTACAATGCATTTTAATCAAAATACAAAAAGAAAATTGAAAAGAAAACATAGGAAGGGTTGATGCATAGCATGTAAAAAGTTTTAAAAAAGAAAGTGACGTGTAAATCACCTTTTTATTTTAAAAAATAACATATCTTCAAATTCTTATTACCAAATAGATGGTTGAAAAACTAGGCTGAGATCTTTTGGATCTAAAAAGATATTTTTTAATTTATTTTCATATAAAAATACATGATAAATATTATTATAATTTCAATAAAACTAATTTCTCATTTCGAAACAGCTCTAAATTAATTTATTTTTCATATAAAATACATGATAAATATTATTATAATTTCAAATAAAATTAATTTGTTATTTCAAAACAGCTCTAAATTAATCTAAAAACACAAAATTAAAATAAAAAATCTATTTTTCAATTTCAATCTACTTTTTCCAGACATAAAGCTCAGGAACACCCCCAGTGATATTTATCTTGTCAAATCATAAAACAATTCATTTATCAAAATCCCTTTAGAAAAATCATCTTATATTGTTATCATTACACATGAACGCATGTTGCTCGTTCATTTAAAAGTCACTGAAAAGAAGTTGAAATTTGTGTGCTAGCTTTACCTTCTAGTTTATAAACATTTAATATTGATATTGTGATTATGATTGTTTTTTAAATAATTTTTTATATTAAAATATATATTAATAATGTTTTTTTTTATTTTTTAAAAAATATTTTTTACATCAGCATATCAAAATAATTTAAAAACATTAAAAACATATTAATTTAAAGTTAATAAAAAAAATTAATTTTTTTAAAAAATACTTTTAAAACGCAAAAACAAACAAGCGTAGGCTATTGTGCCAGCCTTAGGCCCTTCACCCTTTATTTATTTTATATTCTATAATGAAATTATCTTTAAATAAATTATTAAAATAATTTTTAAAAAACTATCTCAATATATAACAATTTTCAAATAATGTTAGAGTTTTTTATGGTAATGTTAGGAATTATTGTTAGCACAAGGTCACTAGCACCTATGAATTAATTATTTTAATGATAGCTACAATTAGTGAATTTTAATATGTATTTCCAAAGTTTTAATATTGTTGGAATTTTTTTCAAGTATATTTGAAGCAATATGAACTCCTCTGAAGTAAATATGACTTGAAGATAACTAAGCTTACATTGATTTAATCAATTTTTAATAGAATTTAACTTGCCATCATAAAAATAAAATTTATCCAAAATTTATTTTTAATTGTTGATTTTTATTGCCAAAACCTATACTTAGTAAAAAACAATTACCTTATAAGAAATTCTTTTATCAAGTACTTTGGTATTACCACTCAATTTCTTTCTAAATAAAGAGCATGAACTTTAATCACATGTGCTCTTGCACTTTTAATCACCAAAATCCTTTAATCTATTTTTAGCTAAAAAAACATTGTCACATGGATTCTTGCACCTTTTATTCTTTGAAAGCTAAATTAGTAAACTTGCAATTTTTAAAAGAATTGTACTTAACACCTTTTACACAGTTAACTTGTTTTTTGTGATTAACTTATTTATTTACTCGTGATCTTGCAACAACTCCTTTTCTTTTCAAATTCATCATATATTATTAATATTAGAATCAAATTATAAATTAAATTTGTAATTGAAATAGAGTATATCCTGTCACGTTGAAAATCAAAGTCTGAAAAAAAGAAGATTAATACCTACTAAATGATCTGTTGTTAAAAGAAAATGAAAAAAAAATTGTTGTGAGAAAAGTGGACTTGTTTTAAAAAAGAAGAAGATATGAGATAGAAATTAGAGTTTTTCAAAATGTTATAGTAGGGTCAATTACAATTACTCGAAAAAATAAAATTATAACCAAGTTTAGTAATTTTTTTTCTCATCACTTGGTAAAGCATCAGTTGCTGCACCCGAAGTGAGAAGGAGATGAGATATCTTCCTTCACATAGCTGGAACAAGTGCGGTTTTTTAATGGCTGTGATATAAATGAATGCCTCATTATTGTCTTGGTATCACAATTACACAAAACTCCTCAAAGATGTTCTTAATTGAATGCTCAGGATTGTAGAATCTCTGATAAATTATACCTATATATATGAAAATATAGCTGCTAGTGTTTTCCAGAAGTGAAACCTCACTTGGATTTCTCATCGTTTGCAACATGCATAATCCGCGAAACAAAAGCTAAATAAATCAGAGATAAACAGAAAAACAACAGTGTGGACATTTTCCAAACACATTTTGGCATAGTTTGGACACCATAGCAATTCCCTGGATTCCATAAACAGAAAAACAACAAAAGGGAGAGAATCAACACAGTAAAAACGAATCCTGAACAAGGAGGAGTGCTCCTCAGTTTTCGAAGATGAAAAGGATCTTTGAACCCCTCTTAGAAAAAAGTACATGGAATTAGCAGCAGCAACGTATCTAGCTTAGTAGTTAGAGTGGTAAGGAGTTGGTGAGGTTGGAGGAGAATAATCTTCAGCTACATCTCTGTCTTTTCACTTATTTATGCTCTGTGCCTCATGCCACATATATGTTGTGGTGCTACAGCTCATCTGATGAACTTTGCCACGCGGTAATTTTCCCTTCTTTTCTAACACTTTGGAGTTTCAAGATGTTGGAGTTTCGCTTGGTGTGTTTGGAAACAGGGTTAAAATCACATTCTTTTCAAATTTATTTATTTATTTATCGGAAACATGGTTAAAATCACATTCTTTTAACACTTGGGAGTTTCAAGACGAACAGAGAAAGAGAAGCTAAAGTAGGGACCCAGAAAGAAAGGAGTAATGTTTGCTGGAAGGAGTGTTGGCTGCTGTGGGTGAGATCAATCAACTGGAATAATTAGGTTTAAATTGAATAATGACTCCTTCTCAAAGAGATTTTAAAAGTATGTTCGGTAAAATTGATATGAACCAGCTTTTTGAAAATGGGATGTATAAATTTGAATCCACAAGTTAAAAATTTTAACTTTCAATTAAATTAAAATTTTGACTCAATTTGTACCAAACTTTTGATTAAATTCAAAAGAAAAAAATTACATTTAACATGTGAATTACATTGTCTTTCATAGCTTAGAAAATCATGTTTTATATTCTATAGTTTAATTTAATTTTATATATTTTTCAGTTCCATCTTTAAAATTTATTTAATTATTTTTTTTGATGTTTTTATATCGTTTTGATATACTTATATGAAAAATATTTGTTTTAAAATAAAAATATATTATTTTAATATTTTTCCGAATAAAAAATATTTTAAAACATAATTGTTATTAAAATATAAAACATGCTCGAAATAAAAAAAAAATAAAAACAAAAAAAAATTCAACCCAGCTGAATTTGGATGCCCATACTCTCCTGTCCACCATCGATTCAAGTTTTGTGGACCAATATTAATCTATCTGTGTTATATAAAATAATTTGTTTGGAAAAATATGTTTTTGTTTGAATCAGGTAACTTGTGTGGAGTTTTGGAATTTTTTTTATTTGCGAGGAACATTTTACCTTTCAAGATCTATGAAACCTATCGAGTCTGATGTATTAATAGCTTTCTTTTATCTTTCATGATTCATAGCATATTACCTGCATTGTTAGTAGGAGGTTTGGATTGAATTAAATCACCTCGGGTTTTATTTTTTTTAAAATTTAGTTTAATTCTAACTTTGGATCAGTCGGATTTCAATCGACCTGCCTAATTGAACCGGGTTTCAAAACTATAAATGAGAAATTCAATTTTCTAATTATTATTTTTAAAATTAGTTAGAAAAGATATAATAAATATTTCACAATATAATGTTAGAAAAGTAGATATTAATTACACTAAATAATTAATTCCCAAAGGCTTGAAAAGAAGTGGCAACATCATCATTGAAAGCATATTAGAATAATTTTGGTCTCTCTAGTGGTGAAACTAACCCTCTTAAGCAAAACACTTGATTTTTATTAGTTTTTTCTGCATTTAGAACCATACATGTTTTTTTATCATCATCTAAATATCAATAGCATTACAACTCCACTAGAGAATGAAAGATGTTTTTCTTGTTTTTGTAGAATTTATTTAATATCTTATCATGTATGATATTTTTACCTTTTCTTGATTTTTTTTTTGCTTGTATATGAAGTGGGGCCCTCTCGCACACAACAACATTCCACATAAAAGAAATTTTGAGCTTCTTACACTTTGGATTCTTATCCTAAGATTAGAAAGGGGGAGGTGACGCTTGAGGAACTGTAATCGAGGCGCTCGCACAATAAAGCCCTCGACTTATATGAGCAAAACAAAAAAAAAAATTGCTCTCATTTATCTATTTAGACGGTGGTTCAGTGGTAAGAGCTTGAGACTAAGAGGTTTGTTCCTTCTGTGGTCTCAGGTTTGAATCCTGGGTTGCTCATATGATGGTCACTGCAGACTTACATGGACGTCAACTTCAGACCCGTAGAATTAGTCGAGGTGTACGCAAGTTGGCTCGGACACCCACGTTAAAAAAAAAAAAAATTGCTCTCATTTATGGAAAACTACAAAGAAAACTTGTTAACCCTTTTACACACCCATACTAACATGGGCTATTCTTAATATTTACAAATAGAATAGTGTCGATGATTACTAAGAAGGTGTTTGAGAGTTAGTTTTAAATTTTTTTTTATTAAAAATTAAAATTTTAATTTACTTCAAATTAATTTTTTTAATATTTTTAGATCGTTTGGATGTGATGATGTTAAAAAAAAATTAAAAAAAATTATTTTAATTTTTTTCCGAATAAAAAATACTTTAAAAACAACTGTTAACACATTTTCAGACAACCATCTAAGACTACCATTGTCTTAATGTTATTTTGTGGATTTCCTAGTTGAATCTAGGACACTGCAGTGTTGTGAAGGGTATTGCCTAAACTTAACATTGCCTTCAACACTAAATTTAACCGGAAAGATCAATAATGGCACCAAGCTGAAGGCCGTTCATGAGAGGTTGACAGTGAAAGACCAAAAAATATTTGACAGGGATGGTTGATCTAATCCAAAGATTTGATGGTTGATTGGTTTTTTTTTAATTCATAAAATAGTTTTGAGCTTTTTTTTTAAAAAAAAAAAAAATGGAACAATCCCCGAGCTCATTGCTCACCCCCTTTTGTGGCGTGCTCGACGCTTGCCCTAATTTGGGAGATTTCAAACCAAACTAGGGTATATTATTTTCTCTCGCCAAGCACTACAAGTCTTCACAAGGAAATTCGAAGGAAGATTCGCCTACAGCTAGAGCAAGAAACAATAGCTTGGAACACACGTCACGACTCGAAAAGCTGGAAGAAACTTTTGAGATGAGATGGCATCTTGGACTGGATCACAAAAGGATATAGAAACTGGCATTTCCATGGTGTGGAGCCTGGAAACCACTCTTTCTATTGGGCTCACAAGATCCAATGGAAACCCTAACCTACAAGTATTCTCAATTCAACGCCCAAGATTATTCATCGTGTCACACGGGAGGACTGCATCGACAGTCTTGGAATCGAGTTTTTCCATTTCTAGAATCGTTGATTTCTTCAACACGGGTTGCGTCTACTTTTGGACAATCTGTGTCACTAGAACACAGTTTGTGCCTGTCGGTCAGACCTTTTGTTTCTACTGACGATTGATAATAGGAAAAGGAGGGTTTTTCCACGATTTTAATAAGTAGCTGCAAGAACTTAACAAGTTATCTTCACGTTCCCTGTCGGTTTGACGTTATAGGCATAGCTGCCTTGTTGCTGAAAAATGTCTTTAGCTTCAGATAGTAACTTTCACGGCAGGATATACAAATTGGACTGATCTTGGCAAGAATATCCACCATTCAGAACTCGAAAAAAAAAAAACAACTCAATAACTCAGAGTTGGCGACATTACAAATACAAACTCGAATGGATATCTGCACGGAGTCAGGAAAGCACAGGAAGAAAAAAAGAAAATATTTAACACCAAGAACCCAGAAGATGTACAACAAAAAAATATGAAATTAATTTGGAAACCGAGATTGCCTTGCCACCATAATCCGACTACTGTAAGCCAGCGAACTGTACCTCCGGTGCATGCTTCTTGCAGTCTAATGCCAACTCAATCTGTAATCCTGATCCCAGCAATATCCATTTATGTCTCTTGAATGTGGAATGTATTACTTGCATTTGGTGACACAAAATCCGGACTCTTCAAATATTGAATATGTCAATGATAGGACAGAAACATTAGTGAGCACAAGCAGAACATATGACGAACTCTATAATTTAGACAGCAACAGATTGACCGGTAAACGCATCGTGGAGATGCAATGAACCATCCTTCATCAGGTTGAGGCTCAAACTCTTGAACCTCTCCCTTGAATACTGTCGAGATGCCTTTCTCCAATCAGTTCCAGCTTTCATCATTGCAACAAACTCCTCATAACTGATACAACCATCCTGAAAATAAAAATGTGAATTAATACGAGACACTCAGAGAGATTTAAAAGTGAAAACTTTCAAACTTCTTGCACTGTTTCAAGCTTCCCCAATTTGCTTTAGCATTATTTGGATATTTCTGAACTGCACCATTTGACAGTGATGATTCTGAAAAATTGGATCTTCAGAAAGATAATGAGGTTAAGTCATACCTTGTCAGTGTCGACTTCACGCATGATGTCATTCAGCACATCATTATCAGTTTCCCCATATTCATCTGCTAATGCCCCTCGTAACTCATCTAATTCAATAAATCCACTACCATCTGTATCGAAAAACATGAATGCCCTGCGGAAATGCTCATCATTTTCCATCTTCTGCAAGTGAATTGTTACTGCCACAAACTCTCCATAGTCCAATACTCCATTCCCATCAACATCCGCCTGAAGAAAAAAGAACATTGTCACGTTCTACAAATAAGGCTTGAGATTCAACCTCAAAATTATTCAGGAAAATCTAAAAATAAAGTAGCCATTTCTTTGAATGCTAGGATGTTATAGAAAATCAACAGTCAAAGGCAGCGAGAAAACTGTAATACTCAGTTCATCAGAAGGTGGTAAACTCTGGACAACCAAACCAAACTACGCATGCAACTACTAGTAGGTGGGTGTTCAGTATTTTGGTGGCTTAACCGCAACACCTAAACCACCCTAAGTAGCATGAAGCATTCCAATCATTCTAGAGCAGTGAAGAAGAGCTAAAGGGGCATTTATCAAAATGAAACGGAGTTGTGAGCACTTCAATCATGACTTTGGAGCAGAAAAGAGTACTGTTGTCATTTCAATTCCAGGAGAAAAATGAAAATTGACAAATCTCACTGTAAATTTTCTATAACCATATACAGTGTCATAAAGGATTAAAGCAAACAGTACTAACAAGCATTGCTTATGAAAATAAGCTTCGTTATATACAAACCCGGGTATTGTACACAATGACAAAGCAATAAGAAGAAGATAATTCTTAAAATTTCTTATAAATATATTTTCCAGACAATTTAGCATAGCCATAAAATATCAAGTATTGATTAAACCAGATTTTCAGAGTGCAGGGGGATCCAATGGAAGCATGCACCATCCAATTCAAAAGCAGTGTTAGGACATGATATTTCATACATAACACCAAATCAAAATGGGAGCATAAATAGATTTGAACACAGAAAATGATAGACACAAGGATTTACCACTTCCATCAGCATCTTTATCTCTGGTTCAGCCAACTGTGAACCAACCTTCCGAAGACCAGTTCTCAGTTCCTCATATGTTACTTTACCATCATTGTCAGTATCCATCAATGCAAACATATCTCTGATTACTTCAACCTCTTCAACAGATAAGTGCTCCGCAATTACCTACAGCATAAATGGACAAAGGGTGTTGCTCTCAATTGATTAATTTTATCCTAAGCTACGACAATGATCAGAATTTGAGCTGATAATTACACACAAAGGAACTAGAGATGCTTACCCGCAATGCTTTCTTTTTAAATCTATTCATCACAGAGAACTGCTTGAGCCTTGTCCTCACAATATCTCCTAATGGGACATTTGGGGCTTTCTTTGCATTTTGTAACCAGGGATGTTCTGTCAGCAAATGAAAAGAAAGAAAATGTTGGCTGGTCCAGATCTTTCCCAAAAACAAGCCAAGGAGCAGGATAGATTGAGTCTCCAAAGAATACAGTTGTATTGCAAGGAATAATATAAACATCTAATAGCTTATGGAAATATAGGATTTAAAAGATATCACCCACTAACAAATAATTTATCATAATATGTTAGTTTTTCAACCATTCGAAAGATACAAGTAGCAGAGAAACCTGAGAATATCCCATCAAGTAGATATTTCACAGTTTTTCCTCCGTGCTACATATTCTCCTTGAACTAGTTTTAATTCTAGCATCAGCATTGAACAAAAATTGAAATGGAAGCAAAATAATCCTCCGCTAAATTGGTCAGAAATAGCTTAAAATTCTCGCCATCTGTGGACATATCCACACAACAAGAACAAACAATGGTCATATTCTCTACTAGTGCCTTACTTAATTTTTTTTATCAAGCAAACTTCCTTGAACCACATCACCAATCCTTAATCCCCTCAAAACACAGAACTTCAATGTACAAAGTGAACATTTTCCTCACCAATTCCGATGACAAGGTTCTAAAATCTTTTAAAGTTTCAGTAAACTTGTCAGCATTTTCAGTGTTGGACAGGAAGTTTGGTAGCATAGAAATACTGCATTTTGGCCATTGAGTTGTCCAAAACTAGATCCCAAACCTCCATTCATAAAAAAAAATGAAAGGAAGGAAGATCTAGTATTTGTGGTCAGAACAAAATTGAAATGGTACTAAATCCCTGTTTGTTAAATGTCTAGAACTATTTGAAACCACTGTCAGCACTATAATAAACGTTCTGTTATCCTCTGAATAAAATAATATAATTTAGAAAGTGAAGATGAGAAACCTATATCATCTCTCGTATACAACTAATCCCCAATGCCCCCAGCAATTTCCACTGTTTAAGGCTTATGGAACCATCACTTCCCTGACATGATGCCTCCAGAAAGAAAACAGGAAATCCCAATTTAACAAGCTGTAAAAGGACATACCAAGAACCTGTTGAGCATTTAAGCGCTTTCTCGGATCTGGCTCCAACATCTGTCGAACAAGACTTTTAGCACTCTCTGAAATTTGGGGCCAAGGTTCCCTCTTAAAATCAATCACCCCTCTCAAAATCGCAAGAGCAACACCCTGCTCGGTCTCTGCCACAAGAAATCAAAAGAAAAAAGAAATCAAAATCTGATGCCATCCAATCCCAAAACATTCTATTCTAATCACCATGCTCATCAAAAAAAAAAACTAGGTCAAGTGACAGACGTACCTGCCCAAAATGGAGGAACCCCACATAACAAAATATAAAGAATAACTCCGGCACTCCACACATCAACCTCCGGTCCATAATTCCTCTTCAACACTTCTGGTGCCATATAATATGGACTCCCCACTATCTCTGAAAACCTCTCCTCTGTCACAAAAAAATGAAAAGTTCAAATTTAACTCTCAGGAACAAGTAATAAATAATCATCCAAAAAGAACAAAAACTCACTAGCAAATCAAAACTGTAAACGAAAACAAAAAATAAAACTTAAACAATGATCTAAAAGCAATTTTGCTCTAGAGAACACACAAAACTTCCACGTCCAAGAACAAATTTTTCCAGTTAACGAAAACTCCCACAGAGACACCAAATCTCGGAATCAAAATTAAACAGCAAGATTTTCCAGCTAACCAGAACCCCACCAAGACTCCAAATCTAACCCCCCCCCCAAAAAAAAAAAAACATATATATATCCGCAGCATACCTGGCTTAAAGAACACCGACAAGCCAAAATCAATAGCCTTAAGAGCAGAGTTCTCCTTCTTATTAGCAAACAAAAAGTTCTCAGGCTTCAAATCTCTATGCATAACCCCGTTAGCATGACACATCCTAACAACTTCAGCGACGGTTCTGGCAACATGCGCCGCAGCTCTCTCACTGTAATGCCCTCTAGCCACTATCCTATCAAAAAGCTCACCTCCTTCACACAACTCCATAACCAAATGCACATTTTCATAATCCTCATAAGTAGCTTTCAATTTGACAATATTTGGATGCTCAGGCAAAGTAGACATGATTGCCACTTCTCTCCTGACATCCTCTATGTCCACAGCGGTCCTCAATTTCCTCTTCGAGATTGACTTGCATGCTAATGCTTCTTTAGTCTCTCTGTCAGTACACAGATATGTGATACCGAATTCTCCACGGCCCAGTTCACGGCCGAGTATGTACTTGTCGGAGATTCGTGGGCGGTGGCTAAGTGGGACAGATGAGTCCTTTAGAACCCGGATCGGAGCAGGTGAGGATCGGTTGTTGGTGGTGGTTTGGTGGTGGGGGAAGTCTTCTGAGTAAGGATTTGACTTTTTTGGTTTCTTGGTTTTGGTTTGGTGTGTTTTGGTGTCTTCTGGTGAGGTATCTGGTCTTACGCAGGTGTTACAGTTCCCCATGCTATTTTCTTCTCGTTCGAAATTAACAGAAAGAGGCGGAGACAGAGAGAAACGGTGTGTTGTTCTGGTGGTGTTGGAGGAGGAGGAGGAGGAGGATGGTTGTCCAGTGGAAGAAGGGGGAGAAAAGAGGTTTTTTTTTTTTTGAAATATCTAATTTAATGACACTTATTATATACCAAGTACATTATAAGTATGTGACAATTCATCGTTGGTTTTTTTATTTTATTTATTTTATTTATTCCCAAAAAGATGACTTTTTATTTTTTGCGGCGGAAATTATCAATTACTGCCATGAATACACGCCTCATCAAGCAATCATCCACGACTTACCAACCCTTTTCTCCATTTAAATTTTAATTTCTTTTTACTGGCGAGTCCCTCTCTCTTTCTCAGATAATCATAGTAAGAAACCAAACACTTGCATGAATTTAATTCCCTGTTGATGTTGATGTCGGGGGGGACAACATGGAAGCCTCAGCCGTTGATGCTGCTCCTTGTTGTAGTGATAGTATTGGACCAGGTCAACAGATGAGAACACACGGTGGCTACTGGTTGACCAAGACCTCCAAAAATTTAATTCCTAAGAATCTTCAATTTGAATTCCCAGTTAACGAGCGATTGCATTGTGGCCTTCCTTTGCAGCGATGGAGGGAAAGTTCTCAAGCCTGCGCTTGTGTGCTTCGTCTCTTCTTCAAAGCAACTCCTTACAGCTTATGATTCTCGGTGGGTTAGATGCAACTTGCAAGTGTAACCTACCCTGCAACAAAATATGTTCTTATGATAATCTTATCAGTTACTTAATTGGTTAGGTTTTGAATTTATTTTTAAAAATCATGTATTTAAATTTTTTTAAAATTATTAAAAATTTATATATTTATTAATTTTAAAATCTATAAAATTAATTAAGATATATATAAACTAACTTAAAAATTAATATTAATAAAAAATATATGTGGTCTTACGATGGTGGCAAGTATTCTATGAACAACTCCTCAGTTGACTTGCTTGTGTCTTGAGTTGGAGTCTCGTGAATTCAGGATACCATTGCTAAAAAAAGCTTTACTTTTTGGTGGATTGTTTGACACTCGATCGATTTATCACCATCTAACGAGCTTCCAAATACCAGGAGTTATATTACGAGAAAACGATGTAGCAGAGAGAGAGAGAGAGAGAGACCCAGTCAAGAAAGCAGACAGTCCAAGGTCTTCCTGAAGCAGCCATTGGAGCAAAATACCATCGCCTGTTTACATGGAAAATATTTAAGAATCTATGCTCAAAGTCAACAGAAATGATTAGACTTCTTCGCTCAAAAGCCAGAGCCATGATCGTCCAAGCAAGGTGGTCTCTCTTCCCTGAGCCCCACCTCTGCATCATCCTCTATGCCTCACTCGGCTTATTGTTGAATGGCTTCCAAGTCAAGATTATTTGAGGATCCTTTACAGAGTAACCACGAGCATCATCATTAAATCAGATTTGCCCTTCGAATTACCAAACCATAATTATCTCTCTACTATTCTTCTTTGCAGTTGATATCTTGAGTTTTCTACGCTCTGCTAGTGCGTGTACTTTTTATTTATTTATTAACTCCTGGGTTAAATATAATATTCAGTCAATTTATTACTTACCAAATTTAAGCGTGGAGGTCGATGGTTGTTGGACTTTGTATAGACATTGGATCGAGTTTCTTAGGCTCCGTTTGTTTGCAGGAAAGTGAATTCTTTTTGGAAAATGAATTCCGGGGAAAGTGAATTCCTGTAAAGTGAATTCCGGGAAAGTATTTTCTGATGTTTGGTAGTGTTATGGAAAACACTTTCCAGTATTTGGTTGTATTATGAAAAATGAACTGAAAAATAATTTATTAATATTTTTTTTTAATTTATCTAATATATATAAAATATTTAATCACTTACAATAAAAAAAATGAAATCTAAAATGTATAATGATGAATTTTTTTTTTATTATATCCTATATTCATACATAGTTTATTTTATAAAATATAACTATATATATCATATCATATTGTAGAGAAATAAGCTTGTGAAATATTTTTTACTATTTCATGAAACCATTTATAATTCCATTACATACGAAATACATCCGACAAAAACTATAGTTTCAATAATATTTTTAGCATGTAATAAAATTGGATAAAATATTAAGGTATAAAATTCACTCTAAACTATTTTTTTTTAAATGTTAAAAAAATAGCAAACTAAAAAAAAAAAAAAAAAAGTTCTGCAGGCAAGTGAACAGTGCAAGAGACTGCACTGTTCACTATTTTTTAGTGAACAGTGTACGCAATACACTGTTCATGTTAATTGCACTGTTCATTGAACAGTGCAATTAACATGAACAGTTAAGAAAGCACGAGAACGCCGGCTCAGGAAAGTGTTTTCCAAGAATAAAAAGCGGAAAACACTTTCCTGAGATTAACATTAACATTTCCTTTGACCAGAATTCACTTTCCTTTGACTCACTTTCCATGTATTTGCCAAACATGGGAAAGTGAGGAAAATGGTTTCCAGGAAAGTGAATTCCTGGAAACAAACATGGCCTTAATCTACTATTGTATAATTAGTCCAACAAAACCTAAAATCTGATGGGCTTTTATAAATTCATCAACTAAAACCATAAAAGGGTGGAAATCTTCACTCGGTACCAAGACACGGGTAATTTTGTGCAAATAACTATGGATTACAACCGTGACTGTGTTGTCTTTCCAAGAAAAATCATTGAAATTGTTGTCGGTGATAATAAAGTATTTTTTCATATCACTTATTAGTTTTTTTTATTTATTTTAGATTAATGTAGATGTTTGGTCAGTTTGTGTGTATCTTAACTAATTTCACGGGTCCTGAAATTAACGACCATATAAGTTTTTAGTGACCTTGATGTTTGTGAGATTCAAACTGGTGACATTTAAGGAGGAAAAACAGGACCTGACTAGCTACACCCCTCAAAGGTAATGATTGTGTTAGCCTTCCTTGTAGCTTATTGGCTTGTGTCTGATGCACTCATTATTTGAATAGGTGGATTGGTCATTTAATATTTTTTAAACATAGTTTAATGATTAAATTATTTTTAAAAATAAAAAAAATAAACTTACACCTAAGAACTTTTTCATATTTTTATTTTTTAAAGCACAATAAAATAACTTAATTATCCTTAAATGTAATTTTTGAACTGGCATAGAAGGGCTTTTTCCGTATTTTTATATTGATTTTTTTGTTATAATCGAGATGGCAAGGGGGCAATCTGGTAATTTAATAAGTATAAATATTATTTAAAAAACAAATGAGTCGGCATGTGAGACACACTCGTGCCTTTCGAGCGGCATGTGATGGGGCATGCAATTGCCAAATAGTGGCTTCCAAGGCGGCATTTGAATCATCGCGCCTGCGCCTGCTGCCTTTACTTTTCTTTTTACTCTCTCGTTCTCGATTTCCACACTTGACTCTCTAAATTTTTAAAGCAATCATTTAATTTGTTTTTCCTTTAGATTTGGTCCCTTTTCATTTGATTACTATTAGTTTTATTTAAAATTATTTATAAATTATATTTTTTGTATTTCATCCTCCATTTTTTTCATCTTTCATATTTCATTCATTTTTTTTAATTGTTATTTATTTTATTTACGATACTTTTTAAAATTAATTTTTTTACGATTTAATCCCCCTTTAATTTTTTTCCTATTAGATTTGATCATGATTCTTTTAATTTCTATTTTTTTTACTTTAACAAATTTTTTAAATTGATACTTTTTTTTTCAAAATTAATCCTTTAACATTAAATTGGTTGTAAATTAACCTTCTTGATTCGGTCGGGCATAAGATTTCAGGGATTGCAAATTTGAAAGATTAACCCAGGTTTAGAAGGTTCGCACAAGTTTGCTAGGAAAAAATTTTAATTTGATATTTTTTCTCAGTTTCATCCTTCGACATTAAATTGATTGGGGATTTAGTTTCTTTATTGAGCCCAGGTCTAGAATTTCATAGGTTATGATTTTGTGAGATTACCTATGTTTTAGACATATCCGGGTCTTTTTTTTTTTTTAGTTTTTTTAAGCTCATGGTTCTTTGGTTTCATTCTTCAGAACTTATTTAATTAAATATTGGTCTTTATTATTATTATTTTCTTTTTATAGGATTGTTTACTAGTTTTGAAAATTCGCAAGTTTTCTAGGGTCTTTTTATTTGTTTTTTATGTTAAATTTATTTTTAAAAAAAGAAATTCTATTTTGGAATTAATTAATTAATTATAAGTAAGAGATGCTCAAGTCATGATATTTTGTTTGGTTTGCTTTTTTGAATTGTTGCTCTGATAGCATGTACAGTCTCTTTCAGTGTCGTTGTGCAACGTTTGGCTATGGTGTTAGAACCGTTTTGGTAAGCTCTTTCTAATGATGAGGCGGTGTACACGACAAAACAACAATGAGTCTACAACATGATTTTTTTCTTCTTCTTCTAAGTATGATATTGGGAGTTTATTTTTTATAGTTAATTATTGTCAAAAAAATGTATTCAATCTATTTATCATCAATGCCTTTTTTAAATCATATTATTAAATTAATCAATTTTATTGAATTCAGTCAAGTCAATAACTCATATCTTGAATTTTTATTACTTATTTGAAAATGCTACCATCGCTTGAACATTTTTTTTATGCTAAGAAAAATTTTGAGTTGGCTTGTGGCATAGCATGAACCGCCTATCCAGTGTTAAGACTAAAACAAAAAATAAGAGCCATTTTTCTTATTTCATAAAATTTAATCTCCACCACCCTTGCACATGGAAACCTTCCTTGTATATCTTTTTTTTTTATGGGCTCATGCTATGCTTTATAGGAATGCTTTTTTTCAAGTGAACTATTTGGAGTGAAATTTGATTGTCTGGTTTTTTTTATTGTGTTTTTATTTGTATGGTTAATCATATAGAAATTTACTTTCATGTATGAGAGTTTTAAAAAAAAATGATGATATAACGTAATTGTTAAAGTTATTGAATAATGTCTACATGTTAATTGTTTTTAGTTTTAGAAAAATAAACTATGTAAAATTTGTTGGATAACAATGCAAACCCCGTAGATATAAAAATCCAAAAACTCACAAAAAAGTTTGAACAAAATCCTAGAAAATTAAAAATTAAATTTGAGATATAAAGCGTGACATAATGATTACATTTAACTAAGATACCAACACTATTAAAATTTGAACCCTTACTCAATGATTAGCGAATCACGAATGAAAAGTATAAGGAAGATACCACAAAGATAATTGTTTTTTTATAAGTCAATTTTAGTTTTTTCAAGAACTAACAAGTATGAATTTTCTTCACTCACATAAATATTATTTTGAAACCAAAGTCTAAAATAAATAAATAAAACTTAAATACAAGCTAAATAACCCTATTTATAATAGGTAAAAAAACATCCTAAATAATTCTGGAAAAATAATAAAATAATTCTAAATAAAATAGAAAAGAAAGTCTTAAATCAACTAAGAAACTTATACAATTCTCGCACAATAGCTTTTAAACTTTATCACAAGACCTTTTTGGTTTTCGAGTAGCCTGAAATATTAACCTAATATAAAACAAGCCTTCTGAAAACTTCTAGTAAAATGTTAGCTTGATCCATTGGTTGGGTTGAGAATTAAGTTTGTTAGTGTAAAACTATATATTAGAAAAAATAACCCAAACCGCCTCTAGTTTCCTTGAATTGTAAGGAAACCTTACTAATGAGAAAATTTACAAAATAAAATGAAACACGATTTACTAACATGTAAACCCTTGCTAAAATAATTTTGATTCTCATAACCTATGTTGTCCTCATTGAAAAACAATCTTTTCTAAATAAAAAATATTATCCTACCATCTACAACATGTTACAAAAGCATTTTGTCATGTCTTGTCTCCAATAACTAAATTGAGATAGTAACTAAAATTCTAGTCCTATATTCCAAATCAAATAAAACCATATCCAGTCATTTCTGTCTAGTCTCGTATTATTTTATCTTTTTTGTCTAATCCTTTGTGTCTTGCCTCTGATCCAAACAAAACCTTAATTTTTTTCTTATCTACACTTATTCATCATATACAGAGATGATTGTGATATGTAGGCAAGCTAAAATACTCAGTATATTATGAGTATATTAGTTACTTGTAAGGTATGTTACCGCTACTTATTTTCCTATATAGGTAACACAACTATGACTTTAAAATGACAATAATATTCATTACATTTAGGTTAGAGGGGGGAGGCAATTAGAGTTATAGGGTTATCTCTTTCATATCGTCTTGTCTTTGCTCTTCTCTTTCTACTTTCATTATTGTATTTTTTTTATTTTTAATGCATCAATATTTAAATCTAAATGTTATTTATGTTTATTATTTTGTATCATTTGTTTT
This sequence comes from Populus tremula, assembly GCA_964019445.1. Taxonomy (NCBI): domain Eukaryota; kingdom Viridiplantae; phylum Streptophyta; class Magnoliopsida; order Malpighiales; family Salicaceae; genus Populus; species Populus tremula. The sequence continues at coordinate 7,979,449 of CAXHTJ010000004.1, forward strand.
TTTTTACAAGGAGCAAATCAAAATCTAACGTGAAGTTATAACTATTTTGGGCAGTTAGTCAAAATAGAATGTTGTATTAATACACATATACTAATTTTGATGATTGATTTATTTATGGTTTTTTTAAGAATAAAAAATAGTGATTTTATTTATATTATGAACAAACCATTATTTTTATTCTACACCTAGAAGATTATTACTTTTTGTTCAATAAGATAATTGATAACATTAACATTGTAAGATAGTCTTTTTAGCAATTATCAATCCTTTAATGGTTTGAATGATGAAAAAGCTCCATTAAATCTTTAAATCTAGATTGTTTATATAGGAGATCATTTTGAAACAAAGCAACACATAGATGAGTATAAGTCATTTTGAAACAATGAGGATTAGGCTATACTACCAAACTTTGTCATGAAAGTTTCAAATTCATGGGGTAGTATCAGTTTTTTCTATCCAACTTTAAACAAACTCTAAACCTTTATTTAAATAAGAAAAACCACGACAAGTGAGGAGAATAAATAGTTGATATGTGATCATATAGATCTAAACGAAATAATCTAAAACTACGAAGAAAAAAAAATTGATTGCTTATTTTTCATTAAAAAAGTTCTATTCTTTGTCAATTAGAGATACTTGAGATCTTTTGTCAATGTATCTTGATAATATAGATAAGTTATTTGTTGATCTATCGTATTCTTGATGTTCAAGGAAAGTCCCATTTTGACAAAGGATTCGACTTGGCTTTGTAGTATTACAAGGACCAAGATGACTGTATCGTTGAATTATAGGGACCTCCACTCCGGAAAAACCATAAATCTAAATATATAAGATATGAAAACCTGAGACCGCTTTCTTAAGGTCTGGTTGAGGTTCTTATCACCTCCATGCAATGATAGAAAGCCTTGAAGACTGGGAACTTTATACCCTGGCATGGCTTGTAGGCCAAAGTTGTCAACCGAAAAAACAAAAAAAAACACAGAGAGAGGGAGAGAAAAAGGCCATGTTATTGCATACGTGACCTCCATGATGATGTTTGATGGTGGGTCGCAAGCAAAAAGCATAAAGCAGCTTGTAAGCTTTTCAAGACTGTTCGGAATATGTGAAAAAAGAAGATGAAAAGACTATTAACAACAGCCTTACTGGGTATTTGTTCTTCTAATCTGGAGTAATTTTTAATTGCTATTTGCAGGTAACTTCGATGGCTTTTATTATTGCAGTATTAAAAAAGTTATTAAAATACCTATCAGTTTTTATATAATTTTTTTATGAAAGATTGTTTAAATAAATTAGAGACCTATAACAACTATGTTATCTTTAACTAAAAAAAACACTAATCCACCAAAAATAATTAAAAAAGGAGCAATTAAATAAAAAATGTTTTCAATCACTATTAAATATGACTTTCCCCTCATTTTATAAGATAGGAGAATCACATTCCCTTACAAAATAAGAATGTTGTGAACTATAAAGAATGATATTTTCCAGTAAAAAATAAATACAAGTCTTTGATATTTTGCCTGTTTGAAAATATAGTTACCGTTGCTTTTAAAAGTATTTTTTACTTGAAAATATATCAAAATAATTTTTTTATTTTTAAAAAATTACTTTTAGTATCAGCGCATCAAAATAATCTAAAAATATTAAAAAATATATTAATTTAAAATAAAAAATTTTAATTTTTTTTAAAATATTTTTAAAACATAAAAATAAACAGATTAGTATAATTTAATAAGTAAAATCTGAAAATTCCTTGTATAAAAAGGCTACCTAGAGTTTGCTTGTGATTTTCTCCCGTTTATTTAACTTGGGATTGCCTATATATAAATCCTTCTGTGGTTGAAGTTACCTTCGCGGTGACGATAGACCCAGCTCGGATATGAGAGCACACTAAATCATGTTTGGAAACGTGATAGTTTTTGGTTTTAGATGTTTTTAAAATTAAATTTTATTTAAAAAATTTAAATTATTTTGATGTTAAGATATTAAAATATTTTTTTAAAAATAAAATTATTTTATATATTTTTAATTAAAAAATAATTTTTAAAAATATTATATATTTTAATATCAAACACATCTCAAGAATACTCAAATTTTGATTTTTTGAGATTCATTTTTATCATGCATATTAAATTTTAGATGGTATTTGATAAAAAATTAAAAAAAAAACTAATTATTATATAAGTAATTTTAAGAACACAAAAGTTATTTTTTTATATACTAAGGAAGAGAAAATGATCAAATTATTATCGATTATTGGTGATAGATAAATAAAGAAATTATTCGGTGTAGATTTAAGACAAAAAGGATGAGAGAGACTTGAAAAAATAATATTATTTGGAGTAATTTTAAAACTTACTTTTCAGGCTAATGATTACACCAAGCATGATGCGCATCTTTTCCAAAAAAAAAAAAACAAGAAGAAGAGTAAACAAATTTAAATTTCAAAAAGTAAATTTTAATCTCATTTTTAACCTCTTGCCTGTGTTTGTAACCGGGTAAAAAAATAAATATATATATAAAACTAATATAAAATTTATAAACTAAGAATATCTCTCAATCTATTTTTTTTTTCTAGTTGTATCTTTTTATTTTTTTAAATAATTCATAAAAAATAATTAATAGAATTTCGCTAATTACTTCTTTTATATATATACATTAAAATTTTCACTACAAGAAAATTAAGATAAAAAATCACTTCAAAAACATAATATTATACAAGCAATATAAAAAGCAGGGCTGAGCATTTCCGGTTCGGTCCGGTTTTTACATAAAAAAATTAACCAAACCGACATTATTAATTGTAAAATTTTAAAACCGAAACCGGTTCGAGCCTACCAGTTTCGGTTCGGTTCGGTTTGGTTTTTGTTGTTCAAAAACCGGTAAAACCGAAAGCAAATCTCAGTGCCCGGTGCACACAAACTACAAGCAAATCTCGATGTCCAGTGCTCATAAATTACAAACAAATCTCGGTTTCTGTTATTCAAGAAAACAGATCTGCCCACAAACTCCAAGCAAATTATAACATAATAAAAAAAAAACAACAAGCCACAAGATACAGAGATAAACTTGAAATGGAGTTAGAATCTTAATCTTCAAAAAGTTATCTCTTTTTATATGGCCATCTGCCCATGTAGTTTGATTAAATAAAATGTTAATGCAAGGGTGAACTTAAAAGAGATGAAAGATAAAGAGAAAGGGAGGAGGGGCCTACGGGGAGAGATAAGAAGCAAAGAGAAAAGGAGAGAAAAAAGGGAGGGGACTGGGAGAAGATGATGAGAGGCAGAGAAAAGAGAGGGAGAGAAAGGGGGGCTGTTAGAAGATGATGAAGGGGGAGGGAGGGGGATGATAAGAGTAGGGGTGAACAAAAAAACCGAAAAACCGATTTAACTGAGACAACCAAAAAAAAAATTAACCGAAAAAACCGAACCGGTATAAAAAACCGATTGAACCAGTTAAAATATTTAGGAAAATGTCCGGTCCAGTTCGGTTTCCGATTTTGGTGTGCCTGAACCGGCCAACCCGAACCGAACCGGTTCGGTTTAAAAATGAAAAAAAAATAAAGCAATAAATCAAGCACGGGCCATCCCTCCCTCCCATTTGCCAACAACCCTAGGAGACCTTTATCATTTCTTTCCCTTGCACACAGTCGCCATCTCCCCTCGTTAAGTCTTTGAATGCTTTCACATTGAAAGGTCCCTTCATTCACAGCCTGAATGCTTTCTTTGTCTCTCATCTCTCAACGTGAAGGAAAGGTAAAGATTACAGGTAAAGCTTTAATATTTTCCTTTTAATATTTGAGTAAAATTTGTCTTTTTCTCTTCCAATCTTCCATGCTTTCTCTTTTTCTGTCTCTCATCTCTCATCTCTCAAACTTGTCATGTCAAGATGAATGACTGATGATTCTTCCATTGATTTACTTGATTCTCCTTCATGGGTCATGGCTTTTAACAGATCCCACCTCGATTGCCAGAGAAGGATTATTTCGGGTCTAGAAGCTGAAGAGTGTCCAGAAGATTGCTAAGAATTGATACTGTTTTTTTGCAATTATTTTTTCCTTTGCAAGAAGTTGTAACAACGAGAACAACGTTGTTGATTCTTAGAGGATGGCATCTTGGCATTGCAGTTCGGTTTGAACCGGTTTGGAAGGGAAAAAAACCGAACCGAACCGAAACTAAAACGGTTTTCGGTTCGGTTCGATTCTACAACTAAAAAAAAAACGGTTTGGTTGTTTTTTTTGGTCCAAAACCGGACCGAACCGAAAATGCTCCGCCCTAGATGAGAGGGAGAAAAAGAGGGGCAGTGAGAAGATGATGAGAAGGGGGAGGGGGGGCGGCGTCTGCTGAAAGTTAGTTTAGGTGTAGGGTTTTTTCTATTTATACTTGTTTTTTTAAGTGCCTGTATGGTTGAACCGGTTCGGTTCGGTTCAATCGGTTTTGGACTTTAAAAAATGAAACCGAACTGAACCAGAATTTTTTTTGTGATTTTAATCGGTTAATACGGTTTTTTTTTCGGTTCGGTTTTTTAGGTTATTTTTTTTTCGGTTTTTTTGGTTTAATCGGTTTATCGGTTTTTTTGCTCACCCCTAATAAAAAGTCAATTTATTACATATATTTTTTTGTTTTATTATGTAATTCTGGTAAAACAAAATCTGATAAAATCTTTTATGCGCTCTACATTCCTTAAAATAGTATATATCAGTTATTGTTCTTTAACAGAATGCGTGTTAATGCCACATTTTGCCTTTATAATCTTGATTTTCAAAGGGTTGTGCCCCTATACAATTTTTTGAATATAAAAATAAAAATAGAAAACCAAGTTTTTGAATATTAAAGAAATTAAATTAAAATTACAAAAAAAAAAAAACGAGTACTAACCAATAATATTAATTTAATGTGTTCAATATTAATTACTTAAAACAAAAATCAACGAATTCTGGTTCTTTAATATTCATTAAATTCATAATCATGGAAAATCAACCTTTTTTCCCAATCAAGAGAAAAATAAATTTTGTAAACTTATGCGGAGTAATTTTAATTAAATTTCTTTCATTTTCTAACTTTAGATAAATTAATCATTTCTTTTTCCTATTTAGAGGGAGGCAATGTTCTACCCACTAATATTAATCTAATTGTACTAAATCCAACCATGATTTTGATTTATTTCTTTAATATGAAAATTTGGATTTATTTTTTAATACAATGCCCGAGTAATAGAGTTTTCAAATGATTTTCATTTAACTGATCCAAATCCTGGCGTCTTTTTTATATTTTGGGTTATTTATAATGTATCTATATTAGGTTTGTTTGGAGTTATAGTTATAATTACGGTTTAAAGTATTTTTAACTTAAAAATATATTAAAATAAATTTTTTTATTTTTAAAATCAACATATCAAAACAACTTAAAAAAAATAAATTTTATCAAAAATAAAAATCAGTCTATTGGAAAGCATTATTAATATTTTTAATAGACACAGACAGTCAGACACACACTCTCTCTCTAGACACATTAATATATTTTTTAATAACAATAATATTTTTAAAAAAATTATTGATAATTATATAACTAATAATAATAATTTTTAATTTTACTCTTCAAATCAAATCTATAGTTATTTTTTAATAGTAACAATATTTTTAAAAATTTGTTTATAATTATTTTAATAATAATAATATTTATAATATAAAAGATAAAATTTTTAATATTAATTATAATATTAAACTTACTTGACCCAAGTTCTTATAGCTTTTAATTTGTTCAAATCAAATTTATAGTTTTTCTTCAATAATAATATATTGTTTTCAAATTTATTTATGATGATGATGAATAATAATAATAATAATAATAATAATAATAATTATTATTATTATTAATTTTACCCTTCAAATCAAATCTATGGTTTTTTTTAATAGTTATAATATTTTTAAAAATTTATTAATAATATTAAACATGTCTAATTTAACTTTTTATAGTTTTTAATTTACCTTTCAAATCAAATCTAAGGTTTTTCTTGAATAATAATAATATTTTTTTTAAAATTTATTTTTAATAATAATAATAATAAAAAGAAAAAGAATAATAATAATAATGATTATTAACTTGGTTTTGACTGCCCTCCCTAACCTAAATTACATGGGTTTAGCATCCTTAACAGACTCAAGTTATTTTGGTATGCATCCTTGTCAAACCCTGGTTTCTAAGATGTGGCATAGCCACACCCAGGTATGACCATATTGCTAATGTTTTTAACAGTAAAAATATTTTTTTAAAAAAATTATTAATAATTATATAAATAATATTACTAATAATTTTTAATTTTATTCTTCAAATCAAATCTATGATTGTTTTTCAACAATAACAATATTTTTAAAAAATTTATTAATATTTATTTTAATAATAATAATAATAATTTTTTTAAATATTAATTATAATATTAAACTTGTCTAACCCAAGTTCTTATAGTTTTTAATTTTACCCTTCAAATCAAATCTATGGTTTTTCTTCAATAATAATAATATATATTTTTTCAAATTTAATAATAATAATAATAAGAAGAAGAATACTAAAAATAATTAATATTAATATTATTAATACTAATGATTATTAACTTGGGTTTGACCGCCCCGTGACCTAATTTACATGGGTTTGACGTCCCTGTAAGACCTAAGTTATTTTAGTCTAGCACCCTACTAGATACAGGAATTTCCTGGGGTGTGGCATAAATGTGACTATATTACCATTTGTTTTTAATATTAGTAATATTTTTAAATTTTATTAATAATTATATAAATAATATTGACAATAATAATAATAATAACAACAACAATTTTTAATTTTACTTTTCGAATAAAATCTATGGTTATTTTTCAATAGTAGCAATATTTTTTTTATTAATAATTATTTTAATAACAACAATAATCATAATTGTTTTTAATTATATCATTCAAATCAAATTTATGATAATAATATTTTTAATATTAAAAATAATATTAAACATGTGTGACCCAACTTTTTATAATTTTTAATTTTACCCTTCAAATTAAATCTATTATTTTTATTCAATCATAATAATATTGTTTTAAAAAAATTAATAATAACAATGATCATTATTATTAATGATTATTAACTTGGGTTTGTTGCCACACGTGACCCCAAGTTATTTGGTTTTGACATTCCTGCAAGATCCAAGTTATTTTGATTTAACTCCCTTGTCATATCTTAGTTTCTAGGTTGTGACCGTGTCAACTCCAGGTTTGATCATATTACTATTTTTTTTAATAGTATTAATATATTTTTTAAAAAAATTTATTAATAATTATATAAATAATAGTTACAATAATAATAATTTTTAATTTTACTATTCATATCAAATACGTGGTTGTTTATCAATAGTAACAATATTTTTTTAAAATTTATTAATAATTATTTTAATAATATATAATACAAATAATAATGTTTTTTTATATTCATTATAATATTAAATTTACCTTACCAGAGTTTGTATTGTTTTTAATCCCTTTAAATTAAATTTATTGTTTTACTTCAATAGTAATAATATTTTTTTTCAAATTTATCTATAATAATAATAATAATAATTTTTAATTTTACCCTTCAAATAAAATCTATGGTTTTTGTTCAATAGTAAAATATTTTTAAATTTTTTTATTAATAATTACATTCATAATAATAAAAAAATATTTATATTATTAATAATAATATTAAACATGTCTGATCTAAGTTCTTATAGTTTTTAATTTTATATTTGAAATCAAATCTATAGTTTTTCTTATAGTAATAATTTTTTTTTTCAAATTTAATAAGAATAAGAATAAAAATAAAAACCATTAGAAGCCTTCAATCCAAAGGTTGAAATTTTATGCTCTGAAAAGTAAATTAATATCTATATTATAACTAAAAAAATCTGAACGAACTATTTTGTCTCCAATTATTCTTTGAATGCCAAATATATTTTTCAGAGAAGACAATCTTATTTAATAAAAAAAGAATAATTTTATTATCACACCGCTTTGATCCATCATAATTGATATGTTGATGAATGGTGAAAAGATGAATAATAAAATATTAATATCTTTTAGTATTTATTGAAAAAATCTGTGATAAATCGATGTCGTTTCAATATGAATCGGGACAAAAATTAAGCATGCGCCACTACAAAATTATATCTACTGGTTTTTCAATGTATTAACATTGTATGTATTGCCCATGTCAGCTGCATCTGATTGTGCCTCAGGAATTATTCTTATGCTCCATGCCTGGATTCTTCTTCCATTGAACCGTAACTAGCTGCCTTGTTCAAATCAAGTACTCTTCGTTAGAAGGATTGGATTTTGTATCGAGCCCAGCTAACCTGAAGCCCAGATGTTTTGATGGGACAAAAACCTCTTTAACTATGATCGAGCCATGAGCTAAACCCAATCATACTACAGCTGAGGCTAGAGAGAGTTGAGAGCACCCTTTTAGCCCTTCGTTAAAGGACATCAACAATCCACAAAATTTGAAGAAACTTTTTCGAATGAGAGTGTTCCATAGCCAGCGCACTGCAGAGGGAATTATGTGAAAGATGTTTGGAATTATGCTTCTGTGAAGCTGGGTTTGTGTCTGAATTTGGAATTATGTTTCTATGAAGCTGGGAATAACGGCAAGAGCTGTATGTCTTTTTGAATAAAAAGGGTCTTCCCATGCTCAAATCTTCAAACAAACCTTCGAAACAAACAAGTGTTGTTGTTGTTCTTCTGCTGCTAGTATATATCCCACTGATGCATATTCCATGTTTATTAGCCATCTGACTCCATCACAGTGCTCTTCATAACAGCTTCAACACTTTTTTAATAGACATGCCATAGTCATATCGCAAACTCAAAGCCCCGTAGGAAGATAATTTTTCGATTGTTTTGTCTTTTGGCCAAAGCTAAAGAACTGGCAATCTGCAGTTATAAAGGGCTTATTACAGGATTTTGTTGATCTGTATGATGGGTTTCGTTTAAATCATGTATGTCGTGGGGACTAAGATAGGTAATTCTAGCTTAGGGAGGAGACACGGTATACCTCACACTACTGAAGGGTGTTATAATTGTTTTTTAAATAAGTTTTTATATTAAAATAAAAGTTAAATATTTTTTTAATTTTTAAAAATTATTTTTAATATCATTATATTAAAATAATTTGAAAACACTAAAAACATATTAATTTAAAGTTAATAAAAAAACAAAAAACTTTTAATTTTTTTTAAAAAACACTTTTAAAATGCAGAAACAAACAGACCATATTTATCATTTACCCTTAGTATACTACAAGTCAGATCAAATTTTACTTGAGCATAAAAAATATTTAGATATTGCTTCTTTTTTTTGCATGGAAAGAGGAGACACGATATAGCTCACACTATATCATTCATCTACGCCACGTTGCAGGTGAGTCAAGTTTTACTTAAACATAAAAAAATATTCAAATATTATTAGTATTTTTTTTCTCATGAAAAAAGAAGACACGATGTAGCTCACATTAGATTACTGTCCAACGCTACATTACAGGTTGGGTCAAGTTTTACTTAAGTATAAAAAAAATATTCAGATATTATTGATATTTTTTCTCGTGAAAAGAGGAGACACGGTATAGCTCACACTAGATCATTGACTAACACTACACTGTAGGTTATGTCGAACTTTACTTGAACATAAGAAAATATTCAGATGTTGCTAATATTTTCTAGTGGAAAAATAAATAAATCATGCGGGGTTGACTTGATGTGACCCGATTAACTTTGTAGGTCCAAAAAACAACTCGGAACCTATAAAACGTAGCTTAACTAAAAAAATAAAATAAGATAACAATATATTAGATTGACTTGGGTCAGCCTGGGTTAACATGTCAAATCCGTTATCTGAGATATGAGATTATCATAATCTCATAAAAAGCAAATCAAAACAAATTATAAAGCTTAATTTCCTACAACCCTATGTTGAAGGATAAAATTGAAAAACAAATCAATTAAAAAAACAACTCAAGTTAACATGTTAAACCCACTACCCTTAATATAAAATCAAGATAATTTTATAGAAAATAAATTAAAACAAAATATAAAGTCCAATTATCAATCAGCCCAATATTAAAGATGATATTAAAAAGAAATCAATTTAAAAAAATATAAAAAAAATGATTAGATTCAATCCGCCAGGCTCATGACTTGGGTCATGAAACTCAGATAACCTCAAAGAAATAAATAAAAAAAAATAACTTGATTTAACTCAGGTTAATCTACCAATATGTGACTCTGATAATGAAACTGAAATAACCTTATATAGAGCAAATCAAAATAATTATAAAGCTCAATTCTCAATCGACATTTTTAAAATTAGTGTTGAATAATAAAAATTATAAAATTTTTAAAATATCTTGATTTAACTAGGGTTAAAATATCAAAACCCGCAATCCTAATTATGAAACCAAGATATTCCTATATAAAAAAAAAAATATAAAATTTAATTCCTGACTGACCCAACATTAGATAATGAAATTGAAAGAAAAAAAACTAATTGGGAACTCTAAAGGATCATGTGGTAATATTTGTTGATTTTAATCCTTGTTTGTGTTAATGAGCTAGCACAAATCAATAAAAAAAAAACTTAATATTGTAAAATAGAAATAACACATTATTCTAATAAAATAGTATTTTATAAGAAGAGTTACGGTAAAAACCCTTTTCTGTTAATTATTCTTTTCATTTATTTGTTAATTACATGCTCTCTACAAATAAAGAATTTGCACAGCCACAGCGCAACAATTCCCTACAGGAAAAAACAAAATCCAAGATTCCAAGATTCCAAGACATTGACAAACGTCAGAGCGGAAACTAAAAAATAAATTGAAAGAGTCAACAATGAAAAGAAACAGATAAAAAACTGATGGATCAAGATACGAAAGAGATGCAAGATTAGGCCTGAAAGGAAAAGAGAAACGACGAGAGGGTAAGCCAGCAGAAGAGATGAAAGCGGAGTCTATTTTTATTAAGTTAAAATAAATATTTATATTTTGGATTGAGATATTTTTTAAAATATTTTTTATTTAAAAATATATTATAATAATATTTTTTATTAACAAATGTGTAAATAAAAAAACGATATTAATATATTAAAATAATTTAAAAATACTAAAAAGTATTAATTTAAAATAATAAAATTATAAAAAAGATTAATTTTTTTAAAACATTTTTAAAATACAAAACAAACAAAAATAATTTTCAATGCGTAAATAAAAAACAGCAGTAATGAGACGGCGCCGTGTTAATCCTGCGTACAACTATTCGTTTTCTTCTTCTTTTCTCTCTCTCTCTCTTTTTTTCTTTCTCTTCCCAGTAAATTCTCTCTTCCCAGTGAAGTGCCAACTGCATTTCAAACGATATTTTTCTTAAATTTTAAATTGTTTTTGTTTTTTTAATATATTAATATTAAAAATATTTTTTTAAAAAATTAAAAAATATTATTTTAATATATTAAAAAAAAAAAAAAACTTTGAAAAGTTGAAACCGAAAGCAAAATTCTACCTTTGCTCGTCATTAATTTGCAGCAGCTCGAAGGTCCGTATCTCTCAGGGTTAATCGGGTCTTGAGGATGTGTGAGGAAAGTTTTCCAAGCCAGCAGTCGTAATCGAGGGAAATTTGGGAAAAACGATGAAGCACAAAAAAATTGTATCTTCGCCCTGTCTGGAGGTTTGCATATTCGTCGTTGAGTTTGAAAAAAAATTTAAATTAATATATTTTTGATATTTTTAAAATATTTTAATAGATTAATTTCAAAAATAATTTTTAAAAAAATAAAAAAATATTATTGATATACTTTTATAAAAAAAAAACACTTTAAAAAACAATCACAATTACATTTTCAAACACACACTAGTGTTTTGCCTATAAATTTGGATTGAAATACAAATTACTAACTGTTCAGGTGGTTACGTAAATATATATTTATTATTAATAAAAATTTAATTTATTTTTAATATTTATATATTGTTTAAATTTTTTTGAATTAAATTACAAAACTATTATTAAAAAAAACTAATGCATACCAATAAAATCATATTAAGCCGAATCCTTAACAAATTAAATGTCAAAAGATAAAACTAGTAAAAAAAATCAATCATGTAAAAGGATTTAAGATGATGAGCATGAAAATAAAAAAAACTAATTAGATGGCAAACAAAATTTTTTAAATGGGGGGTTAAATTGAATCGAGAAATAACTTTAACAAAAGAAAAAACAAATCAAAAAATGAGGGTCAAATTATAAAAAATAAAACAACAAAAACTTTGATTGAATGATGAAATTGAAAGCAAAAAACTATAACAAAATAGCTAAGAAAAAAATTAAAAAAATAAGGATCGAAATGAAAAACAAAACATATGAGAAATTGTAATTTAAGAATTAAACTGAAAGAAAAAAACTTTTATAAAAGGAATAGGAAAAAAATTAAAAATTAAAAGAATGAGTACTGAAATTAAAAAACAAAAGAAGAGAACAATCGTGCACTTCACTTAGCAAGAGAAAGAAAAGAAGGGGGGAAAATCCTTGGCGATAATCCGATCACCATACACCATCATGCACCACGTCATGTAAAAGAGGACATGGTGTGGTGTATCGAAAGAAACGATGGAAGATCAGGTTTGGTCACCAAATGACATCATACCCTCAAGTTTGAATGATGTAGGCACCACCCATTTGCTGATACGTGCTCAGTAAACACCAAAATATTTTTTTATTTAAAAATTAAAAGGATAATATAAAAAATACCAAAACACCTCTCATGACCCTGGTAATTACTCTAAAAACCAATGTGAAAGTACATAAATTCAAGCATTATTTTTTATCTTTTTCCAAGGCCAAAAATACACTTTAATTATACATGAATAATGAAAAAAACAAAAATACTCTTGTCCAACAACTCAATAATTTTTTTGATCCTCAAGATAAAAAAAGTATTTTTACTATTTAGAAGTTTATAAAAAGTGAAAAAACTATTAATCAACAACTTTAAGTTTTGTTGATTTTAGATATAAAAAATATTTTTACTGTAAAAAAATAAATAGAAAAGATCTAAACAATCCTGAATAATTTTTTAATAATAAATATAGTAGTAGAAAATATCAAAGCACCCCATATCCAAAGCTTTTTTTTTCCTCTACTTAGAGGCAAATAAATAATTTTATTATAGTGATTCATAGTAAATTGAATAAGGATACAGTCAAATAAACCATCGCACAATAATTTTCTACTCAATATATATATATACTAGTCTTGATACCCGCGCGATGCCGCGGGTGTCAAAATCTGTAATTTTTTTTTTTGCACATGTTATATGGGAATAAATAGTATATTCACAAAGTTAGTTGCAAAAGTCAAGTTCAGATAGTTAACAAAGTTAGTTGCAAAAGTTAGTTCAAGCATAACAAAAGCAGCGAGAGGTAAATATTTTATGTTTTATACATATAGGTAGAGAATTGGACGTGAATGAGCAGCAAGCTGTATCAACAACGCAGATGATGAAGACGCCCAATCAGGTTGTGATGTTGGAAAAGCAAGCATTGACTAACCCAATGTTAATTGGTTTCCTATTGGAAAAAATCAGTGTAACTGTAAGTTATAAATTTTATACAGCAACAAATATTAAATTTTTTTAAAGATAAATCAGTAATGAGAAATGAAGATGTCATTATTGTTGAGCATGTGAGTTCATAAAGAAGGGAAACTAATTAGAAGTAGATGCTTACTTTTTCAGGTGATGAAACGGAGAGGCGCTGCTTCTTTGAAAGTTGAGGTGCAGGATTGTCATCATCTTTGTAGAGATGCTCCTTTGATGAGTCTTCGTTGAAGGGTTTTGGGTGGGGAAGCTGGGTGCTGAATCATATGTTGAAAGGAAGTACTTAAGGAATGAGAAATGTAAACAATGTGAATGAAAGACAAAACAATTTATTTATTAGTAGAACAATTAAGTAATAACTTTCATAGGATGAATGTAGAGCAAATATGAGATAGTGGTGTCTTGGAAGTTAATATCTTGAAATCAAAAAATAAGAATAAAAATAATGATATAGCTGAAAAAAGATTCCACGGGATGATATTTGCATGCCAAATAAGATATTAAGAATGAAAGGGAAGAGTATTTATAAAGTTGTTGATCAGGCAAGGAATAATTACTAAAGGAATGCATATCAAAGAAATGAGATAGTGGCCTCCGTTGGTGTGTCATGTTTGCACTGGAATTATTTGTTATGTGTGGGGAGGCAAAGCAAACCTGTCGTGTGGCTCAGCATCATTGAAGGTTAGTGCTCTTTTTGACTGGCGATGGCAGCTGTCATGGAACGTGTCTTTTTGTGGAGAGGTGTCCTGCTGTGAAGCTGGAGTCTGAATCTGAGATTGATCTACATCCAAGGGATCTGCAACGTTTGGTGTTGGAGGGGTGAAAGTCCTTGAACTTCCAGCAGTAGAGGTTATTGAGGCTGGTGTGTCAATGTTTTTAATGGGGCTAGGTGGGCTAACAGATGCTTCAGTTGGTATTTCATCAAAGATGTTGCAAACATATATCTCACATCTGCCGAGAACAGATTTGTATGCTCCAAATCGAAGTTGAAATATTTTTGTCTTGTTTAATTTCTCAATCATTTGAGGTGGAACAGTAAATGGGTCAGTGAATTGTTTGTCGAACACCAAATGATGAGCTGAAGCATTGAAAAAATACTCAACTGTCTTGCCAGAGAGAAGAAAATTCGTGACATCTTGACCATCGCTGACGATGCAGTTAAGTCTGAACCTAAAAGATATGAAAAAGAGCTCCAGTTAAGAATGAAATAAAAGCATGGGTTAATATATGTTTCAGCTGAAAATTCAAGGATGTTTTGGTATGCATATTAGTTGAACCATGGGACTGGTGTAGAGGATGGATAGTCATGCTCCATGCATCGCAAATTATTAGGGAGTCCAGAGAGTGGCTTGTTGCAATCTGGACAGCTTTGACACCACCATCCCTTGAAGAGATCATAATCAACTATGAAAGCTTTACATGTAAATCTTTCATTCTGCAGGTGTCAATTAAAGCACAACGTCATACATTTTTTTTTCATAAAAATGAAGGCTATGCAGTGTTAGTGATTGCCAACAGCAGTGTAATCATAATATTATAGCAAATTTTGAAACGATCTCATAGCAAATAGGATCTTGATGCTTGTCAGGTATTTCAGCTGAAATAATATAGTCAACATCCTCAGGCGAACGGAATTTGAATTCTTGAGCTAGCCAAACTAACAAATGAGTATGTGGCAAACCTCTTTTTTGGAACTCCACAACGCAAACATCTAAAAAGAGAAAATGCAAGTAAAGAAGTAAAAATGGATGTTTGTAGAAGGATAAAAATAGAAACTTGAAATTTAAGAAATCAAATAGAAATACCAGCAATTGTCCGTCCGAAAGGTTTTCCGGACTTGATGAATGACATCATATCAATTAGCTTGGACTGAAATACGCTTGCTATGATGTCAGGTTTGTCCTCAGGTTGATAGCTCCTTGTTTTTTTAATTTCTCGGCGAATTTCAGGCCAATTAACATTGCAGGTAAATGTGATAAAAAGATCAGGATTCCCATAACACTACATATGGCCATAGCATCTTGGTAATTATTAACCATATACCGAGGGCTTCCTGTTAAAGATGATGGAAGTATAATTTTCCCTGTAGTTGATCCATCAATATCACCTCTAGTAACAGCATCATGTATTCCTTGTAATGCTCACTTCTAAGATTTTCTTGGTTTGCACGTATAAAATCCAAACGTTCCTCTTCAACATTAACAAATGCATCAACCAAAAATTGCTGGTACAATCGTCCGCCTTTTATGAGAGTGCTTTCTTGTTTTTCTCTTTCATGAATGAGATAAGCATAATAGGCTCTCATTGAAACCTTTTGCCTTTTTTTAGGTGGTTGCTGCTCTTGATGAGCTAATGGAATATCAGTGTGAAAACCATCCTCACCATATGGAAAAAGAAGTGGATAATGAAGGGACATAAATTTTGGATGAAGCTTTGAGATCCTCTGAAGTGTTCCAGATAAACTTTCAATAATTATGTCCCGATCAGATCGACAATGACCAATGTCCCCAACAACCAAACCACCAATGTCATTTAAAGAAGGATCATCGTATTGCCTTGAGTCATCATCTCTTTTACCAATTAACCGAAGTTTGAATTCTGGAACCTCGACATCCCCAAACCTTTGCCCAGCATGACGGAACAAACGAACCAATTGATTAGATGAATCAAGCATATTGATTAGACCAACAACAATCTGACTATCCAAGCTTGATTGAAAATTTTCATTGCAGAATGGTTGCAGCCGGTTAGAAACCTCATTATCTGTATCGAAAATATAAAGTTGTGCAAACTTGGGGCCTTTATTATCCATGGGAAGAAGAGAACCCATAAGATGGTGGCAATATCCATTGACCTTAAAAACATAAGATCCAGGCCGAGAATTAACAGAATGATCTACCACAGCCCCCATGGACGTGAAAGCGAACATTGAGTTATAAGCACGAATTTCACGTCGAAACTTTTTGGACGATGAACCAATTTGTGGGTTAAGGAGGTTATCAAGATAGTTAGGTGTTTCTTGTGGAGCAGGAAGCACAACCTTCCCACTATTACAACAAAGTGTAAAGCATGGGTTTGTTTTGGCTGAACGGGCCAAGCGTTCTTGCAACCAAAAAAGAGCGTTGCAATGGTTACACTTGTATGTTTTATCCCCAAAATCAATGTATTCAATTAAATAACCTGTAAAAAATAAAGTTAGAGAGTTGAACGAATGATATAAAAGAGGCAATCATAAATACAGGTGAAATGGATACAAAAGGTACATGATTGGATTACATACGCTTTTTTTTTTCTGATATGATGCCTGGCTTATAGTAGATTGATGATTAAGGGTTTGCTCAGAGAATCCTTCAGATTCATTACAGTGAAATGAAGCAAGGGCGGTAGACTGTGGAGGATTGGATAGCCTTGCTGCATTAATTTCATTACTTTCAGTTTGCACTATGTTGCTTGATAAGGAGAAGGTGGTTTGTATATCTATGTGCTGGCGTGAACAAACCAAAGTGCCAACCCCTTGAGTATGTTGTGGAGCAGATGGTGTATTTGAAGAGCTCGGTTATCGGATAGCAAGATTCTATCAACAGGGGTTTCGTAGTCATTCAAGACAAATTGTGAGTATGGAGAAGATGGCACATACTCATCCGGTTGAACATGTCCGTGAGGACTTGTCATGTTGTTGCTCTAAATAAACCATGCAAATAAAACACCAAAGTAAATGAAAGAAAAACACAAAAAAACCATGATTAGTACAGGATCATGGCTAAGTGAAGGAAAACACAGGGATAGAGAAAATGCTAATGGCATGCACTTTCTAAAGAAACCATGTAAACACAGGGATAATTAAAAAAAATGAAATTAGGTGCTGGCCAAAGATTAACTATCTTGGAAGGTGAAGGAATGATATTAGACTGAAATGTTCGATATATCATAAGACATGATGATAGGGTAGGCTTAGCTAAAAACATAACTCTTTGGTTCATGAAAGGATGAAGATATAACAATAAAATGTTAAGCGATTAAAAAAAGACATTATATGTTGCTAAACATAGAAATACCATAATCATGATTAAGCATGCAAGGAAATAGAAATGGATAAAGTAAATAAGAGAGAGCACAAAATAAACCTGAGAAAATACTGATGATAAAAAAAGTAGCCCCTTCAAAAGACCTGAAAAACAAAGTTAAATTTTGATTAATATGTGCAAGGATAAAAATAAACAGACATGGGGCATAAGATCTGGAGAATCAGGCATGAAAGAACAAACAAAAATAAAAATAAAAGATGAGGCAACATATTTAGGTAAAAGAAATTAGTATCACAACTCAAGCAAGTGCTTCAAAAAACACAAATGAAAAAAGGGTAAGAAAACCAGAACAAAATGGTATAAGTTGCAAAGAATAAGGGCAATAATTTCCACACTCTATCACAATCCTGGTAAATGCAATTACAACTTAGAAGACCTCTCATCTTCACCCATCATTTTTTATTTTATTTTTTTAACAATAAGGTATTATTTTTATTGATTTTTACGTATCAAATCCAAGTGCTTCCATTAATTCTTGAGCAAGCCTTCAATATACGATTTATGTCCCGAGATTATATTTATGATTATTTTTTAAAATATATTTTATTTAAAATATATTAAATATATTATTTTTTTCAAAATTGTTTTTTGAAATTAGTATATAAAAAATAATTAAAAAATATTAATTTTAAATGAAAAAAATACAATTTTTTAAATTTTTTTAGAAACACTTTTGAAATGCTAAAACAAACTAAATATTTTCTTTAATGATAAAAAATAAAAATAAAAATATGGAAAATAAATCCACGAACTATATAATTAAAATCTTGAAAAGCTTTATTTAAAAGAATACCATGTATGTTTTAGTACATAATAGTTAACCATATTTTGTTATGTCACATACATTAATTTTGATATTTTCAATGAATGTTGTAACACTCTAAGGAATTAAATCTTTTTAAAAAAACAAATTATTTTCATTTTCTTGGTTTATGTTATAGTTAACCATTAATTAATTTATGTAAATACCAATCTTAATATATCATTACATTATTTAATTTATGCATATTATTCTTAGGTATATAAGTTTTATACATTTCAATTGCATTTACATTGCTTGACTATATCAAAATTCAATTCTTCTGAAATAGTATATTAAATTAAATATATTTTTAAAATAATTTTAAGAGTTTAATTTTTTACATCGATTTAATATATTCAAAATAATAATAATTTTCTTGCTTTTTATCTCTTAGTATATGGAGTTTGGATGTACTTGAGAAAAGCAAAATGAAAACAATGTAGAAATGTAGATAGAATGAACTCCATGTATCTTTTGCTTTTGAAAATTTAAAAATCTACTTTAGAATTATTTTATATAAATTTTATTTTTATATTTATCTCAATAAATAAATATATTTACATTTCACATAATTAAAGTGAGTGTTTGAAAGTGTAGTAAATATTTTTTTTTCAAATATATTTTATCTTGAAAATACATTAAAATAATATAGATTTTTTATTTTTTAAAATTATTTTTAATATTAACGCATCAAAACAATTTAAAATATTAAAAAAATTAATTTTTAAGCTGCAAAGAATAAGGGCTATAATCTTTGTAATTTTTTTTATCTCAATAAATAAATATATTTATATTTCACATAATTAAAGTGAGTGTTTGAAAGTGTAGTAAATATTGTTTTTGAAAATATATTTTTTCTTGAAAATACATTCAAATAATATAAATTTTTTATTTTTTAAAATTATTTTTAATATTCATGCATCAAAACAATTTAAAATATTAAAAAAATTAATTTTTAAGCTGCAAAGAATAAGGGCTATAATCTTTGTAATTTTTGTTAGTCTATTTTTTCTTTCAAATTTTTTGCGGGTGTTAAAATCTAAATTTCTATAATCTTAAATTTTGTTTCTTACCGAGCTCTATTTTTCTAAATTATGGACACCCTGCTTTATGCTTTTTGTAGCTTGCCTTTGGAAGATTAAACTTTATGAGTTGTTGTTTGGTAGAAAGCGGAAAGTTTCTTGTGATCAAAAAATAAGTGCTTGGTGTAATTTTTAGCAACTTGGCAAGGAGACCAGGGATGGGGCAATCTAAATTTATTGCTTTGTGTGTCCTGGCCAGTGCTAATGTTGGGACTATTTGTGGGGCTGTTATCAAGATAATACTGTTTTGGCTCATTGCTCAATGAGAAATATAAATAATACATGATGGGAGACAACCCACTATCTCGTCCCAATCCTGCATCAAAAGAAGTAAAATTTCCACTAAAATTTAATTTCGTTTTAATATGTTGAATTTCTCTTATTATTAATAAAGGCAAGCAATTAGTACGTACTTAATTATTAATAAAGGCAAGCATCATCACAAATTCTTAAAAGAAGCCCTAGCTACTTGCCAGAACACAACAATTGGAAAGGCAGTGCCAAAAATTTAGAGTCCTTTTTGACACAATAGATCGAAACAAAAACTGGGGGGTGGAGAGCCAAAATTTTCAAACCCTTTTCCATATAAAGATCCCTCATGGTGGTTAAGGCCTAGAAAACAGCCTCAGCTTTAGGGCACCATGCTTTGCCTCCAAAAAAACCCTCCACTGTCCATCTCTCTCTCTCTCCTTTTCCTGTGGAAACGTGCCGTGTCACTACTGTACATTAAAGAGAGAATCGTGCATGCGGGAATATAAGATTAGGTAGAGTTCGTATAGTATGCGTGCGCCACGATATTACACAGCTGCCTTAACATAAAGCTCCCCCCTCCTTCTACTTCAACACTTTCCATTTTAATATAAATGATCATACTTGCATAGACATCTACATGTTTTTGAGTCACTTCTCTTCTTCTTCTTCTTCTTCTTCTTCCTCTCAAGTCTCAACCAAATTAAGTGGCAATCAACTGCAGCGGTACTCTTCGTTTCTGTTCTCACACCATGGTGGTAGCATTCAACTTTGTGGTTATCAAACCCATGTTTAATTCTTTCCTTCAAGAAAGGCCATTTAGACAGTATCCTACTCATTTCCATGAGAGGAGTAACCTTTCAAGCTTCCATTCGTGCAAGCTAGAGATGGTTCTTCCATAACGAAGGATAATTACATGCATGGGTGCATCCATGCAAGGGGAATCGAGCGTTCCTGGTCCGACTGATTACTATATATTTATGTGAATTTTGCTTCTACAGTTGTACAATCATCAGTCCTTGTTTTCATTACAGATTGATCCTCTCTTTGTTCCTGTTCTTTTCCTTATCGAGCATTATTGATTTTCTTTTGAGAGTTAGGATTGTATGATCTGTATTTGATTTTATATCATCTACCCAAATTGCTCCGTTTCAAATAACCCATCAACAACATCGAAGACCATGTTTCGGTCAACTCTCTCTCTTTTATCTCTCATGCAAATAATGCAGGGACCACGACTCAACGCCGAGAGAGATGTGGGCTCGATCACTTCTGAGAGTGAAACACTCCTAGAAGAGAAAGGTCTTTCTTTTACAACTCATGTAACTCGGAATCATGCATAACCTCTCTTTTCACTCTCTGACTTCAAAAGCAACCGAGAGACCACGACGACGTGTCTTTCAATTTTTG
Source organism: Populus tremula (assembly GCA_964019445.1). Lineage (NCBI taxonomy): Eukaryota > Viridiplantae > Streptophyta > Magnoliopsida > Malpighiales > Salicaceae > Populus > Populus tremula. The sequence continues at coordinate 8,000,728 of CAXHTJ010000004.1, forward strand.
ATGGAGAAGATGGAGAATGTTTCCACAAGGGCGACCTCGCTGGTACTGCTGGTCCTTATGACAGAAACGTGTTCCTTTGCTTCAAGAACCCTGATGCGTGGCTACCTCATGTTGAGGAAGATGATCCACCGAAAGTCGTCTCCACCACTTTGAAAACTCGCAAAGACAACATCACTGTCAAGGTAAGTTCATCTTCTTTTAAAGAGTTTTTTTTTTAATTATTTATTAATAATTTTGATTGGTAGACGAAGGCGACGATCTGCGAAGGAGGAGAAGGAACCGAGTTTGAGAACAGATTTTTAAAAGTTTATTACTGTAGAAGAATTTGAAGTCTGCTCCCTCTGGAGTTGAATTTTTTTTTTAGGATTAATTCTAATATGTGATAGTTTATGAGCATAACAGCTATGTGCCGAAACCAGAAAGAAGACACAAACGATGAAAAGAGCCACAAACGATGCACAACCAAACTGCAGAATCAGACACAAACGCAAAGACACTTGATGCCTAACGAAATAAAAAAACACAACTCCAAGCAGACTTTTTGCATCGGCAGAGCTTATGAAAATCCCCTTGGAGACTAATCAGTGGAATTAAATGATCTTAGATTGAGCCGGATTGCAAAAGGGAGAAATGGAGCACCAAATATATGTAACCAATTCCTAATAATAATTAGAAATTAATAATTAACCAAATGGCTATTTCCTTTGGCAAAGCAGATTGCAAGCAACAGGTAATTAATTACTCATGTATTCTGCAGGGTTTTTTTTTTTTTTACAGTATTCATGCATGATTTGCGTGGAAAAGCAAGAAGAAGAAGCAACCTGGCCTGGGGGAGGTGCTTGCTGTTGTTGCTTGGTCTGTCGTGAGGATGGTGGTCCACGGTGGAGCTGTTGGTGGTCGTCGGTGGAGCTGCTGGTGATCCACTGCAGCTACTGGAGAAGGCAGAAAAACAACGGTGGATGTTGATTGCTAGTGTGGCTTTTGGCTGGGGAAGAGTAGAGGTGACAATGTGTTCAAATATTATAAGAGAGGTGGGAGCTGAGAGATGCATGATTTACGTGGAAAAGCAAGAAGAGAAGAAGCTACCTAGCCTGCGGGAGGTGCTTGCTGTTGTTGCTGGTCTGTCGTAAGGATGGTGATCCACGATGGAGCTGCTGGTGATCCACTTCAGCCACTGGAGAAGGCAGAAAAACAACGGTGGATGTTGATTGCTAGTGTGGCTTTTGGCTGGGAAAAGGAGACGTAACAATATGCTCAAATAACAGAAATGCCAACCAAAATGGAACAGGAAACAATGAAAACGGAAAGGCAAGCATGTATGTATAATGATGCCAACGCCACATTTATTTAATACCACTAAGAAGATTGAAAAACCTGAAAGCATTTAATGCAGCATTGAAAAGAGTGGCTGACTTGACATTCTCTAAGCCTTTTAATTATTTTAAAGGTGATAAGATGGCAGACAATTCAGTATTCAAGGAAAAGAAGACCCGATTACAGGGAAAAAAAACAACGGGCAGCCTAATTTTTCAAAGCATTTAAGACACATCATGATGTCGTTTTTTTAAAACTTATACAGTGATAATATATTTCGTGGGAAAGCGAAAACATCCAACAATAATGCAGAGACGATGGCAGGGAAAACCGTGGGGAAAGCTACAGTACTTTCCCCACGCGTTTTAGAGTTCTTTAATATTGGAATTTGTAAAAAACATTTGTTGGTCAACTTTGTGCAGGTTGTTAGTCAAAATTACATATATATATATATATATATATATATATATATATATAATAACTGTAAGTTATGTTATTAATTATTAAGAATTATTACATGGACAAGAAAAAGGTTTTTGATATTGTTTTTTAATCTATGTTTGGAAATGTTTTAAACATATATTTTATTTAAAATAATATTAAAATAATATATTTTTAGTGTTTTTTAATAGTTTTGATATATTGATGTCAAAAATAAAATAAAAATAATTAATATATATATTTTTAAAAATACTTTTAAAACATATCTAAATTCATTGTGTTTAACATTGATGAATTACTAGGTTTGTTTGGGAACGCTGTGCAAACCGTGCTCTTTTAATTTTTGAATTTTTTTTATTTAAAATAAATTTTTTTATATATTTTCATATTATTTTGATACTAATATTAAAAATAAATTATAAATAAATAAATTTTTTAATAAAAAGTACTTTAATCTATCCAACAATTCCACACAGCACTCCACACCTGCCAGTAATGATTAAAAACATATCATTCCTTCACCTAAACTTAACATAAAAATACATATCTAACTTTTCCCATTTGTCCTTTCATCATACAAGACCAGCTGCGCACAATCCACCAGCCCGCACCATTGACCATCCTAGCCGGGTGAACCAGCCATGAGCCATGCCACTCTCTTCCTCCACGCCTTCAACCGATGCCTAACACACGCCGAGAGCCTAACAATTGTCTTGTCTAAGCACCAACCACCTACCACCATCTCCTACTCTTACTTAAAAATTTAGGAATAACTCCAACTCCATCACTAATAATAAATCACTTTAATAAAATCACGAGGAGTGAATAGTAAATTTTAATTGGTCAGATTTTATATTTGTTTTCTAAAAATTACTAATTCAAGTCTCATAAATTTCAGAGCCATTGAAAACTTAAATGGTCGTTAATTTTAGGACCCATAAAATTAGTCAAAGTTCGCGCAAGTTAGTTCGAATACCCAAATTAATAAAAAAAATAAAAAACAAGAACAACAACAACACAATTTTATCCCCCTAATTAGTAAATCAAAATTCTTTATGGTATTAAACAATAACAATACCATTGTTTGTTTTTGTATTTTAAATTGTGTTTAAATGTATTTTAAAAATATTTTTAACTTGAAAAATAATTAAATGATAATTTTTATTGGTTTTTAATAATTTTGATGTGCTGATATCAAAAATAATTTTTTTATAAAAAATCATTTTATTTATTTTCAAGTAAAAAAACATTTAAAAAACACCATGAATTATAATACGAAACACACTTAATTATCAATTTCTTCATCAAATATTAAACCTCACCTCACCCTCTCTTCGCAGTGTAAGGGCCTATTTATCATTTACCCACTCTTTTTTATTCACTAGGGGTGTTCATGGGTAGAGTTTTTATCAATAATTGTATTTAATCCAATTTATGATATTTTATAAATTATAAACCTAACTTATAATTTTTTTTTGAAACTGAGTGGGTTGAATGCACCAGGTTGAGTTAAATTTTTTATAAACATTACAGAAATCTTGAGTATATAAATTCATTTATTAATCAATGATTCTAAAAAAATATACACTTTCAAAAGCATATAATTATCTGTCTTTAATCACAATTGGTATTACAATGTGTTTCGCTATATTTCAAACATATATTTAACACCAAACATAAAAAGAAAATATATATTGAAACATGAGATAAAAAAATGATCCATATATATAAAAAAAAAATAAGCGAGAGAAGGATAAAAAAATATTTATAAGTATCATGATTATTCAGGTTAAATAATTTTAAAAAAATCTTAACTCCATCTAATTTATAATATCAATTTATTTAATCTTTTAATATATTATTATTTTTAATATTTATATTAATTAACTTTGATGATTTAAATCAGGGAGATAGTACACATATCACAAATTTTTTAACACCACTATTACTCACCTACTCTCACCCAAGATTTCATCGCCGATCCCTCACCCACCCGTCATCGTCATCTTCACCGGCACACCTAGGGAAATCCCCTCTTTACCCCCACTCACATTTCCAAGTAAGCCTGTCTCTTTACTCTATTGATCATAATAGTAATAATAATCATAGAAGTCACGCATTTTGCATATTCCATGCATCCTTTCTTTTTTGTGACGAGCCATTAAAATTCCATGGGGAATAGAAAACGGCCTCTAACTTCTCGCACCAAACACCCTCCGCCACTCTCTGCGGCGGCGCCTACTGTGGCTTCCGATGAAACCGACCTCTATCCTTCTCCTAATTCGGTTTCTACAGAATCGGACGGTTCTTCAACAATCAAGCACGAATGTGACCGCGCCTTAAATGCTCTCCGTCGTGGAAACCACACAAAAGCCCTACGTATCATGAAGGATTCAGGCGCTAAACACGGCGGCGACGCCTTAATCCACCGTGTTCATAGTACGGTGTGTGTTAAAGTTGCTTCAATAATCGACGACCCTAACAGTAAGCAGCGGTATTTAAAGAACGCAATCGAAGCTGCTCGTAGAGCGGCGGAATTGTCTCCGAATTCGATCGAGTTCGCTCATTTCTATGCGAATTTACTGTATGAGGCAGCGAATGATGGGAAAGAGTATGAAGAGGTAATGAAAGAGTGTGACCGTGCTTTGAATATTGAGAATCCGATTGATCCTGCGAAGGAGAGTTTGCAGGAGGAGAGTCAGCAGAAGATAGCTACTGCGGAAGGGAGGATTGCACATGTGCAAGGTGAGTTGAAAAATTTGCAGCAGAAGTCGAACATTGCTTCGATTTCTACTTGGATGAAGAATTTGGGGACTGGTGAGGAGATTAGGTTAATACCTATACGAAGAGCTACTGAAGATCCAATGGAAGTTAGGTTGGTGCAAGCAAGGCGGCCAAATGAGATTAAGAAGGCTACTAAGACACAGGAAGAGAGGAGGAAAGAAATTGAAGTTAGGGTTGCTGCTGCGAGGTTGGTGCAGAAGTCGGAGATAGGTTTGGGACAGCGTGAGGGAGAGAGGAGTGATAAAGGAGTGGAGGTAACGCCTTGGAGTGATAGGAGAGGAGAGAGGAGGAAGAATGGGAGTAATGCAAGGAAGAATGGGACTAACACTGAGAGAAAGGATTGGGTTCGGTCCTATTGGAATTCGATGGGCTTGGAAATGAAGAGGGAATTGTTGAAAATTAAGGTCAGTGATTTGAAGAGTTATTTTGTGTCATCAAAGAATGGATTGGCGAGTGATGTTTTGAAGGAGGCGTTGGCTTGCAGCGAGGAGAATAAGAGCTGGAGGTCTTGGGTGTGTTGTCGATGCAATGAAAAGTTTGCGGACTCAGATAGTCATTTGCATCATGTTGTGCAAGAGCACATGGGGAGTCTTATGCCGAAGATGCAGGAAGTTTTGCCACAGAGTCCTGACAATGAGTGGATTGAAATGATTAACAGTTGCTCCTGGAAACCATTAGACATTTCCTCTGCGGTTAAGATGCTTTGGAATCGAGGGAAATGTCAGAATGGAGAACTTGTTGAGGATATTTGCTCAGAGAACCATGATGAGGACGGTGATGGTTGTTTCAAAGACGCATGGGATTCTTCTCCAGAGAAGGACAATTTGAGGGATGGTTGTATTAGTTGTCCTGTAAGCAGCAGCAACTCCGGTAAAGTTTACAGTATTGAAGGTAAAGAATTTGACGGGAACCAACTGTCTATTGCATGCACTATTGAGAGCTGGCCTATTTCAGAGGATTCTGAGCGAGCAAAGCTCCTTGAAAAAATTCATGATGTATTTCAGGCACTTATTAGACATAAATATCTTGCTGCAAGCCATCTTAACAAGGTGATACAATTTACAGTGGATGAGCTACAGAGTCTTGCTACTGGTTCTCAACTTCTGAACCATGGTGTGGGCCAGACACCTATGTGCATTTGCTTTCTGGGAGCATTCCAGCTCAAAAAGATCCTCAAATTCTTACAGGAACTATCTCATTCTTGTGGTTTAGGCATGTCTCCTGAGAAAAGTAGCGTTGTAGATGACATGAATACTGGTGCTAAAGGTCCTGAAATAAAAGAGAATATTGTTCTTAATGATGATGCATCTTGTCTCTACTTGGATAAATGTTTATTGCCATTGGAATATGCTCCAAGAACATGTCCTGATGATGATGCCACCACAGCAACTTCAACTATTGTTGGCAATGGAGATGGGGTTCTACCTGCTGTTGATACTTTACTATCATGGATATTTTCAGGCCTTTCTAGCGGAGAGCAATTACAATCATGGATCCGTTCAAAAGAAGAGAGAATGAATCAAGGGATGGAAATTCTCCAGACGCTTGAGAAGGAGTTTTACCATCTGCAGAGCCTTTATGAGAGGAAATGTGAACATTTAAGTTATGAGCAAGCATTGCAGGCTGTGGAGGATCTCTGTCTTGAAGAAGGTAAGAAGAGGGAAACTGACACGCTCTTTGAACTTAGAAGCTATGATTCTGTTCTTAGGCAGCGGAGAGAGAAGCTTGTTGAGAATGAGCATGATGCTCTGTTTATTAGCAGTAGATTTGAGTTAGATGCTATATCAAATGTGTTAAAAGAAGCAGATACTCTGAATGTCAATCAATATGGGTACGAGGATACTTATGGTGGTATAACTTCTCAGTTTTGTGACTTGAAATCTGGTGAAGATGGTAATTGGAGAACCAAGGACCAAATGCATCAAGTGGAAACTTTCATAGAAATTGCTATCCAGCGACAGAAAGAACAGTTGTCAATAGAGGTCAGTATGTTAGTTCCACTTATTTAGTAAAAAAATATTGATAATGGTCCTTGCAGCTTTACTCACTTTTATAGTGGTTCAGCTCAGCAAAATTGATGCCCAAATCATGCGGATTGTTACTGGAATGCAACAGTTGGAACTCAAGCTCGAGTCAGTTTCTGCCCTTGATTATCGATCAATCTTGCCACCTCTAGTGAAGTCATACATGAGGGTCTGTATTGAGCAGTGATAAATAGGGTGTTTCACATCTCTTTGAGCTGTATCTTTGCTTATTATTTTTGCGCTAATCTCTCTTTTGCAGGCACACTTGGAGGATCTAGCTGAGAAAGATGCCACAGAGAAGTCTAATGCTGCAAGAGAAGCATTTTTGGCGGAGCTGGCCCTTGATTCCAAGAAGGGTAACCAAGGAAGAAGTGATATTTCAAGAAATACATTGGAGAAGGGGAAGGATAAGAGAAAGAACAAAGAGTATAAGAAAACCAAGGAATTGAAGGTTTCAAATTTCTCCTTATGGTTGTGTTTCATGCACTGCAGGCTTCTTCATGGTGGACAGACACAGTCCATTATGCAAGTCTAATGTGTTCTACTTTGTAGGTTGCTGCTGCTAGCGAGCAGCGCTTGCTTCAAGATGTGACTAATGAGAGGGGGTATGCTTTCTTATGTTTTGCTTTGCACCTCTAATTTGTGTTTCCACAATATGCGCTGCTGTTCTAATTTGCACCTTTTTTTATAGTACTGACAATGCATGCTGCATTTTTTATAATGTTTGATTCATTCCTCTCTGCAGTTCCATTCCAGTTGCAACTGATGGTGACTATCCAGATTCTCAGTGTCATCTTTCCAGAAATGGTGATGACTTGAGACAACAGGAGGAAGAATTTAGATGGAAAATTGAGATTGAAGAGGAGGAAAGAATGCTTGAAGAATCTTTAAAGTATCAAAGGCGAATAGAGAATGAGGCCAAAAAGAAACATCTTGCTGAGCAACAGTACAAAAAATCTCATATAACTCTTCCAGAGAAGTTGTCTGGGGGAATATGCAATATTGGCTTTGATCCTGCTGCTGATTCCTGTGAGCCATTGGTAAGCATTATTTTGAAATTTTCCCTTTCAAGATATTGTACAGGGATTGAAAATCAATATTAGTTCCATATCCTTTGGAAATGTGATTCTTGAATAGATAAACAGAGGTTACTCTAAGAGTTAGAATGTTGTGTTTAGGAAATTTCCATTAAATGTCAAATGGAACCTTATGACATTTCACTTTCAGGAACAGTTGACGCAGAAGTGTGGGTTCCCCAACAATTTAGAAGACATGCCTATGACAACTGCCAGTTGTGGATTAGCATTATACAATAGAGTTTCTGAATGAGGCTGGGGCTTGTGGTAATGTTCTTAAATGATTTTCCTCGTCTTTATTTTGCAGAACCATCTACTGGAGGAAATGCAGAGGGTGGTCCTTCTGATCGACGGTCAGGTAGGAAAAGTAGGAGGCAGAAAAGCTCCGCTAAATATGATGGAAAAAATCAACCCATGTCATGTGAAACGGAAAATATTGAAGTTGCACGCAGTATGTGTTTATTCCCTATGGTTAATATTTGTTTTGATTCTTAATTAGGCTGTATCATGCATAGAAGCGTGCATTGCAATGGACTTCAATCTTCTAAAGTGCTGTAATCATGGTTGTGGATTTAAGATTACCTAATGTGGGTAACACATCATTTTTTATCATCTAATTATGGTGATATCTTTTATTTCCCACTGCCCTTTCGACAACCTCACCTCACCCCGTTAACCAGCAGCTTTAATCTGTCTATTTCTCACTTAGATTTATTGTTTACTCCATCTTTTATTTAAATGACAATGCATATAATACTTCCTGGACAGTAATTGAAATTAAATATTCTTAATCCAAGGACATATTATCCTTGGGATTATCCTGGTGATTCTGTGTCTAATTTTTTATTATGCAACACTTAATGATAATTGTAGTTGTTGTTAAAGTAAAGATGTGTTAAAACAAATTTGGCTCTGATGTTCATAGCTTAGTTTTTGCATATAAGGATGTTCCTGTCCCTGTATTTACTGTTCTATACTAGCCTTTTTTCATCTTCTATATGGATGATTAAAATATTTTGTGACAAGAGAACCATACTAGAGAGCACAGTGAACTCATTTACAAGAGAGTTGTTTGTTGAAGAACAAAGGCAAGTGAGAGAATCTACAAAATTTGTAAATGAATAGACAATCTTCCAAATATTGCTCTATATAGAAAAAAGTTAGTATAGAGTTTTAATCTACCTATCAAAAGGCTGAGAGAGGAAATACTCTCCCTCAGAAGCCCTCTTGTTACGTTTCCTTACTTGAGCCAGAGAATCGTTGAAGTAATTGAAGAAGTTTTTCCCCATATTTATTCTGCCAAGCCCACACCTCTCCTTAGTTTTTCCATCCAAATGATCCCCGACACTGAAAAGACATGTTAGCAAAATAGTCCAGAGTGTGGTGCAAAAGGGAGTAGTGATCTCATTCAGCAGCATTTTAACAAAGGATGGCATTGTGGGTATAGAAGATGTTTAATCTTTATTTTTAATATCGTATTAGTAAAAACATTAGGTGGTGTTGATGGTATATTGCTCTCTTCCTGCATATCTCTGTGAAAAAACTGTTCATGACTCATGATGTCATTACCAAACTAGTTTAAATTCCAACATAAAATTATGGTTTGTTGAATTGAGCTTTTTGAGAGGCTTCTAGTTTTGTAACTTTATGCCATGTTTTCATATGGATGTTAAGTGTAGCATATAAGTTTTGCAGTATCAATTGTATTACTTGTTTAACATTGCCTTATGCTCAACTGCTCATGTGCATTGTCTGGGATTTACATTTTAATTATATTCTCCAGGATACCTTAGTTGTATGATGGTCGCTTTGGCTTCTCATTCTGGTTTGTTGTGTGCTGTTGTATTATGGTCTTCTTTACATGCCTGTCAGCCATTAAACCTTAAGCTATTTTTTGTTTGATTCTCTATATGTTGAACCTAACATTACATGGGTTTCCATATGTGAAATCAGTTACTCCAAATTTGGGAGACAGTGCGACTAAGACTCTGGGACAGTTACAAGTAGAGGAGGATGATGAGGAAAGGTTTCAAGCTGACCTTGAAAGAGCTGTACGCCAAAGCCTTGGTAAATTTCTCTTGATCCCTTGCTTGCTTTCATTGTACTTCACTACATTTTATGATTTCACATTTTTAACTATGCCAACTACATGGGCCCTAAGGGAACAAAATCAGTTTTCTTCATTCGATGCCTTTTGGCCCATGAACCTGACTTCTCTATCAAAATTGCACTTTTCTATCTTCTTTAAGGTCTTTGAGCATTAATGAATTATCTATGCTTCTTTAAGGTTTTTGAGCATTATTGATGTTTTTGTATGATAGACAGTTCCTTAAGACATTTTCTGTCAAAATCTTCTGATATCTGGTATAAAAGGTCGTTGTGCTATATTTTTTCTTTGCAGCTCTGTAAAATGTAATCTTTATTCATTTTCTTATTTAATGGCAAGTTTAGCCTTCTGTGCATAAAAAGATTAATTTGACTCATGTTTCCTGTTTTGATCAACTAAATTGAAAATTTGTTTCCCATTTGGGCAGTTTATCCCCTGGGTTTATTGTCATCGAAGGTATTGTTGCGTATAGTTCTGCACCTAACCATCTATTTCAGGGTCGATTTTTTTTGACAATAGAAACAACAAGAAGCCTCAACAATGAAACCTATAATGTCATGGAGGATGCCTATGCTGAAGGATGGATTCCATCATCAGAACCTAGATTCTCTTCATTTGTGTTAGTTCTATATAGGCAGGAGGAATTGTGTCTCCAATAATTCATGTACATTTGACATGTATGCACACACCACTGTGAAAAAGAGGCCAGTAAAGCTTCCTCTGTGTATTTGGTTAATTCACTTAGTCGAATATTCAAGATTCTATATTGTTCACTTAACTAACTACCTGTTGAAAAGAGAACAGTTTCACATTTAATTTGCCCGCAACTGCCTGCCTGGTTGGGTTTCTGAGCATGCTACAAGTCTCGCTAGGAAGCTGGGATGTGGGTTACTTGATTAATTAAATAATTGCTTTGCTTTGGTACTGGACTTGACTGTGCATTTATTATTATTATTATTATTTGTTGGCACTATACCTGTCAGGCTTAGAAAATCACGTGTTGCATCATTTGAGGTGGTCACAGTGAGCATTGAGGTGAAACGAATATCTTTGCATATGACATAAAAGTATTTTGCACTGTTGTCTTACTCAATATCAAGCAATCCCCCTTCTTACTGACTGAGAATCAAATGGGCTCTGACCTGGTCTTGAGATTGGTTGGCTGAGTTTGGTTGAATCATGCCAGGCAGCATCTGCCTTAGGCTATTGAATGCATTTACCAACATGGTCAAGACTTAGTTTTCCTTTCCCTAGTCGCTGAAGTAAAGGTCCATTTATTTGTAACTCTATATCCATCTATTTGCATTGATTTTCAAGACACATTTCAAGCACATCAGAAGATGCCCTTGATGTCATGTTTGAAAGCACAACAAACAATATATCCTGAACTTGATAATTCTCGTACTGTACCATATGAAGTTGCAACTGAAAATGTGGATGGAACTGATGTATTTGGCACTGGCTTGAAGAATGATATTGGTGAATACAATTGCTTCCTGAATGTTATCATACAGGTATTTTCTATACAACGACATCTTTGCTGTTTCACTATTCTATTTATATATTCTTCTCACTATTCCATTGGTGTATGCTTTTCATTTCACTATTCATTGCTCACCTGTTTCTTCTTGCTTCTCGTATAACTTCAGTCGTTGTGGCATTTAAGGCGATTTCGAGATGAGTTCTTGAGTAGATCAAAATCAGAGCATGTTCATGTGGGAGATCCATGTGTTGTCTGTGCATTGTATGATGTTCTTACTGCTATCAGCATGGCATCCACAGATACTCGAAGGGAAGCGGTTGCTCCTACATCCCTCAGGATAGCTTTGAGCAATTTGTATCCTAATAGTAATTTCTTCCAGGAGGTGATTTTTTAAGATTTGTTTTTGTCCGCCTTGGTTTTCATATATTTCAGTGAACTGTGATTTTTCATCATTCACTCTTCACAGTATTTCACAGTATATGAATTGATGTACGAGGATGTCTTTTCTGAGTTGGTCACAATCGAATTGCAGGGTCAGATGAATGATGCATCTGAAGTATTGGCTGTAATATTTGACTGCCTTCATCGAGCATTTACCACTGGTTTACATGGCTCTGATTCTGAATCAGTGGAATGTAGTGGCATGGAATCCTGGGAATGTACAAAAAAGAATGCTTGTATAGTGCACTCTCTTTTTGGAATGGACATTTCAGAACAAATGAATTGCCAGAGTTGTGGTGTGGAGTCCAGACATTTGAAGTACAATGCTTTCTTTCATAATATAAATGCCACTGCCCTCCGAACAATGAAGGTAATTGTTGCCGGTAAAAATATTTTACACAATCACTTAATTCTCCATATTCAGAATTTTTTTTTTTTAGGTGTATAGTCCATTATCAATTGAAGTACAATACCCTGTCCATTGATTTTTTTTTTCCTTTTTCCTTGCAGGTCATGTGTGCTGAAAGCTGTTTTGAAGAACTTTTAAATCTTGTCGAAATGAATCACCAGTTAACTTGTGACCCTGAGGCTGGTGGTTGTGGGAAGCCCAATTACATCCATCACATTATGTCAACTCCACCTCATGTTTTTACAACAGGTGAATGTTTTCCTGAATAGTTAAGAGATTTTTGCTTACAGAATGACAAGCTTGTGGAAACGCAAAATTAAGCAATTTTTTGGCATGCAGTTCTGGGCTGGCGAAAAACCTGTGAAAGCATTGATGATATAAAAGCAACATTGGCTGCTCTAAGTACTGAGATAGATATCAGTGTTTTTTATCGTGGTCTGGATCTGAAGAACATACGTAGCTTGGTTTCAGTGGTATGTAAAGTCATTCAGACCATTTATTATGTCATCTTGATGAAGATATTGATTTTAAAAACTTTACAATGCTGTTAAATTAAGAAAGATTGGTTTGGCTGTTCTGTTAGTTATGTTGGAAGGAAAGATGAGTTTTCTATATGAGGGTGAAAAGATATAAAAATCAAGTACATCAAGTGGAAAAATGTGGAAACCTTAGGGTGTAGTTGAAAATCTCCCAATTTGTAGAAAGATTTCTAGAGAACATGTTTACCAATTGAAAATGACAATTGTTTTCCTGAAAACAAGTATTTTTTTTTTCAGTTTTGTATTAAAATGAAAACTACCAAAAGTCATTTTCTGAATTCTCTTGTTTAAAAACAATGGCCCAGTTTTTATCTAATTTTTTATTTCTCCTTTCTTTGTTGTCTTAAATGCAAACCAAATGATGCCCTATTTTCTATTTTAGAAAACAAAAAAGAAAACTCATGGTTAGTATTTGTCTAGCAATAGGAAATTATCTCCATCCCTATTTCCAATGAAAAATAGGAAACTGTGTTTTTTTTTTTTTTAAATGGTTAAGAATTTTTTCACTAAAAAAAGAAGAAAAATGTCAAGATCATAACTATTATTAGAAAATTCAAAGCATAATTTATAATAGTATCTTAATCTTTTGTATTTGTGATGATCTAACTATAGAAGTATTACTTTTATTTCATTCAAATTAGAAATTATCATAAAAAAGTTGTACTTATTAACTAAAGAAAAAGAATACTATTTTATATTACACTTATAATAAAAAAAAAAAATTTATGATATTAATCAAATATGTAAAAGAAAATAATTTTAATGTTTTATGTTGCCTAAAAGTGAATGTATATAAATGAAGGATATTATATTATTCTTCTTCAGTTTTTTTTTTGAAAAATGTTTTAAACTTTGTGAAGAAAAACCATAAGAAGCATTAAAAATTTGTTTTTAAAACTCAATGTAAATTTGAAAAATTAAATTTTTAGATGAGAAATATTGCATTTGAACAAAAATCTCCAGTTTTCTAGAAAATTGGTTTTTTTTTGAAGTGCACCATTTGCTTTCATATTTTTCCATAGAGAAATAGTTTTAAACATGAAAATTAGGAAGCTGTTTTACGAAAGTAACCACATACCGATGTGCCTCATCAACTAAGAAATGAAACAAAATGAATGGCACATCCATGTAGGCTGTGCATTCTTATTGCCGTTGAACAATGAATCAAATTTAACGTTCTTTTATTGGGAACAAGGGAGAAAATTCTTGAAGAACTTGAAGTTTTTGAATCAGGGGGAATACGAGAAGAGCAGTAAAATTTATTGAATTGTTCTTTTTACTGGAACATTCTTGCTATGTTTGTTCATGTTATGGATGTCTGATTGGGTCATTGGTTGTTGGGATGCCAATTTGTACTTTATTCCGTTCCTCATGATCCTTTTAACTTCAGGTGTGCTACTATGGGCAACATTATCATTGCTTTGCCTATAGTCACGATCACAGTCAGTGGATTATGTATGATGACAAGACTGTCAAGGTACTTCTTCACTCATGTCTGGCCATTGTCTTGTCTGCTATCTTGTCTTACAATTATTCTTCTATTAATAGGTAATTGGTAGCTGGACTGATGTTCTTATCATGTGTGAAAAAGGACACTTGCAACCTCAAGTCCTGTTCTTTGAAGCTGGAAACTAGTGTTTAAAGAAGAATCTGAGGAATTATTTCTTGAACCACAGAGTATCAAGTTTACCAAGGCTTGACATTTTTGTTGTTTATAGCGATGTTTTGCAACATCGACCCGATACATCAGCAGTGGTATTGGAAGCATTAAATTTTGACACATGAGAGAATGGCGACGTATAATCCAGAGTTTTAAGATACAATCTGGCGGTTCTGTAGGAGAAGCTTCATTTGCAGAGGGAAGAACCATGTATCAAGAATTTTTTCGCAACTTGACGAATCAAATAACAGAGGAGCTTGAAGGGTGCTTTTTGGCACCCTTGGATCTGAGAATTTTTGTCAGAGTAATTGGGGTTTCTGTCCATGGAATTCTCTCTATCTCTCTCTGGTCTTACCTGGTATAGAAAAAACAGTAATTGCTTGGAGCGAATGCATTGAAGGAGCGTATAGTGGCAAATACTGTCCAGTTGTAGGCAGAAACATATGATGTGAAGGTTGAAAGGGGGGGAATTTTGTTAATTAGGTTCAAACTTTAAGAAAATATAACCCCCCTATGAAGAGTTTTTGTATAGATCACATCAGGTCTTCATCTGCAGCTTACGGTTACTGTTTATGACTACTCGCTTGCTATATAATCTGATGGGGAAAAAAAGGTGCCTTTCCTACTCTCACTTACCGAATTCATATGATTCTGCAGTATTCTCTCTCTCCTTTTTTTTTTTAAATGGAAATTCTACTGCACTGGGAATTTAGCAACTTACTAGTCTGGTCGCTGTTATTTTCTTTTTGTCTTGATTGTCTTTTGGGGTTATTTTTAAAATCATGTACCGCTAAATGTTACTCAGTGAAAATCACACGTGGGAATTAGATAAAATATTGTAAGTTTATTACATTGACAAGGCTTAGATGTGAGGGCGGAAAAATGCTAAAAATGCTTGGACCATTTTAAACCTAGAAAGCATATTGGGTTTTTTTTAATACAAACTAAGAACTTGGACTCTTATTCTCGGAAGTAATAAAAAGTAACCGTTTGGAAACGTGGTTGAAATCGTGTTTTTAAAAAGTTCATTTTTTTTTGCTAAAATTTAATACGGTTTGTATGTTTTGGATCGTTTTAATATGCTGATGTAAAAAATAATTTTTAAAAAATAAAAAAAATCATTGGTATAGATTTCGGCATAAAAAGTTATTTGAAAAACAACCGTTATCATACTGTCAAACATACTAAAAGGATTGTTTTTGAGGTAAATGGTGTGTTTAGGAGAAACCAAAAAACTATTACTTCGTTAAATTTCAACCATGTTTTTAAACGTGAGAATTAGTTATGTTCATGGTTTAATTGTAAATTCATAAGAAGCAACTCATATATATTTTCAAAGCTATTTGAAACACAGTTATCTCTCCATCAATAACTTTTAAGAAAAAAAAAAAAAGAAATGTTTTAGAAAGTTATCAAAATAACTTGAAGTTATCTTTTCATTTAACCTCCCTTTCCTCCTCGTTTTCTTCTTATGTAATTAGCTATGGTCCTCCAAATATTTTAGCCTTGGTTTCCTTTTGTCTCAAAAAACAAATTTATACAAAATAAAATAAAAATCAATCCGCGAAAACAAGGCCATAATAGCTGGGAATCCATCCACCAGATCTGCATGCCTTCAATTTTTTTTTTTTAATACAGAGTATTGGTTGTTCTATTTGTTAATTTTGTTATTTTAAAAACAAAAGAGAAATTTATCGTTATAAAAAGTGACCAAAATAACCCGAGGTTATCTTTCCATTCAACCTCATTTTCCTCTTTCTTTTCTTCTTGTGTAATTAGCTATCGTCCTCCAAACCTTTTAGCCTTAGTTTTCACATGTCTCAAAAAACAAATCTATATGCATAGAAAAAATAAAAAAATCAATCCACAAAAACAAGGCCACAATAATTGAGAATCCATCCACCAAATTTGCATGCCTTCAATTTCTAACTTAATGTTAACAACCTTAGGGCCCCACTCTTGTGGCCGACTCTTATGCATAAAAATACATCCATCTTACCCTTTAAGGGACTTTGACCTCAGCTCCACACATGTGGCCGACTATAATACATACAACCTATATGTACTTTTTTTTTGTAATTCAAATTTATTTAGCTAATCCCTATTTATTGCAATTCAAATTTATTTAGCTAATCCCCACTCATATGGTTAATTTCTCATTTAACAACTCAAGCATTTTATGAATTACAACTTATCAATCTAAGCCTGACTCATGTGGCTAGCTTAATGCAAACAACACTTATCTAAACTAATCTCCACATTAAGATTTCATGAATCTTTATCATTCCACAATATCTATATGCGAATCAATAATCATAATATTGAATAATAACTTATATAAATGTTTTCAATTAAAATAGTTAAGGTGATAAGCATCTTTATGTTTCTTTCACTGGTCCTATCTTATTTGCCTGAGATCCCGCAACCGATGCCTCTCCTACATCACACCAAGCCATACATCACATTCACTCTTTAAAATATTAAGAATGTGTTTCTCAATATTCTTTAAACAATTTAGGTACTTGTTACTTATGAACACATGTATCCCTACATCATCTCACATAAATTTCCAACTCTTAACGTTCCATATAAGAAATGCTATCATACAAGTTAATTTCATGCATATAAATATATTACATTTTTTTCCCCACATAATAATCATCCATATTCCTTGAACAACCCAAAAGATTCAAAGAAAAATCAAGAAAAAATCAAACACAAAATCAAGCTACCATAAAATAGTAGCCAAAATGGTTTGTCCGTTTCTTGAATCGGTCTCACCATTTCTCAAAATAGCTAGGTCGATTTGGCTTTTGGAAAATTTCCTTCTTCTTTTTCTCTATAGTTGAACCTTCATCTCTAAAATCTTGAGTTTTTCTTTTCTTTCAAGATCAACTCATACTCATGCAAATTTCATATTTAAAACTCCAAATGATGGATTCTTTAAGGACACACATTCAATTACTACAAACCCTCTTCCCCCCTTATAAAATTCATGGAGATCGAAATCCCCATATACATCACCAAAGGTTTTCCTTTTCAATCTTTCACCAAATTATACTTAATTCAATTCCCTATTCATAAAACTTTATCACGAATCATAATTTTTTCCTAAATTTATTCAAAACCCTAGAATTTAGAAATTCAAGAAACTCGATCTTTCATCAAGATTTCGTGCAAATAACAACATAACTAATCAAAGATGTTCCCTTATCATTAAACATGCATAAATTTCAATAAAAAATACATATACAAAATCCTTGTCTTGATCGGACCTATCTTTCTAGGGTGTGTGGTTTTTTTTTTCTTTCAACAAATCAATCCTTCAGAATCAAACCTTATACTTATGTAATCTAGATATATTTTCATAATAATGGAGCAATAGACTTGGACAATGGGTTATCTAATTTTAGAGGTGACAAAAGGTGACTGGAATGAACATGGAGATGTTAATAATAGCAGGGAAGATGTTGAGTGATGTATAGAGTTGAGAAGAGGAAAAGAAAGAAGGCAGATAAGAGTGAGATGGAGAATCTCCAAAAATACTAGAATGTGCTTTATCATTAATTCTACATGCATTTTGTTGAAACATAATGCAATATATATAACAATCTTTCTATTCTTTAACATTCCAGTATTTTTCTCCTAATTAACACACGTGGCTTGTAGCAGGTAATTAACAAGTGAAATTAAAACGCACAACATTGGTTGTAACTACAATGCATCAAATGCACCATATCGTCTCATTGATTTCTTAACTTGAATTTTCCTCTTAAAAATCCACTTATTGGTTCCCTCCTTGCAACAAATAAACCCAGTTTCCCCTAAATGTTTTTCAAAAAACCTAATTTCAATATTTGAGGATTTTATATTTTCTTCAATTATTTACGTTTTCATCATATAATTTTTCTAATTCAAGTTCTCTATAACCTAACATAACTAATTGTGTTAAAACACCCTTCAATTTTTCAATTCTAAATGCCCTAATTTTCCAATATTTAGGGGTTTATACTTTTTCCTACAGTAATATCAAGATAGGGTGTTTCCTTGCCAATTGATATTTTCATGTCAATTCCACTTTAATTGATCAATCTTGATCAATTTTTCTTCTCTTCCACAATCCCTATGCTTCTTCTTCTTCTTCTTTTTTCCTTGAACCCCTTCTTGAAACCTTTGTGGTTTTCTTTTTATGAGTGCTTCTCTCTTTTGAAAGAATTTCTAGAAATCTTGGCACCTCTCTTTCCCTACAATGATACTATGGAGGCTATAAAATTTTTTTTTCATTAGAAAATGAAGTTCAAGTTCTTCCTCTAATTCTCTCTCTCTCTCTTTTTTTTTTTAAATAACTGTACCCCCCTTCATTGTTCGAGGGAAACGATTTTCCATTGTTTTTTAGTTTAACCAAGAGGTTAGGACTTTCTTCATTGGAAAATCATGTTATCGTCGAGGATCTAAAATTGATGCTCGCATATTAGGCATCCACTTACCTATGTTTTATTAGTCAGAATGCTAATGCAGCAGCGGATTCGTTAGCTAGATCAGTAGTTAGGATTTCGAATAATTGTTCAACGGATTGGATTATATATCCTCCTATATATTTAGTTGTATGAGTTATGTCTATCCGATCTGATCTCTCAGTGAAATCTGTTCAAACAAAGTGATAGAATAAATTACAAAAAGTTTTAAATGATAATACTGATTATCAGTTTTTATTATTAGAAACGTGACTTAATTAAGGAGAAAGTGTCCAAAATAAAGAGTGCTAGGGTGGATTCTGTCCTTAACCATCTCCTTAATTACAAGGGGATCATCATGACCCAGAGAGGATTTCTCACCTGGTGAAGCAGTTTCTGATCTCAAGTCCAAACCTGGAGGCATGCAGAAATTTACAAGCCACGTAAACAGTACAAGTTGAAGTGTAGAGTTGACCATTCCATGTATATATAGTAGCTAGAATGGCGACAGTTGTCCCTACCACTAACAATTACTTGAAATCAAAGAAAGAAATTAACAAATAACACCGCCATAATCGCTCTCTTTGATCTTCTCTTTTTACTTAGTCTCTTCACATCCAGCAAATCCGCTCGTACAAGACTTGTTCAGCATCAAAATGTTTACTTTTTACCCATTTCAGTTTAAACAGCAACAACAACAGTCACACGTCTCTCTATCTCTATCTCTCCCCAACCATAATTAATAATTTCCTTAATTTACATCTTCGCTCATTAAGCACCCTACCATCTTCTTTGATGTTAACAACATGACTCTCAAGGGAGGCACCAGCCAGGCTTGTGCTTCGTGCAAGTATCAAAGGAGAAAGTGCTCCTCTGAGTGTCCTCTAGCACCTTACTTCCCTTCTGAACAACCAAAGATGTTCCAAAATGCTCATAAGTTGTTTGGTGTACGCAAGATTCTCAGGATACTTGAGAATCTTGATTATCTCCAGAAGGAGGAGGCAATGCGTTCTATCATTTACCAAGCCAATATTCGTGACAGGTTTCCTGTTCATGGCTGTTTGGGCATCATCTGTCAACTGCATTTCCAGATTCGGCAGGTGGAAGAGGAGCTCCGTGCTGTCCACGCGCACCTTGAGATGTACAGGCAGCATCACCAACATCAGATTGCAGCCTTGACAGAGGATGTTCCCTCGCAATTAGAATTAGGAATGGCACTTCCTCAGCCTTGCTTGGCACAACAGTACTCGTACTCTATTAGCGGTAATATTGGTTACAGCTCTGGTTACTTGGATTCTAATGATAATGTTGGGAATCAGCTTTGGAGTCAACAACCTTATGCTACTAACAATAACACCAATTACATGCCAATTATTCAGTCTCAGCTAGTTGCTTCTCAGCCACTATCTACCCAACAAGAAATTGTTCAAGATTATGATGAGATGCATTCATTTTTTGATACTATTGACGATAGGCAATCATATATAGAAACTAAAGAACCCTATGAGTCCAGGTATGTTTTCTTTTTCGATACTGTTGATGATAGGCAATCATAATTCGAAGAGATATTTGTTTAAAATGTGTAAAATGTATGGAAACAATGTGCTAAAAGCTCTTCATCTTACATGTCCTAGCTTAATTTCATACTGGTTTCCATGTATGTTAATTTATGATGCAAATTTTATGATGTATGCATGCAGCTCAGAAGAATCGTTGAAGGACACTACACAATCCATGGAGCATGTTGCAGAGAATGAATTAAAGAGTGCTGCTGCATGTTTCAGTCTTACCAGTGTCAACTGAGTAGGAACTAGATAGCATTTTATTTCAGTTATAGTACAATTTTTTTCCCTGTAACGGATTCCATAGAGTAAATTCCACAATTTTGAGGTTCTAATTTCTTTTTTCTTATTATTGTTTAGGAGTCTGAGCATCCACAGTTTGATTTTATTTTCGTAAATTATATTCCCTTAATTTGTTTGATTTCAGCGACAGAATCCATAATCTCTTTCTGTGAATCAATGTTTATTATGAAGGTAAACGTTCTCCTATTTGATTACTAGTATGAATTTATTCTTCTTATAGTGACACCTATGAATTGTTGAAGCACCAAGGGATTACTATTTCTCTGATCAAAACATGAAGACACTAAGCACACCACTGCTGTCTGAACCGCTGATGTTTCAATGACTGAGTTTTCCAGGTCTCTGAGTAGGTTGTTGTGGTTGCAGGGGCAAGTGCATGGCCAGTTCGAGGATTCAGGATTATGGTAGATGGATAATAAAGTGGTCGCTTTGAGTGAAGATGTTGTGGTGTAAAGTTCCATGAAACAGATTAAAAAAGATGAGCAAAAGCAAACTTAATTAGTTGTTCATCAAATGGGGAGGAGGAACAGGATGAGAAAATACTGTGGATGGGATGGGCATTTGCGATATAGCCAATGAAAACGAGCAGCTCCTTTCTTCTCGCAGTCATCACTGAGTATAACCTGCAATCGCTATCACAATCCATCAAAGTGAGTCTTTCATAACATTGAGCAAGAACAGTGGGGGAAAGAGCACTTTAAACCTGAGTTTGTCCAGAATATTCATCTGGGATTTTCTCTTCAGCCAATAATGCGTCCAACATCTGAAAGTACACCTGAAAGATATTCCAACAATTTAGCCGAGGAAACAAGGAAAGAGGTTCTTCACTATATGTTTTGAGATCATGTTCCATGTAAAAGGAAGATAAAAATGCGGATAGATCCAAACATTTAGTAACTTTGGGGAGATGTGTTATGAGAATTATGATGGCATTATCTTACAATCCAAGTCTACACTTATGATAGAGTACTGCAATGAAATTCTGGTAGACTCTGAAATCTAGCAACTGTAAACCACAGTCACAGCATATATTTGTTTCTTGCTGGGTCTCTCTTCTGTTCCCTCTCATCCATTTTAACATCTTCACCTCAGCTACACTTAGAAAGATGCAGCATATTTGAATTGGAACCACAACAAATAGGACTAAGTTTCCTATGTGTGAGACTTTCATGTTTTTTTTCGCCTATATCAGCACATATATTCTCTTTTGTTGGACAGCATTTGATAAACGAAAATTTGAGTTTGGTGTTTCTTTGGTATTGGCATACATGGGAGTTCATAGTTTGATTGGATTGGTTTGTTTCGCCTTGGTTAAAGATCAAGTTTTTACTCTTGAATTGTTCATAGAGCTTTACTAAACCCTCACTGACCTTATGAATGCAAGGACGGATTAATCCAGATCTGTCACCCCTAATGACTATTAGTTTTCTTTAAATTGTTCTGACATGCACACACATTTTGGAACAGCAAGATTTCAAATTTTAAAACCATTAAAAGACGAAAAGGTTTAGAATCAGTTGACCAGTTAAGTTAACAGAATTACTAAGAATATATATATTTTTTTGTAATATAATTTCTTGATTGTCTAAGATTTAAAATTTATAAATAGGCTTGCAATTAGAAGCATAAATTATAAGTGTAATGGATAGGAAAGGTGTATAGAAAAGAAAACACTTAACGAAACATTTCTTTCTCTCAAATATTCTTCTTGTTATTTTGATTTTTTTTTCTTTGTTGTCCATAAACATGTACCATACTAATTTTCTTCCAAAAAGTGGTATTATAGCTTGTTTTTTATTGTTTGACATGACCAATATAAACTTCTCAATTCAATGTCCTCGTTTGATAAAGAACAATTATGAAATTTGATGTATTTATGTGAAAGCTTGTCTAGGTTTTCAAGATGTGTGAGAAATAGTTGAAAAGGGTTTTGAGGAGCCTATGAGAAGAGTAACGTTGACTTCAGAGATAGTGGTCAATGCAACAATCACCAAATAAACATGGAAAGTTTTGCATCAATCAAACCAAGAAGCTAACAATCCAAGAAGCTAACAATGTCATAAAGGTATGCCTACAAAAGTTATGAGGTGACTTTGAAAAGCTATATATACTTGAATCAGAGAGTATTTCAAATTACTTTGTTAGAATATTAGCTATTTACAATTAAATGAAGAGATATGAGAAGTAGATGGAGGAAACACGCGTGGTAGAAAAGATTTTACACTCGCTGCAAAAGAAGTTTCATTATGTGGTAGTTGCGATAGAAGAATTGCAAAATTTGGACTTTTTAACAATTTAATGAATCATAGAAAAATTATAAGCCTTTGAAGAAATAGTCAATGACATTTAAGATGATACGGGTGCACAAGCACATGGCTGAATTGAAAGAAATCAACTTGGATATATGACATGTGTATAAAAAATAAATATATTAATTTAGCATACCTGTTAATATAGAAGAGCCATCAAGAACTATGCAGCACCAAAGAGGTACATCGAGAGCTTCAACAACAAATAGGTATTTAACACCCCAATCTTTTTATTTATTAAGTTTTAAAGATTCAATGAATTTTCAATGTAAAAAAGTGTTTTGATTTCACGTAAAAAAAAAAAAAAAGCGATGGAATTAGCCAATAATGGGACTGGTGCCTAGTAATGAGTAAAGGAATTAGCTTCCCAATAATGAGACTAGTACTCGAAATTGAGCAAAGAAATTAGCTTCCAGGTAGTGGGATTAATGCTGATAAAGGATAGAAAAACTAGTTATCCAGTAATGGAACTAGTGTCTAGGAAATGGGTATGGAGATTTAACTACCTAGTTATGGGTCATTTTTAGAAATGGAAAATGAAAGTAAACACCCAAAAAGGGGTGATAGTATACCCGAAAATGGGTTAGTAATATTGGGTCAAGAATAACTTGAATTTATAATGTGCTAGTTAAGATGAATTGATTTGTAAAAGAAATTGTGGATGATGACATGATATAATTGAAATGTAATGTTAAAATTGTTTATCTTGTTTGATTAACCTGTTAAGTAACTTTATCTCATTATGTGATACGATAAACTGAATTTCAGGTACCGTGCAACCACAAACAGATTAATAGATACTTAAGATTCTTTTTGTTAAATTAAATGAATATGTAAACTATATCTCTTTTATAATGTAAATCTAGCATATAATAACGAGAATCCTTATGCTTACCAAACTATTTAAATTAGAATATGTTAAAAGACATTTATGACATTATAGTCCTTTTGTTGTGATAGAATTATAAATGTATGTGATTTATCTATGTTATAAAGTGCATATTGGTATACTTGTAATAAAAGAATTATGATGGTGGAAAAGTTGAAGGATGAGAATTAGAGGTATCCTAATCCATTAATGTGATAAGTCCAGGATGATTGAATAATATTTAAGTTATGATTTGATGATTATTGAAGAGATACAAGTTCTAGTCGATAACATGGGATCTCCTAGTGTAAAAGAGACTCTATCAAAATTTCAGTAGATTTTCATAATTAGAAATGTAAATTCTTGAATATAAAAATAAAATAAAATTCACCTATTAAATAGAATAATTATAAGGGAATTACGTGGAAATTGTGTCAAAATATTGGGGTTGTTACATTCTCTCTCTCTCTAAAGGGAAAAAAAGCTTAAAAAAACTTTTCTTATCGAATATAACTATTGACACCAAGATCAACGAGTTTCATCGTCGAAAAGTGGATGTTTGTCAACCTTCACTCTATACCCGTCGTAAACGAGCAAGTCTCTCTCTCCTATCTCAAAGTCAATGACTAAATGCAAGACCAATGAAGTTTTGGATCAAACTATTCAATCTTCAAACTTAAAGGACCAAAAATGCTTTTTTGTGAAAACTCCAAAGAGCAAATTTGTGGAAAAGGCACTGACACACAATTGTTTTTTTTTTTTTTTAAATGGCCTCTTGGTTGTTTTTTTAGACAATTTCATTCCTTTTATTTCCAATTATTTACAAACAATATAATCAAATTATTTCCTGTAACATTTAGCATTAAAATAATTGTGGGATTTTTCTTACATTAAATCAACTAGGAAACAAATCTTCAATCTCAATTCTCAATCAATACAACATTGAAGTATCCAATTAAAAAGAAAGAAAATTCAAAGACCAAAAGAAAAAAACCCGAGTTGTTTTTTCTTTTAAAATGGCCTCCTAGTTGTTTTTTTAGACAATTTCATTCCTTTTATTTCCAATTATTTACAAATAATATAATCAAATTATTTCTTGTAAAATTTAGCATTAAGACAATTGTGGGATTTTTTTTAGATCAAGTCAACTATGAAACAAATCATCAATCTTAATTCTCAATCAATATAACATTAAAGTATCCAATTAAAAAGAATGACAATTCAAAGACCAAAAGAGAAAAAAATAATCAAAGTTAACACCTTTTTTTATATATAAAGAAGGTTGTTATTGTTCATTACTTTTAAATTTGATCATTTTACAATCAATTTTTTTTTCTTGTAAATAACTATATTGATTTTTTTTTCATGAAATTAAAAACTATCCCGATATCAGAATGGTTTTAAAAACTTGCGACAATAATATAAAAAAAAATAAGCACAACATTAAATTAGAAAATTCAAAAGATAAAAAGGAAAAAAAAATTGATATAAAAAGATTAAAATTAAAAATTAAAAATAATATTTTAATTTTCTCATAATCAGCAGTGAATTATTGAAACTCTTTCAGTTTTTTTTTTTTTCCAATGTTAATATTAATGTTGTGATTGAGATTTCCACGTGTAATTAACTATAGCAACAATTTCTGTCTTATCATGTAGAACATATCACAAACTGAAAGGGTGCTAAAGAGTAAACGACAACTCTTTCACCTCACTTAACGTCAGCAAAATAAAAGCTGTCAATTAGAAGCAGCTTTGCATGACATTTTCACTCGATGAAGTTAAACGGAGAGTCTAGAATATCATTGTTTAAAGTATTTTTTAACGTCAGTAAAATATGAATATTATTTTTTAAATTATTTTTAATATTAACATATTTAAAAATTTTCAAAATTTAGCCGATCCTATTTTAAAACACAATATCAAACAGAGGCTTACTCTACACGCCTCACCCCCTCCTCTCAGTTCTACAACGATGGCAAGTATGATGATTGATGACACTGCAGCAACAACGCACAGAAAAGGAAAAAATAAATAAAAAAACAAACGGTAATAAAAAATAAAAATAAAGATGGTTTAAATAGGTGGTATTGTTTGGAAATCATGTTTCTTTAAAATTAATATTTTTATTTAAAATTAATTTTTTATATTTTCATATTATTTTAATATACTACATTAAAAATAATTTCAAAAAAAAAAAAATTATTTTAATATTTATTTTTAAAAAATCACTTTCTAACCTTAATAGGGAGAAACTCTCAAACACCCTAAAGCTAAACAGCAAATGGTTCTCTACAGTAGCGAGCATATGGATTCAGTGCACCAGCGGTTCTCTCTACACCTTCTCCATCTACGACCAATCAACACTCGACACCGTATCTGTTTTTAAGGATATCGGTGCCAACTGCGGAGTCCTCTTACACCTCTGCCACGTCCTGGAATCAAACCAGAGTTCGTGGTGGGCCATGGGTTGTTCTCTTGGCTGGCGCGATTCAGTGTTTCGCGGGCTCTTTTTCTACGGGGGCTGCTGTTACTGGTTTGATTCCTCGACCGCCGGTTGCGGCGATGTGTCTGTTCGTGTTTGTAGCCGCACATGCCCAGAGTTTCTTTAACACCGCTGGTGTTGTCACTTCTGTAAGGAATTTCCGTCACTTTAGTGGCATTGCCGTTGCAATCATGAAGGTAATTAAGCTACAATTAATTTCCACTAACTGTTTCATTTCTAGACATGGAAAACAGAGACTGACTTAGTCTCCATCCGTAAAACCAAAACATAACCACAGAGTTCGATTTTTCTTCTGGTTTTTGGTTATTGTTTGCAGGGATTTCTTGGTTTGAGCGGGGCAATACTAATTCAGGCATACCAAACCATATCCAACAGCAAATCCAGCTGGTATCTCTTGATGATGGCAATGTCGACAAGAACCAACGAATCTACGAGGTTGATGAAGGGGATATTGAGAAGAAATATCTTGATAGTTTGTCGTTGATTGTTGCAGCTTATCTTATGAGTGTTATAGAATTGGAAGACTTGTTTGGTTTCCAGTTGTTAGGGCGTCTAATTTCCTTTGTCCTGCTCTTGGTGTTGCTTGGTTTCGCCTCTTTTCCTTGCCATTAAAGCTTCAAGAAAGAGTTCTCGTGTAATGGATGAGTCTAGACTGCTTGTCAGAGAAGACAGAATTGCTTATCGTCGGTTGCCTAACGACAATGAAGTTGATTTGGATACCAATGAACAAGACCAGAATCTTTTGCAAGCTGTGCGAACTGTGGATTTTTGGATTTTGCTTCTTGCCATGGCCTGTGGTATGGGTTCAGGACTTGCCAGAATATAGTTTTGATTCAGTAGCAAGTTCAATGATTTCTTGATAACCATTCGCATTTTCCCAATGAAATAATTCATATAAATCTATTTCTTTAGTTTTACTTATAGAATATAATATCAAGAAATGTAAAATCTTATCCTAAGTAATATATATATCCATTCAGTTTTTTAGTTAAATAATTTCATATTCCTACTATATGAAACATTATCCTGGCCTCATTACAAACACGTGTCTTAATTTATATACCTCCATTTGTGTAGATATTTTCTTAACGTATTAAATAAATATTTAATAGCCACATGTTATGTGGTTTTAAACCATTATATATATATATATATATATATGATCACAACACCTTTTGATCGTTTGTATTATATTACAATTACAATTACATTATAAAATAAGCTAAAATTATAATTATATTATTATTATTATTGTTATAAAATAAACTAAAAGATAACAGCCTTTTCCTATAGCCTTTTTACTGTTTTCCTATACCTGAAGAAATAGTGGATTGCACATTAGGAAAATTGTGCATTTTTCGTTGTTACTTGAGCGCGAAAAGTACATTTTGATTTCTGATTTTTTTTTTCCATTAACTTGGTCCCCGTCGTTTTATGCTTTTATTTTAGGTCCTCAAATTTCGTTTTCATCACATTACAATCTTTGTATTATGAGAGATGAGAAAGAAAGCCCTTGAAAATACAAAGGAGAAAAAGAGTTTTTGGCTAGCCATATTTCAACCACAAAAAAACTAATTTTAGTATTAATGAATTCATCTTGAAAATTTAATGAAAGTGATTCTACTCTCTGATCATGCCAAAAAAATAATCAAGATTAGGACATGCAAAGAGTTTTTTATTATGTTGATTTAAGATGTTTTGAGGTTGATAATGGGGTTATTGGGGTTCTTAAGATGTTATTGGGTGTTTAATGAACAAACTCAAATCTTAATTTTTAGACACCAAAAATTACAGGAAAAAATTCAAGTGGATGTTACATTGTCTTTTTAAAAGTACAACATGTCATTTATTGTATTTAAAAAAAAAAAAAACCAAACATGTGGCCCTGTCCTTTCAAGCCCATGTATGCGTAACTCTTTTTTTTTTGGACCATGTACAAGGACTAAGGGTGTGTTTAGTATTGTGGTTGCTGTTGTGGTTGTGGTTTGAAAAAAGTTATTTTTTATAAAAAGTACTTTTAGTTGAGGTTGGTTTGGAAAAATATATGTTTGGTTAAAACTGTGGTTGAAATTG
The DNA here is from genome assembly GCA_964019445.1 of Populus tremula. Classification (NCBI taxonomy): domain Eukaryota; kingdom Viridiplantae; phylum Streptophyta; class Magnoliopsida; order Malpighiales; family Salicaceae; genus Populus; species Populus tremula. The sequence goes on from CAXHTJ010000004.1 coordinate 8,029,080, forward strand.
AGGTTGAACAAAAAGTAGTTTAATGTGTTTGGTTAAAAAAATGCTTTTCAAATTGAGATTATAAAATAATTAAAAAATATTTTTAATTTAAACATTGTAGATTTAACTACTATTATTACATCATGAAATAAATAATATTGATAACAAATATTTAAAAATTATTCCATTAAACTAAATGCAATGTCATCACATACAAAATCTATCCAACAATGATTATATTTTTCATGGTTTCTTAAGCATGCAATAACAAAAATTGAATTTTTTGTTACGTCATCAAGCGATATCTTTCTAATTTTTTGAATAAAACACAATTAAAATAAAAATAAAAACTGAATTTTTTTAACTGGGTCGGACCCGACAAGAACATAATTGGAATTGCGATCAAATTTCACAAATGCTACGTCATCATGCGATATCCTTCTAATTTATGTAGTGTTATAAATAATATTAAATACTAGTTTTTCGAGTAAAACTCAATTTTTTTAAGAAAAAATTTACAATTTCATTACGTACAAAAATCATTCGACAAGAACTATAGTTTTCATGTTTTTTTGAGTGTGCAATAAAATTAGGTAAAATATTATCAGGAATAAAATTGATATTACAGTACGAGTAAATTTAATTCACCTTAAACTATTTTTTTAACAAAAAAAAAATATTGTTCACGTTCATGTGAATAATGCGAGTGAAATCAATTAATTGCACTGGTTTTTTAGGAGGAAAAAAAAAACTTTCATGTGAGCAGTGCAAGTGAATGCACTGTTTTTAAAAAAAAAAAGAGTTATTGTTCACGTTGGTGAACAGTGCTACAGTGGAGCCATGCTCCACTGTTGGTGTTGATGTCTAGACCAGAAGCATTTTGCTGCTTCTCGAAAACCTGTGGCACACCACAGTTATAAGTGGGTCCTATAAAAAAAATTGTTGTTTTAATTTTACCAAACGTTAAATGTTGTGGCTGCGGGTGAACCTCACCCGCAGCCACAATTCTTCTAGTAGACCAGGCTTGCCTAGCCTTTTCAAAAAATGGACCTAGAAATATTATTATTTGTTATTGATTTTCATTTGTGTTATTAAAAGTAATAAACTGCGTAAACCTAAAAAATATTATTATAATCAAACTGCAAGCATTAAAGGGCACCAAATGATTGATTCTTGAGTCAATATAATTTATAGGTTCATTTTATGTCAATAAATTTGTAAGTTAAATTCCTTTATATGTTGATTTATATATGTTTTATATGTATTTGTAGAAATTAAATTAGAGAACAACAATCTCAAAATAATTTTATTTTATTTTTCCTATTTTATGCATGTCCAATCTGGTTATATATATATATAAAAGAAAGAACACAACTAATATTTGGAGATAATTCTCCTTCGGTTTACATATTTCTCACATCTACACCCTTTTCTGGTTTGTTAACATATTTCTGGTTTGTGAGAAATATGTAAAGCAAAGGAGAATTATGTCCTTGATAAATTTATATGTATTAGTTGTATTCTTTCTTTATATATATATATATATATATATATATATATATATATATATATGTCCTTAGTTTTACGAACTAAGGGTCCAAATAAAAATAGAAGACAATAATACTTTCTTTTTGCCTTCAAGACGATCAATCAAATTGTCTTTCAAGGTATATATATATAAAAAACTACACTACAATCACCACATATACTTTTATTTTTATATACATATGCACGCATGTGCACATATGCATAACTTTATAGATAAAAGAAGAGTTTAAATTGCCTTTGTTAAGAATTGAACCTAACATTCTTATCTAAACAAGAATAACCATTACCCCTAGGCTACTATACATTCTTTATACATATTTTGTTCCACACACACACGTATATAATTTATGATTTGTTTTAATTAATTTTTATTCAAGTGTTCTTTTATTTTGAGATTATATAAGTGTGATGCACATCTAGAAATATTATAAAATTGATCCTATTATTGTGATAATAAATGTCTAAAACTAGTGTTAATAACATTGATTCACCAATTATCCTAATAGATCTCGTTGCCTCAATTGCCTTTACTAACTAACTCTATTCTTATACATGCTCAACATATAGAAAAACCTAAAGAGTTCAGGACTTTAAGAGATGACAATAAAAATTGTTATTCTACTTGACCACTTTGAGTCCTATATGGTTTTCCTACTAGAGGAGGCTCCAATTCTTAATGAAAAAGAATTGTATTTGACCGCTATTGATATGGTAAAAACATGGAAGCACTCAAACTTTATATGTAAGAATTTTATTCTTAATAGGGTGGACAACACTCTATATAACATACATAGTCCAATCAAAACTGCTGAAATATTGTGAGGGTCCTGGATAAGAAGTATAAGATTGATGATGTTGGCATAAAAATATTTATGGCTTTGATCATAACATGCAAGGACATTATGCTAAGGACTCTCATTATCATAAGTGGAAGAATACACAAGCCAATATGATTCAAAGTGTTGACAAAGATATAAAGCTTGTTGTAGTTGTGTTAGAAGTGAACTTGGTGAACAATCCTAAAGATTGGTGAGTTGATATTGGAGTCACTTATCTTACATGTTCTAATAGGAAGAGTTTTTCTAAGTATATAGCAATTGGTGATCAAAAGTAATTGTTTATGGGTAACTTTTTTATGTGCAAGATCCTAATATATGGAAATATGGTGTTAAAATGACATATAAGAAAGAGGTGACTCTAAACAATATGGTTTATGCCTATGATATTCAAAAGAATCTTATTCTTGTCTCACTTTTATCAATGATTGTATAAGATATTGTTATGTATATTTGCTAAGAAGCAAATAAGAGGCATTGAAAGTATTCAAATAGTTAAAAACGAGGTTGAAAACAAATTTAGTAAAAATATGAAGGTGGTAATAAGTGATAGACGTGGAAAATATGATTAATTTTTTAATGAATTTTGTTTTGAGCATGGCCTTATCCATCAAACTGAGGCTTGTTATACACTACAAAAAATGGTATTGCTAAACGTAAGAACTAAACGCTGAAAGAAATAGTAAATTCTATATTGATAAGTTTAAAACTACCTCAAAACTTATAAGAAATGCTATTTTATCAGTAAATCATATTATGAATAAAATACTCCTTAAAAAAATTAGATAAGACACCATATGAATCATAGAAGGGTAGAAGATTATCATTTAAATATATGAAAGAGTGGGGACGTCAAGCCAAAGTCATGGTTCCTCTATTAAATAAAGTCAAAATAGGACCTAAAACTATTGATTACATATTCATAAGATATGCTAACAAGAGTTTCGCTCATTCTTTTCTTATACATAAGTCAAATAATTTATATATTCTTATTAATATAATAATTGAATCTAGAAATGCGTCATTTTAAAAAAATATTTTTCTTGAAAAAATGTATAAGAAAAAAATGCTACTAAGAGACCTAATAAGTCCACCAATAGTGATCCTTAAGAAGTTAAGGAGAAAGAAAAATCTAAAAGAAGTAAATCATTGAAGTGCGAATGGGTATTTAAGAGGAAGATAAAAGTTGATGGATTTATTCAAAGCTAAACTGGTAGTAAAGAGTTACAAGTAAAGGAAGGCTTGGACTATTTTGATACTTACTCACCAATTACAAGAATAATGTCAATTTATATATTAATCGTTATGGTTTTGCTTAACAATCTTGAGATTTACTAAATTGATGTTAAAATTGCTTTCGTGTATGAGGTCTTAGATGAAGAAATATATATGGAACAACCAGATGGATTTAAAGTACTAGGATATGAAATGCATGTTTGTAAGCTTATTAAATCTTTGTATGCTTTAAAACAAACACTAAAAATATGGCATGAAAAATTGACAACGTAATGCTATCAAATAGATTTCACATTAATGAATATTATAAATGTGTTTAAGTAAAAAAAATATAAATATAACATATATCATTGTTTGTATATACATTAATGATATACTAATCCTGGATGGTAATACTAATATCATTAAGACTATTAAAAAAATACTAATTAGTAAGTTTGTTATAAAAGATACGAGTGTACCATATGTGATTTTAGGAGTTAGAATTTCTAAAATACATGATGGCTTAATATCATCTCAATATCATTATATTGATAAGATTATTGACAAATTTGATAAAAAAATAAGAACAATATAGATAAAAAATCAATTGATGTAAATCAACATCTATAAAAAAAAATATTGGTAATAAATATCTTAAGTAAAATACTCATGTATCATTAAAAGTTTTATGTATCCCATGAATTACACCAGACCAAACATAACATATACCTTTAATAAATTGAGTGCATATAAGTAACCCTAAAAAAGATTATTGGAAGGCCATTATAAACATTCTTGGATATTTGAGATACACCTTAAAATATAAAGCTATATTGCACAAGATATTCAATTGTACTTAAATGGTAATTGAAATATCTTATTCTAAAAAATCAAAATCTATAAATAGATTTATCTTTACCATTAATAAAGTTACAATATCTTATAAATCCTAAACAAACATGTATAACTAGATCCATTATGGATTCTAAGTTTATAGTTGGAACAGATGCAAAATGGCTTCGAAACTTTTTAAAAGATATATCAAGTTAGCCAAAATCTATGCTTATATATACATTGCGATAGTCAATACTGGTCAAAATATTATGTGTAATGGTGAATCTCAACACTTTTTTCAAAGATATAATATCGTATAATAGTTATTCTCAAATTGAATTATCTTTATTAATTACATAAAATTAAAGGATAACATCATGGATCCATTTATAAAAGACTTGACAAGAGAGTGAGTTAATAAATTACCAAGAAGAATGAGACTAAAGTCTATATCTAAAGAATTCACAAGATGTCAACTCAACCTAATTGATTAAAGATCCCAAATTTATGTTCAAAAGGAGAACCATGTCTTGTATCAGTTTAATAGTAGCGTTCTTATCCATTATTATGATGAATAATATTGCATGAGGTGAAAACTAGAATAAGTTAAGCTTTTAATGATTCTTCTAGCTTGATAAATTTAAATGGAGTATTGTAGGATACTCTTAATAAAAAATCACATCTATGAATTTGAAATTAAATCACTTCTATAAGAATTGAAAATCCTAAATTCTTTAAAACACTCATAGAAACCAGGATATGTTTGAGATTAAACTGAACACAACTGTGAAAACTAAAATTATACAAATAAGAATCATGTGATTTTTATTGTCTAGATATACATGAAAGGCTAAATAGTTTAAGAAATTATGGTCATTGCTTAGCTGAGTAAATTCGATAGTTTTCAATAGAAAATATTCAAAGTAAAAAATTACCTCACCCAAAACAAATAATTTTCATTGTTATTCTTTCTTGTGTCTACTTCATGGTTTATTTTGATCAAATGAAATTCATATTAAATATTGTTAGGGTGAGTGATAAATTGAATTTTAAATAGATTTGTATCTTTTTGAAACAATATTAGTGTATGTTAAAATAAATAAATAAATAATTTTATTTTCAAATGATAAAACTATAATAAATTGTTAGAATGTGTATTAAAGTTGAATTCTTTTTTATGTTGATTCATATATGTTTTATATGTATTTATAAAAACCTAATCAATCACATCTCATATAAGGTAATTCATTATCCGATATAGTAAGTTTTTAAAATTTTATTTGTACTTCTAAATACATAATGTCATTATCATTGGAACTAGCATGATTTTAGTTGTATATATTATTGAATAAACTAAAAGATATGGAAAGAGAAACAATGTCAATCATTATATATGCAGACTTAGTTGTATTATGGATTGCGTTGTTCATATAAATAATTGTTTTTATTTTGATCATTTAACTTTATTTCTTTGCAATCTTGTCCTTCCAAGTTATGTTAGCATATTTTTGTGTGTTGAGAGTTTTTTCTTTTTCAAGTTGTCACATATGCGAAATATGAAATATTCAAGAATATTTCAACACTAAATTAAAGATCAAATTTATCAAATAGAATCTAAGGTTGTAGTTAAGAAAATAAACTTAAAGAATTATGACCAATATAAATAATAAAACAAAACAGACCCCATTTTTATTTTAACATGGAAAACTTCAAATTGATCCTTGAAGTGTTGGTTTATGTATTTTTTATCCATGTTATTTTAAGCATTTTATATTTCAATCCAAAATTTTATTTTTCACGTTTAATCCTTACATGTTGAGAAAGGAGAGAAAATCATAAAAAAAAAATTAAAAAGAGAGAAAGTGTTAACAACTCTTTCTTTTATATTTTAGTTCATGATTTTTTTTATTAAGTGTAAACACTATTTTTTATTTTTTATTAAAAAAATCATGATACTCGAAAATATATCTATAATGTCGATACCTTCTGCTTTAACATTAGAAAATTAACCTACCTGGAACGGCACTATTTATAAAACTAGTACATTAATTCCAAAAAGTTAAAAAAAAATGAATGTTGAATTTGATGGGAGAGTATATAAGCATATTGTAACTTGACCTTAGCTTATGTATAATGCTGAATTTTCTCTTATATCTAAGGATGGTTAGCTAATTTATTATAATTTATGGATTTGAATTTCTAACATACATTAATTTTAGTATTTATAGTAGTGATATATATATATATATATATATGAAAAAAGAGATAAAGAGCAAACTATGATATAGACGGAGTGATATTTTTTAGGAGTGATGTACTTTCTTAAAAAGTAGCACACTAGCAAGGGGTTTGTGAAAATTCAAAATATTAAAAAATAATTATTTATCTTATATAATGACAAATATTTAAAATAATGTTTTTTAAATAAAACCCATTTAACTAAAAATAATAATAAATGATTTCAAATACATTTTCATAAGGGTAGTTTGATGAAAATCTAGTTTTTTTTATTACTCATGTGCAAATAACATATCAATATGTTAGTTTAGATGAATTTTTTTTTTAAATACATATTAAAGATAGTGTGTGTATACAAAGTTGAATAAATGAGAAGTGATTGGAACATGATACAAATCACGTTTTTAAAAGTTTTGATTTTGTTTTTGTTTAAAATAATTTTTTTTTATATTTTAAGATTGTTTTAATGTGTTGATGTCAAAAATAATTTTTAAAAAATAAAAAAAAATTATTTTGATGTATTTCTAAACAAAAAATACTTTAAACTGCAAACACTATTATAATCCCAAACAGGCCCTAAATGTGAATATTGATGTGAATTTTTTTTTTAACTAATTTGTGATAACAAAACCAATCACAAAGTGCCATATGTTTAACCTTTTAGTAAAATTTCTCATTGTTATAACAAAAACAATTCTTGTTATAACCTGTAGATTAAGCCCTTTATTTTTAAGTGTAAACCAAGAAGAAAATTTTATCAATGTACATGAATTTAATTAAATTTGTATTTACACTTTCATAGCCTTTCACTCAAGTCAAAAATATTAAAATAAACTAAAAGGGTTCCAATTTTTACTGTAATTTTATTATTTTGCACCTATACTCATTGTTGCTATGGTTTGGAATAATGAAATAACGATTTTGCCCCTATAAACATAACATAATTACTAATTAGCCTTGGCAACAAGGGTATGATAGTCTTTTTATGTTATTATTTACATAGTAAATTACTTATATGCCCTTACAGAAAAAAATTGAAACACTAGCATGTATGACACTTTCGACCTTTTCTTTTTAGTTACAAAGTAAAATAACCACAATGCTCTTTGATCATAATCATTTTATATATATATATAAACAACCACCCTTAAATAATATGAAAAAATGAAAATTAGATATGCTAAGATACATTGCAAGTAACCCTTAAAATGAAAGACCATAGTGAGCCAAGTCTTCTAAATGTTAATCAATAACAAAATTGAATTCATGCATGGGAAGAAAATCGAAAAGCTCAAGTCAGCCTACCACAAAATGAAGGAAATCGAAACACTCATATCCCGAACAACCAGAAAGAAAAACACTCATGAATTGGTTCCTCTCGTTGGTGGTGCTTTTTCACCCTATAACCTTACTTTTTTTTTTTGAATTAGCACCGGGTATCCGGGTCGAAACCCGACTAATCCCGGGGGTGCACAGGTCCTCGGCAAGAAGTTTTCCGCAAATGCACCACGGTTAAATCAAGGGCTTCGTCCAAGTCCGATGGGCCCAAGAAATTGTTTGCACCATGCGGATTCGAACCTGAGACCTGGACAGGAGCAAACTGCCAGGCCCCAGCTCTTACCCGCTAGGCCAATCCCTTGGGGTTTATAACCTTGCTTTGCTATTGGTTAAAAAACATTATGCTTACAAATGTTTCAAGTAATTAATTAATACTTGGTTAAATTCTATTAATATGTTTTTTAAAATATAAAATGATTAATAAGGAAATTCCACATGCTACAAATAATTTATTTATATTTTATTAACAAACACTAAGTTATGTTGCTGTAGCATTTTACTTTTCATCCTCTCAAAAATCACCATAGACTGGAATAATCAATTTTTTTTAAATTTTTAACTTGATATTTGAACTCTTTTTTTTTTATAATTGAGCTCTTCTAAGCCTAAATTAGCACCCAATTGTATTTTTTTAAAAAGAAAATATTGAATTGAAAGATACAAGACTAAAGTGTAAAGGACGGGTAAAATAAATGGTGTCTTACAATTCATTTGAAAAGTTCATTTTAGTCTCCCTTCTTTTTTAGCTATTAAATGACCAGTCCCTTTAGTCTCTTGAAATTCAATTTTAGTGCTAAACTTCATTTCTCTTATTTTTTAATTTTTTTTTTTACAAGAGAAGAGAAGGAGGCTTACTAGATTCTGGTGTAAAGATAGAAAGTCATCATGATGACTATTCCAACCACAAAAATAATTGACTTTGATGTCAGTAGGTTATAGTTTATTATAGAAGTTTAACTTATGTGTTTTTTTTTTCTTCTCCTTGCTCGAGGAGATAGATCTGGCTGAGAGAATAATTCTAGCTCCAGGTGGATTTTGGCCTTTTGAGCTGTGTTTTGAATTTTTTCTGGCCATAGATAGGTTTGTCAAAGTGTTTAGGGTGTTTGGGGTCAAAATTGAGTTGGAAAATGAGTTTAAATTGAACAAAACTAAATACTTTATTTTATGATGATCCTTGATCGCCGAAATCTACAGAAAGCAAACGACGTATTATTTGTTGTCTTTAAAAAAAAAGAGGGATGGATGATAAGTCGTACACCGCTTTAAAAATTAAAAAATAAAGCGGGCCCAAGCTTGTGGGCTGTCTAGAAGTCACATGTGTCTGTGCTTTTTTTTAATGCTTAGGCCTACTCGGATGTGCTTTATATATATATATATATATATATTTGGTTTTACAAAATTGATAAAACAAACCATTGATCCAAGTGGGTTTCACAAGTCAACCCAAGTGAATTAAATATTTTTTTATTTTAATATTGAATTAAAATATCATTCACTTCAATATTAAAATCTATTTTTTAAAAAATATACATTACCAATACCTACCTAGAAATTTATTTTACGCTCAAGAAGTTTTTTTGGCGCCATGTGCTAGTGCCTTCTAAATATTACATGTTATATGTGTTCATGCATTGCAGTAATCCAACAAAATGATTGGACCCTTGAGATGTATGTTTTTTTTATGATAACAAATTAACTGTAGCTCTGAGCTAACATCGATCTAATCAACCTCAAATCAAACCAGGTTAAGAAGATAGTCCAAGAGAGAAAAAGCAAACTAAGGCAGTACGACATAGGATTAGCATTTGTTCAAATGATTCAGTTTGGACCAAAATAATTCAATTAAACTGAATTTATTTTTCAAAATTTTGAACCGAATGAAAGAACTAAATCTATCAGTTGGATTTGTTTTTATATTTGTTAAAACTACATAAGTTCAATTTGAATTTATAAACCTTTAGAGGTTTTTTTTTAATCAGACTTTGATGTAATAAGCCTTGTGTATTTTTAGGCATGATCAAATCAGGTGAATTTTTTTTTTAAAAAAATTTGAATTTAAAATTGAATAAAATATATTTTAAATTTTTTATTGAAATTATTTTTTAAAAAATTGTTCAATTCAGTTACTCTCAAATCAGTTTTGACAAGTGTTCTAATTAATTCAATTTTTTTTAAGATTAATGTAGGGGTTTGAGTTAGCTTGCGCGTACCTCGACTAATCCCGCAAGCTCTGAAGTTAACGACTATATAAGTCTCTAGTGACCCTGAGATTTGTAGGACTTGAATCAATGATCTCTAGAGAGCAAATCCAGAACTTAATTAATTAAGCTACATCCATCAGAGTTATTAATTCTATTAATTTAGTTGACCTTGTGCAGTACCGTAATAAAACCTGGCATGATGCCAACCTTTGCAAGCTTGGAGAGGAGACAACACTATATATAAGCTAAATCAAATCAAATCAGGATAAGGTAAAAAAAATAGCTGATAAAAACTAATAAATTTTTGTTGTAACTAGATAGGTGGTTCGTGTTATACTATTGGATGAGTTAAATTTTATCTAACATAAAAAAAAATGGAATGTTCATGTAATGCCACTGTTTTTTAACAAGCAAGAAAAATATGAGACTTCATTCATTAACTTGACTAAGTTTAATAAACTCGATTAATTTAATAATATGATAAAAAAAAACATCAATAGTAAATAAAGCAAAAAACTTTTTTTTGGCAATAATTAACTATAAACAATAAGTTGCTAATATCATACTCAAGATGAGAAGAAAAAAAAAGCTATTGAAGACTCACCGTCATTTTGCTATAGACACTACCCCATCACTAGAAAGAGCAATTCTAATGCCACCGTGAAAAGCTGCATAACGACATCGAAAGAGGCTATACGCGGCGTGAGAGCAATGATCTAAAAAGCAAACCAAACAAAGTATTATAAAGTGAGCATCTTATGCTTATATTTAATTAATTTTAAAACAAAATTTCTTTAAAAATACATAAATTTAACAAAGAATGATAAATAAAAAGACTCGAGATAACCTGAGTCATTTTCAAAATCAATAAAAAATCCTATAGGAAATAAAAACAAAAAATAATGGAGCTCATTCTCCAATTAAATAAATGTTTAAGGATGAAACTAAAAAAATATTGAGCTTTTAAAAGGGGGGAAACAAGCAAACCAGGATGGATGTCCTAAACCTAAATTAATATCTCAGACTCGCAACTCGTTAAATCCTAGAACCTAACTCAATTAAGAATTTCAATTCCCAACTAATTTAACGTAGAAGAATAAGACGACAAAAAAAATATCAATTTAAAAAGTTTATCAAAGTAAAGAAAATAACAATCAAAATAATAATAATAAATTATTATAGGAAAAAAAATTAAAGGAGGATTAAATCATAAAAAAATCAATTTTAAAAATGATCTTAAAAAAAAAAAAGCAACCAAGAGAATGAGAACCAAATCTAACATATTAAAAAATAAAAAGAAGATGAAATTGAAAAAAAATTCTAATTTTATAAATTATTTCAAAGAAAAAAAATAGTAATCAAAAGAACATGGACCGAATTTAAAAACAAAAAAAATTAAACAATTGCACATAAAAATCGAGGAGAAGAGAGAAAAAAAAAAAGGCCATCTACATCAAATTGAAGGTCCGTTGACCACACGCGCTGCCTACACATGAAGAGGTCATCAAGGAGATTCCAATACTGTTTCAAAAGCTCGTGTTTGGCCACTCGAAAAGTGCGACCATTACCCATGCGCTGATAAATGCATCAAACACATCAACCACTTTGTTTTTAATAAAATTTATGTTCATTAAATTACCAAATCACTCATAAAGGGAACTTGATAATTATAAAAAAAATATGATAGAAAGATGAAAACGCCACTTAATGAAGTTAAAAAATAATAATTTGATATTAAGAATAATATAGTTATTTAATTGTGTTTGAAGTAAAAATACAAAAACATCTCTAGATGCTGGTTTAAATTTTTTGTTTTTAAAAATAATTTAGTTATTTTATTGTGTGAACATAATGTACAAAAACCAATTTATTCCCTAGTAATATAATAATTACAAATGGATCAAATGAAAAAAAAACTTTATTATCCCAACTACAAGTTATTTGATTTTGTTATAAAAAGGTGAAATAGTAATTATATTATTTCAATCTGGAGCGTAAGTGTTTTACTGATATTTTTAGTTTTTATTTTATTTTAATTTTGTAATTATAATTTGTAATGATAAACCAGTATTAATTAGAAATTACCATCCCAACCCAGAATAAAATCAACCAAGCTAAAATTATCTTATCGAATATATATCATCATTCAAATACCTAAGAAATGAAGGATTTTTTTTTTAAAGAAAAAAACCCAAATTGAACACCCAATATAAGCCCTGGGTTAAAAAGGTAATAACCCTCCAACAGAAAAACACTCCCCCAAATTCGCAGGCTATTGTCCCTTCATTCTCCTTCTTCCTTCTCTCGACAGACACACTCCAACTTCACAATCACAAGTCCTTAGTCTCCCTAATTTTTTTTTCTTTTTCCACCTCCAATAATAAATATTAGGGCATTATTAAGCATTAAAAATCACAAACATAATTATAATAATACTAATTTAATTATTGGATGGATGATGGTTAGGACCTTAGGTCCTCCATCTCTCCCTCTCTCTGCAAACATCGAGGATCGTCTACATGTAATCCTACATTAACTAACATAAACCCTCTCGATCTCTCCCTCCTTAACCATGTCTCGGGAACAACCCTCGCCTTCACCGATCTCCCAAAACGACGCCCAAACTCCTCTAAACGACGACGCCCAAGCCCAATCCCAAACCCCGCCTGTTAACAGGAGCAATCGGCCGTCGCGAGCTTGTACAATAAGGGCGGCGGCGAGGCTGCAACAGCAGGCGGTGATCGAGCGGAAGCAGAAGCCGAAGAAGCAGGAACAGCAACAGCAGTTAGACAAGTCTTCGGTGCAGCAGAAAGAGCAATGCAGTGGTGGAAGTAGCAAGATCGTGACGCAGCTGGTGGCCCCTCCTGAGCCGGCACAGTTGCCGAGGTGGAGCCTCCGCTCCATGTGGGAATTAGCTTCAGTACTCCATTTTTTAAATGTAAGTTTTTTTTTTTTTTTTTGGTTTTGGGGCTTTGCTAATTTCTTGGAGACTTTGATTTGTTTAGAAAAAAAATATCATTAAAATTGTTGATGGTTCAGGTATTTAGGCATCTATTGAATATAACAGTGGAGTTCTCAGCTGAGGAGTTTGAGACAGCTTTGATTACACCTAATGATACTTTGGGGGATATTCATATGCCTTTGTTAAAGGTTTAGTGCTTGCTTTCCTTCCCTTTTCAACTTCAACAACTTTTTTTTTCTCCTTGCTTTGGATGGATGGATGGAACCTCTCGAGTTCTGCATCTTTAGAAGCTTAAGTTACAGCAAATGTTTTTTACTTTGCTGAGGGTCCAATGTTAGTTAGTAACATCAATTTATTTGTCTTTTTTTTTTCTTTTCATTTTCCACTGCTGCGAACAAAGTTGATTGTTGCACAATAGCATTTTCATTGGAGATTAAATACCTCAAACAAATAACTTTTTTTTTAATGTGTCAATTTGAGTATTGAATGCTGCTTTCTCATGTTTCTTCCATTATGGAACTGTACCTTTGAAGTATGTGGTTGGATGCGCAGTGTTTATTCTACAATAGAAAGAGAAATTGGAGTTTTGTGGGTTTTAGTTTAGGCTCTTGCTTCTATCTGTTAGGGACTGCTTGAGATCATATGTGCCACATGTTCAAGGCTTGTATAGGCTGATCTGGAATTATTACTTGTAGGAAGTTTGGTATCATTGGTCACCAGAGATATCACTGGATTTGGTATCCTCAACAACTTCTTGAATCTATGGATGTTTTGGGGCCCTCAAGTCAGACATGTCGAAAGATTTGTCATAGGTGTTGGAAATTCACTATAATTTCAAATAAGTTGCCTCCAGAAAGTTGCAAAACGTGATATGTAGGTGGAAACATGCCCAAATATTTTCTGGATAAATGGCTAGTCTTTTGTAGTCTAACAGGAAGAAGCAGTAATTTGTTTGCCCAACTTGAGTTCATGTGATGTTGCTGGTGTGCACCTTTAAAATCAGACTAGGGTTTTCTCAAGTTTGGTAGTAAAGTGATAACCCTGAATAGTTATTGTTTTTGGCTATCCCCACTGGAGGATAAATTATTCTCCACAGAGAAAGAGAGGGAAAAAAACATGATTAGCTATCATAATTTTGGAAGCAAATATGGTGTTTTACAACATAAAAGGTGCAAGATGACTTGGATCATATTTTGGATAGGGAATGGTACTATTAACCTACAATTTTTCATGCAGGAACTTCTTTTAAATTTAAACAATATTATCAATTTTGCGTCTTGATTTGAAATGACATCACAAGTTTCTGGACTTCCTATACTGATATCATCACCTATTTTGATGAAATCATTGATTTGGAGGTACTGTAATTCTCACTAATGCACAATTGACTTGCATGATTCTTAGGTATGCTGTAGCTTATTAGGGTTGCATATGCTGCTAGGTTAGGTCTTTTAGTTAATGCGGTTTCTCCCAGTGCTTTTTTTTTTTCTCACCACTGAAGTATAAATTGCTGCAGAAATAATTCCATTATCCATGCAGTTTTGAGCACTATATCTAGATGAACATTTTAAAATGGGAGATGCTTGAAAGAAGTTCTTTCATGTAGCTGTGATCTATGAAATTTTTGAGAATGTTTTTTGGTTCCCTTCAGTTTATCTTCATCTGTGACTTATGGATTGATTTCTAATTATCTACACAAATCTATGGTCTGGCTTTAGTTTGAATTCATGCTTGAGAGTTTCAAGGCAAAGGTTTTAAATCTTAGAAGTAGAGCAAACAAACATTTTGGATTTGTATTTAAGTTTTAGTTGGGAAGTATAGCATTTCACTTGTTGCTATTTTGCGTTGTAAAATCACATGCTTGAACTAATTGATATTTACTGAAGATAGGGCACCAAACCAATGTGTTACATATTTGTCATCATCCTTTTCTTTTCTTTGTTATATGTTGTGTATTTACTATTTTCTGATTGATATTGTATTTGTAACATGCATTTCCCTTTATAATGGATGTCTTCCCTGCAATGTAACACCTAGATTACATTACCCCAAAAACCAGATAGATGGGATATCAGCTTTCAATAAATGCTCTAATTTTCGCCTTAAATGGTAAAACCCAATTATGTATTGGCAGCAAACTATATGTGGTATTTTGTATGGTCATCTTATTTGACAATGGAAACTTATGGTTTGTTTTGATTGATATGATAAATTATGCTTGGAAAAGCTAACTGCTACTTAAATCAAATTGCATTCTGATGCAGTATTTGAGGTGCAACAGGATCATATTTATGCTTTTCCTGATGGAAAGCCAGCGTATATTACATTGATGTGCACTATCGCAACATTGATCTCTCATCGCTTTTGATTTATCTCATTTTAGGCAATCCCCCCTGTTACCAGAATGGCCCTTACACGAGATACTTGGGTTACTGTTTTGTGCAGAAAATTAAGAGACTGGTGGCACTGGGTAATTCACTATACTGTTTTTTAATTAATGTTGACAGTATTGAACAAGAAAAAAGGGGACCAGTGGGGGGGGATTTAGCTATTGTGAATATCATTTTAAGATGACTTTGGTGTCTTTGCAGGTTGCAGATGGGGAACTTCCCTTGGTTGCTTCACATGGGTGAGTAGATTTGCATTCCTGGATGCTCTTGAATCAAATGTTTTTAGATTCTGATTCGTGTTTTCACCTTAATGTTGTAGGGTGGAGGTTGAAGTGTATAAAACACTTGATCCTAGTGTCCGTGTGGTGATACTGAAAGCATTATGTGACATTCGTGTTGAGGTACTGTCACTGGCAGCAAAAATTTGTTGGATTCTTGGTTATTTTACTGCTGCTTGGTTCTCATTTTACTGTTCAAACTGGCAATACATGTCAACTGCAGCATTAAATTCATGTTAAGATTTGTTGATTGGATGGAGAACAGAGCATGATACCTTGATGGCCATTTTGACAGATAAATGAAATTTCTGGAGAATTTGACTCTCTAAGAACTTTTACCTTTGTTTTTGTACAACGTGACCACCAGTCCTTTTGGCATTTGTTTCATCTTGTAGTCCCTTCAGCTTGAATCAAATAGGTCCCAGCTCTTGTTTTATATGTCTTTGTTGTGCATAACTGAGCCCCTTATTTTTCTGTAGAGTAGTATATATGGTAGATAATTTACTTGGTATTCTTTTCATTTATCTCAATATTATTGTGTCCTGTATGCATGTACTTCACTATTCAAAATATTATTTGTTGCTATCAAATACTTTTTCATCACAAAGCATTGGCATCCTTGTAATGTCAGGAAAAGTTTCATCTCTTAAGTATTCCACATAATAATTTAGATGCAGTTCTCTATTATGTGTTCTACGCATCATTCTAGAAGTACCTTGTGTTTATTTATAATCATGTTAATCATTTCCATATAGAAGTATTTCCTTATTGCCAAACCTTCCATTAATCACGTAAGTAAGGAACACCTGCCACTGGTTATCTCCTTTTATCAAACTGAATTAGTTTGTGGCTTGCAATAAAATCTTGCTTTTGAAAGCTTTTGTTGGGATGTTTTACTAGAAATTATGATGGGGTTTGCCATTTGTTATTATTTTTTTCTCGGGATATTATTTTGTTTCTTTATTTGTCTTTGAACTTTTTGAACATCTTGGTTGCTTTGCACTAGTTTCTTTGGACTTTTTTTTCTATAACGATGAAATTGAATCTGGGTGATCTTTGGCAGCAAGAAGATATACGGAATTACATTGACAACTCCCTCAAGCATGGCATTCAACTTTCATTATTTCGCAAGGAACGTATTGGAGGTGATTCACAAGGAATTAATTACTGGTAATGGAGATAAGCTTCTAATGATGCATTTAATTTACTATGGTTGTGTTTGCTTATCAATTTTATAATGATTGAAATGATCAGCTGGATATTTTTATGTTATAACTAGAGATTTTTTCTTCTTTTTTTTTTCCTATTATTTTTGTAGTTTTTTTTGTCTTTTGTGTAGTGTAAGTTCTACAATTACAGTTTTGTTGTTGATGCAGGTATGAAGATGATCCGACAATTGGTCAAAGGTTATACCGGGAAATAAGAAAAACTGAGGTGAAGGCTAAAGCAAAGGCAAAGGGATCTCAAATCATCCCTAATGTGACATACCTGTGGGAGACAGTTGCAACTAATTTCGAAGAATTTCAAGATGTTTCCGTAAGTTACTTCAATGGCATGATTTTGTGTTTGTGCCTTGTTCAAGTACTGATGCAAGGTTGTCATGGTTTTTATAATATGAACTTTTCTATTTATTTCTACAAGCATTCATGGTAAATTCACGTTCATATCTCATTCCCTTTCTTTTTTTGTGTGGATGATAATGTGTTGTGAGATTATGTTTTAAATCTGTGATGTGCCTTGACATCCGTGGCAGTGTGCCTTCCTTGTAATATGTCTCCTCTATAGATTCTTTCTCCTGCAGTAATGATTATTGATGAAACAGAATTATTGATGATGAGAATGTGAGATATTAATCTAATAGAGGATTACTACGGTGAAGAACAAAAGAGAATTATTGTGCACAAAGAATGTCAGGTTGTATGATTCTGGGCCTTGTATAAGTTAGATATTATGATGCCCTCCCTGCTTCCTGTTAAATTTGACTGTAAAACAGAGTGGATTTTCCAATCAATTTCTATCCAAGTTGGTGAAAAAATGTATTCCAAGATTGTACATAAAGGGTTTGCTTGTATGTGCCCATTGACATATGTTAGTTGAAAATGGATT
This sequence comes from Populus tremula, assembly GCA_964019445.1. Lineage (NCBI taxonomy): Eukaryota > Viridiplantae > Streptophyta > Magnoliopsida > Malpighiales > Salicaceae > Populus > Populus tremula. Next base: position 8,047,008 of record CAXHTJ010000004.1, read on the forward strand.
GGGATGAGAGTTTCTTTAGGCTGCAGGAAGTCTATATAGATGTTTGAGCTGTGCATCAAAAAAATCATCTTAATAATGGATCCTTTTAGTGGCAGCTAAATTTTTGAGACTACCTATCATTCACAATGTAAAACGCATATCCAGGCAAGAGGTCTAGAAGCTAGATCCATTTTTTTCAACTGTAACTTCATGGCCAAATGCCAAACTGTGGTGATGTTGTCAAAGCTATCCTCTATGAGCCTTGACCCTCTCAAGTTCCATTTTTGGATTTCTCACTTGGTGGATTTTTATTTCATACCATTCTTTGTGCCACACTTTCCTTTTCTGGTCTCATCAGAGCAATTGTACTTGTAATGAGTACTTTTAATTTTTTGTGTGAGGGCTAGCCTTCTCTTCTACAATTTTATACTCAGCTGCCATTGCTGACAGTTCCTTTGATAGGTTTAAAAACCTGAAAAAACAAAGTAAAAATTAAGTTGGTATGATACACTAATTATGAACCAATCTTACTATCTCAAAATAGCTTTTTACCGATCTTGGGAGTTCAGTTGTTGACAGTGAAACTTCACAATGTTTAACAATTCCATACACTAACCTTTTAGTGCCAGTGGTATTCTAGTTGTGGTAAATACATTTGGTCCACCTGATGGTTTCTAACGTGGCCATTTGCTATATACTTTTGTGGGGGTATTGTTCCTCATTGAGGCTTTTTTAAACTGCTGCAGGAGAAGCTCTTTACTAGCAAAAATAGAACAGAGGCTTCGTTGGGGAAGAAATTAAAGAATGACATGCTCCCCGAGATTGAGAAGGTTTACAAGGTACTGAAAATTGCTTAGTGATTAACATGTTTTAGGTAATTGGATTTCATCTATCAAGAAAGAAATGTTATTTCTTTCTTGCCTCTAGGTATTCTTGATTGAAATCTGCTTTAAGTTCTCTTTTCCTAAAAAGAAATCATATTCAGGATTCCTTCTTTTATACTTGTGTTTGCTCAGAGGAAAGAGAGGTTGCTGAAAAAGCAACATAGGCAGGCTTTACTTCTTGATAATTTCTTGAACATAGATGGACTTGCACCAGGACGTTCACTCCGTGATAGAAAGCCTGTTACATATACTTTTGGTAAGCAAAGAAAACTTATGAAACATGCAGTAGCAATAGATTTAGTAGCTGTTGTAATTGATTACTCTCGACACCTGTTGTATTTTCCTATTACTATTTCTCTCAAAGTAGATTTTACCTATAATGCCTAGTCCTCTATGTTTACCATTCCAGGAGTTTTGTTTTTGGGAACTTGAGGGATGTTGAACAGAGAATTTATATTAACATTGGAAAGTAAACCGGGAAATCTACTTTTTGCAACTTATCCCTCTAATGTTCTTGTAATTCTAATTTGAATAAAACTTTCATATGTTACCTCAGTTTTGCTGAACTTTCAGACATCTGTTCTGGCTGATGAGCACTTCTAAATTAGGATGTGCTTTTATTATAGTAATAATTGTTCTCATACAACAATGGGCAATCTGATTGCTGTATCAAATATATTTTGCAGATGATTATGATCGGTCAATCAATGAGGCTATCAAAATAACAAAGTAAGCTACTGATCATGGACATTCATCATTTATTTGTTTCCTTCCCATGCTTGGAGGAATTCATTTTATCTTCAGCCATGGAATATCAATTTCTCTCTCATTCTTTACTTTTTTTAGGCGCAAACCACCATCCCCAGAACCTGTTCACAGAAGAGAAGGTTTTTCGAAACCTGAAGCTTCTACAAATGGTAAATGGAGTGGTCCTTCACATGCGTCGCAACATGGCACTTTCAGTGCTGCATCTCCTAATTCTCTTGATTATGATGACATGGATGAAGACCATAAATCTGAAGCTTTGGACCGGAGGTAATATAAGTTTCTGTCTTTCAGAACTTACAATGTTTCCTTGATCTTGCACATAAACTTATCATTGCATAATGGCTTGCAGCAATAGACGAAGACAGAGGCCTCAACGGTATTCAGCAAAAGAGTTTGTTGAGGCAGTTTCAGATAATGAGGCAGACTTTGACAGTGATGATGATATAGTTGGAGAAGCTGTCTATGATGATGAATACTTGAGGAAACGCAAGCAGAAGAGGTTGTCTAGCAGCTCCGAAGGGGATGAAGAGTATCAGTGGGATGATGAAAATGGTGAAGAGGAGGAGGAAGAAGAAGAAGAAGAGGGTTCCTTGAGTATCAGCGAGGATAGTGATGAGCCCCAAAAAATCAAGAAATTGCCAGGGCGTACACGCAGGGAAACAAAATTAAGGTCTGTTGATGAGATCCAGTCAGGTCTTAGACGCAGTAGAAGAGCCACCCGAAACCAGATTAATTACCGACAATATGAGCTGTCCGAGTCAGAAACAGAGTCAATAAAACACGAGAAATCAAATGCATCAGATGAGCATTCAGATGCAAGTGAGAATGCAGAATATTCAGCCAGAAGTCAAAGTGGAGATTCTGATGGCAATGATGATGAACAAAATATGAAAGTTGATCAGCCTGTTGAAGGTGACACCGTGACAGCACGGGAAGAGCAAAATCAGGCACCTGAGGAATCAAATAGCCCAGTCCAAGAAGAAGTTGAGGGTGTAAGAAAAAGACGTTTCCTTGATCTCAATGAACTTGCGCCAGGTTCTGGTTTTGATGATAGTCCAAACACAGTAATGAAAGATGAAGATAGAAATGATTTTTGAGGTTCCCTCTCTATTGGAAAAGAAGCTCAATGTACGATAGTAAAATGTTATTAAATTTTGTGATAAGCCTGTGGAGGAACTTACCGTCTGAGTTCTTCCATGGCATAAGGTAAGCAACAACCTTGATGCAATTCATTCAGGATTTGCAGCAAGGAGCAACTTGATGCTGAGAGTTCTGTAGATTAGGTAGAGTCATTTTTTAGCATGTCTACATTCATAGATGCCTGCAACGGGTCAATGAGAGTTCACTGGGGTTACTTATGCTATCCAATTAATGTACAATAACCTTAACTGATATTGTAGCTGAAAGATTTGGCTTTTAGATGTTCAGGCCCTATAGTTTAATCTTTCATGATCGTGGCTATGATCTGCCTCATGAACATTTTGGTTGGTTGTGTTGATAAAATGATCAGGTCAGGGCATTGTTTTCTGTATGTGATGGATCACCCTTGAAAGGTAATTATTGTATCACTTTCCAATTTAACATTTTTCCTACGTTGTAATTATCATCATTTTTGGATTTTAATGCTCAGATTTTTATGCTAGTTTGTCACACTAAAGTCTGACTCAATTAAACTATACTCTCTTGTGTGATGCAACTGCATGATTAGTGTTACGACCCCAAATGGATTTGTGGGTGCAGATTTTAATTTGAATTTCTGCTTGATTATAACCTCTGCACTGCAACCTAGGACCACAAAACGTCAAGGGGAATTAATACAAATACAACTGATGGTACTGCTAGTTCTAATTCATATTTTGGCATTTCGATGACTATTTTCTTGTGGTTGGGCAACATCTTCCGTGGCAGGGACCTCTGCTGCCTTGGTAGCTGCTTGAGCTTTTTTTTGCGGATGATTCTTTCTCATCATTTTCTGTAGCTTCTGCTGCTTCTTTTGCTTCCTCAAGAACTTGAATTAAGCGTGGAAGGCACTTCTCTGCATCATCCAAAGGGGACTTGGGCATGGGGTTCTCTGCAACATCTGCTGGTATGATCTTGGTCTCCTTCATTAAGCTTTCAACTTTATCAAGCAAAGGATGCTCTTCAAGTCTCAGGTAATTCCTTGAAAGCACTTCCAATGCCTCAAAAATGCAGTAAGAGAGCTCAATATGCTTGTCCATTCTTCCCCTTCTTGTCAGAGCAGGATCAAGCTTCTCCACGTAATTAGCAGTGAACACAATAAGCCTCTCTCCTCCACAAGCAGACCATAGCTCATCAATGAAATTCAACAACCCAGAAAGTGTCACTTTGCTGCTGCTCTCTTCATGTTCTTTGTGAATTTCTTTCTCCGTCTTCTCCCTGCCCTCATCTGGAGATTTCTCTTCTTTCTTAGTCCGCTGACCAGTCAGATCAAGCGAGCAATCTATGTCTTCAATCACTATGATGGAATTTCTAGTACTCTCAATCAAAGGCTTCCTAAGCTCGGTATTGTCTTTCACAGCTGTGAGCTCGAGATCATAAACATCATAGTTTAACAAGTTAGCCATTGCAGCAATCATGGTAGACTTTCCGGTCCCCGGTGGACCATAGAGAAGATACCCTCGCTTCCACGTCTTTCCAGTTCTGGCATAGAAATGCTTGCTCTTGCTGAAAGTCACCAGATCTTCTATAATCTCCTCCTTTGCAGGCTCCATGGCTAAAGTCTCGAATGTGGCAGGATGCTCAAACACTATATGGCTCCACGAGGTCTGCCTGTCGATTTGCCACTTGTTTCCAGAATCATTAGTGTAAAGCTTCCTCTATCTGTGTCCCCCTAATATCTTTCCCTTGCTGTATCGCATGCTTCAAGTAAGCCTCAGTTATGATCTCCCGGTACCGCTTATGAAACGACAGCCTTCAATACCATCTCTCTTGCTGAGGATACATGGACTGTGGTGGTGGCATCACTTTGCTCGAAACCCACCATACTTGTATACCCTGAAATTCATCTTTGACTCCCTCATATTCGTCCATACTAAGCACCAAGTTGCTGCAATCTTTTGCTATCTCGTCTCTTAGCGCACTTGGATGGGTTGATGCTGAGATATGCCTCAACAGCAGCATAGGCTTCACTTCTCTCGAGGCGATCTCCGGTGTTCTCATGGATTGATATCTTAATGTAAGGATAGAAAAAGCTCATGATTCTGTGTATGCTTGCCAAAGTAAAGGCGAACCTCATACGGGGCCCAAATGAACATGAAACTGGCAATGGTTGAACCCGTTGTTGCCTACACGTCGGCCATTGTTTGAGGTACAATCATGGTTTTTTCTTCTCTAGGGGCATGGTAAACCACTTTTGTGATCCTCGTTTTCTTGCTATCTATTGTGTTTCTGTAGGCTTGCTGCAATTCTCTTTCCGACGGGTTTGCATTTTGCAATCGCATCCCCTTGTGCAAAATGAGTGACGAGGACTAGAAAAATTAATAATAAAAAAAGGTAAAGAACGAGATATGATCTTTAGTTTTGCAAAAAGGGAAGCATTATGGAACATGCGTCGCTCAACTGGGATTTTTTTTTTCTTTGATGACCTTGGGTGTCCGGGCCAGCTTGCGCGCACCACAACTAATCCCAAGGTCTACTGAACATCCTGCAAGCCCAGTAAGCAGATAAGGCACCGCGGGGATGACATGCTGGTACTCTTGAGGTTCGAACCCAGGACGTTCGCAAAAACAAGCCTTGCAATTGACCAATGAGCTAGACCCTCAAGTGTCGCTCAACTGGGATTTTTTAATTTCAAAGGAAATGGACAATTGTGGACGGATTGCGAGGTCCTTTCTCAATTAGGTGTAGTGGGTTTTGTTTTTCCTTGCCTTTTCAATATTTGTTCAATTTAATTTAATTAACAGACATACGACCTTGTCATTTTCTCGGTGAAGTGCAAGAGAGTGAAAGAAACCGGCGAGTTTCAGTTCACTTTCTGACCACTTGGGACTTCATATGATGTGAATCCACGTATGATTCTCATTTGCCATGCCTTTGAGTAAACAACTCTCGGAAATGGTTGCATTGCAGTTTTGCAGACGGGGAAAAAGAGGGCAGGTTCTTATGATGTACAGAAGCAATGGGTCATCGCATAAGCTTTTTTTTTTTTAAACGTGATTGTTCGGACTAGTTTGTATATATCTCAATTTATTTCACGACCTTTAAAGTTAACAACTATTATAAACTTTTAATAGTCATTATATTAACAATTATAGAACTCATAATTGACTCAAATTTAAAACCGCAAGAAAATCTCATAAGCTTTTTACAATGAACAGTAAGTAGTTATCGATAGATCAAGTCATTGCAGTTTTGCTAGATTTTTCTTCTTTATGATTATTGTTTGAATTTAGAAGAGAATTGATTCTCATGCTGCTCCCCCATCCTGGACAAGTTCAATCATAAAAAAATGAAAAAAAATGTAGAATATTAGTACCAGGACTAAACACTAAAATATCCATAAAAGATGAGAAAATTGAGGGTATTTCCATTTACTAACACTTTTTTTTTTAAAAAAACAATATTGGCCAAATAATATAACTTTTTTTAAATAACACAACTTGATACATGTCGTGTGATTGAGAAATTTAATATGTTGTCGCGATTAGAAAACACATTTCAAAAAAATTGTTAAATGAGCTAGCACAAATTACAATGAAAGGAGATAAAAGATGATAAAGGAAAAAAAAGAAAAGAAAAGATCATACAGATTCATCAAAACTCTAATTATGCATCACCAATATCATTAGAAAGATCTCAACAAGACGAACCTAACTACACAAAAAGGTCACCAACAATTATCAAAATGGATCATACACATTGTCCAAAGATAAACGACCAATTACAATGAGGAGAAAGGATAGAGAAAAAGAAAGAAAAGAAAGACCTCAAAGGCACATTAAAGCTCTAATTTCAACACAACCAGTACTATTAGAAAGATAAAGAAATGAATCCAACAATATTAAGAAAGATCACCAACAGTGACCTGAGTGAGCCACACATATCATCCAAAAACAAGTGAGCAATTACAATAAGGAGAGAAAAGAAAGAAAAAATTGAAAAAAAAAACCCCGAAGGTATACCAAATACTTGATTAGGACACCACTATTACTATTAAAAAGATCATGACAAGATAAATCAAACAACACTAAAAAAGATCATCACCGATGATTAGAGTGGGACATACGCGCCGCCTAAAAGTAAGTAATCCATTTATCGTCTTTAAGCACCACATATGATCCATTTTAATCATCATTGGTGACCTTTCTTTGTATTGTTAGACTCGTATAATCAAAATCTTTCTAATGGTATCTGTGGTATCGAAATTAGAGCTTTGGTATGCCTATGAAGTTTCTTTCTTTCTTTTTCTCTTTTCTCATTGTAATTTGTGTAAGCCCATTTAAGAATTTCTTTGAAATGTCAAGTTTTCCACCAATAACATCTTGAGATGTCATGTTGTTCAATCATGACATGTATCAAACTATGTTATTTTGCCAAAAAAAATTTAAAATGTGTTATTTTGCTGTTTTTTTAAACAATGCTAATTTTTAGAAAAAAAAAACTAAAATCTGACTAGTGAAATATTTGAAAACAATTTATAAAACATAATAAGTACAAAAAATATAAAACAAATGCTTGATTTTTGATATGCTGGAACAATTTTTTTTTTCAAAGTAGAATAATAGGAAAAAGGTTTTGAGAAAATAACATAATTGAAAACTTATTTGGAAAAATAATTGACAACCTTGTTTTTGTTTTTTGTGTGTTAAGAAGCAATCTACTAACACTATTAAACACTAATTAGTAACTAAATAAATATAAATATGAAAAAATTAAATGAACAACTTATTTGTTTATAAAGAAAAAGTCTTTTGAAGAACTCTTCAAAAGATAAAAAAAAAAAAAAAAACCCTTCGGGGACACCAAACCTAAAATACACAACTTTCACTAGCTTAGAAGATTACAAGAGAAATATTTATAACTACAAATCCTTTGTAACTATACTATCTTATGTATCAAGGAAAACATTTTGTTTTGTCTTCTATCGTAGTAGCTTGCCATAATACTTAACAATCTTCAAACTATTGTCATTCTAATTAGAACATCCATTTGCTAATAGTTAACTCGAGAACTCCTCTTAGGAGTTTGTAGGCTTTCCAAATCTACAACGAACAATTCTTTTTTAGAATTTTCTGCACACTCCACTCACGTGTTAAGAGTATATGTTGTGAAACTTTGTATAACTTCTTAGCTAGTTATGCACTTTTGCTCCGATATAAGTGCTGCACTCACCTTACTGATGCTTCAAATTTTCCTTCCTTATATACACATTCATGTGATAAAAGGATAAGAACATTATCTTCATGCTTTTTAGTCTGTTACATTCTTAACAAACTACTATTTATGTTTTATAAAAACACTTATGTGACAATTATCTTTGGCCAAGTTGTATTTATCTTCTATATGAACTTCCTATATAATTTATCCAAACAAACAAGATAATTACAAAAATAATCATGTTATATCCTATAAGATAAAGTTGACTAATTCTTTATCTAATTTGGATAGACAATCTAAACAAATTCATCACAAATAATCTTTCACTAATTAAAGCCAATCATTTTGACATTTTCATTCTTTCTTTCTGGCTGATTTGTGACAAAACATGATAAGGATGAATTATCAAGCAAGTAGTTCAAATAGTTTGATCATAAATAGATACTTCAAGTGTAATGAGTATGAGATTTTATACTCTTGTGCTAGAATATAAATATTTAAGTTAGCATCACTTAGGATTAATGATTTCTAGTTGATTTTTTTTGGAATAGCTTCTATATCATATATGTTTAGAATCTCACTTTAATTTTGCTTAAAATAAAGCTATATGTGTGTGTGTTTTCAAAACAAAATAGTTTTAGCTATTGGAATGCCTCTAATGGCCAAAGAGCTCGATCAATTCAAATGATCATACAATTCGGTCGATAGGTTCTTGTAAAATTCTCAGGTATTCATCACAAATGAACAGTGGTCAACCGGTTTAGCTTAAAAACCAGTTTTGATAGTTTCAAACTTAGTGAAACTTGAACCGATTAAATGTATATCAATCCTATTTATACATGTAATGTGAAGTTTGTGAGTTTATTTTAGTTTTTTATTGAGTAAAATATAAAGATTTAACAATAAGCTCTAAAATGAATCATTAATAGCTAAGTCTTCAATTGCTTTACATCTTGGACTTGTTGATGAATTTCTTCATTCAATTCCATATGCATTTTGATGTGATCTTAATATAAAACATATTTAAACTTAATTTCATTCAAGCATATCATTAGTCTATTTTCATTTAATTGTTATAATCAAAATACAAGATATTATAAATATTAATATGTGACCTATAGGTCAACAATCTCCCTATTTTTTATGATAACAATTAATGTATTCTAATTAGTACTTAAAAGTGCATTTATATCAAGGTCTTATATCATCATTTTGCACTTGAAGTATCAATAACTCCTTAACTAAAGCATGTTTTATAATAACATACCTAATAATATAAAATACCTTTAATTTATGGTAAATGTTCATCTTAAATGCAGGCCTATCACATAAATGAAAGGATTGATTGATGAGTTTAAGTATTGAAATTGAAAGGACAAAGAGAGGGCCAAACTTAGAAAAGAGATGTTGGTGCAGTCCAAACTAGAACACTGTTAGTAATTGGGTCATATCTCGAGTTCTAGATGTCCAAATGACCTCAAGTTTTTGGAAAGATTTGGTAAGACATAGGCCTACAACTTTCATGTGGAGTCCAAGATTTAAAAAGGTCGTTTTCAAGTCCAAATTATAGCAACAACGGATAAGTCCAAATCTGTCCTGCAGCCCGGACACTGTTCAGTGTTCAGCCCATATCTTGAGTTCTAGAAGTCCAAATGATCTTAATTTTTTTTTCTGGAAAGATAAGACAATTTTCTATAGCTTTCATGAGTACAGGTGATTCTAGTTCTGATGCTAGCAATGACGTTTTATTCAGACAAGAAGATAAAGATTTTCACCAAGTCAAAAGTTGGCCACCCACTCAACAATTAGTCATCAAATCAATAGTTTTAAATTTTGGCCTATAAAAGGAGGCATTTGCCATGCATTTAGGAGCTTGGTTGTTCAGATTAAGAATTTGCTCTTGCTCTCTCTCTTTATATCTTTTTTATGCTTTTCATTTCCTTTCCTTTACTTAGTTAACTTGTATCTTATTTATGTTCTTATTTTTTTTTTATTTATGTTTCTCTCTTTCATTATGTTTAGTTAAGTTTATTATGTCAAGGTGAAAAGGTTACAATAATGGTGTAAGAATAAGTATAGTGTAAACTCAACATGGACCTTAATGTTTAATATTAACATGTCTTATCTTTTTATCTTACTAATTCTTAATACCTTTCTTGTTAAATGGTTAATCTAGATTTGTGTTGTATAACACTTGGTACAACAAATGCTTGGCACTCTCATAGCCCAACCGTATGGTATTACTTACACCTGTGCTATGAAAAGAACTTGATTTGTTGTTAACATAAGTTAGCATCATGAATTCCTGACAATATTTAAAAGTTTGGTGTTACTTAAATAAGATAATTAATATGACCATGTTAAAAATTTATAATGAGCTATTAATGACAAATCATCAGATTGGAACCTCCTTTGTGTGTGGTTTCCAATTAAATAATAAGAGTTTATACTATACTTGTTTGAAATACCATTAGTGGATCCTCTAACCTTGATACTTGTTTTTATCATTGTTTAATTCTCACATTGATCTTTCATCTCAAAATTCTCATCAACTTCTTCTTTTTCTTCTTCTTCTTTATTATTATTATTACTATTATTGTTATTATTATTGTTGTTGTATTATTGTTATTTATAATTTATACAATTAACCTCTTTGTGGTTCGACCCCGGTCTTGCCGGGTTATTTATTACTTCAACACTCCTGCACTTGAGAGAAAACATCAATCTTTTGGTCGTGTCATATTCTTATAGATATAAAGATATGTGCCCCTCTATATTTTGCAATATACCATTGGAGATTTAAACAATAATATGCAATCTATAAATATATCTCTCCCCTTTAATTATGTAAGCATTCATATATATATCTCTCCCCTTTAAACTTTGAAAAGATAATTGGTTTTGTTGAATAAGGACTGGATCAGAAAACATCATAATAATTTCTATTACTGGCCGCTACGTTGGATTATATTCTGCTTCTCTTCATAAGAAAAAACACCACCGTTTGAGACTTTACAGCATGAAACAACATAGGAATTAATTAGCATGGTATTGTTCATTTGTGTTTTGAACAATACCCCTCCCCGTATGCCATCATTTCCTTTTCTCTACAAATTCCTACTGGTTTCCTTTCTCATCGCGCTTGATTTTTGGAGCTACAGACAACGCTTTGTTTTTTGCCTCACACTGAAAGAAACAGTTGGCCTTACGTTACTAGCTGTGGGAGGGGAGAAAGGAGCTGCACCACCCTTTAATCATGGGAAAATAACCACTAAAATCATCAAAATATCAATTAAAATAATTTGTTTTCCTAATTTGTTTGAGCTGATTGTAACCTGGAAAGGTATCGTAGATTAGTGTAGTTTGTTTCCTAAATGGAGCTGCGTATAAGCTATATATAAGCCTCCTCTACAGACCTAAGGACGGGGGACAAAAAAGAGAAAAAAAATGAGAGAGCATAAAAACAAAAAAGAAGAGAAAGAGAGAGGAGAGAATAACGGAGATCAGGGGAGAACAAAGAGGAGTTTTCTTTCATCCTTTCATCATTGTGAAAGAAAGGAAAAGGAAAACAGAACAGGGGAGAGGGTGATAAGAGAAACATAAGCAAAACAAACCGGAAAGAGAGAAGACACAAGGACAAGGAGAACGAAACAAAGATAGTGGTAGGGAAAAGCAACCAAAACATGAGAAGATAAAGGAAAACAAAGGCTTGAGCCTTTACATAAGGAAGACGAAGAACAATCACCGCCGCAGCAGCCACCATCATTTTTGTGCCACCTCAAGCCATCACCAAAGACAACAATTCACATTATGCAGCAAATGAAGATATAATTAGCTAGCTAATGTGTTGCGCACAGTAACCAACCATCTCTTGTCAAGAAATTATAAGCAAAAAAAAAAAACATTTTCTTGTGTGTTGCATACGGCCAATACCCTAACATATTTTGAACATTTTTTTTTTTTTGAAAAAAAAATTCAAGATTTAAAAAAAAAAATGTGTTTTAGCATGTATTTCTTAAACACAAAAAATTATTTTCTTGCATTTTGGATTTTACAACATGTTTGTAAATTCCAATGGGTATTGGCCAATATTTCAAAAATATAAAAATCTTATTTTTAGGGAATTCGTCTTTATTCACCATTAATATTTGGATAAAGAAATCCCAAAGGGGTTATATCCAAAATATTATTGGAAATAATTTATTTATTCACTATTAATATTTGAATAAAGAAACCCCAAGAGGTTAATATCCAAAATACTTTTCTAAGAATAATAAGTCATGACTATTTATCACGCATCCTTGAAAGAAGCCTCGATTATAATTTGTGACATTTCAATTTTTGACCCCAAAGTTTGAAAGCCGAGAAAGTATGAAATATGAGCCTTTATTTCCTTAGATTTCTAACTTAGTTTTTTTTTTTCCTCTTCCCTACGATTTATGAGTCGTAAATACTTGAAATATTAAAGAGAAATATGAGCTTTTAAGCACATTGAAATTCCTTAGATTTCTATCTTAGCTATCTCTTAATTCATAGTTTGTAAATTTATTTCAAATCAAACACAGATTTCAAGAGATGTGCATCGGTTCTCCTTGGCACTCTATAAACATATATAAAGGTATGATCCATATTGGCCAAGGGTTCTTTCTTTTAGATTTTGAACCCAAGTCCATTCATCATAGCAAACTCATCCTAGGAAAGCTGATTAGAGAACACCAACACCATAGCAATTATAAGGCAAACCAAACATCAAACAACTTACCTTAGGTAGGGCATACTAGAGGTGCTAAAACCTTCCATTTATGCAACCAATCCCTTGCTTTAGAATATCTGAAAGACCAGTTAAGGTTCCTAGTGATCATAATACTAGATGGCGACTCCCTCATTCACAAAACAAAAACCTCAACATCAATTCCTCGCTCCGGGAAGGGTTGCCGCGATGTCGAGCTCTCGCGAGGGTGCGATAAGTGTGGAATCCTTATGGTATATGGAAACAATTATTCTATCATTATTATAGTAGGAATCTATCATTAAATAACTTTTCAAGTCAACTAAGAATACTTTACAAACAAGAAGACTAAAGAAGAGGCAACTTCAGATTTGATTCTCCTAACTTACATGAGACTTCTAAAAGGCAGCAAATTTGATCCTATTATATTTAAGATATTAAATTTGGATTTATTATTGTTATTTTCTTCTTAGTTTAGTATTTATTTATATTGTTTGGATTTAATTGTAAATGGACATCATATAATTCCACATAAAGGGTCCATTAGGGTTTGTTTCAGTTTATAGTCAATATAAATAAAAGCATAACCAGACATGTAAGTTAGACAATTAAGATTAATAAAACTTCTTGTTTGTCGTACTTGTTGTGTGTTGGTAGGATAATCTCTATTCTTGGTTTTCTAAAGAACTGAAAAACAACTTATCGAAGAACAATTGACTTCGTGACGTCATTCTTATACGTCTCCTTGAGGTTTTCGTTTCCAATAGTGTTGGTGCCTAGGTACAAGTTATTTTTTTGTCACACTCCTATCAAACCTAATTTATTTGGCTTTCCGGGAATTGTTATCTTTGTGTGTGGGTTGCGTGATCATATGATCACGAGTTTCGTATCATTTGGTGTCAAAGCCAAAAGATTCAATTCAACGCAACTAATCAAGAATAATATAGGAGGAAGACAATCTGACCAAATTTGATTTGAAACAAGATCAGACCCAAAACAAAGACAACATAAAGAAAAATTAATGTGGAAGGTAAAAACAAAAATATAAGAAATAAAAGGATTAATGTTCTAAAAAAAGAAACTAATAGTCTATTATGTATTCTAGGGGAGATGCATCAAGAACTTGATGTGTTGATGATATTAGTTATTCCCTAGCAAGCTTCAGAAAAAGAGGAGCAAAAATGCCGCAATGATGATAAACGAAAGAGAATGGATGCTACCTTCATCCAAAGTTGTTGGTGATGATTGTTTGCAATAAAAGAACTCCAAAAGCTTTAAAAGGAGGCTAAAACTTTGTCTATTATCCATCTTAATGATTCGAAGATGATTCTCTTCAAGAGAGAGGGAATGATACGATTTGGGTAACAAAAAAACAATCAAATTCTGATTCTGACGTAAAATGCGCAACTGTCCAGTTTCACGGCAACAATCATAATTTTCAATCCAACCGTTGGACCGGGCTGACATTTTACATGGAATCTCTTGACATGTTGTCCTACCTTGGGTTAAACTTTTAGAGCAATCGGAGTTCGGGAAGGCATTGCAATACTAGTCAATATAGGTTGTATGAATTTTGTTATATATTTCCTTTTGACATGTAGACTTCTTATTTAGCTAGGATTCTTTTTCTACAATGATATGACAGCTGATTTTGAAAATTTTATAGTCTTGCAAAGATATTTAATGAGCAATAATATAGTTTTCATGTGTGATATGAACTCCATATTAATAAAGAATCTTTATGTTGGATAGAAACAATTATTCTATCTTTATTATACTAGGAATCTATTATTAAATAAATTTCCAAGCCAGTTAAGAATACTTTATAATTATAAAAATAGCGGAATAGTGGCTGCAAAATGGGACTCCTTATTTCCACCAAGACTTGCAGAAAGAAATAGAGGCAGAAGGATTATTTGATGGAGCTTGAAGGTTAGCTTTCTTGCAAGTGAACGGGACCAGATAAGAGACAGAGATAGATGAGGAAGTACTGGAGCCATAGTAGGGACACACTTTTCAAAACTGAGAGGTTGCAGACGAAAAACAATGCTCCCATGGGATAAAGAAAGTGAAGGGTGAGGTAACAATGGCATGATCTATCCTATAGATGACGATTCCTTCATCTTTTTGTTCTCAGATCCCAAAAGCCTCTATCCAACCAAAACTATTCGTACAAGTACAAATAAATAGATAGATAACAGCAGTCTAATGCAGATGCTGTTTAACTTAAATTTCAGTTGTTTTATTGTTGGTAATCAATACTGAAAATTCACTCGAGAGATGAAATAAGTTCAATTAAACTCACATGTTCTGAAAAAAAAAAGATGGTTACTAGTTTATTCTGTGTGCTTTCATTGCAGGTTGGATCCAATTTCTTCGGAACTTAAAAAAATAATACATAGATTGTCATAAACTTTCTGTTATTAAACTCAGCACAATAGTTCATGTTTAAAAAATTTCGACCCAACTCTTTTATTAACTCGAGTTTTAAATTAAATTATATAAAAATTGTTTCAATGTGATCTTATTAATTAAATAGGTCTAAAAAAAAAAAAATAACAGAAACAAGCCATGTCAATCTTGGTCAGCTCGCTAAATTAACTTGTGACTTGAATTATGAACTCCACTAGGTTAGATTAATTTTTTTTATTATATGATAAAAAATACAATACTAACTTACTATCAACTTAATACTGAATGATAAAAAAAAAACCACATTAAAATTATAAGAATTTATTTTCAATTTATATCATTTACTTTAGCTTTTTATTATGTTATTTATAGTCACCCAAAACATTGAAAGGAATGCATATTTCTGACATAATTATTTTAATGTTGGGATACCTAGTACGATAGTATTTGGAAACGCGGTGGTTAAAATTATATTTTCTAATAATTGAATTTTTTTATTTAAAATTAATATTTTTTATGTTTCCAGATCGTTTTGATGAACTGATGTAAAAAATAATTTTTAAAAATTAAAAAATATTATTTTAATATATTTTTAAATAAAAATTACTTTAAATATTACCACACTTTCATACACTATCCAAACTTAAACCTAAACCTAAACCTAATTGAATGATGGTACAGATCGTGGGTTGGAATTTATTAAAGAAGAATAAGCAATTAATGATCATCTAAAAATTTTAAGTTCTTGACTCAGTCAGCTACATGATGAGTTGAAAGGTTGCCAAACATTGTTGCAAGAGAACATAGAATATGAAAATTATAAACTTTATTGATAGGTTGGTACTAATTTCTTTTCCTTTCTAAAAAGTACATGAGCTTCTTTCACTTTTTTTATTTTTAAATAAAAATAAAAATAAAAATAAAAATCCATGCGGATACAATATCCTCTACTGCCAAGAATGACTAAAGCACAGATATGAAAATACAAAAATATAAACTGCGCGAATATAAACATCATCTTCCACGCAGTGTTGTGAGACCTGGCCCTGGTCAATTTCGTGACCCGGGTCAGCGCACCAAAGCTTGAGTTGACTCTGAGTAACCCTTGACCCTCGGGTGCATGATCTTGCTATCATTTCTAAAGTAAAAGTAAAGTAAAAGAACTAGGATTTCTATAGTTCACCTATCTTTATCACCTCCAACCTCAGGCCTGGATGCCAGATAAAGAGGACAAGATAAGTATGAGCAAAGAACGATGACTGAATTAGGAAAGGGCATTTCCACCGCCTTGGTGCTGCTAGGCGAACCCCTTCCACAGAATATACAATGCTACATGGCTGCAAAATTTGTCTCCCTTGTTCGTTATATCTTGAGTTTTTCAGGACAGTCACCCCAGGTGGTGACTCTCATCCATGATCCAGTCCTCATTTCACCAAATCTAGTGATCATCCTCTCCCTGTTCCGGCACTTGGGCCTCTCATTGACTGAAGTCCTGATCATCATCTCACTGCAGCACTGAGCCCTTCCGCGCTTCTGTAATTTTTCCCAAAGGCAGATCATTTGCCTGGGGGTCTGGTAATGAGCCGTATAATAACCTTCAACACATCCGAACTGGCAGAACTTCAAGCTGTGCACATACTCCACAGGTCTTGAGCGATTGAACTGCTCTACCCACATTCCCATACTGACATCTTCCATCTTGAACAACTGCACAAAATGGGAAGTGCGAGTCAGTTAAACGGGAGGGAGGGTCAGAGAGAGGAGAAGATAAAAACCATTCCAATTACTTGCCTTTAATTTATGACTCTCAAACTCAGAAACAATGAAGCTCGCAATGTCGGAAGATAAAATGTAGCCTGGCCCATTTGCATAGGGTGGATAATCTTCTTCTGGCCATTCCTGAAACCACCACCAAATGAGAAGAGATGGCAGGATAATCTCAAATTAGAATTCCATCACAAAGTCCTTGACATAAAATAGAGTATGGCCTCCGGGAAATATGCATGAGGAGACATCAAACCAACACCATACTTGGGACCAATCCCCACACTCCTCCTTTTGGGGTGGTTGGTGGGGTCGGGGGAGGATCATATCATCTATTTCTCACAAACAATACACATAGGGAGCATTGCATTCCACACAAGAACTACACATGAGACTTCTAGAATGAATGTGATGCTATGCAACCAAGCGACAATTACCAGTGGCCTTTGACATAAAGCTAAATACAATGATCAAAAGCAACTTTAGGTGAGCACAGGGTTTAGCAATTAATAGGTTCGGCCTACCTCATATGTCACTTCCCATTTACCATATCGCAAGGGCTTATGGTAGTAATTTATGTTTCCAATGTACAAGCTCCTACCAGCAGGAACATTATTTACTTCATCTATAATGGAATCCACTCTCACAAATGTATCATCATCAACCTTCATAATATATTTTGCACGCACTGTACGGACCTGTAAAAAACCAAAGCAAAAAAACAAAGCCATTTTTATATAACTAATACCCAAAGATAACTTCTTTTCAAAATCTCGAAATAGCTCATTACTCACCCCATATTCACAGATGGCAACAGTTTTCAACACCACAAGGTCATAGTTATCCATGTAAGGCACCACGACAATATCACCAAAATATTCAGCCTCTTTCTTTAACTCTAAATTCACTTCCTTTCGAGTGTGCTGTCCAAACATTGACTCAGAAGGGTGAGTGAATGATTTTGTTAAGCTACAACAATAAAACCAGCAGATTCCACTGCAGTAGTTTTCACATACCAGGGCTACAAAGAAACGAGCTACCACATTTGACGATTTTATAAGCCTATGCTGCATCCAAGACTTCCTAACAGCCATTCGCTCAGAAAAATGGTTAGCTGCAGAGAGAACACCGATAAAAAGTTCCACTGACCCCACAGAAAGAGATGGTGCCTTCCATCTGCTAGACATCTGCAGATGCCTGTGAAGAGAAAAACCAGGGTGATTCGAGGGCAATGAAGCAGCAAATACAGAGTGAACATCTATGTCCCCAGTAACAGCTAACCCCGTTGCATCCTCAAGAGTAAATCCCTGTCATCATTAGCGCGAAACATTACAAAAACTCCACACTCCACATCCATCATGAGATTGATAAGCTGTAGGATGTTACTCACAGTTCGATAAGGGAAAGAAGTGACATGCCTCCCATCAACATTAACATGGTAACCCTCCAAACCAGCACTCAGAGTTAGGACAAACAGTTTCTCCTCTGCAAAAGGAAATGGCCAGTCAAAAGTCACCTTTTTTGTTCGATCTATTTGCCGGTTCAACCACAAAGTTGCCTTAGACTCCTCTGATATATCATCATCGTCACGGATCCACTTCTCACACTGCACTTGATCATCAACTGAAATCAATAAAAGGAATTGCTCAATTTGGTGGAAACACAAAAAGAAATGGATGAACTCAAAGAAAAAATTACTTGCACGTAGAGGTAAAATTTTAGTCTCTTTCATAGCAATTTCAATAAATGACGTGGAAAGAAAAAGGAGATGGAAACCTTGCATGCACTGTTGTCTATTGTTAACCTAGCAGCTCACAATATCTAATTCTTATGCGCAAACATAATATTAAGCTGGTGAAACATTATTATCCTTCAAAAGAACAAATCTGTCACCTATAAAGTCTTAAAAAAAACCCAACAGCTTAGATTTAACACTCTACCAAACCAGGAAGAAGTATAAATTCCTCAAAAAAACACAATCACCAAAGGAAACTCTACGAATCAACGACTCACCAGTCTCCTCATCAGTCCCAGACCCCCATCCCTCGCAACGCAAAGCAGTCCCCCAATGCATTCTATAACAAGTATTCTGCTCAATTACAGGCTTCGAACTCCAATCCCCTTTCAACCTGGGATTGAAATGAAGAATCCTTGGTGGGTCCTCAGCCTCCACAGTCTTCAATCCCAGCAATTCCATTATGAACTGGGAAACCATCACCTCGTCGTCTGCTTCCTTCACCAAGGCAATCTTGGGGTCCTTCTCAGCATGTGCTGCTCTTGGCTTACCCACCAGCGTTATATGTGACCCCAAAGTGAGCGCACAAGGCAACTCCACCAAATTGCTTCGCTTCAAAAAATCCGACCCAGATAGCGTAACCGAAATGGGACAGGGTTCGGATATATTCTTGAGGTTTGAAACCTCCAAAAGTTGAACTTTACCAGTTTGAACTTCATCCCATAACTTCATCCCCTCCTCCCAAGCAGTCTTTGCAGCTTTATGGAGGTCGACGGAGCCGTCTTTCTTAGTGGGATCCAAGGTCTTGGGGTGGAAACCCAAAGAGGACAAGATTTTGCTCGCAGCAAGTTGAGATTGAGTAGGGCGGGAAAAGTTATGAGAAACCCAGTTAAGAGGTCGAGTTGGGGCATCTTTATCTTGCAAAACTTGTTCGCTTTGAAGCTCAGAAAAGCGAGCGAGGGTGGTGGTGGTGGTTTTCAGAGGTGGGGCCAGAGTCGAAAACAAAAGGGATTTCAAGAGTGACAAGGAGCATGTAGATAACAGCAACAGCAAGAAGGATTTGAACGGATTTTTGCCTGCTTAATGACACAAACCTATCTAATTTGTCCAATTTGGTATCCGATTTGCCTCTCTTCATCTCGGAAAAAAATATGGCTTGATCAATTTGAATTTAATTTTCAAGTTTGGAGAGAAATGAAAAGTTGCCTCTCTTCATCTCGGAAAAAAATATGGCTTGATCAATTTGAATTTAATTTTCAAGTTTGGAGAGAAATGAAAAGGAGAAAGTGAGACCGCGAGTGTCGTGTTTAACAGGAAAGAAACAAAAAAAAAAGAGTGAAAGAGAAGAGAAATGGTATTGATTTTTAAAAAGGAAAGGGAATTTCCATAGCGTTTTTCAGAATTGGAAAAACACGATGCTTTTCCAATAACTTACGCCACAATTATTAGGAAGATATTGTTTTTTTTTAAAATATTTTTTATTTAAAAATATATTAAAATAATATATTTTATTTTTAAAATTTTATTTTATATTATTATATCATCTAAAAATGTCTAAACAAAATTATTTTTACGTAAGTAAAAAGTTTTAATTTTTTTTAAAATATTTTTAAAATACAAAAATATTTATATTTCAACCTTTAAACATAATTATTAAACTCAGACGGCTTGGCGGATCGACCCAAGATTCAGTTGACTCTGTGACTGGACCAGTCTTGGTTTGTTAAAAGACCGGTCGGTTCAACAACTCGGCAAGACCTGGTTAACCCATGACTCGGGCGACCTCGACGAAACCTTTTTTTTTCAAATGTAGTTTTTCTTCTATAACCCTTTTTTATATATATTTTTTTAGTTGATTATTAACATTTTTTAAAGTTCGCAATATAAATATTGAAAAAATATTTTATTTTTTCAATATAGGATTTAGTATCTATACTATATGTTCTCAAGAAAAAAATTATTTTTTCAATGTAGGATTTGAAGCCTTTTTATATATATACTTTATGTTTACAAGAAAAAAAATTATATTTTTTCAATTTGAAATAAAAAACTTTTTTATTTAAATATTTCAACTTAAAAAGATAACATGGTATATTTTCAATGTAGGATTTGAAACCTTTTAATATATATATTCTATGTTCATAAGAAAGAAATTATTTTTTTAATTTGGGATTTAAAGTCTTTTAGTATATATACTTTATATTCACAAGAAAAAAAATTATATTTTTTTAATGTGGGATAAAAAACTTCTTAAAATATTCTTTTAAATTTCATTATTTATAATATGTATAGTTTATATTCATATGAATTTTTAAAAAAAATATTATATATAATATTAAATTTTTTAATTTTTTTTTTAATTTTTTTGAGTTGACTTAAACTAATTTAAGTTAATTTGTAAAATCAAGAATCAATCTCTTAACTAGATTAACTCTCATAATTTCATAACTATAGAGTAAATGTTTCACATATGGACGATGATGTTCCCGTTACAACTTTATTTTCTTCCGCCTAGGTTTTTTTTTTACTTTTTCTTTCCTTCTTCTTTTTTCTAGGTTGGAGTATAAATAGAATTATGAAAAGATTATTTAGTTTTCTAATTGAATCGTATTTAAGTTATTAATTTTTTATTTATTTCGCTAACGCATGCGAATCTATAATTAGATTCTGTCTTAATCACTTAATTACAGTTACCGGCATAATAGATTGTTCATCCAACAAAATACTACCAAAACTCTTGATGAAATGTTTTAAAGCAATGAATTTATTATTCATAAAAAAAAAAGCAGAGAATTGATTACATGAAGTACTGAAAGTAATAATTGAGTGTTGTCTAGATTTATTTATAATTTAATTGCTGAGCTTTAATAATAATAATAAGTGATGTTAATGAATATAATAAAATAAAATCAAAGTTTTTAGTTATTATGATTTTTTAAAGTAATATCAAAGTTTTAATTATTTATATATAAAAAATTTTAATGACCAACAATTATAAACTCAAATCATACTATTTTTATTATTCTAAATAAATAATAATTTACCAATTATAACAATTATAAACTTAAATCATTTACCAAAAAATAAATAATTTTTTTAAGTTCATCAAAATCTTGTATATAAGACAGTTACGGTAACAAAATTCAATGCAATTATCATTAAGGTATATTCAATAATTAGGATACATCAAGGAAATATAAACCTATTGAAAGTTGGATTTATGGTCTAATAAAGTTGTCAATTCTATTCTTTTTTAATTGGAATGACAGGTATATTTTATAATATTTTAAAAAAAAAAATTAAAACAAAATAGAACAAGTTTCGTCTCACTCGGGATCTTCAATCATTCTAGAATTCATTCAACTTTACAGCCGAGATGTTCTAAATTTACCTTGTTTGTTTCAGTTTGAATAAAAGTTTGACAAAACTAAAGTGTGATTTTATCATCTAAAAAGTAAAGTAAAAACACCCAATAAAAAATATAACCAAATTTATATATAATCATGGATTAGTTTTATCTTTGATGAGGAAAAACTTTACTAATAAAAATAATATATGACTTTCTAACTTTATGAGGCTTGCTATCCTTTTTTTAAAGCATTCAATGTTTATTTAAGTTTAAGTTTTTATAAATGTTTACTTGCATGAAATGTATAAAATCAAGCTATAATAAAAGTAAAGTTAGAAAGGAAATAATTGCTATAATTTTGCAAAATAAAGATTTTTGACGCCAACGTAAACATATAATCAAAATTAGTGAGCTTTTGGTGCAATTTTTTTTTTATTAATCCATAGTAACTATTATTACTTGTATTTTTAAAATATAAATTTTGTTTTTGTATCTATAATATTTAATTTATTGAACTTTTATTTCAATTAGTTGTATGGTGGGAGCGATTTGGCAAGATATTCTATAACCTTAAAAATTTATACTTAGTCAATTTATAATGCAATTAGGTGTGAGAGAAATTTGAATATATTTTAATTCATCTATTCCAGAGATAAAATAGGATAGAGTATAAAAAACTAAGTGATTTGATTTTTTTTTGTTACAATTTGAGGAGTCAACCAAGGTAAACTATTAAATACTAATATTAAAAATAATTATTATAATTTTCATTAACATTGGTTTTATTTTTTAAGAATTGAATTTATTACTAATATATATAGTTTATAATGATTTTTTTTTATGTTTGTACTTTATAGGAATTTGAGCAAAATAAAAGATATTTAAGATCTCATTAGCCTTGATAAAATTTACTTGTTGCACGAGGGAATTTGTGATGTGAAGAATCTAACTTTCTTGACATGAAGGATTTAAGTTAGCAGATTATAGAGATATTTTTGTCTATTTTAATTTTAGAGAATAAAAAGATCAATTTTAATGGTAGTGATGAACTTAGTGGAAATAATCATCTATTAGAATGTCTAATTGATAACTATCCTACAATAATTTTTGAACTTATACTCCCTACATATTGTATTTTATTCCATATAACTTGGTTAGTAGCTGGTTAGTAAATATGGTGAAAACAGAAGTATGTATGCATCATGATAATATATCTGTTTGAGAGTGTGGTTGCGATTACTTTTTAAAATGCTTTTCGTACTGAATGCATTAAAATGATATTTTTTTTTTATTTTTTAAAAATTATTTTTAAAATTAACACATCAAAATTATCCAAAATATATAAAAAATAATGAATTCTGGTGGAATGCGGTTTACACCGCGTTTCCAAACACACTGATATATATATATATATATATATATTGATGACAATCAGTTTCTAGCTAGTTTCAGTAGCCAGTATCATATACAATTCATGCTTGTTTTGTGGCTGCAAGTCCATCTCAAGCACACTCAGATTGGTTCTCCATGCTATCTCTTCTATTCCTCGGTTCATTTGCTTAAAATAACTAGTCTTATCAAACTTGTGATTGTTGGAAACTATTAAAAAGAAAACACCCAATTCGAGCCTGATTCTAGTGCTCTTGGGGCTCAGCATACATGTATCGTGAGTTTAAACATTTAAGATGATTTCTATGTGTTTTCTGGGAATGCTGCCCACCATTGCCATGGTCAGTTTGGCTTGTACACTCTCCACCTAATTGTTAACACTTGTCTATCAGCAATTCTGTACCAAAGCTGGTTACTGGGAAAACTCTCCCCTCCCTCTCTTGAAGTGAAGTTGAACACGACATTTCCAAGAAACTTTCTATCTCAGAAAATGTTTTTCAGTATTCTTATTTTGACATTATTTAGGGATTATCAGTTTAAGTTATCCGGTGCTCCACATGGTTCTTAAGTAGACTTGGCCAACTAACACAGCAGGTGTTCAAAATGAATGCTTTTATTCTTCACGCATGTCAGTGGCAATGGTAGCTAGCATTCTCCTATATTTTTTTTTCATATCATCCCAAGATGTCATGAAATTTAGTTGAATGTGAGCAGCTTCATGCTTTTCTTGCTTCCACGCTTGTTGTACCTTTAAACCCACATTCTTCCTCATCTCAACCTCTCAAAAAGCAGGGAAATAAATAAATAAAATAGCATTTTTCTGTTGAAAGCTTCGAGTTGCATCGCGCTATTATACCTCGATTAAACTTGTCTTTTTTTTTTTGCCCCTCTCTTAGCTTCTTTTATTTTGTAATATCATCTTTTGATTTGTGACTTTGCATAAACAGATACGATGGTGAGACCTCCTTGCTGTGACAGATTGAATGTGAAAAGGGGTCTCTGGACTGCAGAGGAAGATGCGAAAATGCTTGCTCATGTGTCCAAGCATGGTACAGGGAATTGGACTGCTGTTCCAAAGAAAGCAGGTCGATTTACAGATACATAATGTTGTTATGATTTGGATTACAGTTAACCTTGCTATAATGTTGAGTTTTCCTGTCAAACAGCTTTCCATAAACGAGCATGTTTTGCAGGACTTCAAAGATGCGGGAAGAGTTGCAGACTTAGGTGGACAAATTACCTGAGGCCAGATCTCAAACACGACAGCTTCACACCCCAAGAAGAGGAAATGATTATTAGGCTTCATGCAGCAATAGGTAGCAGGTGAGTTTTTCCACAAGCTTTCTTTTTCCCTTCTTGTGCCTAGTTTTCACCACTGATCGATGCAGTTCTGCAACATAAAGCTTTATTAATAGAAATATTTTCTTACAACACTTCGTCAAACTAACATTTTAAACTTATAATTAGTTCCACTATGAAGCAAACTTTATGTCCATCTACACCAGCGTTTGTTCATATAAATACATACATCGATTTTTATCTCCTTTTGAAAGCCATTTTCCAGCCTTCACAATTTCCCTGCTGCCTAGCCTCAATGACTTCTCGAATAAGCTGATTATAAGTTGCAAGCCCAGCTTTCTACTAGCCTAAGTTACAGTCTATTCTCACCGAAGTTTCAGTCATTTTATCAAAGGGAAGAGTTCGATGAACAACGCTGTTAGCAACCGTGCCAAAAGCACACTGGGGTGTGTTACATTTTTGTCCCCACAGCGAGCTGTTTGGCATCAGCTCTCAATTCTCAGTTGTAGCAAGCCATAACAAACTTACCATCCAAGGAAGCCTGCAAGAGATGGAGTTCTTTTTCTGACAGCCTGTTTCTGTAACAGTGGAAGTGTAAAGACACACACTCTACTCTATCTCTATCTCTATCTCTCTCTCATGGTTTCCCTTTCATGTTCCAGGTGGTCTATAATAGCCCAACAACTTCCAGGAAGAACAGACAATGATGTGAAAAACTACTGGAACGCTAGGCTAAGAAAGAAGCTGTCTGAAATGGGGATAGATCCTGTCACTCATAAGCCGTTCTCTAAAATTTTAGCTGACTACGGAAACATCGGTGGCCTTGTAAAATCTGGGAGCAGAATTGGGTCACTCAGCAGAGGCCTAAAGAATGTTTTCACTTTGAAACCAGAGCAATATCCATTCACTCCTGAAGGAATCTCGAACATCAACAGCCATTTGATGACCACAACTGTACCACCTAAGATGGAACCAAACCAAGAATGTTTCTCGAACAATATGTATAACAATGACGCTAATGACAATCACTCACTAGATCTTCTTGATCAGCTTCAAGCCATCAGACTGGTGACGGAGGCCTCAAGTACTTGCACTGCATATCAAACTGTTCCAGCACCTTGTATCCTTGATGAAGGCTCATTATCATCATCTTCATCATCTACTTGCTCCACCGCAGCTCAAGAAAAATTCCCAACAAGCTTTAGCTGGTGCGATTTTCTTCTAGAAGATGAATATCTCCCTGGTGATCATCCACGTGCAGAACAGGAAAACGCAGCAGAATTCTCATCCAAGGACTTGACGAACCAAACACCGAATCCGAATGTAATGATACCGCAAAGTGTTCAATCTAATACCGAGGTTAGTGCTGGAGTTAACGGAATGGATTTGGCACTCCAAAGCAACACTGGTTCTGATGATCGAGTTGCGTCATCATCGCCACAACACAGTTCATTTGTTGAAACTATCATGGATGGAGAAAGCAAGATATTCTTGGATTTTCCTAACTTGCTGGAGGAAATATTCTACAACTGATCAATTACTCAGTTCTTAAAACTTCAACCCCCCCCCCCCAATTTATGAACATGGATACTTTCTAGTTTCTCCTCATGTTAATTTTAGTTTTGAACAAGCTTTTGTGTCTGAATTTTCTGTAACCATTAATTAAACAAAGAGTGAATGGATGGATGTTTCTTATCACGAGTGTCTGAGAAGGGTCCATGCTTACTCTTTTGAATTCCTTGGACGACAGCTCGTCTGCCATTCACGTGAGGATGAAATACATGTTTCATCCCTCAAGTATGAGCACTTAGTCAAATCAAGCCATGTAACTTTTTAACGGTTAAAATGAGCCTCTTACTTCCGAGTTATTGGCAAGGATTTCATTCATTATTTCCATCACTAACAATCAACCATACAAAGTTTATGAAATAATGATAAATAATTTCTTAGTGTTTCAAGTATATGAATTATTATTATTATTAATTTAAGATACATCTATATAAGAGATCTAAATGTATTAAAAAATATATTTCAAACAATATTCATATATTATTATTTTAACAAGTAAATATGTTCAGTCATTGGTTTGGTTGTTGTTGAGATTGCAAAATTGCTTTATTTTAAAAATATAGTTTGGATTGCACTTTTCTTGAAACTTTTTAAAAATTATTTTTATTAATGAATATAAATTTTTTTGATTTAGTGTTTATAAAAAGAATTAAATATTACTTTATATATGTGTTTTTATCTTTATTGAATTCCAAATTTCTTGTAAGTTGTAATAAATAAGGATACAAAGTAACTTAAAGTGACTTGTTTTCATTAATTTAGAAGCATCTCTTTAAGTCTTAGTGTTTTTCGCTGTTTTCTATTAAAATTTAATTTTTTTTGTTAAAAATTATTTTTTTAATTTGTTTTACTAAAAATTATTTTTTTTAATGTTTTGAATCATTTTGATGCGCTGATTTTAAAAATAATTTTTAAAAAAATATAAAAAAAATTATTTTAATGCATTTCAGCACGAAAAAGTACTTTGAAAAGCAACTACAACCACACTCCCAAACAATATTTTAACTCTCCTTGGGTATTCTCTAGGATAACTTGCATTAAATAAATTCAATATAATTTTCTCTCAAAAGGTATACTTTGTGATTGTTTTTTTCATGCTCTAATAATATGATTTATTTTCTTTGTAAAAAAATATATTTTCCAAGCTTTATTTTTTTATATATAGCTTTATTTTTTATAGCCTTGTGTAATGCTTTATTTAGTACTTTTATTGGTATTTGTCAATTCTTACTTAATATAAAAGGTGTGTTTGAGGCTTTTTTTAATCCTTTTAAAATTAAATAGTTCTAAATATAATTTTGGATTTAAGAAAGAAATTTATATCAATAACGAGTTGTTGTATTAACGGTATATGTGTCACTGTGCGGGGGCTATGGAGGACTAAATCAATGATAAATAGAAAGTAGGGAGTCAAAATGAGAAAAATAGAAAAGTTGATTGGAAATTTATTAAGCCAACGACAAGTGGTGTGTCTTTGAGGAACCAACCTGTAGCTTTTGTTCTGATCTACAAAGCGAGCGAGATGGTGGCGATATCGCTGTACAGAGGGAATTTGCACAGCGTAGCAGACGTCCCTCGCCGATGGCTAATGCCCGCCCCCAAGATTTCTCCTAGAGACTTCAAAACCCTTTCCCACCGCCGTTCCAAAGCTCTCTGTCGCCTCCGCTCCACCACCACCACCACCACTTCAAACCCTAATTCAAATCACTACGAGAAAGCCCCAATTGAACCTAAATTGGAAGCAGTAGAAGAAGAGATTGTTGCAAATAATAATGGTAAAGAAGCAGAACAAGCAGAAGATTGTAAAGGTGGAGGATATGGAGGAGCTTCTAGTTCTAGAGAGGATGAAAAAGATGATGGTGGGTTGGAAGGCGCTGATTTCTCCATGAAGCCCGCTGATGATGCAGTTAATGGCGATCCGAATCCAAATAACTTGCAAAAACCCGACGACGTAGCTAATAACCCTAGTGTGGAGGTATTCAGATTTAAATCTTACCTTTTTTGTTCTTTTTAATTATTTGTATACTTCATTTTTTATGATTTTGATAATTTGTTGTCTAAATGATAATTGGCATTTTTCAATTTTTTTGGCCCTTACTTTTTAGACAAAGAGCAATGCAAACGAGTTAGATGACGAAAAAGAGAAAAGGAAGAGAGAAATCGAGGGCAAGTTACAAGTTTTAAATGCAAAGAAGCATAACCTTGTAAAAGCGTTGAAGCAGGTAACTCTGTGTCTTCTCCCTGGGCTTGATTAAGTAGTGTGAATCGATGTTTTGCGCTGTTTTCTTCTTTTCCGTCCTTTTTGAACAATTGGTGAACTTGGAATGATTGACAGATCTTGAATGTGGAGGAAGAATTAAAGAGAAGAAACAGTACTCAAGGGATGCCGGTTCGCCCTTCTGTTCAACTTCAAGTGGATGTCTCAAATGACTCTGGATCGATGACTAGGCATCCTACTCCTAGGATGGGCTCTGAGGCAAATCCTGGTGGTGATATAGAAGGGGGAGAAGCTGAAGATATTTCAAATCATAACACTCATTCACGTCATGTACATAGAATGAGCAGTACATCTCCTTCTCCCTCATCTGAGTCTCCTCTTAGAAGGCCTCCCTATATTCAGCCCAATGCGGTAACGTAAATATACTCTGCTACAACTACAATTTGCCTCATTCTATTGATATTCCTGTTTGTGTTGCAGTTCATTCAAATTAAATTTCCTTTCTTTCCCTTTTTTTGTTTAATTTTTTTATGGGCCGTTGTTAGCTATTAGTGAATTACATTCAGATAGATTTTCAAGTAGTAAAGTAGAACTAGGCCACAAAATAGATCGCTAACCAAACCCTGCACGCCCTAATCCCTTGAGCTGGCCACAGGTTGCTATGGGTTTATGTTTAATAGACATTCAATTGGTCTGGACCTTCCATATAGATGTTTATAAAAACTATTAAGGGTAGTCAGTATTGAGGAAGAAAAATCACCTGAAAAAAATATGTCAAGAGGGTGAAGTATATTATTACAGATTCCAAGGTTGTGTTTTTTATATTCTGCCATCTAGACTATCAGAGTGATTGGACAGTGTGCTATAACGCCAAAATTATTAGTTGTTTGCACACTAATGGTTTTGCAGGGGTGCTAAATGCCAAAGACAGTTGGCTTATTAGAGATGGATGAATTCAGCACTGGTTTTCCCTTCGCAACTTGGGTTGATGATGACTATCAATAGTTTGATAGGAGAGCCAGACATGGGAGGCTGAAAAATATTGTCAACACGAATTACCATGAATTTGCTGTCTTGTGAACATAAAGGTTATTTAAGAGAAGTACGATTAGTCGACATAGGCATGTTATTATATGTTAACAGCTTTATCAGAGATTGTTTCATCCATATTGTGGAATTTAAAATGGCATAGAATTAGAATTTAACGTGGCATATCTTTCTTGAATAAAAAATTATTCAATTAGGCTTCGTAATAAATTAATTATGTGGATATTGTGAAACTTGAAATGGCATAGAGTTGCAAATTAATTTAACTTTTATCCTCACTTGAACAACAATATTTCAGTTAGGTTTCCTTGAAATTCATCTGTACACTTCATTAAACACGCACAGGCTAAAATGTTTTGCATTGAGTCAAATCAAGAGGTGTCATGCGTAGCATGTATTTATGATTGGATTATCTCAAGACTTCCTATGCCAGGTTTTTATTTTGCTATACCTTCTCCACCTTCAGTATCTTATATTGATGTGTACCACTTGCTATTGATTTTCAATTACTGAAATCATTTGCAGGTTCCACACCCCTCTAGATCTGGTTTGGGAACCTCTGTTAGTCCATCACGATTTGCTCCAACAGGGCACCATGGACATCCTTTAAACTTACCTACATTGTCTGTATCAGGCACATATTATGCCGCATCCTCTCCTTCCCCGGCAGCATCTGGTGGTACTTCAGCTTTTAAAGATGCTAGGCAACCAAGTCCATGGAATTAGAAGCTTCACAAGAACATCATTGTACACAAGCTCTATTTGACTTTGGACATATTCAGCTTTAGTGAGGTGGGCATCCTTTGTGGTCCCATTTCTATCTTGTGGCAAGGCGCGAGCTTGAAATCTGAAGCTTCCTAAAATGGCCCATTCATGTAATGAAACCCAATTTTGCTTGCCAATCTATGTAGGTGACAAGAATCCGACTTCTCTGGTGTGTGTGTGTGTGTGTGTGTGTGTGTGTTTCTGTGATCATCATTCTTTGTAGATGCAGCTTCACCTCTTGATTCCTGGTTTTAGGGGATAGCCAGCCCTAATTGTATTATTTGATAGGAGTATTTCTTGTAGGCTTTAGTCCCTCTTGTCCTAACAGCTGAGCTTGGGACATGCTATTCGTTTGCAAGTTTATGGGGACTCTAGCCATTCCCCTACTTGGGCCCATGATGTGTTATCCTGCCAGTGGGGTTTAATTAATAAAAAATTCCTGCTTAATTGGTCTTTTAAACCAGTTCTTGATGGTTACCTGCATTTCAAACCTTAATGTAATGACTACTTAATCATTCGTGTCAGATATTTCTGATGTAGACGGGTGTGTACAGAGATGATCGTTTTTACTTTGTATTGTAATTAAAAAAATATTAAATTGATGTTTTTTTAATATTAAAAATAAATTTAAATTAATATATATATATATATACATACAATTTTGATGTGTTTTTTATTGGAAAGTATTTTTAAAAAGTAATAAATATTATATTATTAATTACCTATTTAATAAGAGTTTGATATTGTGGTAGATTTTGTGATTGTTGTTTGAAATATATTTAATTAAAATTATAGTTGAAATTGTTATATAAAAAACAATTCATAAGTATTTAGTTAAAACTATTTTTGAAAATGATGTTGATAATAAAATGATTAAAAAGAACATGCAGTAATTTTGAAGTTTCAAAATATTATTATTTATTAGATTATTAATACATTATAAATACAAAATTGTGATGTTAAGGTTTTAATTTCATTGTTTCATTAAATTTATTTTTAATCTCTTCATCTCTATATCAATAGCTTTTTGAATATGGAACTAAACTCATTAAGAATCATCAAAAATAAAATTAGAATAGCAATTAAATTTTGTAAATGTCATATCTTCATGTGACTTTCTTCTAATATAGTTATGCAATGTCATTGCAATCTAAACTTGCATCTTATACGAATAAGCGGCCATCTTATAAAATTCTTCACTTTTTTTTCCACACTATAAAAATACATTTTATCACATTACATGATGATAAGTGTGCACATTAAATATTTATTCCGGACTTCTTGGTCGTCCTCGACGCCAAAAATCTAGCAAGCGATCTTTCTCACTTGTATATAGACCTAAATATTCATACTTATTTGGATATACAACATCAACATCAACCAAATAATAGTTCCCTGTTATAACAAGTTAAGAATTTCTAATTAATTTCATAAACAAAGATTAACCATAATAATACTAAAATAACATTCAGTTTTTCTCATGTAATTACCTTTCGATAGTTTTGAAAATTTTATATTAGGATTGTTAATAGCCTTTATAAAATACGTATAACATGTGTATTATATTTCTATCTTGCCCAAATAAATATGAATTGCATGTCAAAATTACATACAACCATTACGTTTTGAGGCAATACATCTTTTCTACTAATAAATAGAATTTGATTTTCTTAAGATATGCAAGCACACACATATGTGCCATTAATCGCACCAACACAATTCTACATGAAAAACTATAAATATTAGATTGTAAATAATTAACAACATTTTGTTTACAATATATTTGTCATTAATGAATAAGAACTACATTTGAGTTACCTTGAAATGAGACATATATATTGGATTCATCATAATTTCACGTGGAGTGTTTTTAAATTTAAGGTTTTTTGGTTTTATAACATCTACTACAAACAAATATATCATCTTTAAGACTTCATTGAAACATCTACTAATAGTTTAATTCAAATATTAAAATTTTTCTTGAACTTCACTATTTGAAGCACCGGATGCTATTATATAGAGAAACATGGCCATATTTTTATTAACACTCATCCTTCTTAAAGGTTTTAACTCATACTGTGTCTCTAAATCATAGCACGGGCTTTGCAATGTTGTTGTATCCATCCTAAACATGTGGATACATTGTTTTCAATGTCTTTTTAAAAGCTCAATCAACCATATCATGCATGTGTTGTATGAAACCTTTTAGGGTTTCTTATGCACATAATTAACATAATGCATGTTTATAGCTTTGGTTGTGCATACATGTAGTTTTTTTAGGGTTAAAGTATCGCCTCCAAAATGATTCGTCGTCCTCATTATTATCATTTTTATCGTCATCATCATATTTATCTCCAACATCATCAATACCATTAGAGTCATCACTACAATCACCACCACCATAATTAATATGATCAACAACATGATTCATTATATCTTTATAATCATCATAAAAATCTTTTTCAAATATAGCATTAAACTTTGTAGCTTTTATACCTACAAGGACAAATGAATAAACAAATATATAATGTATTGTTATATTCTATATAAAACACCATAACACTAACCACACATATATGAAGTTCATAAAAAATTATTAAACAATTAGTTAGTATAAAAGTGTAACTTACTTGTGTTTTTTTTTATATGGGCTTTCAAGTATAGATATTTCTAATACTAGTAGTAGTTTATAAAGACTTAGCAATTTTGAATGTCATAGTAAAGGTATCCTTACCTTATATATAATAGAGTAAAAGTTGGATGTTGAGACTCAAACAATAAAATGTTAGGTGTAAATTTTAGTTAATAGTTGTGTTAAAACAAAGAAAATAATAGGTGAAGCTTGTTTGTGTTTCACGTGTCTTTAAAATTATTGTTTCTCATTTTATTGTGTCATTTATTGTTGGAATTATTTCATCTGATTAATAGTTATCACTTTGTTTCTCTTTAGTTTTTAAATTGTCTTCTACCTTTAATACAAAGCTTGTGGACCACTATAAGTGTTGTTATTTTTGTTGTTTCCATATAGCTTCTTCAGCCTAGTATCTCTTTAACTTCTCCATATGCCTTCTACTGTGTTTGACATTGTCATACCTTCCATATCAATTCATGATACACCTGTCATTTCACTCCATTTTAGTGCATATAAGATAACTAGTGGAATCATACAAGATTTAATTGTTGGCTCTTTTTTGGCATGAAATACGCCTTTGTCGCCATATTTTTATCTTTAATTGGTGACCAAGTAAACCAAAACATAAATTGGTCCCTCAACTTCTTTCTTTTTGTATTTGGTCCTTTGCAAATTTTGATTTTTTTTATTTTGTTTTTTGTATTTTGAATTTTTTGAAAAAAAGTAACGTCAACGTCAACTTAAAAAGCACGTTGACTACTGAACGCATAGAAAAAAAAAAACATTGTAAGTGACGTAAATACGTCAAATATATATAATTTTGAATTTTTGTTGTGTTTTTGCTATTTTTGGTTTTTTTTCAAACACTTATAAAAAATTAAATAGGAACAAGCTGAAAGCTTTTTATCTCCTCTTATTTTATCAATGAATTTGTCTCTCATTTCTCAGCTTTCAATGAATGAAATGTAATAAAAATGAAGTCATGGAACTAAATATAAAATCATAAAATAACAAGAACCAAATAATACATAAAATTAAACTTTAGGGATGAAAATGAAGTTTTCCATATGAAAATGAGAATTGTATGGTTATTATTTTTTTTTTTTGGTTCTTGTTCTTTTTTTAAAAAAAATACATATAACATTAAATTCTATTTCATGAAATTGATCTTTAATTCAATTTTGAATTTTCTCAGATACTTTGCATATGTGGAGGGATGTAAAGAAAAGCAAATCCTAACACATAAAATGATGTCAACATAACTTGTGATGATGAAATTGAAAGAAATAAAGTTTGATGACTGAAATGCAAGAAAAATATAAAATTATTACTTGAATGGTGTTGTCCACAATGAGTCATGTCTACCGCTACAACAATCAATAATAAAACCACATATTCTTTTAGTTGTACTAGATCATTGGCCCATGCTTTTCTACGAATCAGATTAATTTTTTTTAATGTAAAAAAAAGGTTTAAACATTGCTAATGTTTTCTCTCGTAGAAAAAAGTCTAAATCATGGGGGGGTTAACTCAATGTGACCTCAATCGACTTGAAATGTCAAAAGGCAACATTGACGACTAGTAAAAACATATTTTGACTTAAAAATAATTCAAAATGATATTTTAAAAAAAATATATATTAAGATACTAACTTATTGGATCAACTTAGGTTAACTTACCAAATTCATGACCCATGAAATATAATTCTTAATCAACTCAATGTTGAATGATGAAATTGAAAAAAAAAACATCATTTAAAAAGGAACAAAACAACAACCCAAGTTAACTTACCAAATCCACAACCTAAGGCATGAAACCAAGATAACCTCATACAAAGTAAATCAAAATAAATTATAAAGTTCAATTCCTAATCAATCCAATTTTAAAGGATGAGATTGAAAAAAAAATCAATTAAAAGAAGGATAAAAAACAACATGAGTCAGTCTAAGTTAACTTGTCAAATCCACAACCTGAGTCATAAAACCATGATAACCTTGTAAAAAAGTAAATTGAAATAATTATGAAGCTCAATTCTCAATCAACCCAATGTTAAGGGGTGAAATTAAAAAAAATCAATTAAAAAGACATAAAAAAATAACCTAAATCAACCTAGGTTAATCCGCTAAACCCATGATCCGGGTTATGATACTAAAATAACCTCATAGAAATTAAACTAAAAAAATAACTCGAATTAGCCTGCCAAACTTGCAACTTGGGTCATAAGATTAGTATAGCCCCATATAAAGTAAATTGAAATAAATTATGAATCTTAATTCCCAGTCAACTCAATGTTGAACGACGAAATTGAAAAAAATCAATTAAAAAGGGAAAAAAAATAACTCGGATCAACCCGAGTTAACATATCTAGTCCATGTCCTAAGTGATGAGAACATTATATTTTCATAAAAAAAAATGAAACAAATTATGAAGTCTAATTATCAATCAACTTAATATTGAAGGATGAAATTAAGAAAAAATAATTAAAAAAAAACCAAAAAATTACTAGAGACAATCTAAATTAACCAAACAAACCCATGATTCGAGTTATAATACCAAGATAACTTCATTGAAATCAAACTAAAAAAATAATATGGGTCAACCCAAGTTACCTTGTCAAACTTGTGACTTGAATCAAACTATAAGAAAATGTTTTAAAAATTTTATGTATAGGAAATCTTATATGGTAGATGCTTATTCATTTGAAATACTTAATTGTACTTGATTTTTAGAAAACAATACTATAAATTATATAACATGATTTGATGTTTTTATTTATAAAGAACTTAATTGAAAAATAATGAAACATAGTTTTACTTTTATATTAAAATAAACTTTTAAACAACTTAAAAAACTTCCAAATCAATTGATCTCATATAAGAAATGTAAGCCCTGCTCTAAAAATCAAAAAACTAGTGGTAATAGAAAAATTCTCAATTGAAAGAAATACTAATTAAGAAGGAAGATTGCTAAAAGCTTAAATATTTTGTGTTGGATGTATTGAAATATTGAACTTTTGGAGTTAGCTAAATTGGGAAGAATTATGTAAGTTTAATGTTTTAAATGATGTTAGGAATGCCTAAATTTGACTATCATTTTTGTAGTTGTGGTATGTGTGAAATGTAGAAATTAGATAAATTGTATAGACTTTAAAGTTTTATATGCTTGACAAAAATGAGTAAATATTATTATTGGACAGTGATGTTATAAGAATTAATTTGAAACTTAGAAATAAAATAGACTTATATGAGGATTCAATGTCATAACATGGATATTGATTTATGGAATTAGATATTAATTAAAGTTTGAAGAGAGTGTGGATATTAAGTTGGAACCTTTAATGTTAAAATTCTAGATGAAATGAAATTGAAATAAGGAGTTTAATGGATGTTTAGGAATTTATAAGCATGCTTGATATTAGTGTTGAATGTTATAATAAAGATTATTAAGTGTTTAGTTGTTTTGAGGTATATATATTGAAATTTTGAAATGTGTGAAATTATGTGTTGGGTAAAATTGATTTGTAGATAAATAATTGGGTGTAACATCCCTAGTTCTTAAACATATATTTAGTTATTTAACGATGACATGACCATGTAAGATGAGGTGTTTTTTTTTCAAACACATCAAAATTAATCATTGCAGATAAATATTCATTACAACAATATCTTTAACCAACCAAATAAGCAATCCTCAATGCTAATGATCATTTTTGCAAATATCTTCATTATATGATATTTATAATGACTTGCAATATTTTATTTCAAAGTTACTTCTTATTATTTTCCACACATATAATGCAACTTCAAGGTCTTGATCTTTTCCACAAAGAAATCCTTCATTATTCTCATCCCAAATTGATAAGTCCTAAAATCTAAAATGCTTAAAAATAAGGTTGATGTGTTATATAATTAGCTAATTTTTTAGTTCAAGCAACTCGATCCATCATCCCTAGTCAAGGTGTCTGGTTACTTGATATGAAAATCTCAGGGAACTGATAACTTATACTAGGTGATGTCTAATAAGTCAATATAACCAATAGTTGTGGTAGTAGCATGAGTGCAGGGCCAAGGCGACGAAATGCGGACTCTTCGATGATAAAGTTAGTAATTTTATAGCGAGAGAAAGTGCAATGATATTTTAGAAAGATAGACTATGAAAATATATATGTTGAAAATATTAAAAATAAAGATATTGTGAACCTTATTCTTGAAGGATTTATGAGATATTTATAGCCCATAAGTTTTGTCATTTTATGAAAGGGAAGAGTGAAATGTAATTTTACCTTTATGATATTTTAAGTTATATTTTATTTAAAACAACATATATTAGATTAGTATAAAATATTAAAGTACTCGCGTGGGATTTTTAAAAAAAATTCAAAGAAAAGTTGAGCTTGGACAAGTTGTCTAAATCTATTAAAGATTAAAAAAAATATAAACCCAAGGAGTCGGCTCCTCTTACAAGGAGTTTAGGCCATTAATCATGAGTTTATCATGAATTCTCTTAGAAAGCACATTTTAAAGCAACTTTTTTCAAGAAACAATCCGTGATTTTTCTATATTTGCTACGGATGAAAATATTATATAAAATAAAGTAAAATAACAATAATAATTTTTATGTTTTCAATGATAGGAAACAAGCTATCATTTTACCCTAGTAGAAGGGTTAAGCCTTCGATCACAATAAATTAAAACTTAGACAATAAATAGATTATCACAATTAGAAGCAAGGATACATAAATTGAAAAATGAAAAGTATACAAGTGAAAATAAAGAAGGTATTCAAGTATGAAGATTTTCTCTGGGGATGGACGTAAAGATTTTCTAAGAGGATGGACGTAAGAACCTATTTAAAAAAAAATGATTGATTCGAATTAATTTATGTCCTACACCCTTATTTTCTAAAAAATAAATAAATAAACTAAGGAAAAGATATAAAAAGAAGCAAAAGCCTATTTGTGACATGGACAAAAACAAAAAAACCTCCAGTCTGAGCTTGACGAGGCATCAACTTATAGTCCACTGGCACACGCTGACGCTGTCTTCTTTCTGGTGAATCCAATCAAATCCAATCCAATATGGATCCTCCATTGATAAACGAGAAGTCGTTCTCTGCGGCCAACCCATCTTCCTACTCATTAAGTGAGATTTGGCCTTTTCCACCTTCTTCTTCAACTGCTTTGGGCCTCCGGATGGCTAATTTGGCCGACCGAGATGGGTTCGTTGACGAATCCACTGTGACCGAGCAGAGGGGTGGAAATGGAAATGGAAATAGGAAGGCTAGAGATTTGAGTTCCGAGGAGGATGACTCATCCATAATGGTTTCTACCACCACTAGTGCCCATGATTTGGTTCGTTTCTGCTTCATTTTCTTGTCTCTTTTGTATTTTCTTTTTATTCCTTTTGTTTGGTTTCTCAGAAAAAGGGAGATGTTTTGTTTGTTAATTTGCTTTTTTTAAGCCTGAACTGATGAATGTGCAAACTTTTTCTGGAAAATGGAAGGAAAAAAAGAGAAAGGAGACTTTTATATATATATATAGAGAGAGAGAGAGAGAGTTCCACTCTTTATACTTGTGTATAAACTGGGGGGGGAAAAGAGTTAGATTTTCAGTGTGGGATCTGTTAACTGGGAATTAATTTTTATTCTATTTACTAGCTTTGCATTTGAAATGGGTTGTTGGTTTTTATTTATGCAATTGAACTACTTTTCTTCCGCGCATGAACCTGTGATCTGTACAAGTTCTTGAATTGTCTTTTCCCTTTTTTATCTGTGCTTACAATTCCTTTTTCCGAATGGAGCTTGCGGTTGTTACTTTATTGATTGAGATTTTCAGCTTTTTGGACTGAAGATGTTAGGTTAGGGGATAGAAATGAACTATTGTCTTGAACTGGAAATGATGTATTTCTGTACCTTTTCGTTGTGTTTGTGACAGAATGATTTGAATGGTAAGCGGAGGAAAATTTCGGGGTCAAGGAATGAAAACAATGATTCAAGAGCTGAAATAGAAGCAAGTTCTGCTGCTAATAACAAGCCGGCTGAACCAAGCAGTAAACCATCTGAGCCGCCTATGCAAGACTACATTCATGTCAGATCAAGAAGGGGCCAAGCGACTGATAGCCACAGTTTAGCAGAGAGAGTAATTTGCTTCAGCCCTCTTTAATTTGCTAATTTTTAAATCGTTTCTCAATTTGAAAAAGAATGAAGTAGGACTTTCATGTAAAATGGATTCAGGTTGATATGAAATTGTAATCATTTTGCTAGACTGTTGCTTTTTTTCTTTTTTTTATCTGTTTGAACCTTCAGAGTTTAAATGGTGGACATTTTTTAAACCTGCTGCTTACTGTGAGACTTGCTTTTGGCAGGCTCGGAGAGAGAGGATTAGTGAGAGGATGAAGATACTCCAAGATTTGGTCCCTGGGTGTAATAAGGTGCTCATTTATCTTGCTGGTCTTATCTTAGTCATTTTACCATAGTTCTGCAAAAAAAATTCTTAGGAAAATTTAAAGAAAAGGCCGAGGTAGGCTGAGGATGAATCTGTTACCTGGTCTCTGTTGTATTCCAAACTTCATGCCTCATAATTTAGCCATCCCATAACAGACATTTTGGAAGATGGAAGGTGTCAGCTGAAATTCCTCATTTTTTATTTTTTATTTTATCAGAATCACAATCATTTTTTAACGCAGTTCACATATGGATTATTCTTTTAACAAGGTCATTGGTAAAGCACTTGCCCTTGATGAGATAATTAATTACATCCAGTCACTCCAGTGTCAGGTTGAGGTAGTATCCCCATCTTACAGTGCTTATTGCTAGTTCAAGACTATTTTTTCCCTTCTATTCTGTTGAATTTGAACCTAGATTTATACTTCTTAAATTTGATTTTATAGTTCCTCTCAATGAAGCTAGAAGCAGTAAATTCAAGGATGAACACGAGCCCCGCGATTGAAAGCCTTCATCCAAAATACGTAAGTAGACATAACATGATTGAGCACTTGACTTTTACATCATCACAGAATTGATTTACCTTGTATGAGAGGTAGTTTCTGGCATCTTTCTTACAATTGCTCTGCCATTGTTGATTCCCATGTAATAACTATGACCACCTAGAAAATAAGAGCGTCATTGATACTGCTGCATCTAATTGGTGAGCGCTTGTCAAAATTGGATATTCACCCAAATTGCTCCGTAGCAATTTTAAATTCTTACCAACTGATTCCATCTCATCCCTGTTATTGAGGAGGGATGAGCCTACAGGTTAAAAGCAAAAGCTGCTTTGTTTCTATTTTTCATCTATTTGTAAAATTTCAGTTAAAGGTTTCTCTATGTAGTAGTTCTGAAAGCCTGCCCGGAATTCTGATTGTTAGGCAATGCTGCCACTGTGCCTGCATTTAATAGCTTGCACAGAATCTGAACAAGTTAACATCTTCAGTTTTCAGTATTTCTGATGTCTAAGAACAAGGATCAGTAATAAGGTTTTGTATATGGTGTACATAGGAGAGATTGCACTAAAGAAATATTGGATCCCAACTGCTGTTGCCCCAGTTTCGGAATGTAGGTTGAGAGGTTTGCATTTGGAACACAAAAGGCAGCCAAGAGAGGGTGCTCGTTGTGAGAGCAATCTTAACCTCATCCTTTGTTGTATTTGTCAATCTCATACTGTATTCGTCCAATTGCTCATGTCTTTGAACAAGCAAACAAATGAAATTTCTGATGAAATTACAAAATCCAGTGAGTAGAGCTGTGTCAGTAAACACTTCTGTTAGTTTTTTCTGTCATGTGATTTGCTCAATGATGGTTTGTTGTAGCTTGGTGCACAGCCATTTGATGCTACTGGAATGATATTTGGCCCACAACCATCAAGAGACTATGTTCAAGGATCCCAATCCGAATGGCTACATATGCAGGTTGGTGGAAGTTTTAAAAGAGCAACGTAATCAAGGAACTAGATTTCTTCAGTTTATTGAGAAGAAATTTGTTATTTGCTTCCACCTTAGATGCAGAAAGGTGTTTGTGACATCTGTGACCATTACTGAAGTTGTACTATCATCTCATTTGTAGAAAATACATCTAATCTTTAATTGTATCATATCATCTGACTGAATTCAGTAATGGATATGTGAGAACTAGTTCAGAACCAAACTTTGATTTTATGATATCAATTACATTATTTCCTACTTGGAATGCCTTGCTTAACACATCACCGGGAATTGAGGTTTGACGCAAATAGAGTTGTTGGGACGATGGCTGACCCAGGCAAGTGACTGTTGAAAGCTGTGAAAAGGAGGACAAGACCCCTAGAAACAACAAACATCTGCCCAACAGTCAATACTTTGGAGTGAAAGACATTGCTAGTTGTTACAAATCTTACAAGTAGCTTCCCCTCAATGACCACACCAGTCGTGGTTGCACGAGGATGTGAGGGAGGCGGGTTTAATCCTCGAGGGGCAAAGTCAACTCGGTTCATGGAAATTCCAAGAGTATTGATCCAGGAAAGGCAAGGACATTTGCTGGAGTCACAGACCGACCAAATATGTTTGTTTGTGTTTCTCTCCTTGATTAACCCATCGAAGAACAAATCATCTGAGGTTACTTCTGCCTCAGGTTTACAAGGGAAGCCATTTACAGATATGGGGGCTTTAAAAGTCTTCAACACAGAAATCCTGCAGTTGATCAAGGTCAGCTGGGTCGATATGCAAGGGAAGAAGCAACAACCCTAACAAGCGAAATGGTGGCAAAGAAATCATGGCAGGCAGGGACTTAGGTTACGGAAACAGGAGGTAGTTTGGAGAAGGAAGATCGGAGAGTGTGCTAGCGAATACAGTAATAATCAAAGATCACGGTTATTATACATAGCTCGTTATCTCCTCAGAACCCCATTAACAATCTTAGTTTCTGATATGTGTACGTTGATGACCAATAAAAATTGGTGAAGTTGGTGGACTTGTGGCATGAGTAGCATAAAAAACTACACCAAGACGGCCAAAGAAATGGACTTAAACAAATGGAAAGCTTGGAGTTCAGATATGTTAAACAATGGCGATCTCTGTTATTTTCCAGAGTTGAAATGGTCATTGACAATGAAACAACGCATAAATAAAGTGACTTCCATGACCCATCGTTAAGAGGAAATGTAATGGGGGAAGGAAGACTCTTCATGAGCCAAAATTTTCAACCACCAACTCAATTGTGCTACACTAAAGCCGATGAGATCGGGTCATGCGTCGCAAAATAAAAGGAAGCCTCCAATTTGGGATTCCAGGAGGAGAAGCTACTCCTTGAATAAACGACATTGTGACCAGACTTGAAAAAATGGTCACCATTACTTGTCAGCATTCAATTTACTTCCATTTTATACAGCAAAGAGCTCGTCAAACAATGAAAAAACAAAGTATCAAGAAGGTTCGTTAATTATTCCAATACTCATTTCCAGTATCTCAACTTTGTTAGTTGCCCATGGAAAATACAGATCATGCCAACCCATTTCACATCAAGCACTGTTTATAAGGACCAAATGTCATGTTCCTTGGACAACCAATCATGGCCTCTCATTGATGGCATATCTGAAAGTTTAATCCTATTCCAATTGCAGAAGTCTAGCATTGCAAGCCTTAAAAATATTAAATCCTCGTCATGTTACAGGCCAACCAAATTAATTTCTTGAAGGCATTGAAGAAGATTGATGTCGTGTTTCAAAGTCCAATGTCAAATCTGCATTCTGGAAATGTACACTAATCATGATACTA
Organism: Populus tremula; assembly: GCA_964019445.1. Classification (NCBI taxonomy): domain Eukaryota; kingdom Viridiplantae; phylum Streptophyta; class Magnoliopsida; order Malpighiales; family Salicaceae; genus Populus; species Populus tremula. The sequence goes on from CAXHTJ010000004.1 coordinate 8,089,626, forward strand.
TAAAGTTTAACCCAACTCGTTAATAGAAGAATATAGGCAGCAAAACCTGTTTAAGGCAGTTTGGCTAATGGGAATCACTCCAGCTGGGGACACAAGAACATCCACCGGTACATCATTCAAAGTTACCGGTATAGCTCCATCATCTATGATTTGCAGAGAATATGAAAGTGCAACTACAAAACAACAGCACGTTGTTTAAACAGAAAATAGAAACAAACAAAACAAAATCATCTGTCAAATGATTGTATTTATAAAGGAAACAAACAAGTTTTCCACATCATACTACAAAGAGGTGAAAAAGTGAATACCTAAGAGGGGTTGCCTCCAATCTCTCTCCTTTGCAAGTTCTTGATACTTCCTCAGGAAAGTGTCATAATAACTAGGATTTTTCAATGCACATATAAACAAGAAAATGCAAAAATTAAAGAAAGATAGAATTTGTTGCAAATATTATGTTAGCAAAGTATAGAAAGTATGCATTGGAAAAGTGTGCAGGCCACAGTAACAAGAGCTTGTGCACAGTCAGATGTGCTCGCTAGGTTAAAATTGTTATAACTGTTCTAATAGCCACGCAATTGGATTCAGTAATTACTGTGGGAGACCAAAAGAAATGCCCTAAATCTCGTGGCTGAAGCATAGCCTAGTTGATAGCTGCAGCTCTCCAGTAGAAGAGGTTCAAATTGGATGCCCCTCCCTTAAAACTGTCCAAAATAATACCCAAATCCCAGTACCATGTCAGTTCAGACCTTGCAACTTCCATGCTATTGGCTTTTAGAGGGTGTGGTTAAGGCTCCCATTTCTGTGCCATATGCTTAGTGGCTTCTCACCACATGTAACTTGACTATCATCCTAATATCATGGCTGATTTTATCCAAAAGGAAAAGTGAGGTTAAATCTCCAAACATCCAAAGCAAGGGTTTGGAAGAAATCAGGCATCATACCCAAGGTTTTGAGATACAGATTGAGGGGGGGGGGGGTTTCTAACAAGTAGATAAGACATCCAAACAGTTCCGGTCACAATACTTCATACAGACTAAAATAGAAGCATAGGCTATGATGCACAAGCTCACCCTCCACCACGGCCCAAGCGTCTTCCAGATTTATCAAATGCAAGTCCTGCCAACATAAACATGACATACATTATCTACTAGAATTTTCTTTTGCTAAAATTTCTGGTATATATTTGCAGAGGAATGGTTGAGACAAAAATAAATAAATAAATAAAAAATAAACAAACAGTTACCAGGCAGGAGGAACAAATCAACTGGGTCATTTGCCTGCATAACTGCACCAAGAAGGATCTTGAATGTGAATTGTTATCAGATATAAAGCAAAAATGATTATATGAATCCATAAGTGTCTGCAATCTATTTCTAGAGGCAATGCCTATAAATCAACACCAGCATTGAAATGGATGGATGTTAGTACAGATTATATGACTGAGGTTTTCAGGAAGCCGATATTCTCAACCTCCTCCTGAGCACAGTCATCCCTCCTTGAACCCAAAAACAGAAGGAAAAGGACCATTGTTCAGAAAATTTGTGGTCTAATGCTCAATGAAAAATGTGTCGAATCATAGCAAAAATTACATACTTCCTCAGCACCTTGCCCCCTTTGATCCTCCAAACCCAAAAAGCATGTTAGAAGCAACTTATCTGGGGTATTCGGATGCACTCACCAGCCAGAGATCAAGAAAAGCTTGGTCCAAAGCCTCCCCCATTTGGCCTCTTGTTTATTTGTCTCTAAATTGAACTAAACAACTCTCAATTTTTTCCAACTTTGCCAACTCCTTAAAGAACAAAGGAAGCCAGTTGGCAGGGAGAAAGCCTAGTTGCAAAAGATAAGGTTTGTATAGAGTCCCTCACCATGGAGAACAAGTTTATAAATTAACTGCTGCATACCAGACATCTATATTTGATGCTAATGAATGAACGGCAAACTGATTTCCTTTCTTTAAATCACAAAAACTAATTGAAGGGAATTCTCTAGATTTGAGGAGGCAATAGTTGGCGATCAACATTTCAGAAGTTCTACTTCTCTGCTAACTAAGGAGCGAGTACAAATTTCCAAAGCAAACAATCATATAAACAATAAGAACTCAAACCCTGTCCTTCCCTCAGAGAGAAGAAAGGGCTTCAAATTATTTCTTTTCTCATACATTCAATCAGAGAAGGAAAAAAAACACAAAAAATCTGTAGCACAGGGAAGTCAGGGTTTATTTTTTGGACTGTAAGAAGATACTGTGTACCACACATACCATCTTCCCGTGCATTTCCATGTTGATCTACTGGAGCTGGTTCTAGAATATCCATAGAGTTTGCAATTAAATCATCCATACTTGAAATGTTGAGCATTCGCATGTGGCTATTCTTGTCCTCCACACGAGGAACATAAAGCTTTTTTGCATTCTGAGCTGACCCATCTAGAGTTCAAGAAAACATATAAGAAGTCCACCCCCATCTAGGATAGCTCATAAAAAAGTTACGAGGAATCATATTCTGCACAAGCTTAGTGTACAAGAGGGATTTTCCTCACATACAAAAAGCATCAAGTCAAGAAATTGTTTATTCTACTAACCCTACCTTTTAGCATTCTCGAATTTACGTCTCTATCAAGGTCATTGTATTGACAATTTTGAGAAATTAAAGAATACACAGACAGAGCTACCTTTGGTTGGATTTTGCAGGATTTGAGACAACAATTTTGAAGTGTCAACTTCACGCAGAGCACTACAAGTTATATAAGCACACAGCCTCTGGCTAGATTTAAACCATGGAGCTTCCAAAACAAGACTTTGAATTGCATCGTCTGATGAAAACCCAGATGAGAATTAGCCACGAATGTATAAAAAAAATGATTTTTATTACAATATGGTTAGGGGGGGGGGGGGATGGCCTTAATGGTACCTTCTTGAGATCTGAGGGAAGGGTCCATGGACTTGAGGGACTTGCGGACTTTGGATCGAAGGACCTGTTTCTGCTTGAATATACCGTCGAGATTGGTGGCGGTGCTCATTGTGCCAGGCGGACACAGAGAAACGTTGGCTAGGCCTAGAAGTGGCTTCTTGGTGAATAAAAAATGTTGTGAAGGTGAAGGAGAAGGTGGTAAGAATGAGCAAGATGGAAGAATCATTAACAATTCCTTAACCCTTAGTCTAAGCCCACCTCTCCACATTATTATTTTGCACTACTACTCCATATCCTATTGCTATTATTTTTATTCATTATGTCTAGACGCCACATCAGATCTTCTCTCCTACTGTGTTGGTCCACCTAGTAGCATGTCATGGAGTAATCTTCCACTTTAAAAAAAATAATTAGAAGAAATAAATTTTATGTAAATTTTTTATTATTATTATTTTCGAATCATGGATTTTATATTTTTTTCATTTTGTATATATTTATTTTTTTAAAACGAGTCCTAAAAATCCAAAATTGTCGTTCAAGGCATTCATTACAGAAAGATGTTCGACAAATCCAAAAGAGCTAAAATATAGCAGCGAATGTTGTCGAAGGAGGTTAGCGATGTTCTTCGAGATCTGGAGAAAACCATCTGGTGTATATGTGGCATTCACAAGGAGTTCATTAATGGCTACATACATAGCTAGATGTCCTGCAAATGAAAACAGAGCCAGCATGATTAAATCAGTAGCTGAAACAAAAAAGATTGAAAAGGAGGAGTTGTTCTACATCTCATAGATTGAAAAGACCTGAATGGAGATATAACGCTTTTGTATGCTCATAAGATTGGCTCTGTTGTGTGTAAGGAAATGGCTAGGTGTAACGACAGTGACTCGTCCAAGAAACCAGCTTATTACCGGCTATTGTTTCTGTCAACAGTTGTTGGGTCTCAATCTGTTGAAGTTAAACCCAGGAAAAGCTAAGCAACCACAGAAACAGCAGCAAGTTGATGGAAAACCCAAGTGAAGCACGTCATCTACCAGGGCAAACAGTCCGGCTAAAGCTTTTTTCTATAAAGTTAATGGCGATAAGCTAATCGTTTTTATTCCCTTTTTTGTTCTCCGGTGTTTAGTCCATTTTCTTCTAAACCCTCAAAACAAAGAACTAGTAAAGTTTGCTTTTGTTCTTTGTTTTGTCGGTTAATTCCTCTAGCAGCATGGAGAAAAAAGAAAGAAAGAAAACTAAGGAGTCCGATGGTGCATGGATAGAGATAAAGGTGAAGAAAGAAAGGATTAGAACTCAAGTTTCGGTTGCAAACCCATCGGTAAAGAAGGATTCGTACGCCGACACCATGGCTGGCTATTCAGTCATTGCAGAACGGTGCTGGCTTTCCCATTTTCCGATTTCTCTGGCTGGATAATTAATACTGGTCATCTACAGTATTAGAACAGCAACAGGATATTAACAGAAACGTTTACAGCAGAAAATCCCAAATGATCCAAGAAATGTTTTGCCATATCAGACAACATATCTGCAAAGTTTTGAGCATAAAAAGAGATTGAGTCCTGCAAACATAGACATGCTAAATTTGAAAGTTAAGACAAATTAGGGAGTCCTGTAAACATAGACATACTAAATTTGAAAGTATGTCTATGTTTAGGGACATAGTTGTTGAGAGCATCATAGGCCATTTCACGGACATAGTTGTTGAGGGCGATGAAAGATATCTTCATGTAATATGGAAGCTGGTCCATTACATTTCATCGTAGGTTTAACATTTGCATTTATGTTCATATTGTTAAAGAAGGATGTGAAATGTAGAAAAAATACTATTAGTTGTTGAGCTCTAAAGTCTAAACATCTATGAATAGCTCAAGTTTATTCAATACTGTACCATAAACATCATAAGCATCATCTACAGTTATTACCAGCACCTCCTCCCGAGTTCTTTGTCGCCACCTAACACAAACCAGAAAAAAGCAACAGACTTTTAATATACTCAAATGGACACTTGAAGAATTTCAAAAAGCTTAAACATAAAACCTCACTAACATGCAAGTTACCAATTTTTTAGAAGTTGAAAATAAGCTAAAAAATCTTAGAGCTATACAGTAATATGTTACTTCTTGCTTATAAAAATTAGCTAACATAATGTTTGCATTAAAGAGTGAAACTCTCCACTGTATGTGTCCATAGTAGAGTTGAACTCCACTATTCACATGAATAGTGGTACATGATTCTGGCCGAACCCGGTCTAGTCTAAAATTAAATATATTAGACCGGATCCAACACAGTAAAAAAAAATAAATTTTATTTTTTATTTTTAATTGTGTTTTATTATTGCATTATCGCTTTATCAAATGACCACTTTTTTCTCTCTTTTTTTTGTATCTCATAGCCTTAATCTTTTCAGTTCTCTGTGCCTTTGAGATGAATGGATCATGATATTTGATCCAGGTTTAATTACATTGTTATTCAGTTTGTTTTTGTTGTTTAAAGTTTAGCCAACCCCTAACCTCCAAAAAATATTAAAAAAAAACCTAAATTATAAAAAATAATACTAAATTTTGGATCAATTCTGAATTTTAATTTTTTTATTTGAGTGCCTCAAATTATTTTTATGAAAAATAAGTTCTTTTTAGTAATTTTCATCATGAATAGATAATGTATTCGTGGCACGACACAAACCATTATAAAAAAATATTAAGGGATGAAAATTGGACATAAAAACCCATATTTTACCCAAAAAATAGTTTATAGTATTCAAATAAAAAAAATAATTTCAATTTGGTATGGTTTTGCTAAATTGATTTTCCCATAATTTTTAGAATTTCTTATAATAATTATAACACTACTTTATTATTATATTTTATTCAATTTTTTAACCAAATTTATCGGTATGTCATAATATTTAAATAGCTAAGAAGAAATTTTGTAGATAATTGGTGGTTAAAATATGTATCTAGTGTTCCATAAAAACTTACAAAAGCTAGGATTTTAAGAATAGCTAGGATTTTGAGTGTGTTCATATTTTTTATATAAAAAAAAATACATTGAGAACTAAAAAAAACAAAGTTAAATGATAGTATTTTTAAAAGAAAATTAATTCATGTGGTGTAAAGATTGTAGCGCGCAAGTATTGTGGACTGCTTCGCAATTTTTTATGGACATCAATAATAATTTTTTTGTCACCAATTTTTTCTTATTATTTTCTTACATGTGTTGTTTGTGATGTTTTGTAAGTTGAGAGTTTTTTCTATTTATACATTCTTGAAAATGTAAGGTTTTACTAGTTTTAAGAGCTTGATTATAGTGAATTTAATTAGATATAATTTGAATTTGTTGCATAAGGAAACAATTAAAAAAAGGACCAAACTAACAACAACAAAAAACTATGTGATCAATCTCAAACTCACACGAAAAGGTATGTTTTAGTCCACATATTCTCCATTGATTTCTTTTATGGTCCCTTTAGTTTTAGGATTTTAAGTTATGGTCCAAAACTTTATTATATATACATTTAGTTTTTTAGTTAAAGAGGAGAGAGTCATCGAAAAATAATGAAGAAGAGAAAAAATCATTGATTATTCATATTTTAAAAACAAAAAAGTTAATCTTAGTGTTAATTAGTTTTATATAACAAGAATGATGTAATTAAGATTATTATTTTTTATCATTTATCTTGCCCAAAAAAATAAATTAAGGTTCCTTATTTTTATTTGAGATAATTTCTCCTTTTATAGACCAATTGAAGGTTGATTTAAGACTAAAAATTGATTTATCAAGTTTTTGTAGGTTAAAATAAATTTTTTAATTAAATAAATTAAAACCCAATTGTCCAATAACTTCAAATGATCAAAATATATATATAATAACGACATGTTATTTTTAAAAAAAAAAAACACTAAAACAAATAAAACAAAACAAAAAAACAAAAAGAAAGTTACAAGCATAAGCTTCACAAGACTACACATCCTTAGCATTCTTTTTATTGGGCCAATCACACTAGCCCATCTAGAGTGAAGCTAAGGTCTTGATTAATACAGTCCTTTATTATTATTATTATTATTATTATTATTATATTATTTAGAAAGTCATTTTATTAAAGATTATTCAATTTAAACTTACTTTTAGACCAGGTTATAATATTTTTTATGACATTACTTTTTTTAAAAAAAACACTTTAGGCTTTTCTCCTTAAAGTTTAGTTAAAATTATTATAATTAAATAATTAAGATTATATTTAGAATTTTATCCCATTAAATACCATTTAATTTGACATTCATTTTTAGACAAGATTATAGTATTTTTCTTAGTAATATTAGTAATTATTTTTTATTATTATTATATATTAACCTATTATTGAGACTTTTTTTTTTAATTTGTGGTCATGAATACTCAATGAAAATAAAGTTTATATTTTGTTGTATTTTTATTATAAATTTATTAAATAATTTTCTCATAGTAATCATTCTTTTTTCCTTCAATTGCATACAAATTATAAATATTCTTTTAATTTTCAATGTGGTTTTTTTTTATGAAAACTTGCTTATAATATCATGCTAAGTTTTTATCATTTTAAAAACAATTTTTCTAATAAAAAAAATTTAATTGTAAAAAATTAACATACATAATTTTTATTTTATTTTATTAAACATAAACATTAATTTTTCAATTCATAATTGAATTTTTTGACAATGCTAAAAAAACACTTCAACAACATTACCTATTCTCTTAAACATAAACACTATTTAAAAGATAACATCACAACACTTTATATATTAGTATATTGGTACGTGCTCTGCAGCCAAACAATAATAAAAAATATATATATAAAATAGAGAGAACAATATAAAAAATATATATATTAAGTGTATTGGGTCTCTGACTGCAAGGACATGTTTAATAGCATTGGATCCAAAGACAAGCCAAACCTAATATTTTTTGGTCTAGCGGCCAAACCAGACTCAATAACATTAGGCAGTCGGATCCAATGTTTTTTGCACAAAAAATAATAATAAAAAAAAAAACAACACTCCCAACAATATTTTTTAACAAAAAAATAGTAAAGACAACACTCCCATGATACTATAGTATTATTACAATGTAAATTTTTATGTCTACATTTATATACTTCCAACATCTTTTAAAGTATAGTATTACTTTGCTTTATTATATAATTATAAAGCAATGCATGCTTTGCTATTTAAATATATTTCAATTTTGGACTATTAGTCAATTTTAAAATGAATAATTGCATAAATATCTTTAAGCGTCGAAGTTGACTTTGAAGTCTTCGACAAACAAGGTAGATGGATGGTAGAGGATGAGCCATCTAGCTTGACATTAGAGGAGTTCCGTAGTCAATTAGCATCATATTCCATCAAAGACTCAAGCTTGTTAATAATTAATTACACTATAATTTTTACTATTATGTTTCTTAATTTTCTTTTTTTCTTATGGCATCAGTGCTTGTAATAACAATAACAATAATAATAACAATAACAATAATAATAATAATAAATTATTTTTATTATTGTTGTTATTGTTATTACTGTAGCCTTTAATATTACTTTACTGTTTTTCAATTTTCTATCATTTTAAGATGAATGGATCATTGGTTTAATTACATTGCTATTCATTTTTTTTTAAAGAAAAAAACCCCACTCACCCCAATCTCAACAGGGTGTTTTTTATTTTTCAAAAACTAAATTATAAAAAATTATACTAAATCTTGGATCAATTCTGAATTTTATTTTTCTATTTGAGTGCCTTAAATTATTATTTTTTTTTATGAAAAATAGATTTTTTTTCATAGTAAATGATAATTTATAAATATAATATGTGGATAGATTTCATGATATTTAAAGAATAATTAGTGAAATCTTAATAGTTATTTTAGAAGATTTACTTCAATGAAATAAAAGGATATAAATAGAAGAGAGAAATCCAAATATGAAATATTCTTATTATTTTTAGTGAGTTATGAAATTAATTTTCTTCTCTTTTTATATTTATCTCTATTTTTGCATAGATTTTAAAGTAATTAATAAGAAATTTCTAGTTATTATCTTGATAATATAAAATCTTCACAATAAAAATTCTTTTAATAGAGGGATGAGAATTGCACATAAAAAAATTAAAGTTCAGAAACTAATTTCAATACAGGATAATTTTTAGTAACTTAGCATCTACTCTTAATATTCCATCGTTAACAAAAACCACAAAAATAGGCCAAAAGCTAAAAAACAAAAAAATACCACACAAATAGCAGGGACCAAAATTTAGGGGAAAAAAAACTCTAAATTATTACACCAACCTACGGGGAAAAAAAGAAAATAGACAACGAGGAGAACCCCAGCCAGTCTCTCTCTCTCTTCGCCCCTCCAATTTTCGTGTTTTCTCCCGAATCCTTAACCCTAGTAACTCCAGAATCCCCAATCTCCGGTCTGCACGATGGCCATGACCTGAATCATCCAAGAAAAATCAAATTGAATCGCCCTTTTTTGGATTCGATCCGAAAATCCCTTTCAAAAAAGTAAAGAAAAGATGCCGTCTCACGTGGATCTGGACCGTCAGATCGAGCACTTGATGCAGTGCAAGCCGCTAGCTGAAGCAGAAGTTAAAGCACTGTGTGAGCAGGCCAGAGCGGTCCTTGTGGAGGAATGGAACGTTCAGCCTGTCAAATGTCCAGTAACTGTCTGCGGTGATATTCACGGTCAGTTCCATGATCTTGTCGAGCTCTTTCGCATCGGTGGTAACGCTCCTGACACTAATTACCTCTTCATGGGCGACTATGTAGGTCTGTTTCCTCCGTCTCCCTCTTTTTTGGCTAATAATTAGTGGCTGAAATGTTTTTATTTTTTTATTTTTATTTATTTATTTTCCGTACTGCATAATTCCACCTACCTGAGAATGAGATTATTAACTGGGGGACTATGTGGAATTGATGTAAGAAAAGAATATTAAGAGTGTAGTTTTCCAGCTTCTTTTAAGAAAATTAATGGCAATGTGGTTGCTTTTTTTTTTTTTACAAAGAAAGAAAGAGCGTAGAAGAGATGAGGTTTTTGCTCTTTACTCTGTTACCCATGTAGTAGAGTTTGGTATTATGCAGGTTGAGTAGATTCTTAGGGTGGTTTAAAGCCCATTATTATAATCCAGAATTTGTGGGACTGACTGGTAGCTTAAATGTGAAGAGTAAGCACACTAAGGCCACCAGGAAAGTGGCGCATATGCTTTTTTTAAGATAATCAAAACAGGCTGTACATGTTATCAGTTAAACTCTCAAGTTGGCAGAACACAAATTATTAGAGACATTGTTATAACTTCAATTTACTTCTATTTTTATCATTAAGTCGTGCCAAATTTCTTTTGCAATCTGAATATGCCTAAGTGGATTGTTTTTTTTTTTTTAACAGTAAACTTTTGTTTCTAAGCTTATATGTTTTGTTTTATGAATTGTTTTAGTACTTTATGTATCAGAAATTGGCACCATGTTTACTTTTTTTATTTTCTATATATGCAGATCGAGGATATTACTCTGTGGAGACTGTCACTCTTTTAGTGGCACTGAAAGTTCGATATAGAGACAGGATCACAATTCTAAGAGGAAATCATGAGAGTCGTCAAATAACTCAAGTGTAAGAGTATTGTTCATTTCATGTTCGTGCAGTTATGGATCAATGCTAATCTAAATTGGTGGGATAATCTATTCACCAAGTTGGTTGGCTAAAAACTGCTCTGACACATGTTTTGTCAAGTTAAAACTTTTTGATAGAGAAGAATATGTCATATTTAACCATGCACAAACTTAAAATGTAACAGTGCAGATAACATGCATGGACTGTCTCCTTCTTTTTCTTGCATACCAGTCATTAGTTAAATTCTCTTACATTTGAAAGAGGAGGTGAAGCAGAGGAGAATGTCAGCCAGAAAGATGCAACATGCCAGTACTTTGGTGTTTTAGTTATTTCCTTACACTACACATCATCATATCTGTGGTACATTATCAATATCTCATCTATATCTCTCTTCAGGTATGGATTTTATGATGAATGCTTGAGGAAGTATGGAAATGCCAATGTCTGGAAACATTTCACCGACCTCTTTGATTATCTCCCACTTACAGCCCTAATTGAGAGTCAGGTTTAAATTCTAAAATTCTGTCTTACCCTGATTTATGCCCTTGATCTTGGCTTTAGTTTTAAATTAGCTCCATGTTCTTAGCTGATAACCATTTGTTATCACCTTGTAGATCTTCTGCTTGCACGGTGGTCTTTCCCCATCTTTGGACACATTAGATAATATCCGTTCCCTAGACCGTATACAGGAGGTATGCTTGCAATGATCATGCTACTTTTATTGGATTGATATCTGCTAACATTTTTACCGACTCAGTTTTATTTGCTTTCAAATTACTTATTCTCTGACTACAGACCTTTTCCATTTGCATCTCAAACTGGTTTACCTGACGTGTCTTAGATAAGAAGATTATCAGGCCAAACTGATTAATCTTTGGCCAAGCCAATTGCCTCCTATATCTGTCGGAGCTATACTTTTGCCACTGTTTTGATTTATGTGAATATTGCTTATTTTCCTCCAGTTTGTGTGTAAATTTTCCACCCCGCATCGTTTACAGGTGTGGAGTTTGTGAAATTTAGCATTAAGCTTATTAATTGAAGTGATATCTAGGACAGTTTGCTTAGATTGAGACATTGCTCAGATTCATTTTAGAGAATCGAAGCAAATGCCACTGCTTATTCAATAATATGACTAAAGTAGCCTCTGTAAGCTGATTGCCATTGTTAATTTTGTGGTATACATGACTAGCTGGTATTGCTCACCACATATATCTTTCCCCTTATTTTTGCCATTTCATTTTGCTGCCTTATTTTTGTCCCATTATTAGGTACCTCATGAGGGTCCAATGTGTGACCTCCTTTGGTCTGATCCGGATGATCGTTGTGGATGGGGAATTTCTCCTCGTGGGGCTGGATACACCTTTGGACAGGATATCTCTCAACAGTTCAACCACACTAATGGGCTTGCTCTCATTTCTAGAGCTCACCAGCTTGTTATGGAAGGATACAATTGGTCCCAGGTTTGTGGATTCCAAGTGACTATTATTTACCTACCCCTAAAGTTCTAAAATTATATCCTTATTATTATCTACTTCAAATATTTGTAGGACAAGAATGTGGTGACAGTGTTCAGTGCGCCAAATTACTGCTATCGCTGTGGGAATATGGCAGCAATACTTGAGATAGGGGAGAATATGGAGCAGAATTTCCTTCAATTTGATCCAGCACCTCGACAGATTGAACCCGATACAACACGCAGAACTCCTGACTATTTTTTATAATTTGCATAGCTTACCCTTGGTTGGCAAATTTTTCAAATTTATGGTTGTGGTTTTGTAGATGCATCTTACAGAATAGAGGATTTTGGTGTTTACTTGATGAAGAGACAAAGAAACATCGTTATTGTCATTCTTTTGGTCAGTTTTTGTTCTATGGTTTCTGCGTTCTTGTGTGTTTATAAGTTTACTTACGTGGTTTTTGTCTTGTATTTTAGGAAGTGAAAGAAACAGCAATAACAGTGCATTCATCATATAGTTTACACCCCCTGGTTAAACAACTTCTGCAAGTGCTCGATGAAAATTTTCTTTTGAATTGTTGAAAATCGACGCGAGTGCTGTCATTGGAACTAGTTTCTTTTGATTTTGTTGATCAAAACACGTTTGTTTTATTTTTTGTCCCTTAGGATTTTATTATATACTGCCTTTCTATTGATTTTTGTTTTTTTTTTAGTTACTTTCTGAATGCATATATACTGCCTTCATTGCGTCTGAACTTTAGTTCAATGTGCTGAATATCTGAAAATGGGAAAAATTCATGAAGTCTGTCATTTTGGGTAGAAATGATGGGGATAATATCCAGTCTACCCCCTTCGGTATTTTGGAGAAAAACTGAAGTAATTTGTGGAAAACTAGCTTAGATTCATTGTTCTGAATTCAAATTATTCATAGTTATAAAGTTGGGGGATCTATCCGTGACTTGCCAAACTTGGAACTTGGCCTAGATTGGATTTCTTTTTTAATTGGATTTTGTTGGATCAAAATGATAATGTTTTATTTTAAAAAAATTAAAATGACATTGTTTAGATATTTAAAAAAATTGGGTTTTGACTCATGGGTTGATCAATTCTTGGACTAAATCTTAAAACCATGGTGTAATATTAGGATGTGGTTTTAGTGCTAACATAATATTTTTTTTGAACCTCAGATATCCTGGATGTAGCAATAGTATCTTTATCTTATGGATTTGGGTTTTGTTGTCGACTATGAATAATAGCTGTGACGAGAACTTAAAAGAAGCTAAAATTTCTTTGAAAAACACTTTAGTTCTACACTTAAAAACATTGTTTATTATATAGTGTAATCTCGCTTTTGCTTTTCCATCTAAAAAACCTCAACAGTAGCTGCGAATGATATTTTAGAATTTTCGTATGATTTATTTGTCATTATTAAATTAATTAGAAATAAATAAATCTTAATTGTACAATGAAATGATTAAAACATATTTGAAAGCAAAAATTTAAATGCATTTTTGTATTTGTGTAATGATTTTTTTGTTATTATAATATCACAATTTGATTTTTGTATAAATAAAAAAAATTAAATGCACTGTGAAATGAATAAAATTCTCTAAATCAAAATTAAGGGACATTTTGATCTTTTCACAATGTTTTTTGTGTTATTGTTAAGTTAGCTCGGGGGCAATTTAGTTTTTGACTAAAAAAAAAATAGACACGTGTTGCGCCTCCCATCATCCGATACTCATCTTTCATTATGTCCTCTTTTTTTTGAAGCGACACATGTTGGTGTTGGTGGTCCGGTTTGTTGTCAATGAATCTTTTTTTCTTCTTTTATTTTTTCTTCCCGTGAAAATTACAATTTGACTCTTTTTACTGTTGATATTTCAACTTCAGTTTTTATTCTTTTAATTTCTATTTTTTTTTGTTAACTCTTTTGTAAAAAAATTATTTGTTTTCAATTTCATCATTCAATTTTAATTTACAAATATAATATTTTTCAATTTGATCCTTATTATTATTTTTTTCCACGGTTATTGTGTAAGATTTTTATTTGCTTTTAATTTCATCATTCAATCCAAATGAATGGTAAGTTTTTCAATTTGGTCCTTATTATTTTAATTTCTATTTTTTTTCTTGATTCTTTTGAAAAAATTATTTTTCTTTTCAATTTTACCCTTAAATCTTTATTTTTTTTTATATCAAATTTGATCTTTATTCTTTTGAATTTTTCTCTATCCTTTATGTGTTTACTTCCTGCTACAAGCTGCACAGCAGGCATGTGAACTGTAGTGATGTTGCAAGATTGAAATCAAAGCATGAAGGTGCTGCTTTCAAAAAATCTAAGATTGGTCGAAAGAGAAAGAAAAAAAAAACGACAGTAACTTTGGGAAAAGATAAATCACAGTCTAAGTTGTCTAAAAGCAGTATTTTGCAGGGATGATAAGCCACCGAGCAGTTTGCTCATCGATAACGAAGATTCTTGCACTCCTGCTAGACACCACCAACTCTCTCCTGGCACCTTGGTAATTGCTTAAGCTGATGAAGAACATATTTCTGAAGTTAAAAGAATCAAGTCTGCAGAATTGAGAACATGATTATTCCCGCTTTCTGTCTTTCTCCCAAATTGGTGGAGATAGCTGGAGACATGATGACTGCCCAGTCTTGCTACTTTCTAGCCTGCCACAACTCGTCAAAATTAAGGATTCAATGTAACCATCTCCCATGCCTTACATGGATGCACCGTTATACATGATGTATAAAAGTGAAGAAGTGGAGATGCTAAATCATGACAGAAGGCTATGGCTATGATTTTCTGTACTTTATTGTAAATCCCAACTTTGATCATGTAATCACCTTGTAAATCATTCACATTTCACATCAAATCAATCATGCTTGCTATTTTCAACCTAGTATCTGTCTTTTTCCTAGCTCATGGTATTAAAATCTGGAATCTGTTGCATGAATTATCATTTCACCAATGTACTTGAAGTTCAATTATCATCATCTTGTTCTTGTTGTTGTACTCCTTGAGTTTGTGACACCAGGCTATAATGTTAACTGATAAATACACCAGATATAAATTAAATATCTTACCTCCATAAGAGAGGGTATTGAAATCCAAAAGTTTCAAGAAGCTTCAAACTTCAAGGCCTCAACATCTCCCGGCAATGATTTTGCTGTATTTACATCCTAACAAAAAAAAAGTTCAAGCTGCCAAAGAAAAGATCTACATTACTAACCAGTTAGAACCATAGAGGAAGCATGGTACCTAATGCCATCCACAGAAGAAGTTTGGTAGCCTAGAAAATAGGTGTATTAAACATTATTGAGATACAATGTTGAATATTTGCAATCAACAAAGAAAGAAATAAAAATCGATGCACATAGCATTCATTTGTCAATTTGTTGTTGTCTATCAACTCTCTAAGATGGATTACAAAAGGGAAAACAAATACCATGAAAACGATTAGGATGAGTGTTATGCATCATGATCATCGGTTGTGACCAACTGACAAATCTTCTGAAGACTATCAGACGTAACTTCACTACCATTTTGGAGTGTATGATCAGCAAGCTTCAAGAATCCACCTTCAGCATCAAGGTCCTTCGCTGATCCATGAAGATGTGAGGATTCTTTGACTAAATCTGCTTCCCTTTCTTGATCTTCCATACAAAAAAAAAAAGTATCCTTGGATGATTTGAGGAAATGTGGAGCTTATTCAGATACTTAATGGTAGCATCTATGCAAGTGACTTACCTGTCACTTTCTCGGAGTGGTTAACATCATCAGAACTAGACTGCGAGGAGAGATCCCCGTCAACTGATGAAACATGTACTTTCTTGTCCCAATTGTTCAGCCGACCTAGACGATGAGGTTCTTGCCCTTGAAAAGCCTTGAGTGCTTTGTCTTCAGTTTCCCCTCCGTTCTCAACAGCCAGAAAAGATGGAGACTTGCTTTGATAAAACACATTTTCAGCATTATTTTGCCCTTCTGTGGAGCTATAAGATGGGCTGAGACATTCGTATCTTTCGGTATAAGAAGAATGAGACTCTGTTTTCAAATCATGACAATCCTCATCAATCTCATCTCCAGATTCCATAAAATCTTCTCCCATCAGGACACCATATTTTTCTCTATAAGCCACGAGCTCAGCCTCTAAAGTCTTGATTTGCTCCTCTCTCTTGGAAACTATATCCCTTGTTGCTAGCAGGGCCTCTTGGTCATACTCTGCCTGCTCCTCCATCATTCTCTGATACTGTAATGCCTCCATCTGAACAGCTGCCTTCTCTGCTTGCAACCGGGTGATCATGGCCATTGCATTATTAGCCGCAACAGCAGAAGCGCTTCTTTCTTCATCCAATTCCATGTATAAAGCCATCAGCGACTTGCGATCCAGACGAACCTGTTTCTTTAAATGTTGCAAAATTGAGTCATCATCTACTTCGTTTGGTAGAGAAGTCCCTTCTATGGTCTCTGAGGAAAGTTCAGTTTTGTCGAGGAGTGATTTCCTTGGAAACCTAGTAAATGCCCTAGGACTAGCGGCGGCTGAGTCTGTTAGTGGGATTCCGAAAAACTTATTTCCTCTGGAAAATGTAGGGGTCCTTTCTTCATTAATATTCTCAGCTTCTGTCAGCAATGGCACCATAGCAGCTTTGACATCTTCCCTAACTGGCACAAAAAATCCATCCACTAAATTAATGAGGTTGTTAAGAACTGGGTGATCAAAACCAAGAAGCAACAACATGCAGAGTATTAACAATTCAAGCATTGCACTTCAAGAATGTGCATTTTATAACATGGACAAGTTTGATTTGCTTTCACTGAATCATATGCATATAAATTTTGCATAATTAAAGGATCTTTAAAGGTTGAGAAAAATTATTTAACCTGACCATATAAGAAGTGACAGAGAAAGCAAGAACAAAGATAAATTTAAAACTAACATTGCTTATCTAGATGTGATGCATTCGAGGCATCTTCATCATCATGGAGCTCCGAGTCATTTTCTGAGAACTTGAGTTCTGTGTATCGCACATGAGATAAATCCAACTTGCGAGGGCCCTCATTTCTCAAAGTAACAAATGGTGCTCGGGGAGAAGGAGCAGGAGCCTGTGAGAGCACGCCTGCAATCTTTCCCTTTGAGTAGGACTTTACCTTCAATGGTTCCCCACAACATGAACAGTGATGGGGGCTGCTCTTGTCAGCTGGCACCACGATGTCATTTCCTAAAGCAGGCAACCTCAAATGGATGTCACGATCATCATCAGCAAACAGCTCGATGTCCTTATGTAAAACCCCTGCAGGAAACTTGAATAAATCGCAATCTGATTCTCTTTCTGTAGCAAAAGAAAGAAGACACCCCTCACACATGTTTCGTATGTCAGAAAGCTTCTTGTGGACATGACAGTACGCCAGACATGAAACCTCCTTCTTGTGAGTTCCACATATGGATTCATTGTAATAAAAATCAGCATCTCTGTGAACCAGGACATGATCAATCCTAGTGCAGAGCAAACAAGGGATTTTCAACTCAAAGAACTTGGCGAATTCGTTGGCAAAAAAAGCAAGAAACCCATCAATAAATAGCACAGCAATCAACACCCATTCGAGCACGGCATAGATCAAGAAGAGTGGGAGTTTTCCAAGTTCTTGTTCCACAAAACGTTTAAATGATCTCTTTGCCATGGCTATTTGATCCTAGAGTCAAGAACCAAAACGAGGAAAGACAATATAATAATAAAATCTTAACTTGCATTCAGATGGATGCAAGAAGATAGAAAGACGTATGGAATATAAGGTTTGAAAGGATGATAAGATAAGAGATCATGACCAGGGAATTGGTGACGGAATCAACCAGACCGTGATCATGACCTTCTTTCTTCTGTAAATGCGTGAGGGAGAGGAACTGAGAGGAGGTGCTACGCTTTTAGTTATGGAAATTTGGGTGGCCATGGCTATACATAGCAAAATTTTGCGGGAGAATTGAGGCCTTGCATGCAGACCATATACCTGAATTAACGGTCTATCAAGCACTCCTCAACAAACTAAATCGAGGGTGAAAAGGCAATGAATGTTAAATGAAACGCAGAAGGGAATGATCTGTCAGTTGCCTCTATATCTTCTAAAAGAGCAGCTGCATTGCAAAGTTGCTGATGACAGATTATTTTAATGAAATTAATATGTAATGTTTGGCTACTTGGAAGTTCTGTGAGATGCATTTTGTGAAGAAAACTCTCTGATTCGTGTCCCCATTGTTTCGTGAGCCGATTTACAGTGTATTGTACAACGTAGAACCCCCACGCCTCACCTTTTACTCTCCGGGTCACATATTTTTTCTTATATGAATAATAAATATAAATATTTTTTTATTAAAATAATTTTTTTATTCAAATGAAATATATATATTAATTTAATTCAATTAAATAAAATTAAAAAACTACAAGATTGCATTTATTAGAAATGTTATATGAAAATAAATATTTTTTATTTTTAAAAATAAAATTCATCTATATAAAATATAAAAGAAGAATTATAAATGAATCAAAAATATCTCTATAAAAATTAAATATACATAAAATAATTCTACCGGTTAAATAAGAAAACAATCATAAATGAGTGGTATTAATCAAAATATAAATTCAAAAATTATTTTAATTTTTGACTCATTACAAGGAAAAGTCCAAGCACATGGGTGGGCCCTCAAGCCCAAGCCTATGTGCCTGGTTTTATTTTTTATTTTTTTTTTAAAAAAATGATGATGTAAATACATAAATGATATGTTGTTTATAAGCCTAAATTGCAGCTATCATTGTGATGGCCAGAAAAACAAGGTAATGTATCTTTTGCCATAGAAATTTTTTTTAAGTTATTTCAATTTAAAAAACCTCATCAACATTCTTGAAACAATTACAAATCAATCAATCAACTCAAAAATGTTTCAAAAATCCAAAATCAAACCAGGTTCGATTTATCTTCATCAACTTAAATATATTTTTTCAAGTAATATTAGTGTTCTGAAACACCACCATCAAACCCATCAAGAACTCATGAAAACTAAACAAATCTATTTTGATGGTTAAAAATAACTTGAAAAACAACTTTTTCTCTCATCACTGAAATTTGACGACCCCTCTCTTTTTCTCCATTCTCTAGCTGAAAAATAATACCAAATTTTCACACCAAAAATGATTTTTTAAATTTTAAAAGAGCCTAAATTGTATTAGAGAATCTTTTAAAGTTAAAAGATTGAAAAAAAATTTACAAAATCTTTGACACATTACCTGGCGTCCTTTTAGTGTTTCTATAATGATAATAATAATAATATGATGATGATTCATTGCCCGGGCTTCAATGGGTCGCTAAGCACTCTAATGGTAATGAGCCCGAGCCATGGAACAATGAATATGCAGATATCGGGCGGGTTATTCTAGCCGGTGAGAGTGCTGGAGGCACCACAGCCCATTATTCTGCGAGAGTGGCTGGTGTAGCTATAACAAGGCTCCAAATTGTGCACCGAGTTCATTTAGCTCCTAGAAAATCCGCCGCAGCCAGCCAAATTTGGGCAGGCAGGATAGACTTTAGAGCTGTTCAATGGACAGCTAAATCTACTCCAAACTAGAGCTTTTGGTGTACAAGTATCTACCCCAAGACAGCCAATTATGCATAAATCTCAAATTCTCAGTGATGGAACAGCCTTTATAGACTGCAGTTCAGACCGAGTGCAACAATCACAACCGCCACCATATGAATTCATAGCTGGATAGCCAATTGGCCATCTAGCCAATTTACTTGCTTGGTTTTCATCAACCACACCAACTACAACTGGCGCACTACTTTAAATTCAATTACAAGGATTCTGACATGGAAGTGCCTTTCCATTTCATAAAGATAGATTCGGCCTGGTCCCCCTTTCAGTATTATATGGATGTGATCAAGCCAGCTGCTTTCCGCGTGGCAAATTTATTTTGGGTTTAAGATGAAGTTGCGAGGGAGTCAACACAGATAATTTCAATAAAATGTGCTGTCTCATACATTATATTATATGAATGAAAGATAAATATAAAAACGAACCCTTGTTTCAATTTTGATCAGTGAATGAAGCAACTGGCTGGTCAGTGAATTCGTAGCAGTTAGCTTGTAGCCAAAACATTCCCAGACATGTAAGGCGACATGCATCCCTGCACCTGAAAAGAATTCCAGTATTTTAATGAATCTAAAGTGGAGAAAAATATATATCTGTCAATCTTTCACCAAAGCACAATCACTACAATGATTGTTCCTGTCATTTGGATTATGTCTGCATTAGCATGGTGCAAATTGTGCTGGACCACTGTTTTCTTCATAGCAATGCAGATAAGATAATTGAAGCATCACAGGCATCTCCCTAGAACCAAAAGCAACTATTACACCATAAAGCAAACACAGCCTTATATTGCCATTTGGTTGAAGGACAACCATTATGGACAGATGAACAGATATCATTGACAGTGAGAGGAAGCCACTTCTTTTGGCTATGAAATGAATATGAAAGAATACATGTAACCTTTCTGAAGCTGGATTATACAGAATCTTAAGAAGATTCTTTTCAGGACCCGACACCATTTGGCATACTATCATGACTGCTGCATCCTACCTGTTTTCATCCATATTGCCTAGGTAAAACTTGCATTTGCCTTGCTTGCCTAACCTGGCCAAGCAAATGAAGTTCCTATTGTCGTCTACTGGCCTAGGCAAGGGCTGCAATGTCAAGCCAGAGGCATCAGCAGCCGTGCCATACCCAAGGCATAATCAGCAATGCCAAAACTTAGGCATGCAGTAGCCGAAGAAAAGTATTTTGAGGTCAAGACAAAATCACACTGCAGCCAGCACAAGGTGATTTTTCAGAGAAGGCAGGGCAGGGCAACAAAAAGTCAATATTTCAATCAAGCTATGCAACATGAATATCATCTAAGCTGTGCATTCAAAATGAACAAGCACTTTTTTCTTGTTTGCAATGCCATGTTAATGAGAAGAAGACAAAGATGAATTGACTTCTATTGCATTAAAGCAGACAAGAAAATAGCTGAAGGGAGACAGAAAGTTGACAAAACTAAGAGACACAGTTACAAAACAAACCAAAACAGTGTAAGAAACATATAGTGAGGCTGAACAGGGATCAATTACCTGCAATAAGCAAGTAGGAATATGGATAAATCCCTGCAGAAGAAGATCAACTTTTTCCAGAAGGATTGGCGGCACAGGCGAGATTAAGTAGAGCAAACCTTTGAATGTATCAATTCCCCTAACAATTCCTGGTTCAATAGAGGCATTCAATGAGGACAAAAACATGATATTTCTCAGGTACGATAAATGTTAATTTCTGGCTTACGTTAGGACTCACTGATTTACTAAGAATAATGTTAGGAAAATAGAATGAAGGGAAATATTTAATGTAATTGACTAAATATGGCATTACAGCAAAGAAAAATGCCTACCAAGACCAACACACCATGGAATATTTTCTGACTGTTTAGAACTAACTGCTAAACCAACAATGGATGCATTCAAACTGTAGAAGACTTCAGTATGTGGGACCTAGCATAAGAGATTTGAATTGTCAAAGAAATCATGATCATTTGACATTTTTACAAACACAAAAACCGAAATTCAAATTTTGCAACCTACCAGTGCTGATTTACATCATGGAAAGTTGTAACAGTGCACTTGAAAAAATTAGAAAGGGGCCCAAAAATAAAGAGTAAAAGTTGTGCGGAAAGAGCAGCACAGCTGTTCATATGCCATGAACCAACCTGAGAATGGAGATGTCTGATTTTGATGCTTGATATTGGGACTTGATAAGGAGGGTGAGATGCAAGAGCATTTGCAAGTTCCTTGATTGTGGTGATATTCAGGTTACTCGGAAAACACTGTCTGAAGTAAGCCATTATTCGTAAATCCCGCAGAAGGCGTGCATCCTTTTGTATTAGAACCCTGGCACAGTATGAAAATAAGTTGTCATAAAGCAAGTAAATGTTACTTGTCATCTAAAACAAACTACATAATAATGAAATTTAGGAGAAGTATTAATGCATTTTAAGAAGTAGAATCTAAACAAATGAGTGGAAGATAAAGAATCAAATATAAAACACCATAGAAATTGTTTCCAGATTATTGAGCAACATATTGGAGAAATCTCTAGACAACCAAACACTGAAAACTCTACCGTAAACTTAGAAATAAAATAATTCAATGCACAATAGACATGTTTCAACAGATATGAAGCTGGAAATTTTATATAACAACAACAGCCAAATAAGTAAAAGCAGCACTTGCTAAATTTTCAGAGATCTAATTCTACAGGGACCAGCTAAAGCAAATAGCAATCTGTTTACGCAGGTGGGATTGCAGTCAGAATATGATAGTTTAAGGGAAAACTTACGATCTATTGAAGGAGTCTTGACGAGTCGAATTGATATCAATTAGATTAACCTGCCCACCATAACCCTCATCTAGCCAGAATTTCCCACCTGGCAGATTCTTTCTCTCAGAAGTTGTGTTTATCTTAACCACATGGGTAGGGGCAATATGCCTCAACATATCCACCAATATATCATAACCAACTCCTAAAACACAAGAGATGAAGATCATATTTTGAAATGCATAAGTACTTGTGAAAAAACACCAAAGGTAAAGAAATAATGCAAGATCTAGGAGATAGGGATAGAAAAGAAGAAAACGAAATAAATGATGTAAAGAGGCACACCTTTTACCCAACCATGTGTGTTCACAACAAGGGGCATTTCATTCTCCACAGGGCTATCACTCTTGCAGTACTCCTTCCGATAATAATCATATAGGGTAAATATACATTTCAGATAAGCCGTTGGATCCCTTTTGGAAGAAACATCACCAAAGAAAAAGCATCTAGGAAAAAAATTAAAACATTGAACCATAAACGACACAAACAACAAATTTTTTCCACAAAATCATGCTAAAAATGACAGCTTCCCTGGACCAGCCATTAAAAGGTGATAATCAATTCCACCAAGTAAAATCTTAGAATCTTGATGGAAATTAAAGAAGTTAATGATATGGGAGGTGTTCAAAATCAAACAATAGATCAGTATGCATAACTAAACAATTATGCAACTGTAAATCCTCGAAACAACATCTCAAATATCCGTATACTGAAAAGGAAAAGGATTGTAACTAACACAATAAGTTCAATAGCCCATACCTCTCTGGTGTCTTCAAGCATGGAATTGTCAAATCTGATTTTGGGAAACGAAAGAAAACAGAAAAACTCTATCAATTATAATGTAAAATGAGGTGAGATAAATCTTGGAAAGAAATCTTTGAAACTAAGGAATTCAAGGAACAAGACATATGGTAAGAAAGTAAAACCCTCAAATAAATACCTGAAGTTAGTTTGTCAACTACCGTGAGGGATAAAAAACCAGGAGTAGTAAACTCGGGCTGCCCAACATCTGTATCCAAATAACCTACCCTTTTATATCTGCATAAAAAAAAGAGTACAGTTCTCAATCACCTATAAACATCAAATTCAGCTCCTGACACGCTAAATTAACTCCAATATTCAAAGAATAAGTATATGTCAGCAAACATAATTATCTTCAAGAAAGACTTGATCTTTGATCAACGAAGCACACCCAATAGAGAATACAACAAAATACAAGACAAATTTGATGTATGTAAACAATACCCAATAGTCCAAAATAATCGAATTCAAGCCAAGAAGAAAAAAGGAAACAATGCAGCAAACAAACAGCTTAAAAAACCAAAATTTTTACCATAAATGCAACAAGTTTAGAACTTTCAACAGGAACCCAGTTCACAAAATCCAACTATTTGCTTCAAAAACCAAACGAGCAAACAAAATTCACAAAAGAAAAGGAAAAACATTGAGGAAAATAACCTTTGGAGAAGAATATTGAGAAGGTAACGAGAGAAGGTGGTTTTGCCACAGTTTTTGGGGCCACAGACAAGGGCAATTGGAGGTGGTGAAGTGGTGGAATCGTAGGCTACTGAGTCGGCCGCCTCTGACCATTCCTCTGATATATATATGCTTGGCGATGCCTCTTCCCTTTCTGTTATTGAAGCCATAGCCTTAGCTCTCTCCTTTTAGTTTTTCACTTGGGACTTGTTTATTTTGTTTCTCTGGTAATCTCCAACGGCTGCTTGTTTTATCTGCTTTCCAAGGAGAGTAGTTATGGTTTATATAGTTTCGGCACCTGCTTTGTGTTTTACATGCATACGATTTTTGTTTGAGGCTGCCAAATGCTAATTTTATGAGCAACTTTGCTCAGAATTACCTTCGTGTGTGATAACGGGTGAGCAACCAAAATACCGAAGCAAGAAAAAAATTGGAAGGCCCCGTTATAAAATCCAAAAAAAATTTAGGTCAGTTTAGTTTAAACCCTAAATTAAACCACGGTATCAGAGGTTTTCTTTTCGTTTTTCTTGAATCCCCAATTTCCTTCCACAACCACCCTCCCTTCTCTGTCTTCGGTCTCTTCTCTCTCAAACTCCCTCGCAATTAGAGATGGCAATGGATATACATGGGATGTGTGTTGTACTATCCATACTCAAAATCAAATCCAAAATTATTGTTTATATCCCAACTCAAAACCCCAAGTACTTCTAAGGATGTATGAAGTTTTTGTAATAATAAAAATACTTTCAGAACCTTCTGGATTTGTAAAGGTGGGCATCACAATTACAAAGTTTGGTACTTGAGTAGTTGTTATTATTGTGATTTGAAAAAAATTATTTTATAAAAAGTATTTTTAGTTGAAGTTGATTTGATATTTATGTATGTTTGATTAAATTGTGGTTGAAATTGAAGTTGAACAAAAAATAATTTAATGTGTTTGGTTCATAATGCTTTTAAAATTGAGGTTATAAAATAATTTTAAAAAATATATATTAATATTGATGGTTTTTAATTTAAATATTATAAATTTAACTATTGTTATTACATCATGAAATAAATAATACTTTATATAAAATATTTTTCATTGTTCCATTAAACCATCTACAATTTCATTACGTATAAAATTCATCTGACAAGAACTATAGTTTTCATAATTTTTTAAACGTGCAATAAAATTAGATAAAATATTATCATAAATAAAAATGATATTACAGTGTGAATGAATTTAATTCACTCTACACTAGTTTTTCAGGAAAAAAATATTGTTCATATGACAGTGCGAGTGAATTTAATTCACTCTAAACTAGTTTTTCAAAAAACAACTATACAAAAAATAAACACACTGGAAAAAAATAAAAACTGTTCACTCTAAATTTCGCTTGCATTGTTCATTGTTTTAAGTAAATAGTGTAATTCACTTGCACTGTTCACATGAACAATGCGAGTGAATTGCACTGTTCACTAAAACACTAAACAGTGAAGAAGAAAAGTAGCTTGGAACTGCGTCGGCAAATCCTGTGTTTTGAATGTAATTTGTACTAGGCCTCACCAAAAATAAATTGCATTTCTAATATAAACAAACATTTGTTTTTTTGTGGTTGCTTTAAATACAGAACCAACCACGCAAACAAATGGACTCCAAGTATACAAGCCCAAATGTGACTTATTTAATTTTATGGTGAATCAGTGTATAAATGACTTTATAAGTGTAATTATATTTTAAGATTAAAGAAGTGCATGATTTTGATAAACTTAATAGGCATTGTACTATAGGTTTTGGGAGTAGAAGGATCTTTTAAAAGAACTTAAGGATCTTAAACAAGAGGGTGATTTAGAAATTACATCCAAGATTTTGATATTTTGTGGAACAGAGCAATGATTACTAAGAATCAAGCCTTGGTGTTTTTTATGGGAGGCTTAAAAGTGGAGATAAAAAATTTGGTTAAGATGTTTGAACCAAAGGTATTATACTAAGCTTATAACCTAGCTTATTTATATGAAAACACCATTACCTACTTAAGCTCCAACCACAATTATACCAAACACTCTTCCCTAACTATAAACGCAACCAACCAAACAAAAATACTCAACCTTTGACACTCCATATAAATCCTTTTTTTTTCTCATTACCAATAAGCTCAATTTTAATTAACCACTCAAATCTTTTAACCAAGACCATACCATCAAAAATCTTTTTAAACCAACCAAAACAATAAGAAATAAGGAATTAGATGAAATAAGAGCCAATGGACTATTTGTTTTTATGTGATGAGAAATTTATGCTAAGACTTCACTCATTATATATTGTGAAAGATGAGAAGGAAATTGAAAAAGATAAAGAGAATGGAAAGGAATTCAATTTAAAAGTCATTACTTCACTCATTATACATTATGAGTTTCTAGTTATGTTTTTTGGCTTAACTAATGCACCTGCTACCTTTTAGAGCCTAATAAATGATTTATTCAAGAGGTATCTAAAAATTCCATATTTGTATTCTTTGATGATATTCTCATTTATAATTAGTCATTGACTAATCATTTAGAAGCATTTACAGATAATATTTAAGTTAGTTAAGACTCGCAACTTATTTGCTAAAGAAAGCAAATATGTCTTCTATAATATTCGAGTAAAGTACTTGGGCCATGTTATATCTAGAGGAGTAGCCACCAACCCTCAAAAGATTCAAGCTATTATTGATTGGTTAGTGCCAAAAAGTATCAAGTAACTAAGGGGATTTATAAGCCTCATTGGGTATTATAAAAAGATTTATAAAGGGATATGGTTCCATTTATAAATCATTAACTCAACTATTAAGAAAAGATGTTTTTAAATAGACTAAAAATGCCATGAAAGCCTTCACCTACCTTAAAAAGGTTATGACTAACCTACCAATCCTAGGCCTACTATACCTCAACAAGTTATTTGTGGTTACAACTTACAACTAATGCTTCAAAGTCTAGTATGAGAGTGGTATTAATGCAAGGACATCTAACAACTTATATAAACATATCATTAAGGCTTAGGTAGTAGGCATTCTTAACCTATGAAAAGAGGATGAAGTCAATTGTAATTGTAATGGCCAAATAAAAATATAATTTGTGGGGAAGGCATTTTAATAACAACTTATATAAACAAATCATCAATGCTTAGGTAGTAGGCATTCTTAACCTATAAAAAGAGAATGAAGTCAATTGTAATTGTAGCGGCCAAATAAAAATATTATGTGTGGGGAAGGTATTTTAAAACTCATACATACCATGTTAGTTTCGAACGCTACTTGACCAGAAGGTAACTTTTCCATCCCACACATCTATAATTGACTAAATTGTTGGGTTTTATTATGAGATTAAATATAAAAAAGGAAGGGAAAACATAACAACTGATACTTTATACTTGGTATTGTGGTAGCTTTTATGGTTGTGGTTTGAAAAAAAATGTTTTTATAAAAATCACTTTTGGTTGAGATTGGTTTGGTATTTATATATGTTTGGATAAAACTGTGGTTGAAATTGAGGTATAACAAAAAATAATTTAATGTGTTTGGTTAAGAATGCTTTTCAAATTGAGATTATAAAATAACTAAAAAGGATATATATATATATATATTAATATTAATATTAATGGTTTTTAATTTAAATATTGTAGATTTAACTACTAATATTACATCATGAAATAAATAATACTTTATATAAAATATTTTTTATTGTTCTATTAAATTATCTACAATTCCACCATGTACGAAATTCATTCGACAAGGACTATAGTTTCCATGTTTTTTGAGCGTGCAACAAAATCAAATAAAATATCATTAGGAACAAAAATGACATTACGATCAAATTTTACAAATGTTATGTCATCATGCGATCTCCTTCTAATTTATGTAGTGTCATTGAATAATATTAAACACTAATTTTTGAATAAAACATAATTAAAAAAAAAAAAATTAGATTTTTTTACTGTTCACCTTTGTGCAGAGTGAATTAATTCACTCTGCACAGATGGGAAGAAGCAACTTCAAGTTGCTTTTTGTTGCCCTGCGTTTTAAACGCAAATTGTGTTAGGACCCACAAATAGTAAATCACGTTTCTTTAGTTACCAAACGCTTGTTTTTTGTGATTTACTTCAAAAGCAGAAGCAACCATAGAAACAAATACTCTCTATCCAGAGTTTCAAGTGGTGAATTTAATGCCTTGATAGTATATATCATTTTATACTAATCTTATGTAGGAAATTAGAAAAACTTTTAAGAGAGATTTAATTGTATAAACTATAATCCAGGATTTATTAAAAGGCCCTACTTCTTATCCTTAGGACTTACAGGGAGTTTGGCCACATGATTATTTTGGCTATATAAAAGCAAATAGGGAGGATGGTTTTTGTGATGGTTTGGATAGAAATTTGAGAAGAATAAGTTGAAGATTCTAGGTTTAATGTAAAATAATCCGGAAACATTTTTGAAATGAGAGAAGAAAGTAGAGTTGATTTTTTATTGTCACAATTACTTTGAAGAAAAGAAGCTAAAACTTATTGTTATTGAATTTACTATTATGCTATTATTTGGTGGAATCAAATTATTTTATATAAGAGAATAATAGAGAGATGCTTGTAGAGACTTGAGATGAGATGAAAAAAAATCATGATAAAGATGTTTGTTCCTAAATATTATTATAGGAAATTATTTCAAATGTTATAGAGTTTGACTCAAATGTTTAAGAGTGTGGAGGGTTACCATAAAAAGATAGATATTTTCATGATTAAAGCTGATATTATGGAGGTTATAGAGGCTAAAATGACAAGGTTCTTAAATGGTTTAAGTAAATAGATAAGTAATGTGGTTGAATTACAACATTATATTGAGCTAGAAGATTTGTTACACATGACTACTGTCGCACGTGTGCGGCGGCGCGGCGATCGTCCACCCTCAAGAAAAAATCGGAATATTTATTCCTGGAAAATAAGGGAGAGACAAGGAATTCTTGTCTCTATATGTGAAAATATGGACTGGGAGTCGCCACCTAGTTTTCTGGTTACTAGGAACCTTAACTGGTCTTTAGAGATCGGGTACAGAGACTGGTTGCGTAAAGGGAAGGTATTAGCACCCCAACTACGCCCTACCTAAGGTAGGCTGCATTGTTTTAATGTCTGATAAAATCTAAAATCGTGTTGTGGTTTTTGAATTGTTGGTTTGTTTACGGTTTAAGAAAAGTCCTCCTCTGTAAGGAGATCCTTATCTTTATCGGGTAAAAAAACTAACTATTCGAAGTCGTCAAAAGAAAATATCTTTTTAATATCAGGAATACGATTTACGTATAAATTCATAATCCCTGATACTAAAATCAAATAAATATTTTGTTGTTTTTGAAATTTTGGCCAATGTTCTCTTGACTTTAATAAACTGGTTATTAAAGCCAAAATGCATGCTAAAATATTGTTTTTTGACATATAAAAAATACGATATGATATTTTAGATTTGAGACACTTGGCCGTATGCACAAAAACATTTTTTTTTTTTAATCTTTTTTTTCAATTTTTTTATTTATTTTTGGAAGTTTTTGCCGAAAACCGGGTATTTTAATACCAGATTTATATGTTTATGATGTAAAAATACTGCCCGATATTAATAAAAAATGACATAAAAACTACGTGGAAAAATTATAAAAATGCTGAAACAAATATTTTTGAATTTTTTTTTTTGCATGTGTGAACAGTACCGCGGGACGAAAATCAGGTATTTTAATACCGAATTTATATTTTTTTACGATGTAAAATACAGACCGATATTAAGCAAAATTGATAAAAACATGTGCTGGAAAAATTGTAAAAATTCTAAAAAATTAAAATTAAAATTAAAAAATTGAAATGGGCCGGACCCGACCCATTTCAGTGGGCTGGGCCGAACCGGCCCAAAACTAAATGGGCTGGTTACTGTGCATAAGCACAGTAACCAGCCTCTCATCAGCTGCAGAACGTGAATTAATTCACGTTCTGCATGAAAATAGAGAAGGCAGTTGCAAAGGGAGAAGGAGACGGGGCAGAGGTTGTTTACCTGTGGTGGCGTCGTGGCGGTGCTGCTGGCAGCGACGGTGGCGGAGGCGCAGTGGCCGGCGGGTTTCTTCTCCTTCTTCCTCTGTTTTTCTCTTCTTCTGTTTTGTTTTTTCTTTTTTCTTTTCTTCTCTTCTCTCTTCTCTCTCCTTCCTTCTCCCCTCTGCTCTCTTTTTTTCTCCTCTTCCTCCCCTGTTTTTATAGGCGAAAAAACAGGGGGGGGGACGTCATGGTGGTGGCCGGTGTGCTGCCGCCCGTCCAACACGTGGAAAGTGGTTGGCAAGTGGTGTCCTTGTTTCGGCGTCTTTTTGAGCAAAAGAGGGAAAGTAATTAGGCGAAAAGGGGAAGAAAAAATCTTCTTCTTCCCCTGCCTCGTGTGTCCAGGGGAAGAAGAAGGGCTACAGTGCCGTCAAAACGGCACCGTTTTGGGCTTCTGTTTTTTTTTTTTTTTTTTTTTGCAACAGTGAATGAAACGGCGCCGTTTTGGTCAAAACGCGCCGTTTCATTTAAAAGGAAAAGGCGCCAAAAGCATCAGATTCAAATTTCGGCCCTCCATTTTCGCGCGTTTTACGATGTAGTCCTTGGTCTCGGATTTCTTCAATTAAGTCCCTAATTGGCCATAAACTTCAATAATTTATGCAATTAAGCCCCTGATTTGACCAAATTAACTTCCAAAAATTATAATTTGACCCCAGAAAATTAATTTCTCCTAATTAAAGCCCAAATTAACTCCAAAATCAATTTTTTTTTGCAATTAAAATCTCCATAAATTCAATTAAACCTTCAATAAAATTTAATTGAGTCCATAAACTTCTGATTTTGCATTTTTCTTCCACAAATTGAATTTTCTTTATCATCGGGGCTCTCATCAGTTAATGATATACTGTCAAAAAATAATTTTTATATTTTTAAAAATCCTCAAACAATTTTTTTAGCATGTTTATGGCGCTCTGGCATTTTTCACTGTTATATTTTTTTTGTAATATATTTTTTTTGTATTTTTTTGTATTTTATTATTTTATATGTGGGGACCCAAAAATGGGTTACAACAACTACTAAGATAAAGTGACAGTTGAAAAAAAATGGCAGTACATGTCAATGAGGTAATTCAGGTTCTTTTTTAGCTCAAATATCAAATTATAGGAGAGATGGGGCTGCTTCATCAAAGTCAAATACAATGAAAAGCAAAGTTGAACCATTTAAAGCATTGGGGAAGGATTCAACCACTGAATATAAATGTAAAACTAAAACTCAAACTAATTATAACCATGAAATTAAGTGTTTCATGTATTTGGATAATGGATATATAGCTTCACAATATCCAAACAAAATGATTATGATTATGAAAGAACACGGGGAGATTGAATCCAAAAATAACACTTTGGTAGAGGATGAGATGCCACCATTTGAGGATTTAACGATATTGAGTATCTAATTGATGGAGAGGCTTTAGTGATTAAGAGATCACGTAGTGTTCAAATTAAGGATGATAATGTGGAGCAATAAAAGGAGAACATCTTTCATAATATATGACATATAAGTAACAAGGTGAAACGCCTCATGTGTTTGATTTCATTTCTTAGTTCAGGGACCTTCTACAAGGAACTAGGGTCTTCTAAGAAAAAAAAAACTTGTCACACATAATTAGCATAGATCTTAAATCTTTTATATCCATAAGTATCATCTTAATAACCTCTACTAACTTAAGTAAAGATAACCATAACATAGTAATTCATACTTAATCATACTCAATGCCAAAACACTTAAATCAATTCTGGAAATGGCATAATCTTAAATATTCTTTTTAAAACTTTTTCTACCATAACTTCCATTAACATCATCCTATTTATGGATTATGACCTTTCTTCCTTACACTTTACCTCTACCATAAAATCATACAAGTATCATTAAACTTTATTAATACCTTTCTAACATAAAAAAATTGGATAATTTAATAACACTTTATTTAGATTCTTAACCTTTGAAAGAATTTACCTAACAACATAGGTAGAATCATTGGAACAAAATAAACATTTGAAATATCTTGATTATTAATATTTAACACTTATACAACAACATTCATTTCTGTTAATCTTTTGTAATTATGTTTAGCTTATTCTAGTTTTCAATTTAAAACATTTTCCATCAACCTCTAATGAATTCTAATTTTAATTTCATTATATTGTTTCCATACCATATTTCCTTTTAAGAAGTCATATCCATCATACACCTCACATTACCTAGTGAATATATTTAACTCATGTAATATATTTTAATCTTGAGTCTTGAAAAAGATTGTGTAAGGTTTTCTAATATTGATCTAAAAAAATAGTGTAATTGGTAAGTTCTCGCTGAGAAAATTGTTGATTGATAATGAATACTTAAATGGAAGTTCAAGGGGGTAAGGTAGGGAATTGAACCATTGTAAAAATTAGTAAGTCTCTTTCTCTCACTACCTATCTCATTGTATTTGTGCATTGATTAATTGTGTATTATTGTTGCTAAAAATCAAAGTGGTAATTTTATTGAAGTTTGTGAAGTTAAATTCAGCCCTAATTCACCCTTTTTTAGGCTTTCAAAATATGAATCGGTGAGTTAAATGGTGTCTTTGGCAATACCCTTTTGATTCACTTTTCTATCATACAACAAACTGTTATCTTACTAACGGGGTCACTCTCGAGCGACAACATATAATTAAAAAAAATTATCATATTATTTTTGTTATTTTTATTTGTAAATATATTTTTGATAATTTTTGTGTTACGACATATATCTCTTGTTGTTATGAGTAGACTCAAGTTGGATCAACATGACTCCATTCATGGTTAATAAGTATGAGTGGAGCCTTGAAAGAATATTTTAAACATATTTAAAAGAATGGAGTCAAAATGGGAATAACATAAAAACAAAAAATGATGTGTTAAGAGTTTCAAAATAAGATTAGTTTTTAAATTAAATATGATTATAAAAAAATAAATTATTTTCTATACTAAAATAACTGAAAGCAACTTCATTGTTGTTTTTAGTTTTTTTAATTACATCTTCAATTTTTTTTCTTGTTTTAATATTTTTGTTCATATGAACAATAAAACTGCCTTTTTTTTTTAATTTTATTCTTAAACCTTTTGTTTTCAATTTAATATTTTTGTAACTTTATTACCAAAGACAAAGTTGTAAATTATGGTAAAAAAAATATAATTTTTTTCTAAATTTTTTAAAGTCAAATTATGCTTATACTAATATTAAAAATAAATTTAGAAAAAAAAATAATTTTAATAAATTTCAAAACACTATATTCCGTCCATCTCTGTCCGCTCAAGCTTTTTCCCGATTTGACAATGTGCTGTGGATCCCAAATGATAGCAATCCGTATAATAACCTGCCACGTGGAGGAATAGATCATTGATTTATTATCGTTGACAACTCATTGACCGAGTTTTAAATGGCCAGCAAGTAAATCAGACGGCCCAAAAACGCTAACCCTACTCCTCTGATAAAAATCCCAAAACCCACAAAATCTTCGATTGAAGGGGGCGCCAAAACCCCCCTCATTTTATATATATAAAAAATCATACTCAAACAAAACTCTCTCTCTCTCATAAGTAATATTATCTCTTCTATTATTATTATTATTAATCTCTATAAATCAAACGATTTCTCTGTGAAGTTCGATTAGGGTTTTTTTTTTAATTTAATTTTTTTTTTGTGTTGAGAAATGGAGCTTCAAAATTCAGTTAAGGAAGCTCTAAACGCACTGTACCATCATCCAGACGATGCGTTTCGTATGGAAGCCGATCGATGGCTACAAAACTTTCAGCGCACAATCGATGCCTGGCAGGTACTCTATGTTCTTTCATTTTCCTTTCTTTTTTTTGGTCAGATTCAATTTTTATTAATGGGTTTATTAGCTAGGTTAGTGAAGTAGTTTCCAAATTGATAGAGCTAGATATCTTTTTAATATTTTTTAGCTCCATTATCACAATTTATCGTCTTTTGAGTGTTGAGTTTGTTTGGAATTTGAGTTTTGTGTATGCTTTAATTGTTTCGTGCACATTGGAAGTAGCTGATTGTAACATTAGGGTTTTGTTTGGTGTTGGAGCGTTATTTTATCATCGAGAAGTCTTGGATTTAGGGAAATTAGAATTAGAATTTTTAATTTTGTGAGTGTTATTGATAATTGATTGCTTAATTTTTTTTCAATGTCCGACATGATGAAGTTAAGAGTTATCTACTTATTACTATCTAGAAGAAATATTTTTTTTTTCTGCATCAGAGCTGAAAATCGGATAGGAACGATTCTAACATGGAAGGGGGATTAGTGGATGTGTACTTATGACACATGGCGTCAGCTATGGAATTTAGATTTTGCACACGAACCTGGTTTGGGGTAGAGCTTGTTGACGTAAGTTTTTGTCGAGCATGGACAAAACCATCTTGGTCTGGTCATTTTTTTCCATCTTATTCCAAAACTTGTATATTTTTGCTTATGCAAATTTCTGCAATGAGGATAAGAGATTAGGGCTTTGTTTTGAGGTTCTGGCTTATTGGCTGGCTGGCTTTGGGCTTGACTTGATTAGGTACTGTGTGCTGTTTAGTTCAGTTTTCTTGGAGGAAGTCGGAATATATCAAAGATGAGCTCTATAAAAATAGAAAAGGTCGCTTTACATGAACATTATTTTTATAGATGCTTGAATATTATTATAGCAAGTTCACTCTTGGCTTAACCAGTGTTTTAATAAACACTTCAATAGGTCTCCATCCTAATTTATTTTCAATACTTTTACCAACTGTCCAGTTTCCTGTCTCTACTTTGGTTGGAAAGCTTTCTGTACTTTCATTATAATTTATTTATTATTATTATTATTATTTTTTTTTGCATTTAGGTCGCTGATAATTTGCTTCACGATGCCACTAGCAATCTGGAAACCTTAATATTCTGTTCTCAAACCCTAAGAAGCAAGGTAACTTCGATATTCATTTAATCCACAAAGTTTAAGTGCATGCTTGTTAATATTAGCATATTTTGATTGCTCCTTTAAAATCAGGTGGTTCCTTCCTTTGTGCTTTTTAGTTTCCCCCCTTTAATTCTTGGATGATCAATGATTTTATCCATTTTGTATTCAATCTTAGGTACAACGAGATTTCGAAGAACTGCCCTCTGAAGCCTTTCGACCATTGCGTAGTTCCTTAAATGTGAGTGGGCTTTCGTATATACTTGTAATCATTGTTGAAGTTTGGTTTTAATTTCTTATGAATTATTACTGCACTCTTGTATAAATTTATATCTCGTCTATCTAATAGACAAGCCTTTGAAACTAATTATGATAGTTTCTCTACTGTAGGAATGTAGTCATTCATTTTTGAATATTGCCATGCTCTGATATTGATTACTGTAGTGCATTTTAAAGATAATTTTAACTCTAGTTGTGCCAGTGGTGTGGATTGCCAGTCAGATTTGCTTTAAAGGTAGTATTCTTATTTGTTTAAACCACCTTTTGGGACTCCCAGCATGCTTTTTTTTTTTGCCTCTTCGTGCATTTAGCACTTATCAAGAAGTGAGTGAAGATGACTTGAGACGATCTTCAGTGTCCACAATCTTAACTAAATTATTATTAGTTTAATGAGAGCCAAATTAATAGATGGATTTGTCACCTCTATCTGTCATTTATCTTGAAAGTTGCATTTTTCCAAGGGTAAACTTGGTTTCTTTCACATGCACAGGAAGACATTGAGTTCAATTTGTTTGTTAGAGAAGTAATTGGATATCACTGTGTAGTTTTATGGTTTGTAATCTGTCTGTTTCTCTTCTTTAAGTTTCAGATTCAGATTTTTGTCTTTTGACTCCTGTGATATGTATTTTAGTATTTAAGTTTTGTGCTTCATGTGAAATGATTCTCGATGTTTTGTGCATGATGCACGTGCTTGCCAACATAGTTTTTAACTGTTTGCTTATACTGTCTATGGAATTTAATTGCAGACCTTGTTAAAAAAATTTCATAGAGGCCCCCCTAAAGTCAGGACTCAGGTATTAAGAAAGTTCTACATAAGCCCTTGTAATGTTACATTTTGATGCCAAGATGATATGGAATTCATTTGTTTGGCTTGTAGATTAGCATTGCTGTGGCTGCCTTGGCTGTACAAGTTCCTCCTGAGGACTGGGGGGATGGTGGTATTGTAAATTGGCTCAAGGATGAGATGACTTCACATCCAGAATATATACCGGGATTTCTGGAGCTGCTTACAGTTTTACCAGAGGTACACCAGTTACACTTTTGCATTTTCTGATTTACTTTATTTTCTTATCCGTGCTTTAGGGATGCATAGCAAGCTTAGTTGCATAGGCTTTGGATTTTACCCCTAAATAACCTTATCAACAACGTGACACGACATGAGAGAGAGAATCAAACTACCTGCAATTAACTCTTTGCCAAAGAGAGAGAGAGATATGATTCTGGAGTTCTTGATCAATGGCATTCTCTCCTACCCATAACAATTTGGGTCAAGCTCAAGAATAAAGACAAGAAAGGATATATGTCTGTCTTCATTTCCCTTACCTCCTATTGAACTTAAAAAAATATCCAGAGAAAAATAAAAGGTAGATTTGCTAGGTAAGACTTTGCAGTCTACACGCCTCCAGGACTCTCCCTCTGGTCATAACTAGTAAGGTCTATACTCTTTTTAAAAGACCCATGTATTTAACTGATAAATCCCACCATGTTTTCAAGTTAAAGGTCATATTCTAAAATTAACACCTATCTACACTTAAAAATGGTTACTCATTCACTTAAGGAAGACTTTGAAAATAGTTAGTATTTGATTTAGTAACAGCAACAAGGAAATGAGGAGGGGGAAGAAGCTTAAATTATTACTCCTGAAATTTTTTAATATAAATATTACATCTGAAGGATGTTTATTCCTAAAGTACTTACGTATCTTTGTCCAAAACTTGGGACACTTTTAAGCAGAGTATCTCTATTCTAAAATTTGAAATTAATTGTGTTTTACCTATGCCCTCACCTATGCCTGGCACACTTACTTGATTCTGAGCAACATAGTAAGAAAAACTATGGATATGTTGTCCGCACAAACCTTAATTGCAGTTATCAGTTCCAAGTGAAATGTGATTGGCTGAAAATCACTATTCACAAAAGGGTTAATAGTCTAAATTCCGCATAGAGGCAATTCAAGGGAGTGGTGTTTTATCAATTTTTTTTTTTTGCAAAATGCTTTCATGCATTCTTTATCAAAGAACAGGTAAACATACTGTTCTTATCATAAAAAACTAATTTTCAACTTTCTCTAGTTTACAGATGAACAAATAAAACAAGCCTTTCACCAAGGACACCCCCCTTCCCTAACCACCCAAAAGAAAGATGAATTCTTGTTTGGATATCTCAACCATAAGCAATTTACTAATTTTAATAAGTATTAAGCAGTAATGTTTTCCTTTTCTTTTTGTGAGTTATAGCCTGATCTAAAGAAAGTACTGCTTTCTTATCAGAAAGACCTGAAGGATAGAAATGTCTGGCTAGGTATGATTTTAGAAGCATAGCTTGTTTCTTTTTGGAGGGATACTGTTTTGCTTTATAGCTCAATTTCTCTTGGTTGTTAGGTGAACCTTTAGGCTCTTTCTTGTTGTGATTGTGAGAAGGATGCTGTAATACTATTACAAAATATTAAAATGTGTCAATCACCCACATCTTTTGTGAATGGTTATAATCACCTGGTTTGTGGGAAAATAGGTCTTGCTATATTCATTACATTGCTGATGCCTCTTCTTTCCTGTTTGTGTTTTCATTCTTTTCAGGAAGTATTCAACTACAAGATAGCTGCTCGTCCAGAAAGACGCCGCCAATTTGAGAAAGAGCTCACTTCCCAAATAGAAGTCGCTCTTAATATTTTGACAGCTTGCTTGAAAATAAGTGAGCTAAAGGAGCAGGTGAAAACTGTCTTATGTTGTATTCTTCCATTTCTACTGCTATTAAGCATAACAAATTTATTATGCAAACCCGCCATTAATAGATACTGTTTTGAAATGGTCATTTCTCAGTTATGGTTCCACTTAAGGGCGCAATTTGTTGATAGGCATGCTTGCAAATTCTTTTGGAATGTATCAAGTATTGTTAATCAAAACAAGGCCCATCTTTTATCAGCTTTCATTTTTTTGGGTTTCTGGTGATGAATCAAGTTTCTGCTAATATGCATGTACAAAAGTATTCAATCAGTTGCACGCTGTAGTTTGCCTATAGATGCACTAGTCGGGAAGAGTGATTAAATTAATGTACTGAGAGAGGAGGGGGAGAGGTAAACTAAAAAAGATTCCTTATCCTCAATAGGTGCTGCTTTCACGTTCCCATAATGTACTTGTCTCTGAACCTAATCCCATTTGTGTTTACATGCATCCATCTTAAAATCCTCATCTCAGTTATGTTAATTTTATGTATATTGTGTGCTTCTTAACCATCCAGTGCTGACTACCACAGCGAATAGCCTGTCTACTTGTAATTTATATTCCCTCAGTCCATAATTAGTGTCCTCCATGCCTCATTGAACATGTTCTAATTTATTTTTTAAATTAATATATATTTATTCTCATTCAAATAGTAGATTTTTTAATGTTCTAGAAGTTGAGGACGAAGTATACTCCTTTTCTAACTTTCAGATTATAATTAAATTAAAACGTGGTTTGTAACACACAGAGGACACTTAATATGTTACTGAGGGAGTAAACTTACCCTTCAGCTTAGTAGGGATTTTTTGATAGCGTCGCACCTGTTGTGCTTCTCTATTTAAACCACCATGCATTGGTGCAAATAAGATGTCTCATTTTTTTAAATTTAAATTACTTTAGTTTATTTCTGATTTTTTCTTGAAGATTGGATATACAATGTGTGAGATATAAATGGTTTCTTGTCCATGATTGATCTTGTTGGAATAAGAATATGATTATTAATATGGGGAACATTATTGCAATAGTTTTGCATCCCATGGAATCAAAAACATCAACTTTTTGAAATCCATTTTCATTTATTTCACCATGCAGAACCTCATTTCTGATGAGATGGTTGCATTATCTCTGAGCCTTGTCAGTGTGATTTTCCATTATTCATTCAGTAAAATCTTTGAGGTCATTCCATCTAGTTATTCTTTTTGTGTTGGACCACATTATTTTTTTGTTCCTTGTAGAAGCT
Source organism: Populus tremula (assembly GCA_964019445.1). Taxonomy (NCBI): domain Eukaryota; kingdom Viridiplantae; phylum Streptophyta; class Magnoliopsida; order Malpighiales; family Salicaceae; genus Populus; species Populus tremula. The sequence continues at coordinate 8,128,789 of CAXHTJ010000004.1, forward strand.
GCCTGACAAGCTTCTAAGAGCAGACCTAAAAGAGCAGAATAAAGGCTTTTCTCCCAGTTCATTTTGTCATTAGCATGTTTCTTATCTAGCCTTATTTTTAGTATATTAGTGTTATATAAAATATCTGCTCTGAATGGTGTCTTAATTGGGGCCATTTTGTTCTTTCTTCAGGTTCTTGAGGCATTTGCTTCTTGGCTTCGACTAAGGCATGGGTACGTGTTTCCTTATATATATGTTTTTTTCTGGGGCATGCATATGTTTGGTTAAGTAATGTTGTTATTGATTTTGAATCAGTACGAAATTGTATTGTGAAATCTGATTAGTAGTCTAAAATGGTGCTTGGTAAGAGAAAATGATATTAGAAATTCTAGCAAGAGATCTAGTAGTCAAATTATTTGAAATTTCTATAATGTCATATTGTTCACTTGAAAAGGCATCCCTATTGTTTTATTGTGAGAAAAGATCAGAACATTCCCATCTGGATGTCCATGAAAGTTTTATGCATGATATGCCATGTTGCTTTTATGTGAGGTCATAATCTGCAAGTAGCCTGCAAATCAACTGCATGTTTGGACTGAAGGAAGTGAGAGTGGACAAAAGAGAAATGAAAGTGAGAGAGGAATCCTATTTTCTTTGTTTCAGAGAGGAGTTGAAATGGGGTGAAGATTTTAGCCCAGGGCCACATAAATCAATTTCTGCAAAATGAGAAGAAAGTGGAGTTTATGCAGCTTGAATTTTTTGTTATGTACTTGCATTCAAAAAAGTTGTAGAGTTATGTTATCACATACTAAGTCATCTTTCGTTCATTTGTTCCACCCCCCCCCCCGCTTTTTTTTTTAGTTTTTAAAATAAGAAAAAGTGTCTGATTTGGTCTCCCTCCATTTTCAATCCAATCCAAACAAGGGGGTGGAAATTATGATATCTCTTGAACTTTCTGTCCCTTTTGTTTCTCCTTAATTTCATTCTTCCTGTAACTTTTTTTCCGTAAACAAACTGCCAACGTTCCTTTTATTCCAATGTTGTTTATTTGATGATACTGATTTATAACTAAGTTTGTGTTTGTTGACACCATCTTGCTGTCAGTATATTATTACCAACTTGTTCTGTAATTTGGCCCTCTGCGAGCACTAAAATTTTAATGGTTATTTTAACTTCTGTTGGGTTCAGGATCCCCGGTTCCTTGCTTGCATGTCATCCATTGGTGCATACAGCTCTATCAAGTTTGAATTCCGAGATACTTTCAGAGGCAGCTGTAAATGGTATTGCAGTTGAAACCAGTATTTGTTCAAAACTATTTTGGTAGTTTATGTAACTTCATACTGATGACGTTTCATCATTTTTTTAAAAAATTTCTGTAAAGTTCTTAAAATTTTAGGAACATAATTGATGTTATCCTGCTCTTGAGCCACAACAAGGGCATGAAAGTATTTACCCTGTTGCATCTGTGCTTCCTATAGTTTATTTGTTTCTTGGGAACTGTATCAACAACACTCATGTATTAAATCTGTATCTCTTTATCTATCCAACCCACTTGCCCCCCCCCCTCTTAAAGCTGGATGATTTACATATTTAACAACTTTTTTTAATTCTTTTCCCAGAATTTCAGGAAGATGCTGTTATTATTTAATGAAATCTTTTGCATGTCAATCATACATCTTTTCTTCATCTTCGCAAATGTGGTTGGCAGCCAGCACAGTTGTAATCTGTAGAGGACTAGAGGATCTGTAGGTGTGTTTGGAGTCCTGGACTCAGTCTTCTACTTTCCCTGATTTGTGCAGTCATATCAGAATTAATACATTACACAACAGCTGGAAACTCTGGTGGTATTCCTGTACAGATGCCTTTAATTCAAGTGATTGTGCCTCAAGTCATGAATCTAAAGGAGCAACTCAGAGATCCTTCAAAGGTATTGCATTCATAAAGTTTCTTGTGGCTGTTGCAGTTATTTATCCCAATGTGTGATGATATTGTATCATAATAGATGTGCTAAACAAGTAACTTAAAAACAATGTTCTCCTATTAAAGTGGTGTGTGGTTCATTTGAATTCACTCATTCTCTTTCCTTGCTGGGTGGGGTTAGGCCTTGAATTGTAGCATCACACTCTACAGAGGGTTCAAAACTCAAAGTTGGTGCCTATTTACTTGTGATTTTTATTGAAATGCTTTTGAATACATTTCTCAAAATTAATAATCTTGGGATATTGATGGTTTGTTGGTTATTGAGTAGCTATTCATATTCTCTTATGCAGTTTTTAAAGAAAAACATGTTATTCAAATGAATTCAATTTCATAAAAATAAATGAATTTATCAAACAAATTTGGATTTATGGGAAATGGTGGATGTGTTGTTCAAGAAGTGTACTATGGGAGGGGAATAGAGATAATTGTTAATATACAGTTAAGAAAGAGAAATGATATAAAGTAAGGAAATTTTCAGGAATACATGAACTGAAATGCATGTGTGCGTGCATGTTTGTTTGTTTATATACATACTTTATTTTTATAATTATGCTTTTAATGTGTTTTTCCAAAATGATTAATTTTTTACTATAAGTTGGTGGGGATTTCCACAGATCTGAATGAGTCATGTTCTATTCAAATGATGCATTATAAGATTAAGATAATTAGCAACTGTTTTTCCCCAACACACATAACATTTTGTTCGGAATAATATGAAGATGATGATCAAAATGATCTAAATTTGCTAATTGATAAACGGCTTACATCCATTGGATGGGAATTCTAGGTGAGTTGGTGTGAATCAATCATTTGCTGACATGGTTCTAAGTTTTTGCCTTTGGAGGAAGTTGGCTCCTGAAAATTTCATATTACAAGGAGCTGCATGCTTGTGCGAGCAATTCTGGGATAATATTCATAGTTCCTTGCATTTTATTTGGTGGAGATGCTCCACACCCTTTGCACCATGAAGATGTTCTAGGCTTGAATTTATATGTCCTTTCATTAGTGGATTTCTAATTGGAGTTACTCTTTCAACATATTTGCACACATGGTCTTGGTGAGAACAATGTAGCAAATTGTATATTGTTATTTAAACATGGTTTTTCTTTTAGGATGAAGAAGATGTGAAGGCCATTGCTAGATTATTTGCAGACATGGGTGATTCATATGTCGAGCTGATTGCAACTGGTAAAAACTTTTCCTATCACTAGTAGCCTATTCAAGGTTTTTGTTTGTTCTTTTATCATAAGGTGTAGCTATTTTTGCTTCTTTTTGTCCACTTTTCTTTGAATCAATACAGAGTGCTTTTGGTTGACTAATGAAGCCTGTTTTGTATGTGATCTTTCTCCTTTTCTGTTGATTAGCATTTTTGGAAATTTCCCTCTCGTTTGCAGGTTCTAACGAGTCAATGATGATAGTAAACGCATTGTTAGAAGTTGCTTCACACCCAGAATATGACATTGCTTCAATGACATTTAATTTCTGGCACAGTCTTCAACATTTCTTGACTAAGAGGTGAATCCTTGTGGAGTTCTATTGCATTAGCTGCATCCCTTTCTAAAGGAAGTTTGAATATGATGATTCTATTCTACCAGGGATTCCTATACTTCATTTGGTAATGAAGCATCCATTGAAGCTGAGAGTAGGAGGAGGCTGCAAGTTTTTCGGTCACCTTATGAGTCCCTTGTGTCCCTGGTGAGTTTTCTGGTTTAGATTTTCAGAGCCTCAATATTAGTGCTATCAATTGTGAAATAACTTGAAGTAGTGGTGCATGTTTGCATACTATAAGAAGCTTCTATCCCTAAAATATACATGAAGCGGAAACAATTTTTGGGTACCAGTGTGATTTTGTACCCTAAGAAGATTCTATCTCCAAAAAATGCTTTGCTACTTTGGATGGTACTGCTGATTTATGCTCTCCTCCTTCGTCATTATTTCTCTTATTTGAATCAATTTGGTGGGATTGTTAACCACATGCAACGGAATGTATTTCTAGTGTAGTTGTGTCTAATGAAGAGAAGCACATGCATGACTGATGTTTGACCAAAGCATGCTCATAGAAATTTATTGTATGCAGTATTGGAGCTGTACTGCTCATACTTTAGCTATCAATGTAGTATGTGACATGGTAGTTACGTTGATAGCAGTATTTATCCACGCTCACCCATCGTATGCTATGAATACACTGCCAAATTCTGTTTAAATCAAGATTCACAATTTGATATAGCATATAGGTTTTGCTTTCTTAAAAATGGAGGCTGCAGCAACATAATTATGAAAATACATTTGTTTTGTTATTCATTCCAAGTCCTTTTGAAAACTTAGAGTTGCCACATTAACAAACTTAAAGAGGTCTTTTTCTTTGTTTGTTGCTTATTTGCTTCCAACTGCAGCATTTGCAATTTCCATAATACTTTGGTCCATATCAATTTCCTTTTGGCTGTCAAGTTTGGTTTTGTCTCTGTCAATAAATTTTTACTTGTGAATAGTGGAAAATTTATTGCTCTGCTTTTGTTCTCTCAAGTTTTCATGGCTAGTTGAAGGGAAGGAAAATTCGTTTATGGTTTTCTTAAGTAAAAGCATGCATATGAATAAATAATCATTTTCCTTGTTGTATGTTGTTTCATAAAAAATCTTAAAGAGCTATGGCTTATCATCACAGGTTAGCTCTCGAGTTCAATATCCTCCAGATTATCAAACCCTGTCAGTTGAAGATCTCAAGGAATTCAAACAGACTAGATATGGTAATGATTGGCTGTTTGATATTGGATATTGTTTTGCTTTTCCTGTCATAAGCATTCTGGAGAATACTTTAGTGTTGTTTTAGATATTTCAAAACTCATCAAGCATACAAAAGGCATGGAAAGGTAATTTAATGTTGATCTTATTTCACTGCAACGAGAGCATTTCCCAAAGACATTACTTAAGACGTTTTAAACTCGAAACCAGTGTCTTGTACCTTTTAGGTTACCAAGACATAAAACTATAAAAATCTTATCATTCCTTTTGCTTTCTGACTAGGTTATGCTGTCAGATGTTTGATAGCTGAGTCTTAGATGACTAAAAGGATCAGTAATAAATGATTATTTTGGAAGAAGTGTGAAAACACTGGTTAACTTCGTAGTATGTTGGTAATCTTGAGGAATTAGATTTTTGTTTTTGGAAAAACATGTAGTTTTGGATTTTTTTATAAGGAAAATAGATTGATGAGGCGACTGGTTTATATAATTAGTTTGCATTCAGAAACTCTGGTGATAATAGAAATCAGATTAAAACAGATTGCTGACTGGTTTATATAGTTGATTCCAATGAGTTTGGTAGAGGGACTTGCATGAGCTGTTTGATAGAAATTATGAGTTTTCCAGATACATGCTTTTTAATTCTCCAGTTTTCTAGAAAACTGGAAAACACCAAATTAGTTGTATTCCAAATTCTCCATTATTATAAATAAGGGCCCTGTTTGGTTCATATAATGGTTTATGGTCATTCCTTTTATTATTTTCAATTTAAATCAAAAAAAGGCCCTTGATTTCTATTTTGGAAAATTCGTATATAATAAACATGTTTCCTTAATTTTCCATGGAAAAAAACTTTTTAGAATGAATAAGAAAACTAGAGATTGAAACAAAAAGGCTATTTTTGGAAAGTAAACACAACCTTAACCTCTAAACTTTTCTGTATCAGATTCTCTGATCCCCCCCCCCCCCACACATATATATTTCATTTGTGATTCTGTCAAATTTATCTGTTAAGAGCTTTGGATCTGTGGCTTGTACTGGCATGCTATGCATCATGAGAATAATAGGTAATAAAAGCAGCATAAATTCTGAATGATGGTAATATAAAAGTTAGTTGAATCATAGTTCTTGCTTGGTTAGGGGGGCATATTTTGTTGGCAGAGTTTGTGCAGGGATATACCTTTGTGGACTGGCACAAACAATGCAGTCAAGGGAAAAGTAGTGTAGGAAAATGTGGAGGTCCCTGTATGTACATGATGTGGAAATTGCATACAAATATTATTGTGAGTAATTGACTGGTACACTGCTCATGTATCTCTTTCCTTTGGGACAGTCATTTGTCTGGTTGTTGGTGTTTTTATCTTTAATCATTAAATTGTCTTTTAACTTTTGATCGGTCACTTTCACCTTATTTGATCAAACGCACGCTTCTTGGCGCAATCCAATGGTTGCTTTTAGTTTCAGGCAACAATTTGAATCAAAATATTGTTAAAAAATTTGTTTGCTCATTGGCATGTCCATCACTCAATTGGATAATTCCCCCCCCCTCTGTTGCTATAGTTTTCGATCTTTTTCATTGATTGCACTATTGTTGTTAGTATCTTTCAATTGCTGATTTGTTATCTACCTCTTTTTTTTTTTCTTTTTTTTCAATTTGCCTGTTTTATATTCTACATTTATGAGACCCAGATACCCTTCTACAACACTAACAAAATCTGTGACCATGTTAGCTGTCGCGGATGTGTTAATTGACGCAGCATCAGTTTTAGGCGGTGATGCAACTTTGAGAATTCTTTATGTAAAACTTGCTGAGGTATGTATTATATTTTAAACCATAATAATTCTTTTATTTTTGTAAAAAGATGTTTGAGAACTGGAAAGTAAGGTTTAAGTCTTCATTGTAACTAGCATGGTGTGCAACATTGCAATTGCAAGCTATATCCTTTCTTGAGGCTTTAGTGGCATCCAGGAATGGTATATAAATTATTTTATGAACTAATTTTCAAATAAGCCCAACCTCTTATTGTTACTAGTTTTTGAGTAGTAATTTGGTAGTTCAGCAATTGGTTCAATCTTCTTCAGAAGTATCCAAGTAGCTTTGACCTGGAAAGGTAATTGATGTGAGAGATAACTATAATGACATTTTTGATATTCTTTCATCCAGTCCTTGCAACCAAGTGCTATATTTTTCTCTTGCAAGGCAAAGGATTGGGATTTAATCTACCTGAGGAAAGTCATTTGGGTTGGATGACGGCTACCCTCCATTTTGGAATCCAATTTAGCCATTCAATATGGAAATAACACTGATTTAACAGAAATACTTGTGAAAAACCATTTGGTGATAATTCCAACATCGTTTCTTCAATAGCCTCATTTTGTTGCGTGTGATTAAACTTTGGACCCTCATTTATAGAGATCTTGTTGCTTCCTGTTTTCTCCTATGCTGTGTCATAACTGTCTTGTTTCCTAAAAAGGGAACATGCCTGATATGGATTAATTTTTTTAGGGGTTATATGAGAACTTTTTTGCATGCCACCCTCAAGAGTATTCTATGATCCTTTTTAATTATGTTTGTTTGTATGAATTATGTGAAATCTTTTAAACTTTGGAAGGCCCGAACCTGCCTGGGGAATGACCACAATCAATGGCATCCAGCAGAAGCTGCTTTGTTTTGCATCAGGGCCATATCAAATTATGTTTCGACAGTTGAAGCTGAAGTAATGCCCAAGGTAAAACATTTCTGAAATTCTTTTTTTTTTCCCCTTGGTTTCTTTCTTTACGCTCGGTTATTATGTTGAGGGCTTCTCTTTTACAGGTGTGATTTTGTTGCTGTTGCTCTGTTATGTTTGGAAACCATTAAGTTCCTTAAACATCTACTATTTCATTATAGGACTGCAGTTGCATGGCTTGTCCTGTGGTCCTTAATTTTAGCATGTCTTGAATTTTGTGATTAGTGCATCTATTGTTTGTGCTGTGAATTTGAAAACTGAAAAAGGAAACCAGCATTTGCTTTTGCATGTGGTTGACAGATAATGTATATATATAGACAAACCTATTACTCCTGTAGTCTTATAACCAGAAATTGATTCCTTGTTTATATCCATATTTTCAATTCAGTAGTTTATGGATTGAAAATGGTTTAGTTGTTTTCAGATTGTTTTAGTTCAGAACTCTCAGAAACATAAAAGATTTTGTTGGTTGATTCGCTTTAAACAGATTATGTCTTTGCTTCTGGAACTTCCTCATGAGCCCCAACTGCTCCAGACAGGTAAACAACTCTCATGGTGGGTGGATGCTATTTTATATATTTTATTCTTGCCACCAAGGGGTTGTGGATGTTAGTGTGGAGTGGAGATGGTGAACCGTCTCTGTCCAAGTTACAGATTCACTTGTTTTGACTTCCAAACTTCCAGTGCATTGGCCTCACCAAGCAAGGTGTTTCTGGATGTGAAATCTGAAGTTATTAACTTAGGAAAAAATTTCAGTGTGCTTAACCATTGGAGCATATTCGAAATGGCTTGATGCTGCATTGGATGGATTTCCTCAACTGTCTTCAGTCATTAAAATTCTCCTCAGTGGCATGGGTAAATCAGAAGATTCTGCAGCAGCTGCGGCAGTGGCATTCAGACACATCTGTGATGGTACACTCTCTTTAGTCGTGTAATTTTTTTTCACCGCTGTATGTTATTTGGCTTTAGGAGCATTTGCATTTAGAGTAGTCTCTATAAGTTGGCAACATTTAGTATCAATCTGATCCTTGCTCCTTTACTTAACAAAGCTTTCTGTTTTGGGTCTTCGTCTTCAATGGGTTTTAGTTGTAATTGTAAAGAATGTTAATGGCATTGCAATCGAAACCCTCCATGCTTGATGAACAAATGCCAATTGTTTGCATTGAAGTTTGTTAACCTCATTAGTGAAAGATGGTGATGAAGGAATATGGATTTTGATTCTGCATATTTAAAGGGTTCTATCTAGTTTTGAGGGTCTTATAAAGGGGTTTTGGGTCCTATATTTAATTATTTTCAGTTCTTCATAATTTTCTGCTTTAGGGGTATTTTGAGAAGTTAAATTAACCATTATTTGAAAGGAATAAGAAAACCATTCCAGGAGGATTTCTTTGTTGTAATTGCTTGTTTTTCACTGTTAATAGCACACTCTTTTTCTATCCTTAAAAAGAAAAAAAACCAAAAAAAAGGAAGGGGAGATGGGGGTGTCATCTGGTATATGATAGGTAAATTCCACTTTCAAGAAAACTTAATGAAAGTGGTTGATTATGGTTGAATATGGTAAATGCAGATTGTTTGAGGGCATCCTGGACTCTGCCCTAGGTTTTGCATCCTCTGTGTCCTGGATTCTACCCTTGGATTTTATCCACTCTATTTACTCATCATCGGGGGATGCATTAAAAGTAACCAATTTCAAACTTAAAGGAGTTGATCCAATCCATTTTTTATCTGGCTATCACTTGCGAATGATTGTCTCTTATTTTTAAACTAGATATTTTTGTGTCAAGCCTGTGATTTGAGAGAATCTATTTATGCTTCAAGACTTGTTTTCTAATAGCATCAGAGTTATGATTTGAATAGGAAGATGAATGATTGCAAATGCTAAACAATCATGTTCAGCTTTTTTAGCTTATAAACAGCTAAAATGCTAAATGAAGTTGAGAAAACCACTAAGAGGAAGAAGATAAAAGTTCTGGTATATGTGTTATCTCCTTCAAAATCATGAATGATTGTTATTCTTCCCTGTGAGTTTTCAGTTTTAGTTCTATTAGTGGTTTTGCACTCCTTAGAAGACACACGCACGCACTAGTTCTCTCTACTATATTGTCCTTGTTACTGCATTATGTGATTTAGTGTTGTATTTTGAAAACCTTCTCTCAAACATGGATCAAATGTTGACTGTAGATTGCCGGAGAAAGCTTTGTGGATATTTTGACGAACTCTTTTCCATATACAACAGTGCTGTGATTGGGGAAGGTAGTTTTAAAGTTTCTGCTGGGGACTCTTTGCATGTGGTCGAAGCCTTCAGGTATATTGGTTACTTGAGAATCCTGGAGATCAGTGCATTATCTGATGAAATTATACTCAGAGCACTTGATTTAGATGTTTATGCATTGTTTTACAGCATGGTCATTACAGAACTTCCGGCTGATCAGGCTAAGCTGGCTTTGGAGAAATTATGCTTGCCAGTTGTTACTCCTCTACAGGTTAGGTTTGTTTCTTTCTGATGGATTTTTTTTCAGAATTGTTCTTGTTTCATAATACTAAGCAAGTTTATAATGTGAACAACCAGGAAATTATTAGTCAAGGCCCAGATGTATTGGAGAAGAAACTTGCTCGTGAATTAACAGTTCATATTGATCGACTTGCATATATCTTTAGGTTTGATTGACATTCTCTGTTTATTTTTTAATTTACCAGATTGATATTCTTAAGTTTCAAATAAAAAAAAAATTCAGGTATGTAAATCACCCTGAAGCTGTGGCAGATGCAATTCAAAGACTTTGGCCAATTTTGAAAGCAATCTTTGACATGTAAGTACGTGGCGGGTGCTATAAGAAAAGCAGTAATCATGTTTACATATTCCTTGGTTTTCTGTTCTCTATTGATCTGTGCTTTCTGTAGTCGTGCTTGGGATATGCGGACAATGGAGTCTCTTTGCCGAGCTTGTAAATATGCTGTGAGTTTCTTTAGCTGTATTCACTTCTTTTACTCATGAACTTCAGAAAACTAGAAATGAGAGAGGTCGTCTTTAGTAGGTCAGTATTAATGATTGAACTGTCAAAATAATCCTTGTCAAGAGTGTTCAAAGGATTTTTTTTCCAAGCCATCTCAACAACAGCTTCACTCAGTGCATTAATTTTCAACTCTATTTCATACTTCATCGGTAGAGTTTAAGAATGAAGATGCTGTTTTTTGTTGGTGATCTTGTTTGGTAAAAAATCATCACTACCCTGATATTAATGAGCTTGAGTTTTCTTTAGGTGAGAACATCTGGAAGACTCATGGGAATCACAATTGGAGCAATGCTAGAAGAGATTCAAGGCCTGTACCAACAGCACCACCAGCCATGCTTCCTTTATCTCTCCAGTGAAGTTATAAAGGCACGTCTTTCTTCCTAATATGAACGCACTTTTTTCATGTCTAATTCTAAAGTCAACTGTCATCTTGGGATGCAGATATTTGGCTCTGACCCATCTTGTGCGTACTACCTGAAAAATTTGATTGAAGCCCTCTTCAAGTGCACAACATGTCTTCTCACCAATATAAAGGTTCCACATCGATGCATTACCTTTTGTTGGTGGTTGGATTTGCTAATAGCACATAGCGCTTGTGGCATTCAGTTATTTTTGCATTTATTTTGCAGGATTTTACTGCCAGACCAGACATAGCAGATGATTGTTTTCTGTTGGCATCGAGGTGCATCCGCTATTGCCCTCAAGTATTTATTCCATCTGCGGTATTCCCATCATTAGTGGATTGCTCAATGATTGGTGTCACAGTACAACACAGGTACAACTCTCTGTATTTGTGTAACATTTCATCCTAGCACATGTATAAATGCATGAGATGTTGATTGGGTTGATTATCAATTGATTCACTGTATGAAAATAAATGATTTCATGACATATAAGGTAGTGTGAATATGGGCAAGATATATAACTAATATGTTGATGCATGAATCATTGAAAATCATGACATGTTAGAGCATTGATATGCTAATAAATGAACAGGTTCGTACTATAAATTTGTATAAATTCTATTACCTTTTGATACACAAGTGCCAAAGGGGTTCGTAAGATGCATGAAATCTATTAAATGCTTGACAACACAGCTGCATGTTGAATACAAACTGATCTGCGTTTCACCTTTTGCATTAATGAGTGATAATGAGCTATTTATTCTATGTGTGTCCAAAATCATGTATATGTTGTATTCATGTTTTTCCTTCTCGCATCTCAGTCTATTATTTGGGTATCATATTGTCATTTTATTATTCCTTATTCTGCAAATTCTTGTCCATTTGTATTGGGCAATCACCAAATACTGAATCCAGGTACAATGCAGGTTTTTTTTTTTTGTTTTTTTTGTTTTTTTTTGGGGGTTGGGGCTTTTGAAATAAACATGCTTCCTCACTAGTTTGTAGTTATTGAAACACCTTGCTTCCAAAATGAATTGTGGTTTTTCCCATCACTCACCATATTTTTCAATCTTTGCAGAGAGGCCTCCAATTCCATATTAACTTTCCTGTCAGATATCTTTGATCTTGCAAAGTCTAGCATGGGAGAACAATATTTAACTATCAGAGACAGCGTCATTATTCCCCGGGGTGCCAGTATAACCAGAATTTTGGTTGCCTCCTTAACCGGAGCACTACCAAGTTCTCGATTAGAAACGGTAGCTCATATTCTCTACCAGAACTCTTTTTGGCCTCAATTGGAGTAAATTACCGTTGGGCATTAATTAAGAAATTGAAGGAAGCTTCTTTTTTCCCCAGGTAACATACGCTTTGCTAGCACTAACCCGTGCATATGGAGCAAGTGCATTGGAGTGGGCTAGGGAGAGTGTTTCTTTAATTCCATCAACCGTGGTCACAGAAGTGGAGCAAACAAAGATCTTTCAAGCACTGACCGACGCAGCATCTGGGGTTGATATCAAAACCCTGATGGGTGCGGTTGAGGAGCTTTCTGATGTTTGTCGGCGGAATAGAACAGTCCAGGAGATTGTTCAAGGAGCTTTAAGGCCACTGGAGTTGAATTTGGTGACTGTATCATAGGGGAAGAGTAACACGAAGGCACCATTTTGGCTAGGCTTCATATGTCGGTCACTCGAATTGCTTGAACATGTAATAGCCTTCTTTTTTTTAATATATTCATTCATCATTGTGAATCATTGACCGTTCTCCAATTTTTTCAGGAGAATCGTTAGCACCTCATAGTGACTGGGAGACAATGGGTGAATCTTTGTTTCTTTATTCGTGCGATTTGAGATCTTGAGTGGTTTGCACCGCATCGGTTTCCATTTTTGGGGTCAAAAGTTTTGGTATAAAAATGCAATCTTAGCGTGTAATGGTTGGTTGGTGGGAAAAGAAAATTGTCTCCCTTTCTGTGTTTGGTACTCTTTCAATCTTTCGGTTTTTGTAAAGATGTAATTCTTGCAGTGTGACAAGTGTATTCTTTCCTTTTAATTTATTGTTCTATAACAAATTGCAATGCTGTGACCAGAGTCAGTCAAGGTCTTTACTGGTTCTTAGAGCTAGAGAGAAGTCGAATGTTCGTTAATAATTTCATTTATTTATTTTTTTTAAATGGAGGAAATAGCCTGCACAAAAACTTTTTTCCGTTTCCTATTATAATTTTTCCAGGGCATGAGATCAACTTCTTGCTGCAATTATAAATGTTTTCAATATCTTCAAATAAAACTCTCTTCACTATTATTCTTAATCCTCACTCAAAAAAACGAGTGGCAGGTATGCACAAGCATATCCATGTATTGTTAATTTTTATTCACCTATATGTAATTGAAATTCAAAAATAATAAAATTACATCAACATTCTGCAGATTGTTAAATTGAACCTTAATTATTTTCTACCAAACATCCTTGACACTTCTTACACTCTTAACAATCCATCTTTAAATCTATTTTCTTAGCATTTTCCCTTCAAATCTTAATTTAACTCCCACTGATTCATTCATGTTGTGCTTCTATTCTCTTAGTATAAAATTTATACATGTATGTGAATGCGAGAAAAAATCAGAGATAGAAGTTATATAAAAAAAGAGTAAAATAAAACATAAAGATGTTAGATTTTTGTTAATTATTAAGTAATTAAAAAAAATTAATTTTTTTTAAAAATACTCAAAGATTTTAAACTATAGGGGTAGAAGCGAAACTTGGATGAAAAACTTACAAAAATATTTAAATTAAAAAATAATTTTAAGAAAAAAATAGAATGGTGTTTCTTTTAGCATTCACATTGATCATACACATAAAATATTATTTGTTATAATATTTTTAAAGTTTATATTTAAGTTATGGAATTTTATCTTTCTCACATTTTAATAACAATTAGAAAAGCATTCAAAAAGTAAGAGAGAGGAGAGAGACAACTTTAACTATTATAAAAAACATGAATACTAGTGTCTTTGGGTTTATCTTGAGAATAAGAGTTCACTGAAAATGATTTAATTTTTAACTTAATTCTAAAAATATATTTTGATTTGTTTTGATTTTAAGTTTTTGATTTGATTAGTGTGTTTGGAGTTGAAAATGAGATTTTAAAGGTTTTGTTTTGGTGTTATAATTAAAAATAAATTAAAATTTAATTTTTAAAGGTAAAAAAACTCAGACTTTAATCGTTTTATTATTAAATATGGCCAAACAATTGTTGCAGGGGATGACTATTTAGGCACACCTGTTTTTTTTTTTTTTTTATTATTATTTTAAGGCTAGATTTGTGGCCTTGCCTTCTAAATTCTAAATTTTCTTTAAATCCCATGCAAATATAGACTTGATTTTTTAGCCTTTATTTTAAAATTGTTTATTTTTTGATGTTTTTTTAAAGTTCTCTTTAAATAAAATAACTATAACTATATTTTAAGAATAATTGACGATGCTATACTTTTCAAATAAGATTAAGATTTTTTGTGGTAATATTATCAATTGCTTTAAGAATAATTTATATATGAATGTAATACACTAACTTTCTTGAAATATTGTTCATGTACATTCAATGAGAATTGGATATGTATGTTATTATTTTTATTTAATAAAAATTATATAATTTTCTCAAATTTATAATTCCTTTATTTTCACATAATAATATAAAATTATCAAGACATAATTTTCTCTATTAAAACTTGTTTTTTAGATCATAATAAGTTATTATTTAAAAAGTCATGTTATTAAGTGTTATTAGCGACTCTCTTAATTTGTAAAATAGTTTGATATAATTCTCAATAAGAAATGAGAGAGAAAAAAAAAAAGATTTTGAAAATACATCAAAACTCTGATAATAACATCGTTAGTATTGTTGAAAAGATATGAATGAGACAAATTCAATGATACTAATACAAATTAGTAGCATTAAATAGAACGGATCACATAAGCCATTCAAAAGTGATTCATATGCCTCATTCCGATCAATGTTTATAGACATTTTCAGATATTGTCGGATTTGTCTCGTCGAAATTTTTTTGATAATATTAGTGGTATCATCATTAGTGCTTCCGTGTGTCTTTAGAGTTTTTTTTTTTGTTTTTTTTCTCTTTAGTAATTTATGAATATAGAAGAGAGATAAAAGTAAAAAATATAAAAATATATTAAATAGATATTAAAATTCCAATGATAACACTATTAGTATCTTTATAAAGATATCAATAAAAAAAATTTTAATGACATAATGGAAGGTCATCAATAGTAATTTGAGTGGACACACGAGATTCTAAATAAAAAAATAAACCATGTAATCTTTGAACGATTTTTGTGATCTATTCTATTAATTATTGGTGATTATTTTTAATGTGTTGGACATTTCTTGTTGAAATTTTATCATTAGTATCAGTGATACAGTGATATAGTAATCAGAGATTATGTGTCTCAAAGATTTTTTTTTATTATTATAAATTATATCAAAGTATTTTATAATTTGAGAGCTTAGCTATTAATACTTATGACTCGCAAGTCACGTATAAACCTTCCTATTTTAATTTTAAACTATTATTTGACCTTTTTGTTTTTTACCTAGAGTCCAAAAATACTACTTCTGATTGCAGCTAGTATTTTAATTTTACCCAACTATGAAAGATGGGTGCTACAGGCTATAGAGCGAGTAGCGAGTGATGACATAAAGCATCAGAAGCGCGTTGGTATTGGCAGACAACTTCAACTAGAACAAGTTGGTGCCTGGTGGTGTTCTGTAGTCCTCTTCTCCCTCCCCTCGATGAATCATATTATTAGCTTTTATTATTTCCACTTTGCAATCATTCCTTCTCTGATAACTGATTCTCAATCTTCGTTGCCAATCAAAATTCTTGCCTTCCTTCCCCTCTCCTCTCATATTGATTGATTCCATAGCCAGCCAAGAGTTGCCAATTGCTGTAAACAAAATAAAAATGGAGAGAAGAAAATTGGTTTCCACATCTCAGAAGAAAACCCTTCTCTCTCTTTTATCCATCAACTTAAAGAAACTCACGATCACACCTCCAAATGACCTTGAGTTCTCTGATGTCTTTGGCCCATCATCAACCCCGCATGACCCTAACCATTCACACTCTCCTTCCACGTCATCTTCTGTCCTGGACCCCCCTGTCATCCACAACAGGTCCCACTCCTTTGTGGGTCCCTCCCCTCGCTACCCTCTTCCCTCTTCTCCTCTCCCCTTCCGCCATATCCAAGAAGATGATGAAGCTGTAATAGAAAATGAAAGTTGTGACAATGAAAAGGGAAAGAGCGAGGATGATGAGGGTCAAGTGCGCAGTTGTGGTAATAATAACAAAATCGGGCCTGCTGATTTTGAGATACTGAGAGTGGTAGGAAAGGGAGCATTTGGTAAGGTGTTTCAAGTAAGAAAGAAGACTGGTGATGGCAAAGAAAAAGAAGGAGGAGGAGGTAGTGGGGATGGGATTTATGCAATGAAAGTAATGAGGAAGGATACAATTATTAGAAAGAAACATGTTGATTACATGAAGGCTGAGAGGGATATCCTCACTAAAGTGGTGCACCCCTTTATCGTCCAGCTTCGCTACTCCTTTCAGGTCCTATTTCATTGTTCTTTTTTTCTGACTTCTTTCTTCTTATACTTGGAGATTGTTCTAGTTGTTCTTTTAAATATTGTAACTTTTGGATGCTGCGCTGTACACATCTTTAATTCTTGTATGCAAGATTGCTTGTTCTGGTCTAGTAGAGCAAAGTAGTTGCATTTTTTGTTATAATGGGATTTTGTTCTAGTTGAATTCACATGAAAATTTTCTGGGGAAGAAAAGAAAAAAAGAGCATTACTTTATGTCATGTAGTAAAGACTAGCAAATATGCTGATGTTATGTAGTGCTGCAATGCGGATAATAATAGCTGCTTTGCTATAAATGAATAATGCTTGTGTTTTTTTCTTTTTTCTTTTTGGAAGTAAAGTGAAGAAAGCATTAGAAACAGCAATACTGCATTGAGAATTTAGTTTCATGCCGGTATAGTAGCATATGTGTTGCCTATAATGGATGTTCAGGCCCTCTTCACCATAGTTTCATTTCATATCAGGAGAAAAACTGATACAGCCAATAAAACTATTTCATATCTTTATTTTTCAGCTTTATTACCCATTTGGGTGTCAAGAATATGTGCAAACACAAATGCTCGCTATCTTTATATACTAATGCAGTAGGTAATGCATTATCTGGAATTATTTTGTGTAACACTGGTCCATTGCTATACAATGACAGTTTTAGCTGGTTTTGATGTTGTTGGGGTAACAGATTGTGAAATTAAAAGCCCATGTTACCCTAATCCTATTCAATTGAAAATGTATTCATTATCAATTTGTAATTGCATTGCTCAATTATAACAGTAGCAAGTCAACGGTACAAAGTTTGAAAATTGTCACAAGAATCTTAATGGTACTTTAGTTATTATCTTTTGATTGCACATGATTGAAAGTTTCAAGGGTGATGTAAGTAGTCAGATTTTAGAATTATTGTTTTTAGCGTTATTGATTTTCAAATTTACTATTGAGCTGTGTTAACTATTACAAGACCTTAAACTGATCTTTGTATGAGGTTACTGTGATCCTTTATTTTTTTTAAATCTTATGTTCATCAGGAAGGATTAAAATAGACTCTGGAATGTTTTCAAATTCTTTGCAATGGACAAGTCTGCATGCATGAATAATATATAATCTTCTGTGTACTTATTCATCTTTTCCTCATTTATCTTCAGACCAAGTCTAAGCTTTACTTAATCCTGGATTTTATGAATGGAGGTCATCTCTTCTTTCATCTTTATCGGCAAGGGATCTTCAGGTATCTTATGTTTTGTACTTTTAAATTGCTTTCATGACTCGTATTTGCCTGTTTTAACTTTTTGGTTCTTGGTATGTTACACAGTGAGGACCAGGCAAGGTTTTATACTGCTGAGATAGTATCTGCTGTTGCCCATCTTCACAAGTGTGGGATTGTGCACCGGGATCTTAAACCTGAAAATATTCTCTTGGATGCTGACGGGCATGTAATGGCATTACCCATGCACTCTATTCTGTGGAAGGATTTGTGAAACTTATTTAAGTTGGATAGTTTTTTTTTTTTTTTTAGAGAATAAAATCAAACAAGTCTTTCCTGAAACTGATTGTTTTCACGCAGGTTCTACTGACTGATTTTGGACTTGCAAAGGAAATTGATGAATCAAGCAGATCCAATTCAATGTGTGGGACCACTGAATACATGGCTCCAGAAATTTTACTGTCCAAGGGCCACAATAAAGATGCAGATTGGTGGAGTGTTGGAATCCTTCTGTATGAAATGCTGACTGGGCAGGTAACGCATTCGATTAACAAGGACTTTTTTTTTTGGTAAAAACAAAGAGAGGAAACTATTCTAAAATCTGGTTACTATTAAGGCATTGAGCTTTGCATAAGTCCTCAACAATCCCCTCCCCCCCTCTCCAAAGATTCGTCAAGAGGAATGTTGTTGTATGCACTGATTCTGGATGTTGTTTCTGAAAATGATCTCTAAAACTTCTTCTCTCAGCCACCATTTACACACTCAAATAGAAAGAAGCTCCAGGAGAGAATTATCAAAGAGAAAGTCAAACTTCCACCATACCTTAGTAGTGAAGCTCACTCTTTGCTGAAAGGAGTAAGTATACACTTATTGTGATATATCCTTTCTCCAATGGTTTGTTTGGATTTCCTTTTTTCAATTAAGAGCTCATAATTTTTGTCTTTTGTTGTAGTTGCTGCAGAAAGAACCATCAAGAAGGTTAGGCAGTGGTCTTGATGGCGGGGATGAGATCAAAGGCCATAAATGGTTGCGGCCAATCAACTGGAAAAAATTAGAGGCGAGAGAACTGCAGCCAAAGTACATACCAGATGTGAGTGGCAAAGACTGTACAGCCAACTTTGACCAATGTTGGACAACAATGCCCCTTGATGACTCACCAGCTCCCACACCAACTGCTGGTGAACATTTTCAAGGGTATACTTATGTTGCGCCTAACCCTTGGCTTTCATCCGGATGAATTAAATGATTATGAAGCACTGCCAACCTAATGAAATTGGAGTAAGTACCTTTCTTTTTACAGACCTCTTTTTTTAAAAAAAAAAAATAATGGGGAAAATGAAACAAAAAATAAATAGGCATTCTTCTCTCGTGTATAATCATGCTTTGGTTTTTGAACAAGTATTTAAACTACACCCTGTCAGAAAACATGTGAGATCTAATAACTATTCTTTAGCTCAGGACATTATCCTTCTTAGAACTATACTGCAACCAAGAATCAGTGTGCTCTGTCCCAATTAGTTAAGTTAGCTGTTAGAAAAAAGTGTGTCATTTATTAACCTGTGAGAAAGAAGCAACAATGTGATGAGTTTTCCCATTTTTCATTCATTTTCCCTCCAGATTTTGATCTTTGGTGAAACAGAACAGTATTGGGTTTGTTGCAATATTTCCATGCTGGTTCTTATGCTAGTTGAGAGCTGATCAAATTTTAAGAATGTGAGATTAATGAAGTCTTTAATCAAAAGCATGCCAAAATATCCAATCCAAAGCACAAAGACCATTTGATGGCTTGGCAAGAGAGAGAGAGAGGATTCTGTTTAGGACTTCCTCATGAAGGTGATGTAAAGCAATGGTGGATAGAAAAGAGAAGCTTTCTTAAAGTACAAAGAAGAAAGTAGCATAGAAGAATCTTGTTTTTCATTAGGAGACAGGTGACATACTGAGTACTCCTTCCTTAGAAACTTCACTAGGCACCTCACTAGAATGTGCTTAGCTTCAGTGGCATATCTGCAACCTAGCATCATATCTTTATTTTGTGGAAGAATTTGAATGGATTGGCATAAATTTATCATGGAACTAACGTTGTTTTGCTGTGTTTACAAAAAATATAAAATATAAAATATAAATTTATTATCAAAAAATATATTTTCCCTTTGTTTGGATTATTTTAATCCATATAGGTAAATTTTGTTGGGTATATGAAGGAAAATATTAGCAAACCAATCACTAGATTTTCACCATGTGTCATGAGTAGATCAGTAGGGAGGACATATTCTTCTCACTTTCTCTCTCATCGATATCATCCTTTACAGAAAGACTTCTATCAGTCATTGATGGAATGAGAAAGTAATCTCTGCCCCCGTAGGAAGCTTGTATTTATATGGTTGTAACTAAGAGTAGTCACAAACTGAGGAACCTGAATAACAAGCAGGCTGTTTATCCTCCACTTTTTTGAAAGCAAGTTTCAGAAGCTTATTAATTTGATCCACTTAGTTAAATCCAGATTTCGTCTTGTTTGTCCAGAAAGAGTGGCTATAGTTGAAAGTCCATAAAGTAGCCATGAGTAGCAAAAATAGGAGCAACAATTCCCTCTGTGAGAATTCAATGAAGGTGGCGGTGAACATCATAAAATTGTCTTCATTTTCTATTGCTAAGATGAGTCTGGGAACACACAGTCCTCCAGTTGCCACCAAAAGTCATATCCCTATGACAGGCTCGGTCATGGTTGCTAATGAACCATTGCTGTCTCAAATTCCAGGAAGTCGAAGGTCACAAGAGTCACAGGGGAGCTCCAAGCCAATATCATTTGTGATGCAGCCAGATGAAGGTAATGGTTCTACACATGCGATCGACAAGGAGAACAGTGTTATAGATGGGAGGGCTTCTGATTATATCAGAAAGGTACGCGAGAAAAACCACAATGATGCTCGTTAGACGTCAGAACTCTCCTCGTACATGCTACCTCCTCCGCCATGAGCAGGGAAGTAGCTACCTTAACACGTGTTTTTCAGTATTTCTTGTTGCCCATTTAATGTTTGGCTGAAATAACCTGAT
The DNA here is from genome assembly GCA_964019445.1 of Populus tremula. NCBI lineage: Eukaryota > Viridiplantae > Streptophyta > Magnoliopsida > Malpighiales > Salicaceae > Populus > Populus tremula. The sequence goes on from CAXHTJ010000004.1 coordinate 8,149,529, forward strand.
AAGTTAGATCACTGAAAAAGTACTGGATCTTTCATATCCATTACTTGCTTGTGTTAGTGATTAGTGTATTCTCATCTGCTTCTTGTGTACTTGCCTTCTCTCTCAAGGGAAAGGGGCCACGGTCCTGAACCAGAGGTTATCTCCTAATATGGCATAAAATTGTGTGCCTGAGCACTGCATGGCATGCGTTTCTATTTATGACTTTTCCAGATTGGGTGCCTCTAAAATATGCTTTTATATTTGCTCGCTGAAGTTTACAAGTCATCGGATCTTTTATCAGTGTGCTATCCGGTTAGTCTGTAATCATGCATTATATGTAAATAAGAACCGTACTGTTTGTCATGAAAGAAAATTAAGCTGCAACTTTTGTGGGGTGAAGCATACCAGTTCTTTGAATAGTTGGAGTTGCTGTTAATTTGATGACCACTTTGGCAGCTATTCTGCTGGAAAACTGGAAACACGTGCAGAAGAATAACAATCATTCATGTTATGCTGTAATTGTCAGACAAATTCGGCAAGATGCCTCGCTAGTTTTTTTATTAAATTCAAAAACCGCACTATCAATTTGGATATCAATAATTAATGCACAAAAAGCTGGGAAGATATAAACAAGAAGCTAAAGTTAATTTTGATAAGAAATCAATCAGGATAATTGGAACTTTTTATGGAATGTGAACAGTTGGAATAGGAAAGGATATAGCTAGCTATGCATGTCAGAGCGGGAGGGAGAATCACTCCACCTTTATTGAGTGCTTGTAGTTACCTTGTTGGTCACGCGATTGATTATAGTGGCAAAGCAAGGAAGAGAAATTTGGAATCCTTCAAGCCTGAAATGTCATGGGCAGGGCATATTTATAACAAAAGCTAAATGGGGGTGGAAAAATTACTGTACATCTAGAGGAGATATTTCACTGAAGGTTGTACTAGTAGTTTTGTTTTTAATTTCTTATCTTTTTATAAATGGATAAATGTTTTTTTGACTTTATTTCATAAGGGAATCCAGGTTTTTTTAATTTCATATACAAGCAAATAACGTTTTTAACCTCAGAAAAGATAAAAGAAGCTTTGCTTTTAGGGGTATTTTATGTAATTAAGAGGACCATGAAGGGTGTTTTAGTATTTTCATGTTTTATTTTTTAATAAAAAAACTACTGGAGCATGTTTCATATGCCTCGGTGAGTGGGCGGCCCTCTCGCCATTAAAGAGGCGTATGAGATGCTTTCCCGTGAAAAAATCTGGTTAATCGTCGTATCATTAGATACACAATCATGTCATCTTTTATATTTAGTGGCACGTTTAGATATATCATGGTTGGATTGTAACCAGTGATAAATTGTTTATGTTTTTTCTCTTTTCTAACAATTAAAGTGTACCATTGTCGGATGGTGAATTTTTTTATTTTTTTTTAAAAGGTTCAACAAGGATGTTTTGATTCGTAGCTTAACTCTACCACCATCACATCTTTTAGAGGGGTCCCTAAGATATTGCAACAATCTCCTTGAGGCTTGAGGATAGGGAGGCAGCTAGAAAGTGCAGATTCTTTTCCATCAGATCATTCGACTCTGCTGCCGCAGCATCAGTTTTTCTTTTGGTTTCTAGAAATGAAGGGAAAGAAATCGTCATTGCCTTGAAAAACTGAAGGAGCTTTGTCCATCCCTTACTTTGGATCTTTACTTGCATCACATGGTTTTGTCTATAAAAATACTTGTTCGTGATCCTAGACCATGACGTCAAGGGGATTTACTAGATAGGTAGCATGTGTAATGATGCTAGTGGAATAAAAAAAATTTCAACTAATTATTTTTTTAAAAAAGCAAATAATTTTTTTTAAAGCAAGAAAACTATAAAATCTGAATTATTGATTTAATTAAAAATATGATTTAAAAAAAAACATCATAAATAATACAAACAAAAAAGACAATAATTAATCATACTCAGGAGAAAAAAAAAAAGCTTGTCGGAAATCTACTGTTACTTCTTTATTATGGACATTGCTTAACCACAATTTAAATGCCATTGTAAAAAGCTCATGCCGATATTAAAAAAGGCCTTATGCGTCATCAAAGAAACGAACAAAATAATCAAAATATCATGAGATAAACATCTAATGTTTATTTTTATTAATTTAATTTAATTTAAAAATAAAATTTCTTAAAAAAAGCTAGATGGGAACGGATAATGACAAAAAAAAATCCAAAATAACTCGTGTTATTATCAAAATTAGTAAAAAATCTATAGAAAGCAAATAAAAAAATAATGGTGTCCAATCTCCAATTAAATAAACTTTGAAAGATAAAAATAAAAAAACATTATGAACTTAAAAAAACAAAAAACAAAAAAACAAGTAAACCCGAGTGAATTTTCTAAATCTATGTTAATCTCTCAAACTCATAACTTGTGAAATTCTAGATCCGGGCTAAATTAAAAAGCTGGATTTCTAACAAATAAAATGTTGAAACATGAAATTTTAAAAAAATAAATTGGTTTTAAAAAAATTATCAAGACATCAAAAACTAAAATTAAATAATAAAAATCAAATTGGTAGAAATAAAAACTTGAAGAGAAGGATCGCATGCACCAAATTAGATGTCTATTTGGAACATGTACCGCAATTGGACCGAGAGGAAGCTGAGATGAATCGAACGTTGCTCTAGAAGTCACCATACGACCACCACAAGGCATCTTACGCATCACCCAAAGAGCACAAGGACAATTCACCTGTTAGCGTGCCAGCAAGGTTTTTTTCCCCCTAATAATATCTATACTAAATCAATTACTCAACAACCCCTAAAAAATCAATTATTATAAAGAAAACCCAATTTGAAAAGACACAGACTTTGGACCAAAGTTGTGAAAAAAATCGACTTTACCATGTTTGTTTCCCGGATAGTAATTTCTGGTAAATCATTTTCCAAACTTTCTTGTGTTTGTTTGTCATTAGGAAAGTTGGTCAACGGAAAACACTTTCCGGTCAATTTCAGTCAAAGAAAAATTTGACTTGGTTTTCAGGAAAGTGTTTTTCCTTTAGCTGTGTTTGTTTTCTGGAAAGTGGTTTCCGGGAAACCATTTTCCAAACTTTCTTGTGTTTGTTTGCCAGTAGGAAAGTTGGTCAATGGAAAAGACTTTCCAGTAAAAGAAAATTTAGCTTGGTTTTCAGGAAAGTGTTTTCCTGAAAAATTTGAGGGGAAAACACTTTCCGGAAGTTGTGAAAAATTTAGAAATGTCATTATTTGCTGATTATATCAAGTTTGAGGATCAATTTGATCCTCAAACTTTTGATTGCTATATATATTTTGTTTTGAATATTTATTTTTTAATTTCATCTCTTAAAATTTTATTTTTATATTAACTTTGGTCCTTATTTTTATAATTGCTATTTGTTTTTTCCTTATTATATTTTTATTGAAATTTTTTATCTAACAAATTTGGTCCTCATTCTTTTGATTGTTACTTATTTTATTTGAAATAAGTATGAAATGTTGATTATTATTATTTTAATTTCTTCATCTTTCATTTTTTTTTAATTTTTTAGATTTGATCTCTATTATTTTGATTATTATTTATTTTATTTGAGATAATTTATGAAATTATATATTTTTTTTCAATTTCATTTTCATTCAACTTTTTAATTTGTAAGATTTGTTCCTCATTATTTTAATAAACTTGAGAAAAATAAAATATTAATAAGTTATTTTCCAACTCATTTTCCATGACATAACCAAACATTGGAAAGTGTTTTCCAACTCATTTTCCATTACGCTACCAAATATCGGAAAATACTTTCTCGGAATTCACTTTTCCCGGAATTCACTTTCCAAAAGAAAACTACTTTCCAGCAAACAAACGGTGTTGGATTGCGCTATTTAAATGTTTTTAGAAAATGTAAAAGAAAAAGTTTCTAGAGCAAGTTAGAAAAAGTTTCTGTTAAGGGTGATCAAGTGATTTTATTGTGCTGGATAAATGTGTTCTTGCTCCTTTTCAATTTATAAATGACTTTTTGACATTAAAAAAGATTATTATACCTCTCATATAAGGTTTAATAATTTTGAAATAAAAAGCAAGATTATTAATTTACTATTGAAATCCACGTTAAATTTACTCATAGGATACAAAATTTACACCGAGCTCTTTTAGGGTTTTTTTTTTTAATTTAACCCATTGAAACAATTAATATATGCTTTACTTATTTATTTGTGTATTAATATTGTGTCATATGGATTGGTGAAATTGTTAGGAGTATTAAATGACGCTTGAACCCTTAATTGTAACGATCGATTAACATATATGCTTTACTTAATTATTTATGTATAATAATATTGTGTCATATAAATCGGTGAAATTGTATGTGTTAAAACTAAATTAAATTATTTATGTTGGTATTAATGACTTGTAAAACTTTTTTAGTTAATGTATGAGGTAAAAGGTTAAACTCATACTCTAAGTATTTTAAAGTTTTTTTCCCTTAAAAATCAACTTTTTAATGATTAAATTTAATTGGGTTGATCCGATTTTACTGAATTAATATTTTAATTAGTCCAATTAAAATTTTATTTGAATTAGATTCCGAATCATTAAATTTTTTAAATCAATCCACTAGATGAAGTTTGATTTAAAAACTATAATATACACATTATTTGTATAAATTGAAGAATATAACATCAAAATACTTCTTCTCATTTTTTTTTAACTCACACAAGGAATCCAACCTCTCTACTAAAATAACAATAAATATAAAATAATAAGGAGATGGATAAATAAATTGAAAACATATAAAAGTAAGAGTAAGACATGGAGCTAAAAAGAAATTATAACAAAAAAAAATGCAATTGATCCTAGGGCAACTGTTACAAGCTACAGCATATAAAAGGAGCATTAATTCAAAAAAAAAAAAGAAAATAGCCCTGCCCAGCATTACAGGGTTGTCCTTGTTTAATTTGGCTACATGTCGCATAGTCTTCTTCAAGATAAGAACCAACTTATAATAAGTAAATCTCATTTGTCATCTTCTGACATCATCACATTGATGCGATTTTTAGGTGGAATCCTTATTTGTCCAAATCAAATATATCAATATTTTTAGGTTTTTTTTTTTTTTATCATGATTTGAAATGATATTTTAATTATAATATTATATTTGGAACACTGACAAGTGATGATTAAAAATAAATAAATTAGAAGCAATATTTTTAGGTACTTGTAAATGTTTTTTTGTATATTTTGAGGACTCTCGAATGTTTAAGTAAGTATTTTTAAAAAAATATATAATAATATTTTAGAGAGATAAATTCTGAAAATTTATATGCTAATAATATTCATAATGAAAAGATTATGAACCCTTTACCTAGGTGGTTTAGGGGGTATTATAGCCCTTTAACCTTATTCTTTTGCTAAAATGAAAGGGTTGAAAAGTTATTCCTTATATTGTAAACTATATTCCACTTATTTTATCCAAGTCAGAGATAAAGACATTGTGGGTCATAAGATATTATAATATATCTAATAGTATTGGTGGAGTATAAACTTGTTTGATTAAGTCTATTTGTTGAAAAAATAATTTATCTAAGATTTATGTAAGCATTAGACTCAAATATTATGTTTGAATTTCTATATGTTGTGGATCCAGCCACGCGTTAGGCCTAGGCAAACATGGAGTACCTAGTCATGCATATGATGCAATAGCAAAAAGCCCTAGGCTCGACACCCGTAGGAAATGTGTGCTAGGGCACTCCATTTATCTAACAAAGCGTCAAACTCTAGTCTTGGGTTTTGGAGTGTGTCAGGTTCATCATGCCTGTGTTGGGGCATTTGGGGCTGATGTATGTCAGCCCAACACACTTTAGAGTTTGAGAAAATTACACTCGTGTATTTTTTTTGATCTAGCATTTATTTGAAAAAATATATATACAAAAAATTACTTATAAAATCTTGGTTTATTAACAAGTAATTATTATGAAATTTAAGTGTTTAATACCTCGTTTCTTAATATTAAAAACAATGATTATAAAATAATTTTACCAATAATGATGGTAATGAGAATAATAAAAATAATTATAGTGATCATGTTGTACTAGTGGAGTATATGGTGGGATAATAATAAAAAATAATATATTTTTAAGATATCAATACATCACCATGAAAAGGGTTCTTATTTGTATTTTTTTAAAATCAAACATCTACAAACAGCAAATAAAACTTTCAGTCTTATTCCACCATTTTTTTTGTATCAAACAACACCTTAGGTTTAGTGTGAAATTTATTAGAATTCTCGAAATATTTTATTTCCAGACTAATTTTGGTGTTGTCATATATGTTAATTTCTCTGTCTCTGTCTCTGTCTCTTTCTTATCTTTTTTTTTTTTTATCATACACTTATAAGTCATATTTATTATTCAATTCATATTTGCAATTAAATTTTATTGCAATTTTTATGAATTGTAATATATATCAAATAATGCGTGTATTATTGGTTTTTTTTTTTTTTTTTTATGATTCCCTAACCAGAGTCTAATGCCATCTTGATGTATGAGCTTTGATTGAGGTTGTAATGCATAGACATAGACATTGTGATTGTGGCTGTACAATGTTTTTTTAAAAATTAATTTTTTTAGGTTTACATTAATTGTTATGTGTTTTTAGATCGTTTTAATATTTTAATGTGTTGATGCTAATTTTTTTTAAAATATTATTTTAATATATTAAAAAAAACATTTTAAAAAATAATTTCAATTATATTTCAAGACAAGATAGTTATTTGTCCAGTCCATTCCAACTTTGTCTATTCCAATCCAATAAATATTATCCGACGTACCAAATATCATATAAGTACAACCTTGAGTTGAGATTTCTTATCTTAACTATTAGAATAAAAATAAAAATAAAAATAAGTATTGCATATAGGTCAAGATGATCGAGCATCTGGAATAAGGATATCAAATAATCTTTTACTTGTCAAGTTAGGTAATCCAAATGTATTATTTCATAAAATATTTATTGTAAATTACGAAGCTTTCCTAGATTTTATTTTTTAAAATTAGCATGATTAATTAAAATATTGGTAGAATAGCATAGTCTATATTTGTTATGATTTAAAAATACAATATTTTATAAATATCATGATTCTAAATCGTGCTAATTTAACATGCAATGACTCAGAATCGTAACCTATCATAAAATTTAAATATAACCTCTCTTCTTCTATTACTCTATAGAAACAAACCCAAACCCCCCTTCTAAAAAAGACGATTAACAACACCCTCTATCTTTACCTTAACTTTAAAAAGTTTTTTATTTCGCCATAAAACACCTAAAAATGCATAATTCTTCGTCTCTAAGCCTCCAACCAACTTTCTTTTTTTCCATAGAAAACCCCCGCCCTCAATGCTACCATCACTTCTTAGCCTCCAATCAAATTTGATTTGGAGTATTAGAATTTGAAATCAAAATTTCACAGATAGCCATGTGAATGACAACAACAAAATTGATTATTGAGTTTAGTTTGAATATTAATATTGTTTTTGCATTTACATGTGAAAGAAGTGCAAATTGATATGTTGGGTTATTTACATGATCAATAATTGTTAAATAAGTATTAGAAATCAAATAAATTATAAAAAAATAAAGTGGAAAAAAACTACAGGTTCTTCCAATTCACCCTAAATTCAAAAGATATTTTAATTCTAATATGCTTGAAAAAAATAATAATTTAATAAATACAAAGGGAAAAAGATTATAGTTATTATGCAGTTCACAAAAAAATCAAAAGAAATTCTGATTATAAGATACTTGAATTTCACTCCTAAAAAGGGTTAGCAATCCTTAATTTCACACCGAAAAACACTCTCATATTTTAGGCTTAGAAGGTTTAAAATTTGTATTTAGCGTCAATTTAGTTTTTAGAATTGATGGTTTAAAGTTTGTATTTTAGGGTTGGTGTTTAATGTTTGATGTTTAGATTAAGGTTAGGACTAGTTAATGTTAGTTTTTTTGGTTAAGGATTCGGGGTTATTAGTTAGAGTTAGAGTTAGAGTTAGAGTTAGTTTTGAGATAGATGATTTGAGGTTAGAGACCTATTAAGGTTAAAGTTTGGATTAAGGTTAGTGTTTAGGGTTTGCATTTAGTTTTTTTATTTTTTAATCATTGAGAGTGTAGTTAGTGTTTGGGGACCTTAGCTAGGGTTACGAGTTAGTTAAGGTTTGACAAATAAGAGTTTAGTTTAAGGTTTTAATTTAGGGGTAATTTGTGGTTTGGTAGATGTCACAATAACATCTACCAAATATTGTGTTTTTCAATAATGATTGTTTTACATGTCCTCATTTTGAAACCATAATAAGTATAAAATTATGTGATGTAATTAATATTTTTTTTACTTGTGTTATTTAGCTAAAAAATTTATTTTTTTGTGCTAACAAGTGAAAATACCTATTTTTCCATGTGATTTTTCTCTCTCTTTGTATATTTCAAAAGAAAGTACAAATGAATTACTTTTAAAAGTTTAAAATATCATTATCAAAACCAAACTGGACCAAGTGGTTCAATTAAAGAACCGAATAATTAATCTAGTTTGATTCGATAATTTGAGTTATTTATGAATTTTATTTAATAAAATTTGACTTGGATCAAATTAAATTGACCAAGAATTGACTTGAAAAATCAAGTTCAACGGATTCAAAACAACCTATCACATGTAACTTAAAAAAAATCTAAAAAAGGAGCCCTTCCTAGGTATTGAATCAGTCAATCAGACCTATTTCAACTAGTGAAACATTGATTTTGAATTGGTGAACTAACACCTTCGCAGGTTCATTTTCTGGTTCTTGCAACATTGGTTAATTAAGATTATAAAATAATTAAAATAAGGTCATCTTATAATAACAAATTAAGAAATGATAATCATAGTTACAAGACTTGGTCCAACCTATAACCAGAGCCTAGATCGACATAAAACTATCATTTCATATATATATATATATATATATATTACTTGAATTTTAACCCCGTTGATCGGACCAGGAACTGACCATCTAGTCGACCAAGTTTAACCCATTCAACTTCCATCTCCGGTCAACATAAGACCAGAGTTTAATAGCAGTAATGATACCAGCACCGCCCAGAGAAATAAAGAACAGCATGTTCATCGCACATCTGGGCTTTAAAAATCCTCAGACACGGCGTGGCCCATCTCATCCCCAGGCATCAAATACTGCAGCCACTAGCGAGGACCGCATTCATTGAATGATTGTGTCCATTCACAGAACACAAACAATAAAAAAAAAAATGCATCCCTACCACTACACAACTTGATTTTTCTGCTTCACAAAACGATAAAAACCACTTGAAGTTCAAGGATCAATCGAGAAATGTCAGCGAAGAAAAAGAAGCGGCTGGCTTCTTTCCAGTAATGTCAAACTACGAGCAAGAAACAGCCACAAAATGAAGAGGAATCTATCTTAAGATGATAATAATTATTATTATTATAGCGAAAAGAAAACCATTCAGCTATGGATGGATATTCCTTTTCGGCCAGGTCTGTACAAGAGCAAGAGATAGAATCCCAGACACCTAACTTAACCTTATCTAACCCTATTTCTTCTAATTAATTACCAGACCTGTTATCCTTTCTCAAGCAACAACGATGGTTTTATCACCGTTTTTCAAACTTGACATCGTCTGGAAAGCTGAATGCCTAGATGACGATGCCCTCTGATCAGACGATGAAGACAGATCGAGTGACAGCGGAGATGAATCAGCAACCGGCTTCAAGTTTAAGTTAAGATCAGGCATTGCTGAAGTACAGGGAGCTGGGACGACGGGGACTGTGAGGACTGGATTTGTTGAGTAGTTAAGGGATTGATTGCCTTGTCCAAGTGGTCGGTTTTCCATTATTGGACTCTCAATTTGGAGAGGCGACACGGCAGGACTGACAGTTCTTCTTCTTACAGGGAACGGAAGCACCCCAGGGAAACTGGTGGTGCTGTTGGCTTGCAGCGGTGGATTTGACTTGGGTGCCTGGTTGTTGCTCTTGCTGTCTTGGCATTGAGCTTGCTGCTCTTCCATTGGAGTTTCCGTCACCTGATAAAAATAAGATGAAGGCGATGCTCAAACCCTTTCTAACAACTGCTTGGTGGAGAAAACAAAGCACATCGAACAAATTGCATGATTGTAAATGAAGAAACAACTACGTGGTGAGTTCAAGTCTATAGTTTCAGTTCTAAGAAAACAAACAAAAACGGTTTTACAAGGATCTACAAAACTTTACGCAAATAATCCCAAGGATTATTAAGCATGCTTAATTTTTTATTTTTGATGCTGTCGATATCCACAACGGACTTAGATTAAGACCCTCAATCAACCAGATCCATATTAATTTAATCAAATCTGTCTGATTTAAGAAATCAAACAAAGCTTAAAACAATTCAGCTAATCAAAATCCCATTGTGTAAAAAAAATTAAAATTATGATTAATATCAAATTTCTCTGATTTAATAGTCAAACACAAACCAGATCAATCAACACTCAAGGCTTCAAAACAATTATCAGTTAATCAAGAAGCCCGGTAGCGCTGATGGGATGTGATATTAATACCATATCGGTGGTGATATCAAAGAGGCTAGATCGGCGGCGGCGGCGATTCCCATTACTGTTGCGGAGAAAATGCTTCTGAGCATGACTAGCAACCTGAGTTGGTGTTCGGGTCTTGACAAAATTGCGAGAAATTCCTCTCCAGTCTCCTTTGCCCATTTTCTGCAATCCTACAAGGAATCTCTTGTGCTCCTCCTCTGTCCATGGCAATCCTGTTTCATAATCCACACAAACAAAAGATAAGATGATCATGAACCAAAAGAAGCAATTTAGTTTCTATCCAAAATATCATTTGTCTCTAGAGGTATCGAAATAATATCAAAATAAATATTCAGAAAAGCCCAATTAATTAGACATGCCTACACAAATCAACGATTAATTACTTTCAGATTAAAAAAAGCAAACCTCTCTTTCGCTGGCTACGCCTTTCAGAGGCTGAAGAAGAGTGTTGAACGGTGTCGTCTGCAGACATATAACCAGAAACAGCAGCAGAAGCACCGGCAGCGGCTTCTTCATCTTCCTCGTTATCATTCAAGTGCTCATAATCATTCATATTATTCAAACTCACAATTTTCCTCATGTTATCAACCACCACTCTGACTCCAAACAGCAAAATCTCCTTCGGCCTCGTCTCTGCCGCTCCTCCAACACCGCTACCTGTGGAGCTACTACCGGCCACCATCTCTAAATCTCTAAACAAAAGAAAGGAGACGTGAATAAATTATCTTCTGCAAGGCCAAGGCAGCAGTACTAGCTGGTGGCTATAGACAAGTGGTGGAGGGTCGAAAAGTAGAACATGTGCGCGCTTTTATTCAGACAAGGGGTCGGGTAAGGGTATCGTGCCAGTTGCCACCTCTCTCTCTCTCCCCTCTTTTTTTCTTGTTTTATTACAACATAAAGATAAAAAGAAAAAAAAATGTCGCGTGATTTTATGGTTAATCTGTACGGAATATTTTTGACGATGATGATGTGTCGTTTTATTGTATTAACGTTAGATTTGTAATGATTTTCAGGCAAGGTTTTTGGTGTATTTAAGGAATCCAACGCTGTTTTATTTTATTTTATTTTTTCTTTTCTTTTTTTCTTTGATTTGTTTTCCCCGTCTAGCTTGGAGGTGCTAATTAGGAAGTTGTAAGAAATTAATAGTTTTCTTACGCCGAGAAATTGACCGTGAGAATTAGAAATAAATGCCGTTCAATTTATCATCAACAATTCAGGAAAAATAAAACCAGAATCCTGACGTCATAATTTGTCTCTTATCCTTGTTTCCTTAAATAAACTTTTCTTATCTTATTAAGATATATATTATATAAATAATAAAGGAAATAAAATATATTGTTTTGGGATTTCCTATTTTTCAATTGCTCTGCAAGAATAAGATAGAACTAGTCTACTGACACCCTTCATAGCGGATGGATCTATTTTTAAAAAATAAAAAAAATAATTACAAAATTTTTTTTTCTATTTTTGTTCATTTTTCATTTTCAATTTAAAATTTAAAAATTTATAATTTGTCTCATAAATTTTAGTAACTTCATTACATTATTATATTATTATAGGAATAGCAATATCATCATTACTATCATCATTAATATAAATATATATTTTTTCTTTTTACTAGTGCATATTCACCAACTTCAGTGCTGATGTATAGTCTAATATTTTTTTTAAAATAATATATGTCTACATCAAAAAATTATTTGTATATGAACAGTGTTTTTATATAGGCCATACAATTACATCATCAGCTTTTTTTAACATTTGATAGGCTGATAGGCTACCATGATGAGCAATAATAAAAGACATCTTGTATCCTACCATTACAAGTAATACAAACCTAATTAGAGACGTGTCTGAATAAAAATTCTAATTACAAATCTATTTAACAATTATACATGGTCAGCAGATAAAAATTACAGTGAATAATAATCTTAACTTATAAAATTGTTGCGGGGAAGGGCATGTTTAGTTAACAAAACATGCAAAAATTACCACAACATATGATATATCAAGCTATAAAGCGATTTTTATTTATTGTTGAATCAAGTACATGTGTATAATATTTTAACCATTATTCACAAAAAAATTCTGAATTTTAATCGCTTTTTTCTTGTAAAAAAATCAATTTTAATTATGCCTAAATAATGGTATTTTTTGTTGAATAGAGTATATATTCATAATATTTTAATCATTATCCACTAAAAAATCCTGAATTTTAACCATCAATTTTGTGCCTACATGATGGTATTGATATCCCACATAAATCTAGATATGATAGCTGCTACTACAGGTAAATAAACCATGTCACAGTAATTAATGAAACTTAGAAAACATATAGGCGAAAATTCATACCAATTGTATTTTCTATTTTCTTCAACTAGATTTAATCTTAATTTCTTTAAGTTTCACACTCTCTTGACACAAGATGATCTTCTTCTTCTTCTTTTCCATCTCTTATATATTTAATTTCACAGATTGTTTTAAGTTCTAAATATCATATATATTTAATCTCCTTTTACTTTTTCTTTTTCTTTTTGTCAACCGTTCCCACCCAGTGGTGGGAATGACAATAATGACCAAATAATAAATCTGGAAGATTTCTACTTTTCAAAACGCTGCCATTTCCATTTTAGAAAGGAGCAGAGGAGTATTCTATGGGTCACCGGGAGACCCAAGTTGACGAACGCACATGGAAGTGCCTGGGGAATTTCGAGGAGGAGATGATGTCCTTGTCCTCTCCAATCCCTTGTAATATCTCATTTCTTAAATCAGATGAATCTAGTCAACCTAATGTTGTCTGGCCCACTCGACTTTACAAGAATACCTAACAAAGTTTCATTGCCCATTAACTATTCAGCCGTATCTTATCTTGATAAGATCCAAATCCAAAAACAATACATGATTTCAGTTCTTAATTTGCCAGATTTCCCATGTAAGACAAGATGCCAGCCCTACCTTTTCTTCAAGAGTTTCTTTCCAAATCAAGTTGAAGCTGATACTGGTAAAGCTACACATGATGGTCTTCTTTCTTCCAGGTGCAAGAGGGAGAAGATGGATGGGGTCTGTGGTGGACCATGAGGCATCGCATATTCGCTTTCATCCATCCATCCATTTTTAGTTTACTGTTAACATGGGGTTTCTCTTTTGTATGAACACCTCCCATGGTGGGCCGTGTCGGTAACCTAGGATGACGACGTTTTGTGGCGTTCCACTATCACTTCTGTGTGTCCATCCCTCAGCCATCTTGACTTCAACGGCCACCTGCATTTACATTCCGAGTTCTTGGCTCTCTTGTGCTCCGACACCGATGAGACGAGGGTCCTCTTCGATCTAAAGAATCTCGGGTTTCACACTGTCATTTCATTTATCATCATAAGCCCACCTAAAACATGAAGTATGCATCGTAATCTCACTATCTTTAGCCTATTGCTTACATGGAGGGTACGTACGACTGACTATATATCATCTTGTACAGTGCAAAAATTAAAAACTTGGAGGACAAAGACGAAGACAAATGATCACGCACTGGTAAACCGCTGCAGAGAGTCTTTAAAACAGGACCTTTTGCATTATGAGCAGTCAACCTAGCTAGAATTAGTTCTTCCTCGGTGGATGAATCCAGCTGAATCTTTGTCCTAAAAGTGTTTCCTTAGTGTCAAAGCAAATTTAAAGGAGCCATCATGTTAATGCATGTGAAAAAGTTCGTTGCAATCAGGGAACGAAAGGCCAGCACAGCAAAGAACAGCACACATTTTTGGTTCACTGCCCAAATCAAAGACCATCCCTGAAATGCATACACAAGTTTTACTATAGAGGACGAACTTGAAAAGTAAGTGTGAGGACCTGCACCCTATCTTTGTCGGGGGCTTTCAATTTGCATGTGTTTTTTTAAATGCTTTAAAATATATTTTTTCAGATTTGTTTTAATATTAACATCTTAAAATCATCAAAAACACACAATTTAATATTTTTTTTTCAAGCTAAAAACACTTAAAAACAGAAATAAAAGTTGTGTAACATCAAAAAAATACAACTAAAAACTTAATCCTAAGAAAAAAATAATAACCTCGCAAAATGTTGATGTCTAATTTTCTGATCTCTAAGTTTATTATGTTCCAGATGGAGATGTCAAGTAAAAAATAAATAAAAAGATAAAAGAAACAAAAAAAAAAAGCAAACATAAATTTGCAAGAAAGTTGTAAATTGTATAAAAAGATCGTGCATACAAGGTTAATCATCTTTTTTTAATAACTAGATGGCCTCTTAATATTAATGCAATGTTAGAGTTTCATGAAAACACATAAATCTAATTTTATATAGATTGTTTGCATCATATTAAAGATTACATGATGGATCCTATTACAAACTGAACTATAATTTAATGTGTCTCCTTATTAGTAATTACATAAGTTCTAAGTTGATTTGAACATTTCTGTTTATTCTCTCAATGACTCATACTGATTATTATGTCAAGGACTCATACTTTGAATAAGATTGAATATTTTGGTTGTTTATATGGACTCTTATTGTTGTGATCAATTTCTTATCTTTCTTGATTAACATGGACTCTTTCTAGACACGATTAATATTACTATTATCAATCAAATTTAGCCTTTTTTTACTTATCTAGTTGTGAACAACTAGTTTTCTTATATAGTCAACATGTGGATGTTTATTTGTTATATAAGCAATGTACTTCATAATATTTTATTTATCTTTAATATTCATTTATATTTGATTAATAAATTTAATGTCTCATTAATGAATTTAGAGTAAAAATAAAATTTATTAAAGTAAAGATAAAGTCTAAGAGATAAAAATAATTTACAAAGAAAATTATAAAGTTATTATAATTATGAGATTTCTATTACATCAAATTATTGTTCCTAAATATTCTTGGTCGATTCTCTATTAAGATTGAATATTAATTAGAGCCATCGAAATTGTTATATATTATGTTCTTTTTTTCCATGAAATGAAACAATTGTTCACATAAGTTAAGGTATAATGCATACCAAGAACTAATATGTAAATACTTGTTAGATGACATATATACTGAACTAACCCATATAAGGATTTTATATGGAGAGATTATTTGTATCTATAAAAAGGATCGCGTGATAGTATTGATTGTGAAAATCTTATGCAAGGTGGAATGAGATTTGAAAAGAGTTTCAAATCTTATTCATAAAATCAATGACTATGGTATTGAGAACAAACATGATTTAACAAAGTAGATATACTTCATGATATAATATCTAAATTGATACATTCATGATGAAAATGATAATTACACTGAGATACTACGCACTAAAAGTTTAAGTCAAAACACGTATGTATTTAGAAAATCATGACATGTTGTTAGGCGATGTACTTGATCTTCAAATATAGATCAATCAATTATTGAATTGATAGTAAATTAAACCATTTAGTTTATTTAATTCTATTTTATTTAGGATTAGAATTTATATTTGGGCTAGCTTATTAGAAACTTAATGGGCCACACACATGAAAAACTATTGGTTAGAAATTAAATTGAGATAATTAATCAAGTGTGATTTAATTATAAATAAAATTTATAAATTGAGGACTGAAATGTAATTAATATAGGGGATTATGCCTTTAGACCTAGAAAAATCAAGTAGAGACTTGATTGTATAAATTTCCAAAACTATCATGAAATAATATATGTGATACTATTCAAGGACAAATTAATATTTTGCTAGGTTATTAGGTTTTTCATATAAATAGAATGATATGTCTTATATTTCTTGTATGAGTTGTACAGATATTATAACAGATAATGAACAATATAAACTTCAAGTTGACTTATATAAGTATCATAATGTATTTAATGTTGAAGATTATCATTTTTGAACCGCCACCACCACCTCGAGCAAGGCTAAATTGTGAGGCAAGACATTGTTCTTCACGTAAAATTTCACCCAAGAAAACCTCCAAAGATGGAACAAGTTAGTGACTGATTAACTTATCTCGTGAACTTTCAAACTCGAGTCGAAGCTTTATCAAGAATTGATCCCACTAACTCTCAAAGTGAACCACATGTAGTGCTATTAAAGCTTCTCTAGGAACCTGATAATGCACCAACCTAAAATAATCATTCCATAAATTAATAAAACCATAATAAAGTTGATCAATAAAGATATTCCTCTAGCAATTGTTTTTTATGTCTAATTCCAATTGAAACTTTTAGGTAGAATTATCTTAATAATAAATTTGCCTAAGGGAATCCCACATAATTGTAACATTAGTGAGTTCATGGAGATTGTTAATCATAGAAGGTTCAACATAGTTGATGAGTTAGGAAACAATTTTGGCATTTTTATCTTCCCATGAACTAAGTTTCTTGGGATCAGTAGGAGCCATAGAAAACCCATCGAAATGACCTTATGACTCATTCCCTTTCACAAACATCCAAAACTAGAATTCTCAACTAGCACAATTCTTGCCAGTAAGGCATACAATAGAATTTTCTTTTGGTATAATAACCAATAAAAAAAATTGATTGTACAAGAAAAAAATCACCACACAACCAAGAAGCCAAGATATAGCCGAGAACTTTATAACTAGAAACTGAACCTCGAAACCAAAAAACCAGTTCTTTCAATACCTAAAAGAATATCAAAGATCTATTTTCTATCACTACCTACAAAAAAGTACCACAAACAAAAAACAAGAAACCAAAAAATTCAACCAAGTTAAAAGAATACTATAAAGAGAATTCAAGGCTTTAATACCATATCAATAAGGGTTTTGGTTTGAATGCATCTCTTTACGAGAGTTACCTTTTATATATATTGAAAATGTGGCACATCACATGGTAAAAAATAATCCATTACATAGTACTATACAAGGTAAGAGTAAAGCTATCAATTATATTCCTATATACTAAATAAGGTATTACATATCAAGTCTTTAATTCTGCTCCCAACTATGGCTTTGATGAAGAATTTAAAGTTGAATCCTGGTTATTATGGACCTCATTTGATGTTGCAAAGAATTGGAAAGCTTGTTTATAAGTTGGAGTTGCTTAATGTTTGTTAGGCAGAGCTGGCTTAAACTAAGAGCCATTTGAGCAATGATCCAAGGTCCCCACTTAATAAAATAGCTTAATAATAAGTAAGGTATATTTCCAATTATATTTTATGAAATGAAGATTGTCCTTACTTAAAAAAAATCCTTGGGTACAAAATGAAGATTACTTAAGGCCCTACTTGTCAAACATACATAAAAAAAAATATTTTAAAAATATTTTAAAAAGCCATATTTTTAGTTTTGTCCAAGGTCCCATTAACCTTAAACCAGTTTTGTTGTCACGTACATCTAATGTTTCTTGTTTCTTTAGATGATAGTATTATTATCATCCTGCCATCATTGAATGATGATGGTGAATTAAAGATACATCCAGAAACGAAGCAATTTTCAATCATGAGAAAATAAAGAAAGGTAATGTTACTGTGATCACCGACTAGGGCAGTAAACTAGTTTATCCAAGGATGATGCAACTTAGGAATAATTGCACAAACAAGAGGAGTAATTTCCAGATTTCAACATATATCCTTGGGAGGGAGGTATGTCAAAAGGGTCATTAATAGAATCTTTGGTTTTAGTTTTATGAAGTCTTTGGTTAAAAAGTCATGTTTTGATCAATGATTTGCATATGAATGGATTGTAAATAAATAGTTATAATTGTTGACAATTAGTTGTTCGGCAACTCTATTTTATTTGTAGAAACTTAAAAAAATGTTAGATATGATGTAAACGAAGAGGTAAATTCATTGAAGAAATAATAAAAGTCATCTTAGTGTTACAACTAACAACTTCTCTCTCTTTTTATTTCTCTTTTTCTTCCGTTTTTCTTTCTTCATTGTCACGAGTTATGCAATTAACATCTCTACTAGAAAAGTAAAAATATATGTCGTGATTCTAGGGATTTTTCATGAATACCAATTAAGTATTATTCTAAAATGCGTGAGTTTTTCACTATGTAAGGCTCCATTGTTCATCCTTTTATATATTATTGTGGATGAGCTATGCAAAATTTTATATTTTTCAACTTGGTTCTTAAACATTTTTTGGTGATTTAGTCCTAATTGAAGACTAATTGATTTTGATTTCTTATGAAAAGATAGGATTGAAAAAAAAGGGATCGAAATGAAAAAGACGTCAAACATGGTTGGCATGCCATAAGTTTCACAAAAGATGCACTTTGGTCCTTAAACATTAAAAATCACGCAAATTATATAATTTTAGTACCTCAATATTTTTTCAATTCAATTTTGGTATACAAGTTTATTTTTGTTATTTTATAGTTCTTGGTTGAGAGAGGAGAGTCGATGGATTCTAGTGGTAGAGAGAGAAAAGTTTGGTTGACACCGATTTAGGCCACCAAAACAGATAATATTTATGTCAAATGGTTCTATTTAATGAGGGGAGTTTTATTAGGTGTTTTTTTACTTTTAAAGTTCATGAAAAAACATATTTGAGCTCGAGTTGATTTTTGTTTTTAAGGTGGTTTTTTTTTGTTTTTGAGGTCTTTGATAGATTTATCAAGATTTTTATGGTGTTTTGAGTCAAAATAAGTTGAAAAATAGGTTCTTAGGTTAAAGAAACATAAATCCTGATTTTTCAACCACCACAATGTCTGAAATTTGGACAAATTAGACAACATGTCATCTGTTTTTTTCAAAAGAATTTGGGGCAGACAACATGCAAACAAAAAACTTAAGGGCCCAATCACATCTTTCTCCCTTTTATTTTATTCGATTAATTTAATTTGTATCTCTATTTTTATTATCATTTGCTTAAATAAAAAGATTATTTTAATAAAAAAATCTAGCAAACATAACCGAATAAATATCTTATTTTTTGATATTAAATATCTTGATCTATATTTGTCTCTTAATTTTTCAAATTTTATTTTTA
This sequence comes from Populus tremula, assembly GCA_964019445.1. Taxonomy (NCBI): domain Eukaryota; kingdom Viridiplantae; phylum Streptophyta; class Magnoliopsida; order Malpighiales; family Salicaceae; genus Populus; species Populus tremula. The sequence continues at coordinate 8,169,053 of CAXHTJ010000004.1, forward strand.
GGTATCGTTAATGACTTTTTATTCATTTATTCGTATATATAGTTCTTGATTTATTTAATTACACGTGTGTGTGTGTGTATATATATATATATATATATATATATTTTATTTGAACTTAGCTTTTTTAAACTATAAAAATTAGTTGAAAAAACTTGTATATATAGTTTAAATAAAAATATCTTACCCATTGTATAACACAGATCACATAACTAGTTTGATCTATTTTCCATTATATAAAAGATAAATATTACCTTTCAGCATTTCAGCACAAGAGACAAATTGTCATTCATTAAAGTGAGAAAATGCTTTTGAAGTTGTTAAAAACACTATGATTTTATTTTGAAATGAATTTTATTTAATTTTGAAAATTTTATTTAAAATTATTTTTTTTTTTATGTTTTATATTGTTTTAATATTTTGATGTTAAAAATAATTTTAAAAAATAAAAAAATATTATTTTAATATATTTTCGGATAAAGTTTTTTTGAAGAACAATAGTATTATACTCTGGAATACCCTTTACATGTGGAAGATGTCATAAGAAAATAAACGACAAACAATCAAATTATGTGTTGTTATAAGCTAAAAAAATAATGAAACACTAGCAGAACCTAGAGTTGTACCTTTTTTTCAAATAATGGATCTGTAAAATCTCTTATTTTTTTACGTGTGAAGAACTTATTTACAGCTACAAAACTACAGTCCTTTTCACCATCCGAGCTCTCCCCACTCTCGAACCAACAAGCCTCAGGTCCCACTTTAGAGACTGTTTGGTGGTGTGTTTATATTTATATTTTGTTTAAATTTAAATTTTATTTTTGTTAAAATTAAGTTCGGTTTGTACTTTTTGAATCGTTTTGATGTGCTGATGTCAAAAATGATTTTTAAAATAAAAAAATATCATTAACATGTATTTCGGCATAAAAAGTTATTTGAAAAGTAACCGCTACTACACTACCAAACACGCTATTGTAATACTACACCGATGCAGCTGCTGGTAGATATTGACCTCAGAAGACAGTATATGCCACTTTCCACGTGTGGACACGCAGCCGTTGGTGGATCCCGGCCTCTGCAGACAGTACATGTCGGTTTTCACGTGTGGACACGTCGAGAAACCAAAAGCAGATCAAGGGTCCTGGGATTACATGGATGATGTTTATATTGAAATAATATTTTTATTTTTATTTTTTATATTAGCAATTCGAGGAATATTAAAAAAGAATTTTTTCAAAGAAGAAAAATTAAAAAAAGTACAGTCCAAATAACTGAAAGAGGGGGGCGAAGATTTTCCAAGCCCTGAAAACTGATGAACGGATTTATACACCATCAACTTAAATGGGCACTGATAATTTAATACAAATGAATATTTAATGATAAAAAAATTAAATATACTTTAAAATCTTATAAAAAAATTAGACAATATTAACATCAATTAAAAGTCCATCAGAAAGCCCATTAAAAAAAAACCTCAAAAAAACAATATAGATTATTTTTCGGGTTTTGACATAAAAAATCGAACCGAACCAAAATCAGGTGGTTGGATTCAATTTTGGTTTGGTTTTCGTTTATTTATTATTATTTTTTTAAATTTTGGTTTGATTGTTTTTATATGTAAAAACCAAACCAAATAAAAAATAATCATCTCTAATTTTCAGGCCGTTATAGTGGTGGTAAAATCTAAGCTTGCAGACAACACGTCGTCTGTCTTAGCAACGATGTGTTGTTTGTTTACTTTTTTAAAAAAATAGAAGCAAACGACCTTTAAAAATATATATATATAATCAAGTCTAAGTTGACGGGCTGGACTTGAAGGCTCACTTACATGTTTGGATTCTTCATTACAGTAGGGCAGGCACCTTGGACCATAAGCCTGCGAGCTTACTGAATTCGATCAAGTTCATGGTCTGAATCATAGCTTTAACAAGTTAAGTCACAATATCAAAACTATCATTTTTTTTAATTTTTGTTTTTTAATTGATATATATATATTTTTTTTCTTTTTAAAATAATTTTTAAATATATGTTTCAATTAATATCTCTCTTTTGTGATTTTTATTCTTATTTAATCTTTTTTATAGAGATTTGTTTTAGTGGTGTAGTGTATTTAATTTTTGAAAAGATTATTCTGATTCATCTATATTTTGTTTTGACTATTTTTATAGATGAACTTTATTTTTAAAAATTAAAAATATTTACTTTCAAATAATATTTCTAATATGTGCGGCTTTGCATAATATTTTTTTTCTTTTATTTTATTCACTCAATTTAATATGTATATCTATTTATATTATCGTTTAATTGAATAAAAAATAATTTTAATGAACCAATTCACTAAACACAGCCGAAAGAATATCCTATATTGTGAGATTAAATATTTTGATCTATGTTTGTCTCTTGATTTTTTTAATTTTAATTTTAGTTATCGTTAATGTCTTTTTTTTCCGTTTATTAACACATAGTTCTCGATTTATTTAATTATATATATGTATGAGCTTTTCGATTTACAATTAAGATTTTTTTTATGTAAAAAAATACATGGAAAAAACTTACATATATAATTTTTTTATTGAAGAAAAAAACATTTGGCACCCAGTGAAGAACATGTCAAATAACTAGTAATATATAAACTAAAGAACTTCATCATTTTTGTTATGCTAATAGATTTGCTAATAGTCTAATTCATAACTTGCTTATTGTTTTCCTTTCAATTTCAAATATATTTTAGTTATAAAAAATATCAAAAGAGATCAATGATGTATTGTGGCATATAAGGTGATTCGCTCTGGATTAGCATAATAAATTGGTTTTTTTGCCCTTCTTTATGCAAAACAATTGTCTAGCTTATAATGGGTAAAATTGTCTTTTTTTAAGGGATCCAAGGTCATTTATAAATTAATTGGGGAAAATTTTAATTAGTTTATTTTTTTGCACAATAAAATTACATTATTGTTGTACAAGCAAAAAAATTTGGCCTTTTATTTAAGGTTTTTTTTTTCTTTTCTATTTTATTTGCATAGTAAAATAATACAAATACCCTTAAGTGTTCAGAAAATTTGACATTGAAGAGAGGGTTTTTTAGTTTTTCTATATTTTTTATACTGTGAAATGATAATATTCAGATGTTTTTAGGAGATGATAAATTTAACTTTAGAATAAAAAAAAAAATCTAAGATTGGCTTGGGAGGGTGTTTTGGTGTTTGAAGTATGATTTTTTTATATATATAATATTCAGATGTCTTTAGGAGATGTTTATGAACTTAAATTATTAATAAATCAATTTTTTTTTTTTAAAAGTTGAAGTGTGTATAACATGTGTCAGCATGTGATTTGTCCCCTGCACCATTCTAGAGATGTTTAAAAACTGTTGACCACAGTGTCATCCAAAGCATACTGTGGCAGTGAAACTAATGGGGTGTCATATATTGTCATATTAATGACGGTTTGGCAACAGTGAATTTTTTTTCATCCCCTCTTTTCTCTTTATTGGGCCTTGGTATTCACTCTGAGCTTTTAAAATCTAGTTGTATCATTCAATTTGTATTATGTTAAATTTAATTTTAATTTTTTCTATTTTAATTTTTTAATTTTAATGTTTTTTAATTTTTTTTTCAATTCCATTCCTCAATATTTTATTTTATTATATTTTTTTATTATTATTTTTATCATTTGCCTGATTTTTTTTTTAATTTTATTCTTCAATATTTAATTTTATTTTATTTTGTTTTTAATTTTGATCTTTATTTTTTTTTATCATTTTCTTCATATTCGATCATTAATTATTTTCTTTTAATTAATTTTTGTACAATATTTAGTCTTCATTATTTAATTTTTGATTTTTTATGATTGGAGATTGTGATTCATTATTTTTTTCATATTTTAAGTATTTTTATTAATTTTTTAAAAAATTAACTTTACCCGTGATATTGCACGAGCCACCACTTTTGTATTGCCTCTTATCATTCTATAGATATTCTAAATCTTGAATTGAATTCTTATCATATCTTTAATTGTATTTTTTTAAAATAGAGAAAAGTGACAAGAAAAGAATGATGTAAAAATGTGAGATAAAAAGAAGAAGAAGGAGGTTTCTTGTTTTGAGAAAAAATGTAAAATTGAAACTTATTGGGGTAAAATTAAAAATCTCAAGCAATAGTGGTAAAGATGCAAGGTTGAAATAGGAAAGATAGAAAAAAACGTAGTTTACTCATAAAATACAATTAGGGCTACATCCCAATTCCCATCGATTATCTAAGAAAAAAAGAAAAGAAGAAGGGGTTTTTGTTTTCTGTTGTATCTTAAACAGAGCTCGAGCTTAGCAATCATTAAAAAAAAAAAAGGGAGAGAGAGAGAGGGAGAGGGAGAGAGGATGGGAATAGCAAGCAAAGCAGGGGATTGGACATTTAAGGCATTCACGGCAGGCCTGGGGGTGGCCACCATTTACCTCGCCACCACTTTCTCTGTCAACGTCTACAGGGGCCTTTCTTGGCACAACGCTCAATCGGTAACTAATTCTTCAATGGCTTTAACAACTTTCCATTCATTCATTACCATAAGAGATCCATATATTCTAGTAAGTTTTTGAGCTAAATTTTACATCTGGGTCGTGCTCATATTGTTTGTTTAGCTCCGTTTGCAATTGACTGTTACTGTGCTTTTCTGATAGTACATAGAAATCATTGCAATTATTGGGTTCATTTCCGGACACTTATGTGATTGAGACACCCTCTTAGTTTATTTTTCTAATTTCGGTTTTTAACTAGCATTTAGATTTTCTTGGTGGTTAGAGATGCCCATTTGCTGGTATTGTTTTGTTTTTGCCTCAGATTAAGATTCTGAATTTTCTTCTTCAAAGTGAACAATAGATAACTTTTCATTTTATACACCAAAATTTTAATCATTAACCATCTAACTGGTCAATAGAATTTGCACACCAAGCTATGTATATCATAAAGGCAGTATTCTGAAAGTTGTAGCTTAATGCAAGTATGAAAGAGTATCTGGAAAGATTGAATTTTCGAGTTGATTCTATTCAGATTCCATATTTTGGGTTAAATTAGATATGTCATTTGAGATGCATCCTGACATGTCTAAAAGATCGTAACCCCTTCACCGTGTAACTTATAGGAACAAGTGAAATTCCTTAAATTGATGCATGCAAGAGCAGTTGAAAGCATGTAATTCAAGTAGTGGACTTCGGGAGTTCTGTTGAAGTGATATAAATACCACTTCCTTTATGATCACGTTTATGTTTTAATTAGGTTGTTGATCTATTATTTTATCATGGGACACAATTTACACCCTACTTGTCTCTCAACCTTCTGGTATTTTGATTTTTACGAAGTGAATAAGAATAGAAGGAACTGCATTTTGTATGCCATTGCTTCCTATGGAATTAGAATGCTTACTTTACTGTACATGATTGCATAATTTTTCACTAGATCCATTATTAGTCTGTTGTTACATTCTTGCTTGCTGATTATTGGTCCGTGGCCTTGATCATTTTTCTTTCTTTATATATATATATTCTACTGCTGTTCACGTTATAATTCCTTTCTGTGTGCATTTTATGTCCCTCATCAAGTGTGGAATGTTATGCCATCTGAGTTCAATGAATATTTGTTGGGGTCTATTCACTACCATGATGGATAGTGCTGTTCATGGTATCAGGAATTATGTTCCCTGATATTTTCTTTATGGTCGTCACTGGAGGTTTCTATCGTTAAGCTTTACAAATTCATCTGGTGGTCAGAATGTTTTATTTATTGCAGATAAATTATTGTCTAGTTTGTTGTTCTCTTTGCACCAGATTTCACAATTCACCAATTTCATTTGAATTAGCTAAAGTTGCTATGTTTTGCTTTCCCTTTCCTTTTGACCTAATGTGAGCTATAAAATAACATGCTTTCTGAAACCTAAAGTCTTGATATCTCAATTCATTCTTGATCTCTAACTGGATTTGTCATTTTTCTGCAGAAAATGGACAAGCAAGACGCCGGAGAGCAATCCGCATGACATCAATTTTAATTGTTGTCTTCAAAGTTCAAAACAAGTGTTGGTGAATCCATTTTGAGGAAGGGTGTGGGTGAAAAATTATTATGTAAACATTTATAGTAACTTCAATGTTACGTAATGGTCTAGCAAGTTGGAACTCCAGGCCGCTAATTAATTCTCCAATTTTCTTTTGTTGTGCAACCAGCATGACAAATATACGCGTGATCTTGGGAAAATAATGCTTCTGGGAGTCTTGGACTTCTTTTCACTGTAGCTGCTAGAGAAAGAAAGCTGCTACCTTGTCTTTCTTTCCCTTTCCTTCCCAAGGCCCTTTATTTTTGTAATACTGGAAAAGTATTAAATCCTCAATCTATGTGATAAAAGACATTTTTTCTATATTTCTTGTTTTGAACGCAAAAAGGAGATTTATTTGATGTCCTTGTATTTCTCTGCGATTAAACTCTTTTTTGTCTTTTATATATTAATCTTCTCAGTTTCCGATAATTTGCCTATAATTATAAAAATAAAAAATCAAATCAAGTATTGTATGAAGTGGATTTTTCAATATGTTCTTGTAAATTGCTTGGATACGAGCATTATAATTATAAAGACCAAGTTGGGAGGTGAAAACAAGTAGTATAATTATAAAGAAAACTAAGTTACCAGGTGAAAATACTCTACACATGTGCACTGTACATCTCTCAAAATTCGTTGAAAATTTCAATGATGATTTAGTTGTTTTTTCCTCTATTAAGTTCTTGAATTGCAGAATTGATAATATATATGTGTGTGAGTGTGTAGAATAGAGTGAAGTTTTTTGTTCTACTTTGTCTAAGTATCCTTTATATGGAGTCCTTCCCAAACAAATACAAATTGTACATTGCACCCTTACCTTCCACTATTGCTAAAGTTATTTCATGGCTATCATGTCTTGTTTTCAAGTTTGACTTACCGTTTAAAATCAGCTACCGTTATTTTTTAAATTAGTTTTTATTTTAAAAATATATTAAAATAATATTTTATTTTTATTTTTTAAAAAATTATTTTTAATATCAGTGCATCAAAATTATCTAAAAACATTAAAAAAATATTAATTTAAAAAAAATTCATTTTTTTTAATTCTTATTACGGTCTAATCTATGCCTTAGCACGATGAGCTGCAAGAATCCTTATTGTTTGCTCATCAACTTGATCTTCCTTGCTAATGATTCTAAGCTTATTTAGCCATATGATTGTGGTTATTTTTCAAATAATTTTTTGTATCAAAATACATGCAATGATTTTTTTTATTTTTTAAAATTATTTTGATATCAACACATCAAAATAATTTGAAATACTAAAAACATATTAATCTGAAGTAAAAACAATACAAAAAATTTAAATTTTTTTAAAAGTATTTTTAAAATAAAGAAACAAAAAGGCTAACTTTAAGTTTCAACCACTCCTCCAATATTACGAAGAGACAATGATTTGTTGGCATCACTGTCATCATCTTAAGCATCAAGATGGTATTATAAAACCCTGGTTGCGTTCTAGCAGACTTCGTGAAATTGAAAGAGATCGATGGTATATGATATACACTACAAGATGATCAAAACGGGGCTATTGTTTAAAATATCTTAGTCAGGACTATTGATTTAAAAAGATTAGAGTTGGCTATATGAGCGGGGGATTATTGATTTAAAAATATTAAATTGGTAATATGAGAAAGTCAGTCGTTTGGACGGTGGCTAATTAATTATGAGTTAAAATTTATCGTTTTGATGAAGACCTGTTTGATTTATTGAAAAGAAAAAAATATATATAATTTTTGGATAAGATGTTGATTAAATAGAAATTGAGTAAGTTATTTGGATGGAAAATTGATCGATTAAAGATGAATTAATTGAGTAATAAGTTACCTATTTCCACGGGAACTTGAATAAAATTTTTTTTTTTGTTGTTTTGGACACCACTTGAGTATATGTTATAGGGTTAGCATGGCTAAAAAATTACACTGAAACTTTAAAAGTTTGAGCCGAAGATATCTTGTTGTTACATGGGGTAATTTTAGAAAATAATAGTTAAAGTGGAAATAGGTGTTATTATTTATTTTATTTTTAATTAAAGTTTTTAGATTTGGAGTTGATTTTGAATTTTTAAATTGATTTTGGGTTATTTGAAGCGACAAATGAGTTAATTAAAATCTCTATAGTGTTTTTTAATCGCTAGATTCTAAGGTTATAGACAACATATTTTGTATATTTTTAAATAAAAAATGTGTCGTTCAACTTTTAAAATTAAAAAAAAAAAAAAAAGATCTATGGCATATTAGGCAAGCCTCTTATTGATTGACCCGGCACGCACCTTACCTTGCCTTTTTTTTTTTTTTTTGGCAATTGTCTACATTTTTTAACTTAAAAATATCATCATTTTTTTTTTAACTTGGCTTAGAAAAAAATTAAATAGTCTTTTTTCTATCTTAGTCGTTCATGAATGTCCTGGTTGTTCTTTTATTTTTTGAAAAAACATATTTTATGCAAAAAAAATCATATAAGTTTTATTATTATATAATTAAATAAAAAATAATTTTAAAAATAAAAAAATTATATTTTTTATCAATTTTATCCTTCAACATTAAATTAATTAAATATTAAACTTTTTAATTTATTTTTATTTTGTTTATAGAATTATCTTACATGTAAACAAAATTTAAGATATTATTATTTTAATATAAAATAAAAATATAATTCGTGTGCCGTCGAGATGATGAACCACGTCTTCGAAGTATTGTCTAGCCTTTTGTTAATTAACATAATGATACCGAGTTGCACTAATGGGTCAGCTACTTTATTTATTGTACCAACAATTAATAATTGTTTAGATTTGTAGCTTTGCAGAGATATAAGGTTCCATTTTTTTTCATTTTATTTTCACCGAAATAAACTCATGTTTCCAACATCTCTTTCTCTTTCTGATTAATGTTTCAGTATCTTCTTATCATTTCTCCTCCATTCCTTTCTTCTTCTTTGTTTTGAAAAAAATAAACAACATACCTTAAAATCAAAATCTTGATAGATATATCTTAATTGATCAGGTTTTAGATTTGCTCTCTAGAAATCACTAATTCAAATCTCACAAACCTTAGAGCCACTAAAAACTTATATGATCATTAACTTCAGCACCCGTAGGATTAACGTAGGTGTCCGAACCAGCTTGAGCACCCCTCAATCAATCTCACAGGCCCTGAAGTTAACGATTATACAAGTCTCCAATGACCATCATATTAACAATCACATGGCTTGAACCTGAGACCATAAGGGAGCAAACCCCTTAATCTCAAGCTCTTATCAATGTTCCACCTACCAGATGGTTATAGGTAAATACTTGTTTACCCTTAAATTTGAGCAGTATTGTCCTTCTACAACACTCTGCAATTAATCAACTGCGACAGTCCATAGCATCTATTTGATCATGACGTAATCTACATAAAGCCCAGAATGACAAAAGCTCTGATGGATATGGCAATACCTGGTCTTTTTGAGTATTTCTAAAGCTGGCATTCCTGTGGAAACAAGAAGAGAAATTGAAAACATTCCTGTGGAAACAAGAGTACTCGCTACACAAATTCAACAACTCTATACCAGGCTGGGGATGTATGGTGGTGGCTTGTTCACCCAATCCTCAGAATGTCTCTCTCTGTCTCTCACCATTATGTTGGCATTCGCAATGCTCGAAACAGAAGAAAAAGAATGTTACACAAAAATGAAGAATTATGGCATGAATTGTCTTCTTTCACCCTGTTACTGCAAAAGGCTATGATAGAAATTGCTGCTTTACTGGGACTCCTGACTGATAGTCTTTAGCTTTCCCTTCTTCATTTACTGGTTTCTTCTAAAATGAAGATTCCACAGAAACTGGACCGTCCCAGTTATGCAGCGAACCCACAAATCTGCAAAAAAAAATTATCAGTTCAGTGACCACAACGGAAGTTAATCACAAATTTACAGCTTGCAGACTTACCATAACCTATTAAGCAGAGATCGTGGAAAAGCATCCTTAAATTTCACAAGGTTTTTTTTTTTTTTTTTTTACAAAGGAGAGGTTCGAACTCAGAACTCTTAGTAAGAGGGGGACACTAATACTAGTCGAGCTACAGCTTGATCCGGCAAGAAAGCATAAAAAAAAAGTAGAAACTTTTTTATTCTCTAGGTGGAAGCTTCAAGAGGAAATATTCTTAAATAGATCCTTGAGTAATTAATGGAACATGAAGGTCCATATGACCTAAGTTTTCAAACAACACTCTGACCTTAAAAAAGACAACAAAACAAAAACAAACAAGGAGATATTGTTTCCATGAACCCACAAGTTAACTAATTTTTAGTCCAAGATTTGTGGTGCATGGAATTTGATAAGCTGATTCTGGTTTTTGTATTTTTTAATTAGAATGTTATTAACAAATGCCCAACTGACTGCACATCAGGCAGGCATTTCCACAGAAGTGTATATAGAGGAAGGGGAAGGGGGATCTAGGTTCTGTCAAATGCCTATTCACACCAAGACATGCAAGTTACAAGTCTAAACAAATCAAAAGAAGAAAGGTGGATAGTAGAACAGCTTAAATAGCGGTTCAATATGAAATACCTGCTGATCCTTGGCTATTGTTGTGTCACCTCTGAGTTCACCCGTGAGCCACCATGAATCTCTGCCAGGGGATTCACAATCAAGCCGCCACCACCCTGAAGCCGTAACCTTTGGTTCCCCAAATTAATTGTTTCAGAATGGCCATTCCTATCAGCTCTATGGCGCACAGTAGCTGATAATGGAGTACCCCTGGATGAATAAATCCTTGAGCTTGAATACCGGCCTTCTGTTTTCTTCCAAAACTTGGAGCTCAAGAAGTCTGCACCAGGTAGTAAACAACATGTGGTTCTGTTGGAATCTGTGTTGGTCAACCTTCCACTAGATACAGCCAAATCATATGATATCTCATCCAGCGCCAACTCTAGGCCACGCACACGTGTCTCAAGTGAATGCATCCCATTTTGCGAGCTCCCAATAAAACTCTATACGTGATAAGAGAATGGATGGAAGAAAGCATGAGCCGAAACTATAATTAAAATACGCTAGTGCTTGAATCAGCAAGTTTAACAAAATGTTTTCAATTATGTTCAACAATGAGATGAATAGTTTATCATAAGAAATCTAGATACGTTGACCTTCACAAACAAAGTACTAATAAGTTATTCTAAGATGAAGCCCAAGTTTCTAGTCAGTGAAACCAACCTGCAGAAGATCTAGCAGGCTAGATTGCTGTCTTTCAATCTGAACAAGCTGGTATCGAATCAAAGATAAATCCTCACAATCGTTGTGGTTACTATGGTGATTCTCTGTACCACTGCTAGCTACAACAGTAGAATGAGGGCTCTCCTCATGACAAGGTGCCACACGAGACCATGACTTGAAACCACCAAATTTAAGTCTCTTGTCATCCGAGTCCTTACTAAAAAGGGATCGTTTTGTTTCTGGCTTTGCTAACCTTTTTTCTGGAACTTTAGGATTTTTCATCTTAAGATCATTTTCCCCAGCTGCAGTTGAGGAAATGCTATTAGGAACTGAAATTTCAACTTTCCAGTCCACCATCTTCTTCTGGTCCACTTTCCCATACATTGCTGGACTAGTTCTCTCGTCAGTGCTCTTTAAAAGACCTCTCTTCCTAGCTGTGGTTGCTAATGAACTGTCAGGTGGAGTATTCTTGATATCCAAAATGGATTTTTTCCTCATTTGTGGGGCTTCGGAACCCGCAAGGTGAAGTTTTTTGGATCCAGACCCGTGGCGCCAGTCACTTGCATCCTCTGTGATCATAAAAGACCAAATTTAGAAAAGGGTTACACAGACAAACAAGAACAAAATCCCATAATTCGCAACACGAGGATCCAAATAATGCCATGCCGACGATTAAAATTTTCAAATTCATTTAACCATAAATCTAAAGACCACAAGACGACCAAAACAGGGCAAATTCCAATATTCAAGTCTAAATAAGCAAATTAATCAGCAGAAATTAAAGATGTGGCTTGAAATCAAAAGAAACTTCCAATTCAAATGCATTCTTATGGTCCCATATACTAATCAACAAAACCAAAACAAATAACAGATTCTCCAAAAAATGTCCACAACTACAAAAGATCAAATCTTGAAAAAGAAAAGAAAATAATCACTACTTATTACCTCTGGAAGAAGCCAGTGATCGAGGAGGCGGGATTCCTCCTCTGAAACATCCGGAACCTGTTTCCATGCCTCTATTGTCTCATTCATCACCTCCCTTGCAGCCTTCACCTAGATATTTTTTAAAAAATAAAATAAAATCATGCACGGAAAGTTGCACTAACACAGTCAGATCAGAAACAAAATCCAATAAAAAAAGAAACCTTATCAAATCTCCGACTCTCGAAAACTTTCAAGCACTCGCTCTTGAACTCAGCAACACCATCCCTCTCCACAACAGCCAACTTCCTCAACGCCTCGGCCGCAGCTTTCCTCGAATTCCAATCCTCAGTACTTAAAAACCCAACCAAACACTTAACCAAACCTCCAGTTCCTCCTCCAATCCCTCTCACTCCACCAACACAATCACACTCCCTACAACAACCAATCCTGCAAACTTCGCTTTATACCCTTCGCTCTTCACCAGCCTCTCCAATCTCGGCAGCAACACTTTTCCCAACCTCCCTGGTTCTGGATCCGGCGCCGCATCGATCGCCGCAGCCAGACACAAAGCGGATCCAATCTGCGCATTCAATTCCTGCTCCGTGAACACCGACTCACTCAACTGCTTCAAAAATGCAGTAGAGAATGGCACTTTGGTGATTTTGGAAGCAAGAGAGGTCACTGCTGTCAAACATTGTGAGCGGATGATGGAGGAGTCGGGTCGCGGAGACGGCGAGTAATGTAAGAGAGGATTTTAGGGAGAGAACTGGAGAGAGAATTGGAATAGAGATGAGAGAGAGTTGAGAGAAGGTGAAGGCAGTGTTTGCGTACAAATGGCTTGTCGGTAGAGTCAGTGGAGAGAATGCAAGAGAGGAAAGTAGAAAGCGTCGTGTTATCGAGGGACTCTGCGATTCTTTCTATCTCTCTTGACGCTGTCGCGTACGTGTCTCTGTCTGATAGTTTTGTTATCAGCGTTAGCACTTTAAGTTTCAGCTTTTGTGCCATCTTTTCTTTTTATAAGCTTCTGCTGTTTGTGGTGGTGGGATCAAGGGTGGTCAGGCGGTGGTGCTGGTGGAATTAGTGGCAGCATTGCCGGTGGAGGTACTGCTGGTGGTTCGGTTCGTTTGGGTGTATTCTTCTCCGGTGTGGTGAAGCTCTGTCAGCGAGTATCATGTGCTTTTTAAAGTAGATAGGTGGTTACGGCAGTGGGGGGTGACGAGAGCAAAACTGATTAAAACGATGTGTTTTAATTCTAATTATCTGTGTTTAAAAAAAAATTAAATTTTTTTTAATGATTTTTATTTTAAATTAATATATTTTAATATTTTTAAATTATTTTGATGCGTTAGTATTAAAAATTATTTTTAAAATGTAAAAAATTATTTTTTAAAATTATTTTAAAATAAAAATTATTTAAAAAAAATAATCATAGCGGACATTTTCAAACAAGCTGTACGAGGAATAAAAGTAGCTGGAAGTTTCTAATTGTGGCTTTGGTTGCATGTGTAAGGCATTATTAATAGTAAATTACCATAATACCTGTTTCTCTCGGCAGCGTGTTGTTATATTATTCTGTGAAATTAAAAACATTAAACTGTTTGGCATTGAATTATTGCTCTAATATGAGTAAGATTATAAATACAGTAATCCAAGCAAACATGTAATCGGGAATAAATGAAAAAATGATGAGCATAGAAATATAATTATAAGAGATTTTGTGTGATATCTTAACAATGTATAATTATTAAAAGAAACTCTAAACTGGGTAGAAATAATAGTGTGGATGTCCTTATTTAACTCAAAACAGGTTAAGTGTATGGGAATGAAATAGCAAAAACATGTTTATTTTTTTTAAGAAAATAAATAATAAAAATATTCCTTTTTCGAGTTAAATAGAAAAGGAGACCTTTAAATGACAAAAAGGGCATGCCTTCTTTTTTAAATCTAAGTGATAAAAATGCATTAAATACTAAATATAAAAACAAAAAAGATTAAGCTCTTAGCTCTCTGGCTAAGGCTCGGTATCTGGGCCTTGATAAAAATTAAAAATAAATAAATAAATAAATAAAAATATGTGCCATTCATTGCAATACCGTGCCCCAATATTTTTTTTTAAAAAAAACCGGATAACCGGATAACACGTTGTTTGTAATTCAGACTCTAAACTTAGCAAAAATATTGTTAAAAAATTATATTGCTTTCTTTTTTTATTGTGAATTTCTAATTAGTTAAATTTTTTCTTTTTAAAGAACGTCTTTCAATTTTGTTTATTTTTTAGTCCCTAATCATATCGGTCCCTTGTTCTCCTTTTCTTCTTATTTCACCCCTTAAAATGTCTTTTTTATCTTTTATTTTTTAAATGCCAAAAAATAAATTGGAATGAAAGTATAATTTTTTAAAACATAAAACAAATTAAAGGTCAAAATGAGTTACAACACTAAATTATTTCACAAGTAATATAACTATATATTACTACATATATTCAAGAATCATGGAAGCGACATCATTTTGATGCTTCTAACATGTACGTTACCAAAGATACCCTAAAAACCTGGGTTGTAAAAAAATATAAATTTTTAACTTTTTAAAAAAATTTATCAAGTAAAGCTATCATAAAACCAAATACATTTGCAGGCTGTTAGCCTATTTCATACGACAAATGGATCCATTAGCTGAACAAAACGAAAGAAAACAAAATCAGAGAAGGCAGAGAAATGTCCTGTGCAAGTGTTCATCCAACAACCGATGAACCTTCACTTCTTTCCATTACAAAATTTTACCTCCAACAACATTCCTATATTTACCACAAAAGAAAGGAAAATGAGGGGCTTACATTTCCCCCCTCTAATCATCTATTACCTAATTCAAAATTGTAGGCAATACACGCCATTTAAGACTTCAAAACTGTGCACGCATGCCACAAAAAACTTGGAATATATAGTTGCTGCCTTCATTGACTTGCGAAAAAAGCCATATTCTTTTCCACATTCCCAGCCACTATGGCAAATCCTCATAGACCATCAAAGCTGTTCGCCTTTTCCAAGCTTGTACCTTGCAATTATGGGTCATCTTATTATGCAATCTCTCCAACTTCCCTCTATTTGCTGGGAAATTGAGTATCCTACAAGTGACACAAGCCGGCATTCTTAAGAGAGAAAAAAAGAAATGGCATGGATATTTTTTAAAAATAAGTTGTCACAGGTTTGATAAATTTCTTTTTTTCTTTTTCATGTTTTATATTTCTCAAAGAACTTTCAGAATGTCAGTAATCAGAAACTCAATAAATTCACAGTGATGTAACTCAAGTTACAGAATACGGAGTCATTACCACAATGATAACACAAGTCATTTGCTTCTACTGATATAATGAACTTGTTAGAGTCTTTAATCGATCAATTGCACGCTTTATTACGTGTCTTTCTTCTATTGGCACGTTGATTTCCTCTAAAGACTGCAAAAACAACGAAAACATGAGATGACATGCCTTAAAAACTAATAACATAAATTCTCAACACATAATTTCCAATGTACGAGACAGTATATTCAATGACCCCTCAAAGTCAGGAAAAAACAGAGGTTAATTTTTCTACCACTCAGACAAGTTTTCTGCTGAGACCTTACAGTCATGTCTCCAAGTATCCATAATCATAAACATCATGCTTTAAAGAGTCGAGCCATGCATATATGAGGAGCTTTCGATCCACAGCTTTCCAATAATATTTTCTACTATTAGAAATGCCCCTTTATGTACATAGCTAAACATGATATCCAGCAAGACCGATATGCACAAGGAGTATTTGATTTAAAAAAGGCCAGCCAGACCTTCAATCTCTCCTCTCTCCCCTTAAAAT
Organism: Populus tremula; assembly: GCA_964019445.1. Lineage (NCBI taxonomy): Eukaryota > Viridiplantae > Streptophyta > Magnoliopsida > Malpighiales > Salicaceae > Populus > Populus tremula. The sequence continues at coordinate 8,185,087 of CAXHTJ010000004.1, forward strand.
GGTGAATTCTTTTCCTTTGTTGATAAATCTTTTGTAATACAAAAACAGAGAAACATAGAACCCTGGGAAGCAAAATATACCTGTAAAGAGCATATGCTTCGTGAAATATGGTCAATCTCTTCCTTGTATAAATAAAGAATTTGCTGAACCTTAGCTTGCAACCATAGTAAAACAGAAACAATAGCATTTATAATACTTGAGCTCCCCTTGGCATAACAGATATGATCACCAGATAGAAGTGAGAAACTTCTTCCATTAATCGATGACCCCATCACGTTCAACACAAGATTGAGAAGTTTGTGACTTCTATCAAACAGGATAAAGCTAGGCAGAAGATAATAACGATGTGTTTGTCCATGGATGGAGCTCATGCTCTCATCATCTTCTTCTGGAAAACACTGTTAGAGAAGTGAAATATTCTCATTTCAATAACTAAAAAATCATTGAGGGTTGCTTGATGTCTATGAAGCAAATTCACAAAATTTAGTACAAAATAAGAAAGATTAAATATCCAGCTCACAAAAAGTAAAAGGGAATTCTATATAGAAAAACTTCATCATGACCACGGAAACAACTGCTAAAATGTATTTTGTTCCATGAAGCCTGGAAATTAAATGAAGATTCCTCGGCCAATAAATACTCTACCCTCCTCATTGGAAAATTTAAGGCCATCATTTACAAAAACAGGGGAACTGAACAAAGATCTATGCCATAAAGAAAACAATGAAGTTTCAAAAAGCATCCCAGTTCCCATCACAAAAAGTATAAAGGAAACTAGATCAAATATCATTGACTTCACAAAGATTTAGGTTGCCAGGGTCAAGACTCAAGATACACAAAGCTGTACCATATAAAAGGAACCAATTTCATATCATCGTCTTGCAAGACCTTAAGTATTTATTGATAAGTCAAACATCAAATATCCTAATGGCAACTCAGCTTTTTTTCTCTCAGAGAAGGCAGAAGAAATAGTGCTGCAAGCAGCACTCCAAAAGAAAAACAGACATTGATACAAATACAACAAAGAAAAGAGGAAGGTCTTAGTAAAGAAGAAAGAAATCAGGACAGTTGTTTAAGGGTAGGAATACTTACATGTGCAACATCAATGAGATATGCTGAAAGGACATTGCTTAAAGAGCAAATACTTTGTTCAGAAAGTCTTGTGGGCTTAGAATCCAGTGCAATAAGCATTCTGAGCATAGCACAAGAATTGTCCAGAAATGGTTTTAATGACTGAAAATATGAAAAAAGGTGTCACCATTGAGCCTCATGAATGACCCATCACGAGTCAAGCAAACAAGATATTGCAAACAAAATTCTACCTTATTTCGTGTTCACGTTTTGAAATAAAATGAAATTGTCCAACAGAAACCTCAGAAGCCCAAAAACAGGACCATCTATGTAAATAACAAAATTGCATAAAAGTCAACCAACTTACTATCTGCTCTAGTATTACTTTCTCTAGAATCGCAAAAATTAGAGAATTGTCACCCATCTGCGACAGGCATGAGCAAACAACACTGGTCAATGATTTAAAAGTTGCACGATTTGAGGTCTTTATATCTCTCTCCGTGGCAGGAAAAATATTTTCTGCAGACATGAATCTCCCTGTCAGACACAAACTACATTAACTATTGATCCAAAATTGCTTGCCAAGGGAGAAATCATTCTGAATTTACCAGGAAAAACTTTGAAACGTGAAGCCAAAGTGATTAAGAAGCTGATGAAGTCAGAAATCTGAATATGGCCAGCTTTGTAGGTTGAATGTAAAACCTCTATGATCCGGAATAACATAAACGGATCCAACTCGTGACCTGAAATATATCAGAAAAGAAGATTTGAAATAAACAACCTTATTAACAGTCAGAACTTAGTTTTCTCTTTCATGAGTATCAAGTCCTCCTTTAAAGTTTAATGCTTATAACAACCATCCAAAAGCAACAACATTTCTTAAAAACCTCATTAAAGAGGTATAAGGATCAAATATATAATATGTTTATAATGATAAAAGTCCATTCTAATGGGAAGAAATGTTGAAGGAAAATGTTGTCATCATTAAATTGCAAATTGTCAACTAAACTGTCATTTCAAAATAAGTAGTCTTTCAATACGAGCTAAATCAGTGGAAGACATTCTGTGCAAGGTTTCATGCAGAAGTCTTTTTATTGTCCCCACAATGAAAACTTTTGCACCTTAGGGAACGCAAGACACTACAAGAGTGACAGAAGCAAGCATGGGTTCAAAGATATTGGATCCTTGCTAAAAGTAGCAACGTAAATTTTGGTAGAAAGGAATCATTAGAAATAAAGTTAAGTAATGCAACATCTTGAAAGTTCATAACAAGTTCAACAAAATGTTTTATGTCAGTTCCAAAATAAAGAATCAATTCGGGGAAAACTAAAGGAAGTTAGGGACTACAGTGAGGGGAGAAACACACTTACACAAGCAGCAAGAAGCAATTGACTTCAGCAAAGTTGAATCCAGTTGAGAAAAATAATAAAGACAACAGATAGAGAGTTCTTGTGAATCCTTGGCAAGCCTTAAAAAAGGACCATAACATATGTTCCCTGCTCAACAGAAAACGAGTATGACAATGAACCAAATAATGGACCTCCCATGGGCTTGTAACCAAGCATGGAATTTATCAGGAAATATCAGCACTAACCTTTGTCTTGATCTGTGCTGTAGAACTCTTTCAGCAAGCCTTGCATATCATCATACAACAATGAACGTTGCCCCAGGCGAAGTAGAAGATGCAACACAACCTGTGAGAAGAAAGCAATAAAAAATCGCCAAGTTTATGCATTAACTGAGCTGCCTGTAAACTTGAAAGCAAGAAGAAAAGCAAAACCTAAATATTGATGACATGAGTAAAGATTTCATCTTCAACAACTACTCTAAATACCTTGGAAGAGGATGAGTGTCGGTCACCTAGCAGAATGAGTAACATAGGCAGCTCTCTTATCCAAGTAATCTTGTAGTCAAATAGTCCTGAATCATTGACATCTGTGCACAGCAGATCTTCTTGCTGCAAATTTTGCAAAAGGTAAGGAATAGAAACGATGAGAATATCTTCTAAGGAGGCCAGGAATAAGCCTCTTTAATGCCTGAGGAGTTGAACATACAGAAATGATCATTTCTTCAATTGCAGCAAGGCAAGCTAATTTTACTGAAGACTCTGGACTGCAATCCTGGAATGTCTTTGTAAATGCCTGCAACAAAGATATGATTGTTTAACATCTTCATTACCACCAGATCTTACAGTTCTCTACAGAACATGTAGAGTTTTGAAGAGAAAACTATAACCAAGAACCCGGACACGGTGACAAAAGACAATCTCATAAAGCAAGAGAGACATCAGCCAACATAATTTACTGAAGACAAGTTATCAAGCAAATTCTTAAAGAATGATTCAAACCTGGAGAAGGCGATTCTTCCAATTTCCAATCACCCGTGACACAAGTTTTGGGATAAAAGGAATCAGTGTAGATATCTGCTTTTCTCGAACTGCTTTGTTAGATCGCACGTTACTGCAGCTCTGCATAAAAAAAGATGCAACAAATCAACAAAAAGTAAATAAAGGTACTGCTTCCAAATCATCTAAAAGTACTCTTTTTAAAAAATATCTGAAAATCTCCCCAAACAGCGGTGCAACTCAGAGTGATTCTCATTCCTTTTCCTTCATACTGTTCTACTATGAAATAATTTGATAAGGAAAGGAACATATTAATTTGAATTATCTGGTCCAAGATCCAAGGTTTCCTAGATTAACATCTTTTCTGCTAATTCAAGTAGTTTTGACACACAGGAAGCACACCTTTTCAAGCAACACGTACTCCACAAATGTTAGAAATTTCTCAAATAAGACAGCAGGTGGGCAGATCCATTCACTTAAGTGCATAAATATTTCTGTAATTACAATGTTCAAGATAACATATCTGTCATCATCCTGCAAGCAAGCAAAAAGAAAAAGTTAAGGCACACGAGCTACTATAACAACTATAGTTACAAAGACATTTCTGAGACAAAAGCTTCCTTGTGAAAGGAAGCAAACAGGAAGTTACTGCAGAGAAATATGCACAGTAAAAAGTGTTTGAAAGCGAGGAAACCATGGGATGGAAAAACTTTTTGAGTTATATCTCCACTTGTTTGGTTGAGAAGAAACAGAAGTGAGGACGTAGAAAGAGGCAATAAACTTTTCTGAAGGCTTCCCCATATCTTATCCATCAGTCAGAGGCAATAAAGTTTTTGATGGCAGATACATTATCCTTGTATAAAATATGGACCTTTTGTTTTGCATCCCTTTCCCTTTTTTTCAACCAAACAGAGGAGATATACTTGGAAACAAAGTCATACCTTTTCTGAAAGGTGATGCATTGGACTGAGGGGAAACACAACTAGTAACTTCTTCAGCAGTACTGATGAGATGCTTTGATCAAGAGGTGGTGATTCGGGATGACCTTGCTGAATCCCATGGATAAAGAATGCGACTGCAAGATCTATGCTCCGAAGTATGTTAAGCATGCAATCAAATGATTGTGCATCTAGTGAGTCGTGAAGCACGGGGAGAAAATCTTGGAAGCAATTGACTAAAACTGGTACAAGGTCTTTCAGCTTCTTGATGATGATGGAATATTCTACACAAACAAAAACAAAACAAAAGAAGGTAAAGGCTTGCCACATTTTACTATTTTAAATTACAGTTATAACACAAACAAAGGGCATAAAAGGTCACACAGTTGTGCATTGAATATTGAAAATATGCCACTCAGCCACAATTATTTATTATCAGAAATGAATGGATTTCTCCTATAGCATGGCAGCGAGAACTACCAAAGTGGAGCTAACAAGTAAGCAAAACAAAAAATAGCTACCATTGCTAAATATTAAGTAAAATTGAACATAAAATCTTCTGGTGCAAGATTAAGCATATTGTTTGTACAGTAACATAAACATATTTCCATGCAGCAACAGTTGAATGCTGGTAGCAATGAGCCTGTCACTCTACAAACCCATAAAGAAAAGTGACGGCGAGGTGTTTAGACATACCTGCAAATACTGTAGGCACATCAGGCTCAAAAGCTTGCAATATTTTCTTCTCAGGGATATTCTGTGAAATTGAAAAAAGTGTTATCAGAAATCGTTAGGCAAATCAAAGGCAAGAGGCTTAGCAAAAGGACACAAGTATAGCAAACCTCATAACACAATTGGACACAAGAATAATCCATCCCTGAAGTTGTTCTTTAAGACTATAATTTTACTTTTCAATATGAAGAAGATAATTCATATATTGAAGAGTTCATTTCATCTTCAACGTATGCCATAGGCATGTCGCAGAATAACAAATTAACCAAAGCTCCGGAACCATATCAATGAGCCACCAGTTCTATGAGATGCGTATTGTATTGAACATACTATTGTGCAAAATAAGAAATCTCTTGTGCCAATGGAGACTCACTATGAGGGTCATTGGCTGAGATCTTCCATGTTTGCAAAAGTAATAAATTATCCATGTCTATCTAATCATGTATTTATATGCGATCTGAAAACCAACTACAGATTTCATAATAAACTTCCCCAGAGCTCATGTTTTCATAAATTGTCAACCGATTCATGTGAGACATCCAACATACAAATGCAGTTTAAACTGCTTATACAAACAAAAGATCCACAAAACTGTTACAATGAACTAAATCATCTATCTGTCATAGACCACTAGTGCTTAAAATTTCTGCTACTATGACCACAATAACAACTGGAAAATTAGAGAACTATCTTCCAGAGTATGATGGTACAATCATGCATAGCTGAGTGTAAAATATGACCTAACAGTTTGTACCTGATAGAAATTTTACCAAAATCATTAGGATGTTAAAAGGAAAACAAATGAGTTTTGCAAGTGATTCTCAGGGACACCTTCGCAGGCAGGTTAACTTCTTTACTTGATGGCAACAGCAACAAGCATCGCACCAAACCAGCAAGAGCATTCTTCAGCTTGACTTTGTCTTCTAAATAGAACTGGTTCTTCCGAAGAATATCTTCATAATTTTGAAGTATCTATTAACGACACGTCCAGCAAAAAAAGCATCAAGATGCAAGTAGAAAAGAATGATAACCATATCAACTAAAGTTCATGAGGTATCATTTTGATGGCAAGTAAGCATTTGGGAATAGCATTATCTTAATTCATATCAAATTTAATATGAGGTTATTTTGACAGCTCAGCAGCATATATTTTGCATGAACCTAAAATGACAGCATCTACCAAACCATAAAGGGAGGGAATCAAGAATATTCAAAAAGCAAGTAACCCATCAAAGATTTGATGAAAAGAAGGATATCCAATAAGACCCGGTCCAATAAGCAATTGCAACACCATATTAGAAGCTCATGATATTATCATGCACTTGTGTGCCACATGAAAATCTCTCCATTACAGTTTCGTTTCAAATAACACTATGGTTCAAGTCTTTCACAATGAAGAGATGACTGCAGAACTTTGACAATGGCATTCGAACCCTTATTCACATTGCACTAGCCACCATGAACAAACAAAGGGTAGAACAGATACAAAACAAGTGGGTTCTCAAACACCAATAATAAAGAAATGCACTCCAAACATTTGAATATCATGAACAAATGAAGATACCTTTTCAGCATACGAGAAAAATGAAGGAGGATGATATTCAACAGCGAGATCAAAAAATTTGAATGCCATAAGTCGAACGTCAATTGCTAAATGTGTCATTGCATTAAAAATGTAAGCCATCATTAACGAAATGACAGGTCCTTGATTATCCTGCACATGCAAGGATAGAGAAATAATGTCCAAGGAAGGGATAAATTAATGATGATAAAGAGAGATAAAATAGCAATGAAACTGACAGAATGCCTCATAAAAATGAAAAATGACCTGCAAAAAAAAGAAAAGTAATTGGAAACAACAAACCATTACAACCTTGTGACTTAGATGTTGTACAGGATACATCTGATTTGAAAAGAAAATCACAAATCTCTAATCTCATCAAAAGTAAAACTAACATCTTCTGTTAAAAAATTGTAAATTTTTATTATCCCCTAGTCTCAAACTCCATTTGCCAGTCCACCCTCCAACAGAAACCGATAGCACCACTCCTATAAGCAGTATTCTGGCTAGTTATTGAATCATACAAGCAGCTGTACCACTAGATCAATCTATTAATGTCTCAAAGCTCACTATTAGAATATTGAGAGAAAAAATAGACCCCCTGTTATTTTTTAAATTGAAAACTTTTGGAAGAATCCTTCTTTCTCATTTTAATCAATTACTAAAGCTAGCTATATCCAAGAACCATGACAGTTTAATTTAGGCATTTTGAGTATGCCAATCCTTAGATGAAATTTCCATCGTCTGTATCAAGTCTTTGAAAGTCTGCCATTAATACTAATAACTGATTAATATGAGTGCATAGTCATGGCATTGATGTATGATATGGCTCTTCCCTTTAGCCACTTTCCATGTAGGGTTTGCTCTCAAGATTCAAACAAGAGGGCTCGTGCTTTACCAGTTGTCATTAGGATATGCAATGATAAGCCGAAAATCTTCCTATTGTTTTTTCCCTATCATTGTCTAACGAAAAAAAACCATTAACATCACGATGATGATAGTTTCATGCTCTTGCGAAAACCAAGAAGAGCAAGAAATACAAATCGAAAACAAAACATTACAAAAGAAAAGTCATACCAAAAATAGACATAATTTTGAATGTTTATAGAATATAACTTATTGAGCCAAGGCTGATACATGTCCTTATAGATTTAAAAGTGTCCAAGCAACCACCCTGCACAAACATGCTAGAAAGAAAAGATAAATTACCTCTTTGCAGCCTGGTAAAATCACTGACTTAAGAAGTTGATATAGGTTTTCTCGAACAGTTTTCTCATCATCACTGATCCGTTCACGTAATTTTTCTATAACAGCATATCTGTGCAATTTAAGCTCTTCTGGATGATTGAGGAATAAATCCTTCATGCCCATCAAGGCATCTTCAAAAGGAAAAGAAAAAAGAGGCTCTGGTCAACAACAAAATTTCCAACAAACGCAAGATAATAAATGCAGAGGCTAAAATATATACAGTAAAAATAATCATGAAAGCAACAAACAGTGAAGTAGCTACCAGATAAACTCAACAAAAGCATTTTGATGAATAAATAGTTTCTTTCTCTTTTAATTACAAACCCAAAAAGGACAACCTTTTATTCTAACAGGATATGAAGATATTTAAAGAAAGTACCTTTACGGACTTTCGCATTGTGATGGGATGTATGTTGAAGAAGCTCTTTCAAAGTCAAGCCTTTCTTGCTGACAGCTAAACCTGCTTTCTCTGATGCCACACTCTGCTCCGGAAGAACAATTGCTGCTCATAACACACACACAAAAAGAAACTTCCATTAGTAACACTACTTCATAAAAAGCACAAAATTTTAAGAAGAAACTAAATGGAAATATTTTTTTTACCTTTGGATTTAATTTCTGTGTTGGTAGTATTCTTAGGAGGTGGCAGTTTCCTGCCAATCTTTCGCTTTATTTTCTACAAAATTGACAAGAAAAAAAAAGAGAGAGCAAACAGTTCAAGTTCACAAGACATGAAATTTAGAAAAAGGAGGGAAAAGAAAGAAATTGTTATTGCTCACTTTGAAGTCAATTCCACGCTTTTGCTGCTTCTTGGAAGAACCCTTAGTTTTTGCCATTTTTACTGCAAATTACAGAAAAATAAAAGTTTACGCATCAAAATTACACTTCTGTTAACTGATAATAAATTAAAATTGATAATATAATTCAGAGCACAGGGATTTGAGAACAAACTATTCAGTATGAGGCAAATAGAAGCTGCAAAAACAAAGAAAGACAGCTTGAATTTTTTTTTTTTTTTTTTTGAGAGAGAAAACTCAAACAAGGTTCTACACCCCAAGGTTGTCAAAAACGCTTTTTTGACACGACATGGAACATACAATATAAACTCGAATCATAAAATCGTAAAATCACAAGTAAAATTTTTTAACTAAAAATCATAAAATCACAAGTAAAATATTTTAACTAAAATCATAAAACGCAAGTAAAATATTTTAAACAATACAAATATCCAAACATCTTAAAATATATAATTCAAATAAAAGGATATTGAAATCAAACACAAAGGATATGGAGTCTGGACATATTGAAAGTCATGCCTAATTACTATTTAAAGCATAAAACAATTACTCTTTATTAAGCAAAATCATCACAGAAACAATTTCTTGCAACCAAATCATAATTTCTTGCAGCCAAATCATCACAGAAACAATTACTCACAATTCTCAGAAGCTGTACCATAAATATAACACTTAACATGATAGAAGATTTACAATTTGTATTAAGCACAATTTGAATCACAAAGCACTGTATTTTATTCTATATTAAGCATAGATGCATAGATTCAACAAAACAAAAAAACGTTATCTTATCAACACAGAAAACTGGTGTTTTATTCTATATTAAGCATATTGCTAAACTAATGGGGTCTGATGAACATTTTCCACTCTTCTAATCCAATCTCCTCGTGTGTCAACAATGGTGGCCATCAAAATATAACTACTAACGTTTGCAGTTTTCTCTGGAGAATTATATGCAAAATATTAAAAACCTTAAAACATTGAGAACCAGCAATCTTACACCTAAATTCACAGAATACCTAGATAAATTACACCTAAATTCCCTTCACATTCAGTTTTCTCTCAAAATTTCATAATTAAGAAGCTTAGTTAAAGATAATCTTACACGGTTACACCAGCAATCCTGGAATGCTTCGTTGTCTATGCAGAATTGCAGACTCTGCAACACCAAAGAAAGCAAGATCAAACAGAGCATAGGTGAACATTACAAGTAATTACAACACAAAGAAGCAAAAAATTACCAGAAATTACAACACACAGAAGTAAAAAATTACTAGCAGCAGTAAGATAAACACAAATAATTACCCACCGAGAAAATACCCAGAAGCAAACCAATTAATAGTAGAATACCCAGAAGATAAACACAGATTCACAGAATACCCAGATAATTTTTGTCTCTAATCACCACCATTAGACAGAAAAAACAAAGTTTGGGACTGGAAATAAATTCTTACCTTCGTCTCGCCAAGAACGCTCCGTATCGGGGGAAAGGGCTTTCTTAATCTGCTGAGGAAAGGGGGAAGGGAGTCAGGAAGGGTGGGAGACAGGGACGAAGTCTTGAGTCTTGACTGTGGAGTAACTGGAGTGGACTGTGGAATGTGGAGTGTTTGTGGACTGTGGAGTGTTGGTCACTGAGTCACGGGTGGGGTGGGGGTGGAAAGAAACTGCTGAGTCAGAGCCTCAGAAGGGCATTTCAAAATTTCTGCATTTGTTGAAACTTTTGGTTAACTCGTGAAAACGGTACGTACGTTTTTTACCTTCATCAACTTGTAACCCTACAATCATTGTCAGTCACAAAAAGGCAGCTCTAGTTGTATAAAAAAGAAAAAAATCAAGCCCAAGTTTTAAAACCTAAAAACTTAGATTTTAATCTTTTTTAATCCAAAAAACACGAGGAAAAAATCATATGAATCTCTAAAACCGCAAAATATATTTTAATCAGATTTAAAATACAAAATTAACCAAATAAAAAATAATAATAGATATTAATCTATTTTTTTAGGCATAATTAAAGATAGGAACCGTCTCATAGTTTTTGGTGGTTGGAATTTTATCATCCGTAAACTTTTTCTCTCCTCTTCATTTTTCATTAGCTTTCTTTATCCTCTTTAACATATAAAATTTAAGACAAAATTATAAAAATCTTAAAGAACATGGACTAAAGAAGAAAAATTTAAACTTGAGAGACCAAACCTAACCTTTCCATGCCTTTTAAATTATGTAAATGGGAAAAGGCTTGGTTTTTTTAATATTCATGTTGATCCTTGTTCTTTAAATTAAATTTTAAAAATTAACCTAAAATTCAATTTTATAAAAATTGATCTCTAATATAACATCACAATACTTCACCACACATTAGATACGCAAGATCATGCAAAATTTACCAAAGCAAAAAAAAAAAAACTTTAAAAATAATGAGAATTAAATTTAAAAGGAAAAAAAAATAAGGATTGTGAAATTGAAAAATAATCAAATAAAAAAACTAACTCAAATAATAAAAATAAAAAATTTGAGATCAAATATGAAAAAATAGAAAATTAAAGCAGGATTAAGTTGAGAAAAAACTCAATTTTAAAACTTATTTAAAATAAAACAAATAGTAATAAAAAGAGGGACCAAATCCAAATAGAAAAAACTTGAAGGGCTTACCTACAAATATAGAGGGCCACGTGTGGCTTTTTAGAAGGAAAGAGAAAAAATAGAATTTTTTTTTTCATAAACAGAATCAAAGGTCTATGACCACTTGCGTCATCCAAAATTAGATTTACATACGCAATTGGCATGTGCAACATACACGTTAGTATTTTTTTTTTTATTAAAATACCATGTTGTTCCTATGACCGAATAATTATTACAAAAAAATAATAAAATTACAAATAAACCCTTGTAGTCAAGCTTTGAGAATTTTAATTCAAAGAGCAATAAAATTATTATATTGTGCTTGCAAAGGTAAAATATAAAAAAAATACTTAGACCATAGTTAAGTGTTTTGTTTTCTTTTAAGAGCAATCGAGTGATTTAACTAAGCAAAAAATTATAAAAGATCAAAATACCCCTAATCACTCCAAAAATAATTAATAGATCATGTGAAAAGACTCGTTTATCTCCCAAATCCTATCCATTGATTTTATTGATTAAGGCATATTGGATTTCAATTAAATAATATGTAATTTTACTATTTCAATCCACGGTTAATTACTTCTTGTCTACAGTAGTTTTTCCACGGAGTTTAGGTTTTTGTTAATTTTCACTCATTGTCCCTTGCTACTCTTTATTATTTTTCAAATTTACTCAAAACTAATATGCAGCAACATGAGTCATGTTAATCCAACATTTCCAACTCAACCCGTCTATAACTATGCTAATCTCAGCCTAATTATTGCAGCCCACTCAGCCTTCATAACACAACACTCACCAAAAAATTATCACTAGCCATACTCGTGTTATTTCATGTAATAGCAATATTTTAATATATTTTCAAGTAAAAAAATTTTTAAATCATAATAGTAAGTATCCTCTTACAATCTATGTAATAACATAATTTTTTTTGTCTTAATATACTTCTATTGGGATCTTCTCATATTTCAAATAACACGATAAAATCATGTTTGCGTAATCTAAGTCTTCAAAAATAAAAATAAATGAATAGTTGGGGTTAATATTAGATTTTTTAAGTTAAAAAAAAAAGGATAAATTATGTTGGTTGCATACAACTTTCCTATAATAGACACGTTAAATATCTCCACGTTTCTCTCTTAACTAGCTAAACCAAACACCAAAAAAAAAAAAAAAAATCATTTTCCACATTTTAAACTAGAAGAGCATTAAACTTTCATGTCAAATACACATCGAATCCCGTAAAAGATAAAGCAAAATGTTACTCATGTTGTATATTTTTCTTTCCCATCATATGGAACTTTTCCTGTGAAAGCCTTGAACTATATTTGAGTTATTTATACTTGTTTGAATAGTTTGTAAGTGAAAATTAATGTTGGAACAAATTTGAAGTATTAAAATCCTCCTTCGAGATTTATGGATTTTATTTATTCAATTAAAAACTGTTGAAACATTAATTTTCTTCCTTGCAGGTTTTAATAGATAGGTGGTTACTGCCATATCATGCGCCGGGCCAAAAAGATTTTCTTAACGTTAAAAAAATATGTAAACATTGTTAGCATGTCTTAAAAAAATAAGAAAAAAATTGTGATTCAAATCATAGAACTTATTATATACAATAAGTTAATTTTATTTAATTATATAATAAACAAATAAGTAATATCAATAAATTAACATGATTTTTTATATAAAAAAAACTGATAATAATAACCTGCATAAAAAGAATGTCTTCCGGAAAAAGAAAAAAAAACAATGAAGATGCTCATTTTCCAGACAACCTAATATTTAATGATAAAATTTAAAAAACATAATTAAAAAAATAAAAAATATAATTCAAATTAATATGTCAAACCCGCGACCTAGTTTGTGAGGTCAGGACAACCCTATAAAAAGTAAAAAAAAAATAAAAAATATTATGTCTAATTCTTAACAATCCAAATGTAGAATGAAAAAAAAAAAAAAAAAAATAATTATAAAAAAAAAACAAAAAAACCCCAACAAACTAAGAAAAATTTAGCAAATCCCACAAACTGGATCACGTGGACATGATAATTTAATTAAAAATAAAATATAAAAAAATATAAAAAGGTTAAAATAAAATACTTTATAATAACTCTCTTAATAACTCGAATAAAAGGCTTAAAAAGTTATCATTTTTTTAAAAGGCTTTAAATTCAAGTAATTCTTAATTATCTGGTTACGTCCTATCATTTTATAACAAGTGTAAAAATAAAAATGGATTTGGGACTAGTGTCGTGATATAATTTAATGCAATCTAATGATTTAAAGGTAACAGGTCTTCTAGTCAAACAAGGACCAAACAAAAATATCTTTAAAAGTAGAGGACTGATATTGATACAAATAAAAGTAACTAGAACAAAAATCAATAGTAGATGGATCAATAGAAAAAACTTTTTACCCTTTACCATCTATTAAAAATTAATATATTTTCTCGCCACGTATCATGGCTTCTTCTTTCCACATTTACAAATTGTTTGGGAGTTTATAATAATATAAAAGTTGGATTATATATTATTTGAGTCCTTATTATTTTTCAACAAGTCTTTTTATTATTATAAAATCAAGTTATAAAATATTTTTTTATAAATGGAGAGTTATTAAGAATTTAGATTTTACATGTATTTAGAAAAACATATTATATATTTTATAAAATTTTATGTTTTTTTAAATAATTTTTTTCTAAATTGAATTCCAAATCCATGAAGATACGAAGGTGGAAAGAAGTTAGAAAACAATTAGTAAGATAAGTATGGAGTTTGGTCGCATTTCCCTAATTAAGCTCTAGTTGTTCTTTGTGTGGTAATATTGTGTTTTTAACAAAGAATAATTTTTTTATTTCAAATTAAATTCTTTTAGATGTTTTTGAAACATTTTAATATACTATTATTAAAAATAAAAAAATTATTTTAATATAATTTTAAATAAAAACATTTTAAAAACAATAAATACCACCATAATATTAACCAATTCTTAAAACAACAGCCTAATCAACGCTATTTTCCTGATATAGTAAAAAATAAAATCTAGATAGTACAAACTTCCTTGTTTACCAAGTAAACAAAAGAAGGAAAAACGTCATTGTTTCCTTGCTTATAATTCCATTCGGGCGGACACAAATTTTTCTTGCTTGGAATGCGATTGTACGTACGCGCACACATTTCTACCCCAATTATTACATGCAAAACACGAACCTACACCTAACGCGGCACATCAGCAAATAAAATGAAAAATAAGGGTATTTTAGCAACGGAATCGCTATATAAATAAAACAGATTATCAGAAGGCCATCTGAAAAATTAAGGGCAGAGCGAAGCAGAGAAGTTTCCGTTATCCATTCTCTCTATTTTCGCCTCTCTACACCAAAAAAAGATAAAAAAAACCCAAATATCTTCCTTTCTCTCTCTAGAAAAAAATTCGCATCTCTACCTGTTGAAACAAATTAGGGTTTTTCCAAATCCACAGATATTTGCAGAAGTAAGCATGGTTTCCGATTCAATCAACGCTTCAATTCCTTCTGTCCCGAAAGATTTCGGCAAGAAGAAGAGGGTATTAATACGATTCCTTTCTTTCTTCTAGAATTTTTTAAAAAAAAAATCAATCTCGTAAATTCATCCTCTTTTTTAGCTTATTGTCTATTTTTGCTTTGATTTTTTGGATTATTTAGGCCAATAGGTCAGCCAAATTGAAACAGTGCAAGCTTGATGCTCGTCGTGAGCAATGGCTCTCTCAAGGTAAAGTTTTTTTTTTATAAAAAAATTCAATTTTTTTTTTTGTAAATATTTTTAGTAAATTGGAGTTTTGAATAATGTGGTGTGGGGTTTTTTTTATTTAGACGGTGGATTTTTACTTTTTTTTTTTTATATCAGGTTCAGTGAAGAATAGGGGATGCAAGGAGGAATTGATGGGCCCACGAGGGTCGCCACAACAAATTCATGAAGAGGGAAGGAAGAATCCGTTAGAAAACTTGCAGATGAGGCGGCAAGGAAGAGGAGTAGGGGAGGATGAGGATGAAAATGGATCGATCCATCGTGATTTTGATATGGATTCCCCTTCAAGTAGTCCTACTGGCAGCAGTGTCCTAGGTGGAAATGATTCAAGCACCAATTTTACTGCTTCCAGCAGTGGCAGCAGTACTAGTGGAAGTAGCGGTGGTTGTTGCTCTGGTAGCATAACGGACGAGGATGACGAAGGGGATGATAGTTGCTTGGATGATTGGGAGGCTTTGGCCGATGCTTTAGCTGCCAATGACTATGATAATAAACAAGAAAACCATGATGATGACAACAATCCATGTTTGGAATTGCAGTCTTCACCGGAGCATGAACCTGTTGTTCAATTGGATTGTAATTCGTGCAACTTGGGTTCTAATCATGAGAATTTGACGTGGGAGAGAAGGATCCCATCAAGAGTGACTCCTGGGAATAGTCGGGCTTGGAGGCCGGATGATGCACTTCGTCCGCAGAGTCTTCCTAATTTGTCCAAGCAGCGGAGCTTTCCGAATACTGATAGGCATTATGGACGGGGAATGCATGCGTGGGTTTGTGCTAGTGGTGTTAATGTGCCATCTGCATGTCCTATATGTACAGAAGATTTGGACTTCACAGATGCGAGTTTCCTGCCATGTTCATGTGGGTTTCAGGTCTGCCTTTTCTGCTACAACAAAATGCTTGAGCTGGATGGACGCTGTCCGAACTGCAGGGAACTGTATAAGAATGATTCTGTAGAGGTGGAGGCCATTGTGCCCGGAAGTAATCTGACTTTAAGGTTGGATCGTTCTTGTAGCATGAGGTCATAGGTGGAGAACTCTCTGTTTTGATGAACTTTCGAATTTTGGGTCTATCTCTTTCTCCGTATGTCTTGTGTGTTCTATTCTAGAATCAGGTTGTCATTTCTTAGACTTTTTAGATGTGGGGGTATAGATCATTATGTCTTTTGGCACCCGAGAATTGAGCTATTTCTTATTTTGAATCTTGGTTCTTATATGTGTGGTGCATATGTTGATGTAGAAAACCCATGTTCAGTTTGTGAATAGATATGGGACATAGAAACTCAATACTTGAAATACAATATTCCATGTTTTCCTTTTCCTTAATTCTCGATTGGGTTTGCTATCTGCTTGTGCATGTTACTATTTTAGATTCCATCTTTGATAATTACTTTCTAGGATACAGCCTTAAAATCCAATAGTTCATGGATGGGCTAATTTAGCTAATTGCTTTGATTGCAATGCAAGTCTTGATACTTTCATAGTTGCACTGCATGTGATTACTTAAGTGTTACATTATATGTAGTTTCACAGCTGGAATTACATATTTTTGTCTTTAGGCGATTGGGTAAAAATGGTGCAGAGCTCTGAAAACATTGAAGGAACCCCCTCTCAGGCTAAAAAACATGTTTTCGGAGTCACTTTTCTGGGGCCACCTATATAAAATTTGATTCTTTATTGAGACTGATTCACGGTTGAGGTTTGAGCACGAATGCTTATGGAATGAAAAGTTCCCTTATTTGAAAACCTGGTTTCTGTTTCTTATTTAATTATAAAGAACATGTTGGTAACTTATTGTAATTTTTTGCTGTCCTGCATGTGTCGAGTGATGATGTTCAAGCTCCACTTTATACACCTGACTGAAAGTAACATACTAATGTTTGGTGTTTTCGGTTTCTCTTTGTTTTACAAAGATTTTACATTCTAGCACTTATATCATCACGAATATTTTAAGTGCTGCTTGTTTGGGCTGTCTATGCTAGGAGAAGGTTTTTACTGAAACTATTTCATTTTAACAGAATGCTCATATTGTAATAGAATGCCTGTGCTAGCCAACGGATGAGAGCTAGTTTGCTCGTTGGATATCTCTTAAGCAAATTGCATGTCACGGTGTTCTTTCTCTTGTTTCTCTTTGTTACCCTTTTTGCTGTCCTTGCTGAACATGATATGTGGCCTGGACTTATCTGTCCCTTGCTCACGCTGAAAGTAAGTTCCTAAACAGTGATTGCCCCCCTCCTAACTATTGATATGCATGTTCTGTAATTGTCTCTGCACGTGCCTGTGATTATTGGTTCTCTTTGAAATGTGTGCAATATGTCTCCCCTGTCTTGTTTCTACAGTGTGACTTTCTTGCATCACCTTTCACTTTTATTTACAGCCAATTGGATAGGATCCTTTGCCCAGGAGGCTATCGATGCTATGTTTTTGTGGTTGCTGTTTTATTGAATTGGTTTTTCTTATTGGTTTCCCTGTGCTGTTTTTCTAATATGCCGGTGTTGTGTTGAAAGATTGTTGTGTAACGCCAACATACCTTTGCCAGGTAACAGCAGAAAATCATTTGCATCTCCTCGACAGCCTTCGGGCTTAATTCTGATTTAGACACCTAGGGAGGGAGATATATAAAAATGTTGGTTTCGTTTGCAACTTCTGATGACTTCATTTTTCTTTGGTACCCCGTGATTTACATGGGAAGTAGGTCTTAGGAACATCAGATGGCTGGAAAAGCTGGGCTTGATACTCTTAGGGTACTGTTATCTCAAGAATTGCTGGTTCTATTGCCTGCATGTTTGTTATTTGCAGAGTTGGAATCATTTTAGCTTCGTTGCTTGTGGGGTGATTACATCTCTACATGCCAACTGCAATTTTTTTGGTTAAATGGTAGAAGGTGGTTGTCATATATTCCTTAAAATTATATACTTTGTCATACAGATATAACCTGATTTTATGGTAATTGCTTGGCTGTTTCATTTTCACTGCAGAGGGAATAATGATGAAGTTAATAATCCACGGGACTCTTCTATTTCTAAGGGTATTGGATAGCTTCCATTCTTGGGTTAGAAACTTGTGTGACTTGTCGAGTTTTAGGTATGGATGCGCACTTTTAGTTTTTGTAGTCTGAAAGATGAATAGATAACATTGAGATAGCATTCTAATTCACATGTTAAATGCAAAGTTTGTCGGTATCATGAATGATGCATTGCAAAATCCACAAATTTGCGTGACAATTATGTGCACTGTACCTAATAAATGTCTAGAAACCTCTAATGCGCATGCTGGCAGCCTAAGAAAATGCAGGCGGCAAGCTTTCACATGTTTTTCTTTTTTGTTTTAATGCGAGGCATGTTATTACGTGTTTGTTACTTAACCGTGTCCTTCATTTGATCATTGTCTTGGTACCCTTTTGTTTTCAAATCACGAATATAGTACAATTCTTGAGCATATACTGGAAGAGGATCTGAGATAGGATACATCCTTGAGCAATAATTTTGCAGGAGCCTGGAGGTGAAGTTTGATAAGTGGATTCAACACCTCTTGATTGGATCCTGCAATTTATGAATGGGATATTCAGTAATCCGCGGCCGTGGTATTTGGTAGTGTAAGATGACCCTCTATAGTACGAGTTCGAGCAACTATTGTGACTTCTTCAGGTTCTTGTGGCGAATGCGATTTTGATACAAGTTAAACTTGTTGGAGATTGATTGAAGTTGGGTATTTTAATTTGATTTTGATAAAAGTTAGAAGTTGCAGCCAGTATGGATATGCTTGATGTTTTTGCGAATGATGCTGAATCTGGTGAATCAGAGCTTACCATTGGTCTAACTGCATAGGAACAGAGCAGCGATATAGGATGTTCAACTGGTGGAGGTAGGGATGACAATTTAATCTAACCCTATGGATATTGATCTCCATAGATTTAATGACCGAGTATTTTTCAGATAATTATATTACTTGATGAATAATTGATAGAATATGAATATTATTAAATCAACATAAAACTCACCTAAATCTATTATGAAATATATATTTATATTATATAGATATATTTGCAGAATATTTAGATATTTTTTAATACAATATAATATATACTTATCTTAATATTGAAATGAAACACATATTAACTATTTTAATTTTTTTATTGAATAATAAATAATAAAAGACAATGGATACTCAAAATCTGATGGATAATTTATAAATATCTAAATTTTTTACCTAATAGATAATTAATAGAAAATAAATATAAAAAAAATCCAATATGTGATAATCCATTGCCATCTCTATATAGAAGGAACTAAAGATGAATAACAGAGCTCACCATTAAGTATAAACTAAAAGGTGTTTTTTTTTTTACTTTGCATGATCTTATTATTCATCCTCTCACAAATTATTGTGGATGAGTTGTGTAAAATTTTGTGTTTTTTCAATTTGATTCTCAAACCTTTTTTTTTTCCCATTGATTTAATCTTAATTGAAGACCAATTGATTTTGATTTCTTATGAAAATATGAGATTGAAAAAAGAAAGGAACCTAAATAGAAAAGGCGTTAAACATGGAAGACATGCCATAAGTTTTGAAAAAGATGCATTTTGATTCTCGAACTTAAAAAATAATACAGATTATATAATTTGTGTACCTCAATATTTTCAAATTTAATTTTGATACAAAAATTTATTTTTGTTATTTGTTAGTCCTTGGTTGAGAGAAGAAAGAGAGCAAGGTCGTCGGATTTCGGCGGTAGAGATATGAACATGTTGTTGACACTGATATTTTTCAAATTCAATTTTGATATAAAAGTTTATTTTTGTTATTTTTTAGTCCTTGGTTAAGAGAGGAGAGAAAGTAATGTCGTTGAATTCTTGCAGTAGAGAAAAAAACATGTTGTTGACACTGATTTAGGCCACAATGGATAATATTTGTGTCAAATTGTTTTGTTTGAGAAGAGTTCATATTAAATGTTTTTATTATCTTTGAAGTTCATAAAAAAAATATGAGCTTGGGTTGATTTTAGGTTTCGGGTTAATTTTGGTTTTTAGGATGATTTTTTGGTTTTGTTTAGGGCACAGGTAGGTTTTTATTAAGATGTTTTATAGGTGTGTTAGGTCAAAAATAGGTTTTTGGGTAAAAAAAACTTAGGCCCTGGTTTTTCAACCACCATAAAGGCAAAAACCTAGGTAAGATCAAACTACGCATCGTCTAATTTTTTCCAAAGAAAATTAGCTTCAAAAAAAAAAAAAACAAAGGTTAGTCGCACGAGACTTAACAAAATGGGTTAGGTCGAGCATCACTTGGCTATTTTTTCCTAATTGTTTTTCAATTAATGCTTTTTTTTTTGAAAAAAAAAATTATATTTAGATATAAACCCCTTTTCTCTTTTATTTTGTTTATAGATCCTCTTTTAAATGATTATTATTTTTTAGTTATGCGTTTAATTTTCAAAAAAGGTTTTTTCTAATTCATATATATATATATATATATATATATTTTATCTTATGTATAAATGAACTATTTTTTTTAAAATAAAAGATGTTTATTTTAAAATAATATTTCTAATACGTGTAGTCTTGCATAATTGTTTTCTTATTTTTATTTTATTCAATCAATTTAATGTGTCGCATGTTGGGGTCAAAGAGTCGCCACCTAGTTGTTTGGTTTAGGGTCAATATGAGACTCGGGTAAACTAGTCTTATTAGAAATTCCAAGGTAAGGGATTGATTGTGACTAAGAAAGATATTAGTTTCCTTAGCGCACCTTGCCCGAGGTAAACTGTATTGTGTGGTCTGGATATGGTTTAAAGTCGTTGATGGGTTTCTAGCAGGTGGTTCATCTATGGCTCAGGATAAAGATTTATACTTGTGAACAAAACTGACATTTTGAATTTATTATAGGCTCTTATATCCAGACAAATCCTTATAGGAAGAATCCATTTATATGCTCTAATAGGGATCACTTATCCTGAAAGGCGAAAATATTTTCCCACAACTCGTATACTGTGGTGAAAAAATACTCAATTAAAATTGGTGAATATTAAAGAATTTTTGAGAATTTCTTAGTCAACTTTTGATATTTGAATACTAGCCTACTTGTGGCTTCAACATTTATACCACAATGTTAACTATTAATTTTCAAAAATAAAGATGAAGAAGAAAACTTGGGGTTATTGAAATATTAGCCAAATCCTTGAGGAATTTTACAAACTTGTTGTAAATTCCACAACTAATGCAAAGAAATACAAAACATTTTCTAAAACAATGCTAAAATATTTTTTCTATATTTTTTCATAAATAAAAATGTATTTTTTTTTAATAAAGATTAGGTTGTATGCAACAAGCATGTTTTTTTTTTTTAAAGTTATATTTGGCAAAAACTCATTTCTTCTAAAGATAAAACTGCTAAAATACTTAAGAAGTGTTTGCCAAACACACCCTTAACCCAAATAAAACCTTTAGCAAAAACATTGCCAGCCAAATAGGGTCTAAGATTTTTACTTGATTTTGACCCAACATGGTTGATTCGAAACTTTTGGTTTGACTATAAACCGAACCAAACTCCATTAGTTTGACCCGATAAACAAATCAAAACCTAAACTAGAATCCAAAATGAAATGAAACTTAAAAAAACACGAGCTCAAATTTTTTTTAATCAAAATGGATCAAAACTTAGAAAAACGAAGAACATAAAGAATACTAAAGAACATTCAACATGAACCCAACTACATAGATTTCAAATCAGACTAAATATGGACTAACCAAAGACACATGCATGTTGGAAATCATGCAATGATCAATAATTTAGCATTTATACACTTTGGTTATTACTTAAAAACCACAATTTTGTCAAAATGAGTTTTGGTTCAAAACTAAAATCCTATTATTAAAACTTACTGAAAGCATGTTATTGATGCAAATAAACCCTAGATTATTGACTAATAAAGTCGCACGAAGGATTCTATTTAAAGAATTGGACTAAAATCGATCAAAATCATGGAGTTAAGGCAATTTTCTTTCCAAGAACACGAAAAACACTGCTCATAAATAGCCCAGAAACTCAACACACTATCAAGCCTCCAAAACTGACATTTTTTTAACTTTTAAAACATGATTTCTTCATTCTAACAAGTTGCATAGCCATAATCAAACATGTTTGAATGAAAAAATAAACTAACAAATAACATCAAAATTATGCAAGGTGTTCTAGACTTTAAAATTGCCAACTTGAAACAGCTTATAAAAATATCAAATTTCGACTCAAAACTGACTCTTTAAACACTTGGAACTCAAATCATGCCTAGAAACCAAGAACACACACTAACAAACCCAAAAATCAATAACTATACTGCCAAATTTCCTAATCAATTTATTTCATTTAATCTAAACATCTAAACATATTCTAAACATCTAGCAACATTAGCAGACAATTCCAAATAGGATCAAACAAAGAAAAATAAACATTTTATGCATTAAGTAATATCAAAGCTAAAAATAATATAATGCCTCATGGACATCATCTACCAGATTAAATGAATGTTTTATATCTTTTAAGCTCAAACAATGATTGCTGCTTTTTAAATTTCTTTGTTTTTTTTTTTTAAAGTTTTTTATTTTTTCTCAAAGTTGTGGAAATCCTTGTGCTAGACTCTTAAACCTTCACTCTTTGGAGATGTTTTATCAATCTTTTTCTCATCTCTTTCTTTTATTTTTGCTCTGATTTTTCAGGGGGCATTTACAGGGTTTTTGATGGGTTCAAACATAAATTAATCAAAGCTTAGTCCTTTGATATGAAAGGGTTTTGGAGTATATTTCATAGCTTTGAGTTCTATACCCGTGTTGGTTTTTCGATAATGATTTTGCAACAAACTTGATTTTTGGTGGTTTTTCAATTTTAAAGATTATGGAGCTTGTTTCTAGCCTTTTGATCTTGAGAGAAACATAGATAACATTTGATAAGAACCTATTGATAAGGCTTGAAGTTTGAACACTTGAAAAAAATTAGTGATTTTGCGAAATAGGTTTTACAATAATCGATAACTGAGTTGACCAGTTTCGAGGCTTCTTCGAAGCAACTCTAATGTCATCGTTGTTGAAGACCACCTAATCTTGGTAGGGGGGTGCACACCTTTCATTTGGATTCATCTTTACTCAATTTAAAGGTTTGTAGCTTCACATTTATTCATTTGAAAGTGTCAACCTGATCAGCTTAAAATTAAAAAGTGTAGTGATGACAAATCAAGGACAAAATGTTGTTGAATTCGTTGAAGAAAATGAGATATAAGTGTTTGATGGGAGCAACTAATCTTTGTAAAGTGGGTGTTTCTCAGTTGAATTGTGATGGTTAAAGTCTCCAGAGTGGTTGGAAAAGCCACTTTGATTCGCTTAAAAATGGCTACTCAATCGGTCAAAATTGTGGAAAAAGAAGCTAAACAATGATTGAACGACACGTTGTTTAGGTTAAAACTTAGAAATTAAGGTTTTAATTTGGGATTTGACAAATTTTATTTTAGTCCCTATTCTTTCAATTGCTTTGAATTGCACCCGTAATTGCCTCCCAAACTTTTAATTTCATGCAATTTCACCCCTACTAAACTCAATTATCAACCCCAAAGCTTAACATCATTTTCATCTTAGTCCTTGGTTTTTGATTTGTGCACTTGAACCCTTAATTGACCATTAAACTTTTAATTTTTTTTAATTTAACCCTTAATTTCAGCCCCTACTACAATTACGTGTTTTTTTTTCAGTTTGATCTTTAGTTTTGGATTTCTTTAATCAAGTCCCTAATTGCCCATTAAACTTCAATATTTATACAATTAATCCCCTAATTTGACAAAATTAACTCTTTAAAATTGCAAATCGACCTCTAGACTTTAATTTTTTTTAATTGAAGCCTAAATTGACTTCAAAATTAATTAAGCCTTTAAAATGCAACATGTTAAAACAATAAAAAAACATTAAAAAAATTAAAGCAAAAAAAGTTTTCAAAAATTTGCAAAACTATAATACACGGCAAACACCTTCCAAGTAATCCTATGCAAGAAAACCATTTTCTGCGTGGTCTTTTTGTTTGGCTTTGTCCAGTGACAGGAAAGCTTGAACGAGGAATAGATTACAAAACGCGTCCCTTTGCGTGTGTGTGTGTGTTTTTTTCTCGCTTTTTTGGATACATGTGTTCAACATTTTACAATAGAGAAAAAGGGTAGCCGACAAGAGTGTCCCATTGGGTTTATAGAAAGTGAAGAATCCATAAATAACGTCCAATTAGAAAATCTACCTACTGTATTTTTTACCTTGTTGAATTAGCCAGGTTGAATGTGAACAGATGACAGAACTGTAAAAAAAAAAAAATTGCTCTAATCCTGCTATTAGCATATTCATAATCTTCTAGTCGTCAGCATCCGATCAGCATCATAGTTTCTGCAAAATCCGACTGTGTTTAAATTCATGATGATGGATCAGTACTGTCTTAAAGATGGAAATTATCTTATTAAAAACTATAATCAACAGGATGAACCAGGTCAGGCCAAAGAAGGCTGAGCAGAAGATGAACTGTAAATGATAATCTGCGATTGTTTGAGAGTAAAAACAGAACAGTGAGGAACCTAGTCTCCTTCAACATTCTTGAATTCACTTGATATGGTCTTATGCGGTAAGGTTTTAAGACTGATTTTACCAAATAGAGCTGGTTTCAGCTGACGGTTTTTATTCACTCTACAGCCATGTCAAGAGAGCGTCCTAATACAGTTCTATTTTCCCCATACCTGTGCAAATGTGTTTATTCTGTTGAACGATGCCTGTGTCTTAAGTTGTGAACTAGCTTTTGTTCTGTCATCAGAAACAATCACCTTTTAACATCTTCAAGTCTCCATACGAAAAAATATATGGTACAAACCACAGAAGTAGATGGAAACATTTGTAGTACAATTCTGATTAGTTTTTCCATTACCTTGTATTTTAGAATTCTCCTTCTTAATATCTACTTGTGTTTGATTTCATATTTTTCA
Source organism: Populus tremula (assembly GCA_964019445.1). Classification (NCBI taxonomy): domain Eukaryota; kingdom Viridiplantae; phylum Streptophyta; class Magnoliopsida; order Malpighiales; family Salicaceae; genus Populus; species Populus tremula. Next base: position 8,210,172 of record CAXHTJ010000004.1, read on the forward strand.
GCTCTTGAACCACTGAGTTCGCTTTGTCCTCGCTATCCAACTTTTTTAGATTTTGTCTTCATTGATTTGGAAAGGAACACTCCAGCTGCTGCGTTTGTTTTTGGCAAATATTGAAGGTAGAGGAAATGAGGAAAGGGGGAGAGGAGTTTGAACGAAGTAGGAAATGATGGTGTGGCAGGCAGGAACAGGATAGTGGCATGCTCAACTATCACAGGACTGGAATCCCTCCCAGTTCCCAGCAAACTATTCTGATTTGATTCGGTATGGTGGTTTCCCTTCAGATAGGAGTGTAATTCTGCTTTTCAATGTGGTTTATTGTCAGATTGCTTGCAGTTGTCAGTTCTCGCCAGTCAGAAGGAGGGCTATACCGGAAGGATTAGCCCTCCATAGGCAATTAGGCATATCCAGTTTTCTGTTTCTTTTATATGCAAGTGATTGCTGGTCATGTATGGTGGATCAGAGAAAGCAATTGCACATGTTTAAGGAGGTGCTGACAGCCGATTTCTTTTCGCACATTTGACCTAAAACAAATTATTACAGACAATATTGCAATGTGGAACAGAAATCCACCAGATGTAAGACACATACCAAGAGTCTAAGCTCAAGAATGGACGAGGCTCCCAACAAGACAAAGCTACACATCTGAAAGTCTTTCCTGCATGTTCACGTCTTTCCTTGGCCCTGTAATGTCGTGATCTCTATTGGCAAGGAATGTTCACCTAGGAATTTCTTGAAGGTCGAATTCTGAAACCGAAAATCCTCACCAAGTTCCGCATCTTGAATCCGCTTTTCAACTTTGTTTCTGAGTGTCGTGATGCTTTCTTTGATTCCCGGGCTGCCATTTTTAATGCAGAGCTCCTCTACCACTGCCAAAAAACAGGATTCTGTGTGCATTTATACCGTTTTGGCCTTCCCTTAAGCATACAGGGTCCCGTGTCTTCATTCTTGAGGTGTCGATAGTAATTAGCGATATCCAAGGGTTCAACAACGCAGCGATACCTAGTACCAAGATCTATCCGTGCCTCCTGGCACTCAAACTCATCGGGGAGTTTATATAGCTTCAGTATTTCAATTATCTCGTCCCATGTACCTGCTAGCTCAAGCCTCTCTAGATTAGCATGGAAATCTTCTTCATCTTTTGAAATCTTGAAGACATCATAATAGCAGCTTTTTCTAAGTTCGCAGTTGCTTTTGGATGCTTCTAGCTTCTGTATTTTTTCCTCAATATCTCTCTTCTCTTCGTCGATTGCAGCCTGGTTCCTCAGCTTCTGCTTCTCTAATTCTTTAGCGGCGCTAATACAGAGTCTGGCCCTATCGATAATACAAGTGCTGAGGAATTATCAGCCTAAAGATAATACAAGTGCTTCTAGATGACCATGATCAAAGCTAGATACAATTTGCTTTTGTAGTTCAAGTGATCTCTTAGACTTCCTCTGGCCACTGTCACCTTTTCTTCTACGGTGCTTAACTGAGAAGAATTGAACAGTATTTTCAAAATGGCATCTGGGTTCCTTTGGACAACAGGTTTCCTATTATCTATAAAGAAGACATAGGTTCCTAAGGGTGTATAGGGACTTAATTTTAATGAAGCTTGATAGAGTCTCCAAGAGCAGGTTTGTGCTCCCCATGGTATTACAGGCAGCATAACTAGCAACACACGATGCATTTTCCATCACAATAACAAAGAAACCTGGAACTTGATCCGCATGTTCTTGCTTGTAAAATTTGGATTTTGGATTGAAAAAATCAAGAACCTGCTGCAGCTGTTGCTCAATTGCTGAGAGAGGAGTGAGTGAAATCCGAGGGACAATGTCATATCTTGTAACAAAATTCAAAAAACGAGCGAGACCATTTTTCACGCATGGTGCGATCGCCAGCAAGGGGAGAACCAAAAGTAAAATAGAGAGGAGATGTATCTTTAGAACCTTGTCGAACGTACAGTTCCAAGAACCAAATTGTTGCCAGGATGGCAATGGCCCCCTCCTGAAGAGTGGCCTGCAAACACAACTTGCTTCCTGCGAGTCACGGCTTTTTCTACCTGAGAAGATTGGAAACCAACAACACCCTGGAGTTAGTTTTTCATGTTGATCGCTATGTGCTGTCCGTAATTCTACGTTTTCCTACGTCGATCAGTTTCCCAAATAACACTGTTGTCAATCGTATCAGCAACTGTTTTTCCCATAGAAGAACTCAACTAGCATCCTACATTTTACATGCCATAACCACAAGGAAAGTGAAATGAATTTCAAAGCCAATAACCATAACCATCAAACAATTATGAGATTGGATGAAAATAACAAAACATATATGCATGGAAACTACCAAAAAATAGTAGTAAATAAAGGAAAATCACAACTAATAGTAACAAAACGGAAATCAAATGGCCAGTATATAGTGGACTCAGATACCTCATTTTTGAAGTGTTGATTAGACAAAACTGCTTTGGATCTTTTGAGAAAAGCTTCATTGCATGTAGCAGCTCCATCAAGACCTGTATATTTGAGGGAAGGGAATAGCTGGAAGGTCCAAGAACCAGGAAAGCTAAAAATAAACGATGATTTGTTAATCTTCTTAGAGAGATAATGTTTCTCTGGAGATTTGTGAGCCTTCATGGACATCAACACGCTGTCTTGATGACTTGTTTGTTGATCACCACGACCTCTCCAATCTTAAGGGTGCCCATGAGCTCTTTTTTATTCTTGTCAAATTTGCAGCTTTTGAGGTTTACGAAGAACTCGAAGCTTCAGAAATTTAGACCTTTGATTCTTTTCTTCTTGATTTGGTTTTGGAACACATGCCTTCTACAACGCATTGCTCCTTATCCTTTTTTACTTTTTTTGAGCTTATTTGGTATGGTAAGCAAGTAATGTGATTTTTTAAAGTACGGTAGTAATTGTTTTTTAAAATATTTTTTATTTAGAAATATATTAAAATAATATATTTTTTATTTTTAAAAAAATTATTTTTGATATTAATGTATTAAAACAATCTGAAAATATCAAAAAATATTAATTTAAAATAAAATAAATATTATTTTTTTTAAAAAAAATATATATATTTTTAAGACGCAAAAACTAATAATCTTTAAGGAATGAAATTGAGATATTATCTACTGGGAATTCTTCAGGTCCTTGAGGCGACTGGGTTGCAACAAGTTAAATAGTTGGAGTTTGATCCAATTAAGGCATTCCAATAGGAATATAATTTCAGTAATGTTGATGCTTTTACTTAATTACTTTTCTTTTATTCCTTGCACCGCTGACCAGACATTGTTTTCATGAAATCCAGCATGTAGAAATATTCATGATGACGGAGGCATCTATTAGGCAGGCAATCAAGCAAATTTCAGCATATTTCTTCTTTGCAATCACAAATTTCTTATTCTCTAATATTTGACATTTGCTATGTTTTTATTTTATTTCATTGAGTGGGATACAGCTCTCCATGATGTTGTGTTTGGTTTCTGCCGGGTAGAAGTCAAACGAGGTTGGCAGGGGACTATGTGAGGAAGCGAATTCCTCCCAGTTCTCTGTTGCAGGACTTGTAAGTCCACGCAGAACTAATCGATTCAAATTGATTTATACTCTGTTGTCAATTTGAATTTCTTGGTTCCGAAGCTAATCTACCATGCTCACTCGATCAAAGATGTCATTTTCCCTTTGAAAAGGAGTGTAATTCAGCATACTAATGCAGTTCCTCGTCTGGTTGAGATGTTTTGCACTTCTCTCCTGTCGGCAAAAGAGCTACTACTGAAGGATTAGAACAATCTAAGTAATTGCAGGTGATGACCTGTATCTCAGAACTGGTTGTTTAAGCAGGTTTTTAAGAGCTGAAATTCCATTTCTGCCTTTATTATTGACCAATAAAAGCATTTTATTTCACACTATTTTGCACGGTGGAACAGATAACAATAAAATATCTTAGTACAGATAAAGTTCTTGCTCAGGTGTGTACAAGGCTCTGAATAACATTAGTTACGCATCCGCGAATCCCTGCACATGCAGCTCCTTCCTTAGCTCAAGATCCTGAGAAAAGTTTGTCAGGAAATGTTGTTTCAGCAATTTCTTAAAGGTGGAATTCTCCGACAGAACATCAACACCCAGTTCCCCATCTTTAATCCACTTATTGACTTTGGTATTCAGGTGAGAAATGCTTTCTTTAATTCCCTGGCAGCTTGTTTTAATGCACAGCTCCTCCACCTCAGCCCAAAAACAGGATCCTGGAACTTCATGTGGCAATCGCTCAGCATGCTCACGCCATCTTTGGGTGCATTTATACCGTCTTGGCCTGCCCTTCCCCATGTAGGGCCCTGTGTCTTCATTCTTGAGGTGTCGATAGTAATTAGCAATATCCAAGGGTTCGACAATGCGACGATACCTGGTACCAAGATCTATCCATGTCTTCCGGCCCTCAAACTCATCGGGGAGTTCATTCCTTTTCAGCATTTCTATTATCTCATCCCATATACCTGCTAGCTCAAGCCTCTCCACATTAGCATGGAAATCCTCCTTTTCTTCTGAACTCTTGAAGGCATCATAATAGCCAGCTTTGAGTGCACACTTCTTTTTGTACGCTTCTAGCTTATCCAAACATTTCTCAATATCTTTCTGCTTTTCATCAATTGATGCCTGGTTCCTCAACTTCTGCTTCTCTAACGCTTCAGCAGCATGGATGCACAGCCTGGCTCTTTCACTCTGGAATCCCAAACACTTAGCATTTATAAAATTTGTGGGCATCAACTAACCGCAATTTTATGTCCAGTTTCGGCAGAAATTTAAGCATTCCAAGTTTGGTATTGTTATTTCCCATATACTGAAACTTATAACCAGCTAAAATTTGCTAGGATAAATCAAACCAAGCTGTGAGGAGTGAGCATATATATGAAATTGAGTACAAACTTACCAGGGATTGAAAGAACTTACCAGGCCTAGGTCATTCAAAGCCACATCAACTCTCCCACGCTCAACATTTGCAACGTTCGAAGATAACAGAAGTGCTTCTGGATGATGCTGATATAAACATGTTACAATTGACATTTTTAAGTATTCTTGCAAGTCATTTCCGTAGTTCAAATGATCTCTTAGGCTTGTTTGGGCAACTTCCACTTTTTCTCTTGCTTCTCCAGTGCTCAACTGGGAGGCATAGTACAGTACTTGCAGAACAGCATCTGGGTTACTTGAGACAACAAGTTTCCCATTTCCTGTGCAGAAAACATAGGTCCCTAAGGGTCTGTAAGGACTCAGTTCAATGAAGCTTGATATAGTCTCCAATAAAGGATTCGTGCTCCCCATGATCTTGCAGGCAGCATAATTGGCAACAGACGATGCATTTTTCACCACAGTTTCATAGAAAGCTGGAGCTTCATTAGGAGGTTGTTGAGCTTTTTTATTAAAGTAATCAAGAACTTGCTGCAGTTTTTGATTAATGGAAGAGAGTGGACTGAGTGAAATCAGAGGAACAATGTCGCATCTCATAACGAAATTCACAAAGTAGCGAGACCAGTTTTCACGCCTAAGGGCAAGGTTTATAATGCGATCACCAACAAGTGGAGATCCAAAAGTCAGACAGAGTGGCGCAATCCAGTTGGAGCTTTTTCTAATTTGCTCTTCCAAGAACCAAATTGTTGCCAGTATGGCAATTGCCCCTCCTGAAGAGTGGCCTGTAAATACAATTTGCCTCCTGTCTGTCGCAGCTTTTTCCACCTAAGAAAATTGAAAACCGGCATCAGATCGAAGTTAATTTTTATGATTCAGCAATTATTTTAATGTTTTCTTGTTAATTATATTCTAATTTCCATCAGTTTCCATTTAACACATGTAAATCTTATCAATCTGTACTTCTTCTCATGGAATTCAATTATAGCTTCTCAGAAGGTTTTCAATCAAGAATACAGATGCAGTTATAGAACCTAAAAATTCTTCACATATTAGCATCATATCCACAAGGAAAAATTGATGAACAAACACACAAAAAAGGGGGGGGGAAAGAAAGAAATATGTTCCCTAAAAAAAGAAAATTCACAACTGATTATAATAACATAAATGACCAGAAAATAGATTCAGATACCTCAATTTGGAACTGTGGATTAGCCAAAACTGCTTTGAATCTATTGAGAAAGACTTCGTTGACAGTAGCAGTTACATCAAGACCAACATATTTGAGAGAAGGAAAGAGCTGAGGATCCACCTTCGTTTCTCCAAAGGAAGTTCCAGTAAACCAATCATTTACAGACCAAGATCCAGGAAAGCTAAAGACAACTTCAGATGATGAAGCTCTAATCTTTTTAGAAAGATATTGCTTCTCTGGAGATTTGTGAGCATCCATGGCCATTGAGCATGCTTTCTGGATAACCACTTCTTTGATCTCCATGTTCTCTCCAAGCTTGACAGTACCCATCACTGGCTTTCGATTTTTTCGGGAATTTGCAGCTTTGGATTCTCTCTTGTTATCTCTCAGACATGGAAGAATGAAACACGCGTTAAACTATAGGCAGAAATGGTCGGCTTCGTCGTCGTTGACCAGTGTAAGTCTTTCTTTTTACTGAAGCATGCTGGAAGGAGACTTGCGAGTATTCGCATCCATCCATTTGGTAATCAACTTGCAATTGTTAACTTCCACTTTGAGCTCAACTCTGTTTCGACGTTTAAAGTAAGCAATTGAGGTTATTTTTTAAAATAATTTTTATTTAAAAATAAATAGAAATAATTTTTTTTTATTTTTTTAATATAATATATTAAAATAATTGAAAATATAAAAAATAATATATATATATATATATATATATATATATATATATATATATATATGAACATTATAAAATAATTGTAATTTTTTTTTTTATAAAAAATTAAGAATCATAACTCAAAAAAAAAATAAAATATAAAAAATAAATTATAGATGATAAATAATATTTTATTTTTATTTTTAATATAATATATTAAAATGATTGAAAATATAAAAAATAATATATATATATGAACATTATAAAATAATTGCCATTTATTTTAATTTAAATAATTAGCAGCCATAACTAACAAAACAACTCGAATATAGGAAATAAATTATTGATGATAAATAATTTGCATACAATAGGACTCAGTGGATCAACTCTTGCTTTGACACTTTCTAGTCTCCACTTGTATTCCTTTCACTTCTATGCGTGCATCATCAATATGATCCTAGAATTTATATATAAAGGAAAGAAAAAGAAAAGAAAAACTCAATATATATATAACACATCATGTATTGATGATGATATGAAACATGTAATATTTTGGGTGTGTTTATTTTTGTGATTTAACTTTTTTTAAAAGTTTTTTTATAAATAAAAAAAATATCAAATTGATATATTTTATGTGTTTTTTTATGATTTTGATTTTAATAAAAAAAAAATAAAAAGCAATATTTTAAAGCATTTTCAATTAATGAGACTAATTATTGTAGACAATTTGGTCTATATGATAATTTATGATGATAAAATGATAAGTTAGAAATGCTTTGCGTGATTTAAATTATAGTACGAGTCGTCCAATCCAATACTTCTCTTAAAAGATTTATTAGTGTATGCATTCTTTTCATATTTGGACACTATGATTATTGATAGCTAAGATCATAGTTTTAAGATCCGGTCTAGTTTAAGGTCTGGATTTAAAGTTTTGACCGGATCACGAGGTTTTGACTGGGTTAATTTTTTTTAAAAAAAATCAAAACGATGTTGTTTTAGTAAAAAAAACAAAAAAAATATAAAAGTCAACAAGTTTGCAACCGGGTCTTGACTAGGTTTTTCCGGATCAACTTGTCCGGTCATCCGGGTTTTTCTTTTCCCCGTTTTTTCTTCAACCCAGCTCGGTTTCAGTCCTGGATCGGTCGGGTCCTGAGTTGACCCGTCGGGCCGGGCTTCAAAATTATGGGTAAGATAATTCTGGATCACTTATGCCATTTATTTTTCATTTCTTTTTTTTAAAACTAAAACTGAATTATGAGAGAAGGTAGGTGAAAACCTTCTCAAATCAAACATAATATAGATGTTTCAAGACTTCAAACCTTAAGAAAAGATGTACCTATCCCAAACAACACTACGCTAGAAAAAGGATAGGTAAAGGGAAAAAAAAGGATTGAAAACAAGAAAGTAAATAAAGCTACGATGGAAGCAAGTAAATGAAAGTTGTAAATACAAGAGGAAAGATAACTCGAATAAATTGAAAGAATAAAATTCCATAACTAGAGCTCATTATCTTTTTCAAATTGAATTAAATATTTATATTGATATAATATTTGAAACCTAGATAAACATGTAATTCTAATCATATACAAGTGTTCTATATCAAATAAATAGGCATATTGAATTCTAGTACAAACTAAACTTTTTTTTTTATGATAATCACATGAATTGTGACGACCCGGCTTTTAAAAGCCAAAATTGATGAAATTTTTTTTTATATAAGTTGTTAGGACCTGAATGTTTTTCACCATATCAATTCTGCAAATTTATAATTGCATTCTATTCATTAACAAGGCACAATCCACGTAGAATAACATAAATCAACATTCTCATAAAATAGATTCTCAATACACATACACATTATATTATATTTTCATACTCATAGGTTTACATTACATCATATTGACATACTCATAAATTCACATTCTTGTTCTAGTCTCGTTATCATTACAAGTCCATACAAGAGTGTCGAACGACAAGTTACACAACTAGTACTTTCATTTATCATGACCTCATGTAATTTCACAACATAACATCCTCATAAGAATAATACCATATATGTATATTCATGCACATCATATCTACATGTTCATGCATACACATTCGTGTTCCATTTCAATTTTTCATTACAAGTCTTTATAAAAAAAAATTGGACAACTAATTAAGCAATTAATACATTGTTCATACAGAATTCATATCACCCATAACATGCGAATATATAGTTGTTTTCAAAATATGTGAGTCGCGAAAAGGATTTCTTTACACACTATGTCGGTATGATGTCCTTGTTATAGCACAAGATAGTTTCAAGCATTATAAGCAATTTAAAAACATAATAAAACAATATTAATGTTACATTTCATTTATGGACCAAAAGAGCATAATTATCTCATTTCTCCTTACTTACGTAAATACCACCCTTAATAATTCATCAATTACCGAGGCTAATTACAATACTCAAACCCGACCATCTTTCTCGAATACCGTTAACCAAACTAACGTTATTCTCTATTTAAAGCATAACAATCATAGTTCTTTCATATACTTGGTATATACAAAACATAATACACATGAACGCAACAATTATTGAAACTAACTCATAACTCACAAACTCATCTATCCTCTTAGGACACCATTAGTCAAAGTCAATCATTTATTCATCCTGGTCATCCTTTTATAATGATATTAGTTGAAACTAATTATTTATTCATCTCAGTCATCCACTTAGGATGCTAATAGCCGAAGCTAATCATTTATCAATCCTAGTCATTTCTTCATTGTGGCCATCCACTTAGGATGCCATTAGCAGAAACTAATCATTTCTTCATCTCATTCATCCTCTTAGAATGTAATTAGCCGAAGCTAATTATTTTTTCATCTCGGTCATCCCCTTACGATGTCATTAGTCGAAGCTAATCATCAATCATAACCCGGTTATCCATCTCGGATGTCATTAGCCATAGCTAATCATAAAACACAATCCGATCATCCTTCTAAGATGTCATTAGTCGAAACTAATCATTAACCAATCAAATGTTCCATAAGTGGTTTATAAAATCATTATAACATGATAATATATCCTTTATAATGCTCATTCAAACAATTCGTAACAATTTGACATTCACTATAACATAATAGTAGACCTTTCGTACTACTCTTACAGATATTCTGTAATAGCTTAGGGTTCAGTATACACCACAATAAATTATTTGTAATACTTAAACAAACATTTTATAATAATTTAGCATTTAGTATAACACAATAGTAAACCCTTTATATTACTCATCAAACCATTCATGACAGTTAATGTTCAGTACAATAAAATAATAAATCATTCATAATACTCATACAAAAATTTATAACAATTTAGCACGATGTATAGCACAATAATAGATCATTTGCAATACTCATATAAACATTCATGACAAATGCCCTTCAGCATAATATAACGATAGATCCATCGTAATACTCATACAACCATTCATAACAATTAACATTCAGTATAATGCAATGATAAATCCTTCGTAATACTCATACAACCATTCGTGACAATTAACATTCAGTATAATACAACGATAGATCCTTTATAATACTCATATAACCAATTATGACAATTAACATTTAGTATAATACAATGGTAGATCCTTTGTAATACTCATACAACCATTTATGACATTTTAGCATTTCAAATAGCACAACAATATATCCTTCGTAATAAATTAACTTCAAAAACTAACGTTGCGCTAAAAAGGGGTAGAAGTCACCTACATGTTCCTCCTATAATGTACTCGTCCGGTCGAAGGTTCGATTTTGGTCGCACCATCTGATACATCAAATGATCATAAATCAGCACATTTGCATTTGACAAACACATAACTCATCGTTATACTTATTTCAAAATGCACATGTTCACATTCCTGTGTTCCACACATTATACAATTATATAATGAAATTGTTACAAGTATTAAATCATTTCTGACGTGAAATTCATCAACAGCTAAGTTGCTGCTATTACAGAAAGTTGTGAACAAAAATTGAGTCACTAGTGACATACAATTCGTCAACGAGAATTGATTCACTGGTTACACAGAATTCGACAGCAAAACTGATTTGCTGGTGACATATAAATTCAGTAGCGAAACTAATTCGCTGGTGACATACAATTCATCAGTGAGAACTGATTTGTTGGTTACATAGAATTCAATAGCGAAACTGATTCACTGGTTACATAGAAAATTCAGTAGCAAAACTGATTCGCTGGGGACATACAGTTCGTCAACAAAATTGATTCGCTTGTGGCATACAATTCATCAGATAAAACAAATTCACTGGTTACACAGAACTCGGCAGCAAAACTGATTCGATGGTGACATACAGAATTCAGCAATGAAATTGATTCGTTGGTGACATACAATTCATCAGCGAGAACTAATTCGCAGGTTACACAGAATTCAACAACGAAACTGATTCATTGATGACATATAGAACTTGACACCAAAACTGATTCGCTGGTGGCATATAATTCGTCAGCGAAAATGGATTTGTTGGTTACATATAGAATTCGACAACGAAACTAATTCACTGGTAACATACAAAATTTTACAGAAATCGTCAACGCATAATACGTTACTACTGAATTAGAAGTCGTTGGCAAAAACTGAGTCGTTGCCGACTTACAAATCGTCAATGAAACACATTTCTACAGTTGACGTTGAAATCGTCAACACGCACAACCTTTTTGTAGAATATCCTCCCTTTTTGTATGTATTTTTTTAGTTTACATTAACTTTTATTTTAATTTAAATTAATATCATCTCTCTCTAATTTTTTAAATTGTTTTGTTCAACTTTTTTTAAATAGTAGTTATTTTTTAATTATTTTGTATTTTTATAATGTTTCAAATAAATTATTGTAATTTATATTTATATTTTTTTATTTGATATAAATAAACTATATATGTATAATGTATTTAAAAATAATAATTTATTCTTGATAAAAAAAATAACCAACAAGATAAAAACAATGCATAAATTCAAAACAAAAATAGTTGTTAAATATTTGCATACATGTCTTTTTCTTTTTTTAAAAAAAAAAAATGGCTCAACAATTCAGTATTAGCATAAACAACTCTTTCATGGTTGATCAATTTATCTATTTTTTAAATTTATTTTGTTAAATATATAGCATCTTCGTATCTCTCAATTAAAAAATGATACAATAAAACTCATCCATGATATTGGTAAATTTTTATTTAAAAAATTAATTTTACATCCTACCGAGGCATAGCACGAGTTTAAAAGCTTGTCTACTATAAACTAGTTGATATTTTGAGGGTGTCTTTACAAAATAGCTCTTGCTGATTATCGAGGGTTATAGCTCTTTGTTTGATACTATAGTAGTTTTTATAATTATAATTTAAAAAAAAAATTAAATATAAATTATAGCTTTATTTTAATGAAGGTTTCAAGAGAGAGTTTTAAATGGGATTATGTAAAACTATGATATATATATATATATATATATTGATTAATAAAATATTTTTAAATTTATAATTAGGATAAAATACAAACTGCACCCTACTACACTGCATAAATAGAGTAGAAGAATTTATTAGTCTAAAATTTCAAGAAATTTCATGGACATAAGCATGCACAAAGAATGTCATGTTCATCATTGGTAACTATATCTTCAATCCCGACATTAATAGGATGTTTAGCGTAACATAATGTAATTAAATATGTAATGTTATGTAATGAGAAGACTTCGTTACCTTATTTTGTTTGGTTCCATAACTTTTAGACTTTTAATAGTGCATCAAAGGCTTTGACAAAGTTTCATTTTAGTCCCTATATCTTAAAAATTATTCTAGTCCTTGTATTTTATTTTTATGTATAAATTGGTCCTTCTTTGATTTGTTTGATCCTTGTATTTTATAAAAATTACAGTTTATCCCTTATTATAATTTTTTTCTCGTAATTAAATCCTTACATGATTAGGAGTAATCATGTAATGATTCATTACATAACCTTTTTTTATAATGTACTTGTATTGCACAACTAAACATAGAAATGTAATAAATCACGATCCATTGTCCAACCAGAGTGGCTGATATATATATATATATATATATGTATGTATGTATGTATGTATGTATGTAAAACCTTAATATACCCCTTGAGGGATGAAAAAGTTGTGCTATTCCATTTGACTTGTAATTATGATTACTAATTGTTTAGATGAAAGTGATTATAATTAGTAAGAAAACTAGATAATTAGCTTGTGATCTGTTTGGTTTGGACCAATTATGTATATAACATATAACATATATGTGTGTATTAATGTACATGTATTGCTAATGTGTTTTTTGACAATAATTTTTTTTTTTACTGCGAACTCAAAATTTGATGTATATTTTAATATAATAGATCAAGTATTATTAAAAATGAATTATTAATGCTATCAAAAGATTAAGCCGCAAAGTTAATAAATATATGCAAATTAAGATATTTGATATTGTATTCTAGTAAGGCATTTAATATTTTTATTTAATGATATGAAAATAATTCTTTTATAAAAAGAATAATAATTTAAATTTCATTGAAACAAGCTAATTTGCTAGTAAAATTCTTCATTTTCTTATTAGTATATTTAATCTCATAAAAAAATCAATTTTTTTTTCTTGTATCTTTCATTTGCTAAAACTTAAAAGCAATCAGAACACAAACTTAAAAAACTTTGAATGCTTTAAAATAAATATAAAAAGTAATCTCTCTAATTAAAACTTTTTTTTATACAATTAACATGCTCAATGTTTTTTCAATATTTGTTTACCAAAATATTTTTTTAGACAACACCTTCTTATTATCCTAAAAGAAATTCAAATTATATATAAAACAAAATTCTAATAATTGTTTCACAAGTGTATTAAAAAACATAAAAAAATATAACACTTTCGTGTTACAATGTGGAACTATTTAAATTTGTCATATAAAAAACATTATGTTATTTCTTTGATAATGTTTGATAAAAACTTGATTTGACTTAAAAAAGTATTTCAATATAAATGCTTTTTTTTTTTCAACATTGAGATGACAACACCTTAGATTGATCTGGGTTAAATTACATTAATTTGCCAAACTCGTAATTTGGATCATGGATCCAATTTTTTTAAAAAAATACTTAATTATATGATAAAAAAAATAAAAGTTTTCAGAAACCAAATGAATGAAATAAATAAAAAGGATTATGGCATTTGATAATATTATAGAAGACTTTTCTAATATTATTCACTAAAATTGAAAGGAATTAATAAAATAATATTTCAAATATATTCTTAATTAATTTAAGAATTTAATAAAATAATATATCTAGTATATTTTAAATTAATTAATTTTAAAGTAATTAAATATAAATTAAAAAAAAAGGGTAAAAGCAGGCCATGCGCTTGGCAAACTTGGATGGCCTAACTTGCAGGGTCCATTAAAATAAGGCTCGCTCATCTTAGCCTTTTTTCTTTTCTTTTCTTATAACTAGCGTACAATGCATTGTTTGCCCATTGAAATATAACTAAAACGGATCAGTGTTTTACTGTGGATTGCAATGTAAAGTCCACAGTAAAACACTGATCCTGCCGTTTCACGTTTTTTTTTACTTTTTGTTTTTTTTTCTTTGTTTTTGTTTAATGGATATTTTAAAAAAAATTGTTAATGTTAAATTTTTTTGTATCTCAAACTTTTATAACACGTATTCCGAGTTTAACGGGTTAACCCAAATTTTTTTTTCTGGTTTCATAGGTTAACCAAATTAATTATGGGTTAACCCGTCAATTTTTTTTTCTATGCAGCTATCAGAATTTCATGACGCGAATCCCTGGTTTGACGAGTTAACTTGGTTTAAGGTTTAACCCAATCAATTCAGATTTTTTTTTTACCTTTTGCTTTTCTTTTTTCCTTTTTTTTAATGGGTATTTTAAAAATAAAATTTTTTATTAATGTTAATTTTTTTTCTATCTCAAACTTTTATAACACGCATTCCAGGTTTAATGGGTTAACTCAGATTTTTTTTTTGTTTTTTTAATTAATTTTTTCATTTTCACAATAAAACACTGATTTCTTAGGCGTTTTATTTTTTAAGTTGTCTTAGTTTTTTTAGCTGTTTTTTTTATGTTTTTTGAGATTTTTTTTTGCTTCTTCCTTTGTTTTTTTTTTTTAACAAAATTTTTTTGTTTAATTTAGTTTATTAATGTTTAATTTTTTTTATTTAGTTGTAGTTGTAAGATTTTCATGACACGTTTACCGGATTTAAAGGGTTAACTTGGTTTGACAAGTTAAAATACATTTTTTTTTTGCTTTTTATTCTTTTTAATTAATTTTTTTCGTTTAGTTTAGTTTGTTAATGTTAAATTTCTTTCTATTTAGTTATTAGACTTTCATAACACATATCCCGAGTTTCACGGGTTAACCTGGTTTCACGGGTGAATCCAGTTAATTTCGGGTTAACCCGTTAATTTTTATTATTATTATTTTCATAAATGTTTTTGTTTAATTTAGTTTGTTAATGTTATTTTTTTTTTAGTTATCAGACTTTCTTGACACAGATCCTGGATTTAACGGGTTAGCATGGTTTGACGAGTTAACCCAGATTTTTTTTTCTTTTTAATTAATTTTTTTTTGTTTAGTTTAGTTTGTTAATGTTCACTTTTTTTTTATTTAGTTACCAGACATTCATGACACGGATCCCGGGTTTAACGGGTTAACTTGGTTTGACGAGTTAACCTGAACTTTTTTTTTAATTATTTTTTTCGTTTCGTTTAGTTTGTTAATGTTAAATTTTTTCTATTTAGTATTTTTTTCTTCTTAGAGTTTTTTTTTCTTTTATTTTTTCTAAGTAATTTTTGACTGATGCCTTTAGTTTTTTTTTATGCCTTTAACTGTGGACTGCACAGTGCAGTCTACAGTGAAAAGGCTGATGCCTTTTGCTTTTTTTAATTAATTTTTTTCATTTAATTTAAATTGTTAATGTTAAATTTTTTCTATTTAGTTATCAAACTTTTATTACACGGATTCCGGGTTTCACAGCTTAACTTGGTTTGACGAGTTAGCCCAGTTAATTCTGGGTTAACCTATTAATTTGTTTTTTTTTAATTATCAAACTTTCATGATGTGAATTCATGGTATGACGGGTTAACCCAATTAATTCATATTTTTTTTCTTTTTTTTCATTAGCTTTTTTCTTCATGTTGGTTTTTTAAAAAAACTAATCTATTTAATTATCACACTTTTATGACATGACCTTACAGCCAGACCCACGTCCAATGCTATTGGATCTGGTATTGCAGTCCAGACACTTTTATGCTAAGGGTTAACCCAAGTTTAATGTTATTATTAATATTATAAACATTACTCTTTGATCAGGCGATGCAACCAAAACTGAGATTTTTGGGTATAACTTTACAAAAAAACCTAACACTTTTAGATCTTGACTATTTTTAAAATATAAAAAATAATTGACTCGCGACATCGCGCGGGGCATATAACTAGTTATCTCCTAGAAGAAAATACTGCTCCCAACAAGATTTGATCATGTGACTTGCACTATTGTCATGTGTGCCTCAATCGACCGAACTATGATATGGAATTGTTATTAAACAATTAAAGAAATATATTAAAGTGCTTCATTATTTATATAAATAGTATAATATTATTTTAGAGTGTTTGGGTAATTAATATTAAATTCCTACAAAATAAAATTTATTTTTATTTCACTCTAACCATAAATACAAAATCAACTCGGAGCTTGATCTAGTCTAAAATCTAAGTTAATATATATATATATATATATATTATTTTTTTAATTTATAAAATGATATTATTTTAATTAAAAAAACACTAAGCTATTCTAGGTTAAATTTCAAGTTGATGAATTATTGAATTTATTAAACAAGCCGAGCCAATTATTATAATACTACTCTAAGCCCCAGGCAAGCTAACATGTTTTAATTTTATTTTTGATCAACACATTAAAAATATATAAAAATACTATTTTAATGTTTTTTTATATAAAAATAATTAAAAAAAATAATATTTTTTTAAAAATACTACATTGCCGAATAAACACTTTTTTGCTGATCACTAGTTAAATGCATTTTGCATGGGATTTTAGCATGCTTTATTGGTTATTATTATTTATATGCATAACATTTACTAATATTAATATTAATAATAATATTTGAAACCAAAATTATTATAATACTACTCTAAGCCCTAGGCAGGCTAACATGTTTCAATTTTATTTTTGATCAACACATTAAAAATATATAAAAATATTATTTTAATGTTTTTTATATAAAAATAATTAAAAAAAATAATATTTTTTTAAAAATACTACATTGCCGAATAAACACTTTTTTGCTGATCACTAGTTAAATGCATTTTGCATGGGATTTTAGCATGCTTTATTGGTTATTATTATTTATATGCATAACATTTACTAATATTAATACTAATACTAATATTAATAATAATATTTGAAACCAAAATAATTATTATGTACGATTTTTATTAAAAAAAGTCAAAGTGTATCGATTATTATAACACCACCTAAAAAAAATAACAGAACGAGACCATTAATTGACGTCAAGGTTATTAATTTTGTTCTGTTCCGTCCAGAATAGTTGAAATATTTCATACCAATTTAAAAAACAAAACAAAACGAAACAAATTTCATCTCATTTTAAATCTTGGTCCGTTCCGGATTTTTTGGCTAAATTCCGCTCGGAACGTTCCTGTTTCATTCCATATGTTCCGTTCTGCTCTTGAAAAACCACCCAATTATAAAAAGCTCATTTTCATTACTATTTTCAATAACAATGATATTAATAATAATATTGAAAATTATTATTACTATTTTCATTAACAATGATATTAATTTTTTAAAATTAGATTTATCACTAATATATATGGTTTATATTCATGTTGTTTTTTTCATGTTTATACATTGATCTAACTTTATATTTAAAATATTTTACTTTTATAATATTTTGATATTTTATTTAAGTTGAATTACTTTAAGTTAAAGATCTATTTAATTTTGACTATTTATAAATATTTTAAAATTTAAAATTATATTTGTTTGGCATTGTATTTGTATTGTATAATTTATAATTAATTTATCTTGAATTTAAATTATATTTATTGAATATATATATATCCTCGAGACGACACGTAAAAATATTTCAAAACTAAAATATTTCATTTCAAATAAAAAAAAACAAAACACCTATCTATCGAAATAGAATTGATTGATTCACGCAGTATTAATCTTGCTTAATATATACAGGTCTATATTTATTAAAAAAAGAAGTAAAAGAGAACCCACAATTTTCTAATCAAACGGCTATCATTTCCTTGTCTCAAAAATCACAGCAAACAGAGTATAATCGGACGGTGAACAGTCCCTTGAACAGCATCATCATCATATTACAACAAATTTCCACCATTCAAAATTACGGAAATCCCCTCCATATCTTCTTCTCTTTAACACACTAACTATTCGACGAGGCTCATCAGATCTAAAATTCCCTTCTAATAATAAAGAGAGAGCTCCAAAACAAAGCAAGACAAAACAGAAACCCTCTCTCTCGATCTACCTCCCTCTCCCTCTCCCTCTCCCTGTGAAACAAAAGAAATCTACACTCACTTAAATTTTGCAAATTGCAGATGCGATTCCGTTTCTCTTGATCAGATCTAAAGGTAAATATTCCTTCAATCTCATTTATTAATCCGATTCATTCAGGTCTCTGTTTTATTCGATTCGAATTCGATTTCTTAATGTGATCTCTCACTTCGCAATCAGATCTAACTCAATTTCTCTATCTTACCGTTGGATCTCATTTCTTCTTTAGATCTGTTTTGATTTGGTTTGATGAAATATACTTTGGAATTAGGTTTTTCCTTTTTATTGATTTAGTGAGTATGGTGGTGATGACATTGGCTTGTTACTTATTTGATTGATTTGATGATGTGTATAGTAGTAGTTTTTTCGGTGGTTTGAAGAAGATGTTGACCAAGTTTGAGACCAAGAGTAATAGAGTGAAGGGGCTGAGTTTCCACAGTAAGAGACCATGGATCCTTGCTAGTCTCCACAGTGGCGTGATCCAGCTATGGGACTATCGTATGGGCACTCTCATCGATCGCTTTGATGAGCATGATGGCCCTGTTCGTGGTGTTCATTTCCATAAATCTCAACCTCTTTTTGTCTCTGGAGGTAATGAACTCGTTTTCTCTCATTTTATGCAATGTCTTGGTGTTTTTGATTGATTATCATAATGATTGGTTCAATTATGTTTGTTTTGTTTTTTTTTTTAATTTAATTTAAATTACGATAGATCTGCTTGTGATTTTATGGAATTATTATACCCCCCCTGTATGGTGGAAGTAAGATCCAGGTACTGGATTTAGGATTGTGATTGGATGAATGATGTAATTTTTCTGTACTGATAGAGTATAATGCTGTATCTTGGATTAAAACAGTTGTGATTTTCCATCCTTCTGAAATGGGCATTGGTATTTATATTCAGGTTTCCTTCCCTTCCCCCCACCTCACAATGATATATGTTGATTGTATTTGAAAGTGGGTAGATATCATATGCTTAAAACCTATCATCAGAGATTCAAGTAGGATTAACGCCTAGTACTGTGTAAGAACGACTGAGAGACATTGCTGTTCTTCCCTTTGCTTCTGTGAAAAGGATGCTTATGTCTATAAATTGATGACCAGGTGATGATTACAAGATTAAAGTCTGGAACTACAAATTGCATAGGTGTCTGTTTACACTTCTTGGACATCTTGATTACATTCGTACCGTGCAGTTTCATCATGAATACCCATGGATCGTGAGTGCCAGTGATGATCAGACCATCCGCATTTGGAACTGGCAGTCTCGTACTTGCATTTCTGTGTTGACAGGACACAATCATTATGTGATGTGTGCCTCATTCCACCCTAAAGAAGACCTTGTTGTTTCTGCATCTCTGGATCAGACTGTTCGTGTTTGGGATATTGGTGCTTTGAGAAAAAAGACGGTGTCCCCTGCTGATGACATCATGAGGCTTACGCAGATGAACACTGATCTTTTTGGTGGTGTTGATGCTGTTGTTAAGTATGTTTTGGAGGGCCATGACAGAGGAGTCAACTGGGCTGCATTCCACCCAACACTACCTTTGATTGTCTCAGGAGCAGATGATCGCCAAGTAAAGTTGTGGCGCATGAATGGTAAGTTATCAATTATCAATTACTGCTTTTTTACTCGCATCAGGATTTATATCTCTTCCATTCTTATTAGACATCCATATCAATCTACTACGCAGTTTGCTGGGGCTACAGGATTTGTAGTTAAATTCTATTTTGATAGCTGAAATTGTGACCACCTAGCACCTTCTCTTTGTTTCTGTGCATCACTTGGGATAAACTCATGAAATTAGATGTTTTGTTTGTCTTGTTTTCAGACACAAAGGCTTGGGAAGTGGACACGTTAAGAGGACACATGAACAATGTGTCATGTGTTATGTTCCATGCCAAGCAGGATATAATTGTATCAAATTCAGAGGATAAAAGCATTCGTGTCTGGGATGTAACTAAACGAACTGGTGTTCAAACTTTCCGTCGAGAACATGACCGATTCTGGATCCTTGCATCTCATCCTGAGATGAATCTTCTGGCTGCAGGTCATGACAGTGGCATGATTGTCTTTAAGTTAGAGAGAGAAAGGCCTGCTTTTGCTTTAAGTGGTGATTCTTTGTTCTATACTAAAGATCGCTTTTTACGGTTTTTTGAGTTTTCAACTCAAAGAGATACACAAGTAATTCCCATCCGACGACCTGGCACCACAAGCCTGAATCAAAGTCCAAGAACTCTTTCATACAGTCCCACAGAAAATGCTGTTCTTATCTGCTCGGATGTGGATGGAGGATCTTATGAGTTATATGTCATTCCTAAAGACAGCATTGCTAGGGGTGATGCTGTGCCAGAGGCAAAGAGAGGTGTTGGTGGATCTGCTGTCTTTGTGGCTCGGAATAGGTTTGCTGTGCTTGATAAGAGCAGCAATCAAGTCCTAGTTAAGAACCTCAAGAATGAAGTTGTCAAAAAGAGTGGTCTTCCTATCAGTGGTGATGCTATATTCTATGCTGGTACAGGTAACTTGCTTTGCAGGGCGGAGGATAGGGTGGTCATATTTGATCTCCAGCAGAGGCTTGTTCTCGGGGAGCTGCAGACACCTTTTGTCAAGTATGTTGTTTGGTCCAATGACATGGAAAGTGTTGCCTTGCTAAGCAAACATGCCATCATCATTGCTAGCAAGAAGCTTGTCCACCAATGCACCCTCCATGAAACAATCCGTGTAAAGAGTGGAGCTTGGGATGATAATGGTGTTTTCATTTACACAACTTTAAATCATATCAAATACTGCCTGCCTAATGGAGATAGTGGTATAATTAGAACCCTTGATGTCCCAATATATATCACTAAGATTTCTGGAAATACTATCTTTTGCTTAGATCGGGATGGGAAGAATAAGCCTATTGTTATTGATGCTACGGAATACATCTTTAAACTGTCTCTGCTGAAGAAGAGATATGATCATGTTATGAGCATGATAAGGAACTCACAGCTTTGTGGTCAGGCAATGATTGCTTATTTGCAACAGAAGGGGTTCCCAGAAGTCGCTCTGCATTTTGTGAAAGATGAGAGAACTAGGTTTAATTTGGCTTTAGAGAGTGGAAATATTCAGATTGCTGTGGCTTCAGCAAAGGAAATTGATGAGAAAGACCACTGGTATAGGTTGGGGGTTGAAGCTCTTCGCCAAGGGAATGCAGGTATAGTTGAATATGCCTACCAGAGGACAAAAAATTTTGAGAGGTTATCTTTCCTTTATCTCATAACTGGTAATTTGGAAAAGCTGTCCAAGATGCTTAGAATTGCTGAAGTTAAAAATGATGTCATGGGTCAGTTTCACAATGCCTGTATTGGGTGATGTCAGAGAACGTGTTAAGATCCTGGAGAATGCTGGCCATTTGCCACTTGCTTATGCACAGCTAAGGTCCATGGCCTAGAGGATGTTGTGGAACGTCTAGCAGCTGAGTTGGGAGATGATATTCCGTCTTTGCCAAGGGCAAAGAACCATCCCTTCTGATGCCCCCAGCCCCTATTATGTGTGGTGGTGATTGGCCTCTTCTGAGAGTCATGAAAGGTATATTTGAAGGTGGGCTGGATAATATGGTCAGAGGTGGTGCTGATGAGGATGAAGAAGAAGCTGCTGATGGTGATTGGGGTGAGGAACTGGACATGGTCGACGCGGTTGGTTTGCAAAACGGGGATGTCACAGCAATTTTGGAGGATGGGGAAGCAGCTGAAGAAAATGAAGAGGAGGAGGGAGGATGGGACCTTGAAGATCTGGAGCTTCCTCCCGAGGCAGACACACCAAGGGCTTCTGTGAGTGCCCGCTCATCAGTTTTTGTTGCTCCAACTCCTGGTATGCCTGTAAGCCAGATTTGGATTCAGAGATCTTCACTTGCTGCTGAACACGCCGCGGCTGGCAATTTCGACACTGCCATGCGACTACTCAACAGGCAACTTGGAATTAAAAACTTTGTGCCTTTAAAACCCATGTTTCTTGATCTTCACTCAGGCAGCCATACCTATTTATGTGCATTTTCATCTACCCCAGTGATTTCTCTGGCTGTTGAACGGGGATGGAACAAGTCTGCCAGCCCCAATGTTAGGGGCCCTCCAGCTCTGGTTTTCAACTTCTCTCACTTGGAAGAGAAGCTTAAGGCTGGTTACAAAGCCACGACAGCTGGGAAATTTACCGAGGCACTTAAACTCTTTCTTAGCATTCTTCACACAATTCCTCTGATAGTTGTTGACTCGAGGAGGGAAGTTGATGAAGTCAAGGAATTGATTATTATAGTCAAAGAGTATGTTTTGGGTCTGCAAATGGAGCTCAAGAGGAGGGAGATGAAAGACAATCCAGTACGCCAACAAGAGCTTGCTGCCTACTTCACACACTGCAACCTGCAAGCTCCTCACTTGAGGCTTGCGCTTCAAAATGCAATGACTGTCTGCTTCAAGAATAAGAACCTTGCTACGGCAGCTAACTTTGCCAGGCGGCTATTGGAGACAAACCCCCCAAATGAGAACCAGGCAAGGTCTGCCAGGCAAGTATTGGCAGCTTCAGAGAGGAATATGACAGATGCTGCTCAGCTGAACTACGATTTTAGAAATCCGTTTGTGGTATGTGGTGCAACATATGTACCAATTTATCGAGGACAAAAGGATGTCTCTTGCCCCTATTGTGGTTCCCGATTTGTACCAAGCCATGAAGGGCAGCTGTGTACTGTTTGTGATCTTGCAGTAGTTGGGGCAGATGCTTCAGGGTTGCTCTGTTCTCCTACCCAGATACGATGATCAAGAAGCTGAAAATGGAGCATTTTTTCAATCATTTTTCACCTCATCCTACTGGCAGCGGGAAACATAATCTCCCTTTGTTTTATGTTGCAGGTAAAAAGGTAAGAGATACTGTAGAAGAGTTTAAGCTTCGAATGATTTGCTTGTGCTGTCTACTTTTTTCTGCCTATCTCTTTGTTTTCTTTGTTTAGTTGATTATGCTTTTAAATGTAATAAACAACTTGAAAATTTTGACTTGGGCTATTCTTGTTAGTTGTTCATAGGCAAGAATAGTCAAGGGCCCTTTGTTAAATTAGTATAGGCAGGACAAATTACATGTCAGATGCCATTTGGCAAATTTGCTTATTTATATTGTTGAATTTGGTTTTGGCAGTACCACATGGTGGTCTAAAATTATTCCCTGTTAAATCTCTGCTTCATCCTGTAGTTGCTGCAGAGATTTTGCCATAACTTTACATGGTGGCTGAGTTGTTTGTAGGAATAACCATCTCTGACACATGATAAATGTAGCACCATCTGATTTGATAGACGTGATGGCTTTACTGTGTTAGATGCGTAAAAAAGAGAGCCTGTAAGACATCCTTTCATTTTTACGTCGTTTGCAAAATAGTGCTCTCCCTGGTGTGTAGGTTATTCATGCTGCTGCAGTAGGGTAGCTAGCATGAGGATACGTATTTTCCGGGTGGGTTTTTCAGCCCTTTTCGTTTCTTTTTCCTAGTTGGTTCTAGAATAGTTACACTTATAGTTAAAAAGAGACCGGGAAAACATTGTAGCATCCTACACAAAGCGTTATTCAATTGCTGTCCTTTTTTTTCTTCCTGCCATTTATTTTTCTTAACATTGTGTTATCTAGGATTTACATCTAATAATTTGTTTTGATTATATTGCTATGAGGTTTTTATGGTATAAAAAAAGTTGCTACAATAAACTAATGTTTGATTTGACAAAATAGATTTTAATTTTATAATTTAAAACAAATTGAAATTAAAAAAACCAAATTTGAAACCGAAATAAACCAAAAAACTCTCTTTTTTCTTTTTTAACTGTTCATGAGGCGTGGGTTTTCAGCTTTTAGTTCTCAGTTTTTTATTTCTATTTTTCATCCCTATTTATTGAGGCTCTAACGATTTAGTGTTACACTTTAATTTTTTTATTTTTATGTTTTAGTCATGTACCTTGTGAGGGGAGAGAATTGTTGAAAAATAATGGAGGTGAAAGAAAGTGGCTTGTTTGTCAAATATCATGAACAAAAAAAGTTGATTTTGGTGTGAATATGCTTTTTTTGACTTAGAGGAGTGTCCTTTAGGTGTTTATAGTAAAAGTAGGTCAAGATTGATAATTTTTGTTTTTTGTGTGTTTTTAGACCGATTTAGATAGAGTTTAGAAATTGATTTATTAAAATTTTAAGGTTATTCATTAAATTTTCTTAGATAAAAATATCTTAAAAAATGATTTCAAGATTCAAAAAATTATAGCCTGATTTTTCAACCATTCTTTGTTAGATTATGAAGGGTTTTTATTCTAGGTTCACCGAGCCTTATTTGATTCGCCTTGAAACTAGACCTGGTCCAGAGGCTATATCAACGGGCCGGGCTTAGTTAAATTTAATAACATTGTAAAAAACATTTATGCGACAGTGCACATGCAACTAACAAGGTTGATTTAAAACATGAAGGTTGATTTCGCAGTTCATTTGATGAACATCCGAGCAAATCGACGTTATTTTGGAGTGTGAAACAACATCGATTTGCTTTGATTTTCATTTTGGTTCTTCAAATATTTAAAGTGGTTCCAGAAACTTACTTGTTTCTCTTAATTCCACACATCCTTAACATTATATAAATAACCATATAATATTTTTCAGTATTTACAAGTTTCCAATTCTCACTTGGGATAATTGTAACTTCAATACGTGGAGACCTGCATGATATAGGTTGAACAAATCTCACTATACTTCTAATATAATATAGCATCGACCTTGGTTTTATAATCAATATGCAGAAAATACATAATTGATTGATCTATTATATTAATTGTGTTGTAATTGTAAGACTAATAAATCTTATTACAATGTTTGTGTATCAGTAATAGTCATAAATCTGATTACTACAATATGATTGAACCATAGTTATTCAATCCAAGGTTCGATAAAGAATCAAATATGTTTTTTAAATTTTTTAAAAGATTTTGATAAATTATTATGAGATTGGGGTACAAATCACAATAAACTATCGGTCATTACAAAAGTATTTATCATCAAGTTTGGTTATAATATAAATAAAGTCGATGATGATAACATATTCAAATGGGCAAAAAACATTTTGCATGAAAAAAACATGTTGAAAGAGAATTTTTACACTGTAAAATTCATGATAAAATCCCTTGTCTAAGGATACTAAAAAGTTGATATGCGCCAAAATTCTGCATGTTATACTACAATAAAAAAATAGTAAATATAACTAAGTGCAAAGCCTGTGAACATGCTCAGTATAAACCCAATATGGGTAGGGCGATGACATTTGTCTCACACAAAAAACTGAGGTACTTCCTAATCACTCATAGGTTGCAAAAATTATTTATGTCTCAAAAGATATCTGAGCACATGACATGGTATCATTCACATGATGCGGATGAAGTTATAATGCACCCTTTTGATGGTAAAACTTGAAAGCAATTTAATATGATGCATCTTCAGTTTTCAATGGAACCATGAAATGTGTGTCTTGATTTGTCTATAGATGAGTTTAATAAATTTGGTTCATTTGTTGCACCGTATTCCTGTTAGCCAATCATACTAACAATATTTTTATTTAAATGTCATTGGTATGATACTGATAGATAGATTAGGATAGATCGATCTTCACCAATGTTTGGTTAAACGATGCGTTTGGAAACGCAGGCCGACCCGCGTTTCCAAAAAAATCAATTTTTTTTGCTAAAAATTAATATTTTTTTATATTTTGGATCATTTTGATGTGCTGATCTCAAAAATAATTTTTAAGAAATAAAAAAATATTATTTTGATGCATTTTGGCATGAAAAAAACTTTGAAAAGCAAGCACAACCACACTCCCAAACAGGCTTGAAATCAATAAAAGAAATAGACTTAATAACATCAATGATGTTTTCATATTTTCCAAACAATACCAACAAGTGCGTTACACATATATTCCTTCATTTAAGAAAGGATCGTAATATAATTAATTGGTTATTCGTTGTGCAAAGTAAATTTATGAGTCATTTCCAAGTTGTTAATGTTGATATTGACAAGTTAAATGATATAATAAGTACCAGTGATAATATAAAAGATGATGAAGATGAAGGGTTCGAACAACTTGAGTTTGACAAAGAAGATAACGGGCATGAAGATAATGAGGATTCAGATTAAACAGTAGATTTAAAATAATTTTAGATGTAAGACATTATTATGGAATTAACATATTTATTGTCATTGTATATGTATTTCAACTTTATACATTTGTCAAGCGTTTATTATTTTGATTGTGGTTTTAATGTATTATGAATGAATCTGTTGTTGTTGGGTAATTATGTTTGATTGGGAATACATCTAATAGATAAAAAAATAAATTTTATAATTTAACCGACAAAATCATCGACGAACAATAAAATCATCAAGAATTATAGAGAGCTTAGAAAAGAATTTAGGGGATTGGATATTCACCGATGGAGTCTCAGACAAAATATATTTCATCATTGGTATTAAAACCAACAAATTCACCAATGTCCAATAAAAACACCAGATAATTACAGAGAAGAAAAAAATTATTCGACGACCAACAAAAACATCAAAGAATTACACAGAAAAAAAATTAACCGATAGTTTTACCAAAGGACAATAAAAATCATCAGAGAATTACATAAAGCTTGGGAAGAATTCAGAGGATTGGATATTCACCGATGGATATATTAACAAATAAAAAGTTGGTGAATTTAGGTTTTTTTGAGAGAGTTCTGAAATTTTCAAATGGTTGACAATGTTAAAATTTCTTTAGTAAAATCATCAGTAATGTGCTAACATGGTTTATCATCAAAGGTTTAACTGATGAAAAATTTCATTGATGATATTAAACCCAGATATATCAAGGCAATCCCTAACTTTTCCCTATTTCTTCCCCTCCCTCAAAATCCTATCTTTTTCTCTCTCCTCTAGGTTATGGTTTCTCTATCATTCAAGCAACATTTTTTCTCTCATCAAGGTTTGATGTATTTTATACCTATACATTTATAATTATTGTAATATCTATTTTATTGGTAATGCCATTGTTTTGGATTTTACTATATTGAAAATATGTAAATAAAAATGCTAAAAATAATTTTATAAATGTATCAATAAGATGATAGATGGATTTGGAATTTGATTGGTGAGGATTAAATGGTTTCCTTTAAGGTGGGAAATTTTAGCACTTGATAGAAAATTTAAATTAAAAAATAGAGGATATAATTCTTAGCAATAATTTTATTTTCTACTTTGTTTTGATTTTTCAAATATGTAAGTGGGTGCTTATATACTTTTTTCTATGTTTTTATATTAGTAATAATTATATTTTCTAATTTGTTTTGATTTTCAAATATGTAAGTGGGTGCTTATATACTTTGTTCTATGTTTTTATATTATACTAGTGCGGGTCTTT
Organism: Populus tremula; assembly: GCA_964019445.1. Lineage (NCBI taxonomy): Eukaryota > Viridiplantae > Streptophyta > Magnoliopsida > Malpighiales > Salicaceae > Populus > Populus tremula. The sequence goes on from CAXHTJ010000004.1 coordinate 8,238,006, forward strand.
ATTTTTTTTAAGTTTAATAAGGCAAACGATGTGTTGTCCGCCCCAATTCCTTGGAACAAAAGTAGATGAAACATCATCCATCTTTATAGATGAAAGGTCGTCTACAAATCCCAGAAATTGGCCATTGGTGTTGCTGGAAAAATAAGGTTTTTTTTAATCCAAAAATTAATTTTCAACCCATTTTGACCCAAAACACCAAGAAAACAGCCTAGGAACTTTGTTAAACCAATTCATGGTCTTTAAAAATGTAAAAAACAAAAACAACCCAAAACTCTATATCAACAAGAAACCAAAAGTCTTCCCCAGCTTAGTTTTATTTTTTAAAGTGTTTTTAAGGTAAAATAAAACACTTAATCTTAACTCCCTTTATTTTATGGAACATTTTGACACAACAATAAATTATTTTGGTGGCCAAAATCTTCCCCAACAATAACTTTCTCTCTCTAAACCAGAATCAGGCACCCGCTCTCTCTCCTCCATCCAAAAACAGACTAAAAAAGAGAAAAATAAAGTTTGATACCAAAAAATATATTTTTTAAAATTACAGAGATTGGTTACCGAATAGCTTTAAAAGATAGAGAACTAAAATGAACATTTCAAACAAATTGCAGACCTGCCACCTATTTTATCCAATGTTATTACTTTAGTCCTCTATCTTTCAATTCAACTCTCATCCCTAAAAAATATGCAATTTATCTCTAATTTAGGCTAAAAAAAAGGCTCAATTGTATATAAGAAAAGTTTGAGAACTAAATTGAAATTTTTTAAAAAAAATCACTATTACAATCCATAATGAATTGTAAGATAATGAACAATAAAAATGACTATATGTTTTCCCTACATGCTTTAATTTTTATTAATGGTAGGGGACAATAATATATTTTTCTTGTGCACACTAAAAGGCAAAAAAAAACCCTAAATCTTGTACATCTATGATACTATTTTTTAAAAAACAATATATCAAAATTGAATTTGTTTCTTCATAACCCATCCTATTCTATTTATGATGCCAAGTTGATCTTTAAAAATATTAACAAAATACTAAAGGGTATAGCTATGTTTTTTTAAATAGTATTTACTATAATAGTGTTTTGTGCTTTGTGTTTTTTTTTTTAATTCCATCCTACAACCCAATTTTTTTATATATTATTTTCATTATTTAATATTAGATTATTTTGGTAATTGTGCTTCATAATTCTTTTTTATTTTCTTTCTATTGGGTTATATACGACCTTATGAATTTAATTTATTTTTCTCAATTTCAACTTTCAACATTAGATCTGTTAAAAGTTGGATTTGTAATTTTTTTTATTTGATTTCTATGAATTCATCTCAATCTTATGATCTAAGTCACAAGTTTAATAGATTAACTAGGGTTGAATCGAGTTTTTTTTTTGTTTCCTTTTCTAATTGTGTTTTTTTTCTCGATTTCATCCCTCAATATTGGGTTGATTGAAAATTGAGTTTCATGTCTTTTTTTTTTCTATGATATTATCTCAATCTCATATCGTGGGTTTATCAGGTTGAGTTGTGTTGAGTCTATTTTTTTTTTTTTTTTTCTATGGGATTATCTTGATTTCATGACCCAAGTCGCGAGTTTGACAAATTGACTTGGGTTACTCGGTTTATTTTTTTATTCTTTTTTTTTTTCATTTTCACCCTACAACAACTCACTCTTTTTTTTTAAGTTTTTTCTTTTCAATTCAACCTACAATATCAAGTTGTTTGGGAATTAGACTTCATATTTTTTTTTTAATTTGCTTTTAGAGTTATCATGGTCTTAGGTTTTTTTTTTTCGATTTCAACTTTCAACATTGAATTTATTGGAAATAGTGCTTTGTAATTTTTTATTTTTTTTATAAATTTATCATGTTATCCAAGTCATAAGTTGAATGGGTTAGCTCGGGTTAACTTAAGTTGTTTTTTTAATCTATTTTTTAATTGATATTTTTTTTATTTCATCATTCAATATTGAGTTGATTGGAAATTATACATCATGATTTTTTTTAATTTTTTTTTGGAGTTATTCAAATCTCATGAACCCGAGTTGCGAGTTTGGTAGGTTACATGGATTAACTCAGGTAGTTTTTTGTCATTTTTTAATTTTACTTTTTAATATTGGTTGATTAAAAATTAGATTTCATAATTTATTTAATTTTTTTATATGGTTATCATGGTTTCATGATCTGAATCAAAAATTTAATAGCTTAACTAGTCAATCTAATATCTCATCGTCTCAATATATAAAAAATATATTTTTTATTTGAATAATTTTTATTTTTATCTAAAGAATAAAAACAATGAAAAAAAAAATTCACCTAACTAAATGATGATTCATGATACTTTTTCCTTGTTATTCTCTCCTCGCACCATCTATTCATTGCAGCATGTCAGCCTTCGCGAAGTCTCTAATTTCATTCAATCCTAGCTACCATCCAAGATTAGACTTTCTTCATGTTTTTTTACTACGAAGACACCAAAGAACAAGATGTCTAAATCTCAAGACCCACATGACCGGATTCTTGAACAAATGACAAAACCCAGTTAAAAAACCCAGGCAGGAGGAGTAATTCACTTTATCTTGTGCACAATCTTAGAAGACTAAAAAAGAAACCATGGGGAATTCTACTTCTCTAAAAAGAAATCCAAAACCTCTAATTTCTTTCATATTCTCTTATCAAACTAAAAAAAAAAAAAAAACCATGGGGCTTTGGCAAACGCGCACTGTTAAATTCAAAATCTTTTGGTTTAAGAAGCCATGGGGTCTGTTGATTAGTTCAAACCAAACAAGTATCACAAAAAGAAAAATTTGAATCGAGAGAAGTAAAAGGAAAAGGAGACATGATTATTACATGTTTAGGGAAAGGAAAGAGAGAGGGTGATTGTTGTAGAGAGAGAAAACATGAGAGAAGATGTTTAGAGAAAAAGAAGATATGCATCAACGAGTTTTGTTGATTTTTCGCTATAATTTAGTGTTTTTTTTTTTTTGTTAAATTTTAAAATTTAGTATTAAGTTGGAATGTAAATTACAACTAGATTATTGATTTGTGCTCCAGTATTAATTTTTAAAAAATATAAAAAAATATTAAAAGTATAGAAAATATTTTAATTGTGTTATTAAATTTAACTAAGTGGGTTAATTTTTAAACCTTCACTCAATTTTCCAAATCCAAGTAATGTGAGTTTGACAACCATACCAAATCTAAACATAGACTCAAGTGCTTTGAGTCTGGCAACCACGTCAGACCCAAGACTAAGTGCCTTGGGCCTGGCCGCCACATCAAATCTAGACGTCTTGGATCTGACATGTCTTAGGCGCTTGAGCCTATCAACCATGCCAGATCCATGTGTTTTTTTTTAATATTAAAATTTATTTATAATTGTTCTAAAAACATGTTTATTATGTATTTTCATCTTTTCTATATTTCTTTCTTTTATTTTTTAACTTTAACCACACGCATCCTTAAAATTCATTTAATTTCTTTTATCTTTAATTTTAGTGAAGAAATCATCTACAAAAATACACAAATTAAGATAGTTAAAAAGACAATAAATCTTTTACATATACATTGTTTTCTTTTCCTACAACATAATATATCAATTCGATAGTTCAAAACTTTTTTCTTATGATTATATATTTCAAATTTTCATATATACTAATAGTTATAATATAGAATAAACTATCATTGTAACAAACTTTGACAATTAGATCATGCAACAACATTTCAAATTAAAAAAAAAACATGAACCCCTTAAAAAATTATCCAACACTTGGATGGAAACATAAAATTATTATTTTCATCCACAATGCATACAAAAAAAAAGTTTATTTTTGAAGATTTGAAATAAATTACTTAGAGCTTAATATGTTTTTTTTTCTATTCTTTCCTTTTCAAATATAACAAATTTATAAAATAAATTGTACATAAAAAAAAATAGTTTGCAGTTAAGTTCTACTATATATGAATGAAAAATTCTACTTAAATGAGACAATATTTATTTTTGCAGTCTAATCGTGTTTTTGAAAAATTTTAAAATTTTTGACCTAAATGCTTGGGTCTGGTATGGTTTCCAAACTCAGGCACGTGGGTCTAAACCGAAGCGACATGGGGTTGACAACCATGCCAAACCCAAGGTGTGTGGGCAACTATGCTAGACCCGAGATGCTTGAGTCTTGCAACCATACCAGAACCAAGTATCATGGGTCTAATAGTCATGCCAGACCCAAGGTACTTAAATATGACAAACATGCTTGATTTGATAAATAACAAACAAATATGATAATTATATACTTTAGTTGCCCGTAGATAGAAAAGAAAGAAAAAAAATACAAATAATCGATCATCGATGACAATCCAACTATTATCTGTCTACACGTGTCACACCATGTGGAAGAGGACACAGTTGCACATCTAATTAGATGGCAGATGACTATATTTGACCATCAAGAAGTGTCGCACGCGCTTTCTTAATGGCGTGGGCGTCGTCCACTCGCTGAGACGTGAGAAACACGTGCCCACAACTTTTCAATTAAAAATAACAAATACAATGTAAGAATACTAAAACAGCCCCATGGTCCTCTTAATTATTCAAAATATCCATGTAAAAAATACAAAAATACCCCTAAAGGCAAAGTTTTTTTTTTTTGTCTTTTCTAAGGCTAAAAGTGTTATTTGATTGTACTTGGAAATTGAAAAAACTTGAATACCCTTATGGAAGAAAGCCAAATAAAAGTTTATCTACCCGTGAAAAGATGAGAAATTAAAAATAAAACTACTATTACAATCCACAATAAAAGCTCTTTTAATTTACATTGATTTCTCAACACCATTTAGTTTTTGTTATAATTTTTCCAAAATATAGTAGGCAAGTAAAAATAAACCAAACTATATGATGCTAAGCTAAAGGTGGTTTTCCCTTATTATTATTGTCACTTCTTAAAACATAACTCGACCCGGTGGGTTGACTCATAACTTAGAGCTAAGACCAAACTGAGTTTCAATAAAAAATATAAGGATAATTGACCCTATCAAAAACATTGTTTGATTTCCAACCTGATCAGCCTTGTAAATATTTAGTTAAAAAATGGTAAAATCTTATAATTTTTTTTTAAAATACAAAATAATGTTATTTTTATTTTTTTTATAAAACAAAAATATAAATTGACATAAATTAATTATAATTAACTTATCTAATCTATAAGTTAGGATTTGTCCTAATTAAACCGAGGGGTTTAAAAACTATAATCATTGCAACTGTATAACTGCAAAAAAAATAAAAATAAAAATAAAAAAGCAAGTGGATGTGCCTTTTTCAATATTACGGTAAGAATCTGGTGTCCAGTTGTAGTCAATTTTACAGTGGGCGTGAAAATCTGTTGTTCATTTGGAAAAAAGGAAAAAAACGACAGAATATTTTGTGTCTATTTTTTTATTTTTTTAAGTAGAGTGTCGTCAGTTGATAAAATAAGAAAAGGACAAGATAGCTATTGTCAAGGCAGGTAAAGAGACGTGTCATTAGCCGAATGGACAATATTGCCCGTAAAACATTAAAAAAGAAGAAGAAAGAGTAGCAAACAAAACTAACCAATCAGGGAGGAAGGAAGCGCCCTACTTGCGAATAAAAAAAACAAAAAGGAAACAAATTAGGAGTAGCCCTAGAGAGAGAGGAAAGATTAATACCACCACCACCACCCCACCAAACACCTTGTTGTTGTTGGGAATCTGATAGGAAGTGTATTTTTCTTGCCCTCTTTCTTATCGGAAAAAGCCGTCTCTCTCTCTCTCTCTCTCGCTCGCTCACTTGTGTTGTTCAGTTCGAATGGGTGGGAGTCGATGGCTGAGGCCTGAGGTACTTTCCTGCTGCCAAGAGCTAATTATTTGATTCAGATCTTAGTCTTTTCGTATTGTAGTTAGGCTAGATCTAATCATTTCTGTGCCTTGTTGACTTTGTTTTGCTTCTTGTAGCTACAGTGCCTCCTCATCCTCTTGTGTTTTTCTTATTGATTGGTGTATTTTGTGATGCATGCAGGTGTATCCTCTGTTCGCTGCTGTTGGAGTAGCAGTTGGGATCTGTGGATTTCAGTTGGCCCGTAACATCTGCTTCAACCCTGAAGTCAGGTACTCCTCCTCCTCTACTCTATCTATCTGTGTGTGTGTGATGAATGGTGTGCATTTCCTTGTGTATTTGCTAGTCCCTTTTTTCTGTAGATTAGATTATATTAGATATGGTATTGATGCCTTCAGCTGTTATCTGATTTTGTTGCTGTCTTGTTTTACTAATTATCAGGATTAATATATGTCTGCTTCAACTGCCTCTACATAACCCTAACAGAGTTGTATTCTAATCTATTTTCTTGGAATGTTTTAGGTTTGTGTTTATTATATATTGACTTAAATTAAAAGAAAAATATAATCTTCATTTTAATTCCTTCCACTTGAGTGTGGAGCAGCCACCCTTTCTGTGTAGTGGCATATCTGGGAATTGTTAATCTTCCTTCTCCTCTACCAATCTCGTCTAGTTAGTTATCCGAGAAGGTCAAAAGGAAAACTGTCGAGCACCTGCACGCTTGATGCTCTGTGGCTACCAGCTTTAATGATGACACATGAGAACGTAGCCATGGAGGAATCAAATCTAGGGGGGGGGATTTTTCATGTATCTTTTTCCTTATTTTTTAAGGAAATTTATCAATCAAATAATCTGATTGTTTATTGATATTTTAAAACAGGGTAACGAAGCAGAACAGAGCTGCTGGAGTTTTGGACAACTTTTCAGAGGGAGAAAAGTATTCTGAGCATGGTCTAAGGAAACTTGTGCGCAACAGGTCTCCTGAAATCATGCCATCCATCAACAACTTCTTCACAGACCCAAAACTGAACTGAATAATGTGTTCTATGTTGTAGCTGGGTACACAGTAAAGCCAGCGTATCAGTGTCGCTGTTTGTGATAGAAGTTTATGTTGTGTTTTGAACCTATTGAATGTATGTCTTTGACCCTAAAACAACCTCTGGATGGATTTGCTGTAATAAGCCTGATTAAACCCGAAAAGAATTGGACTCTGGCATCTTTGGAAAATGAGTTGAAGTACCCTCTGGTGAATTGATGTTAATGGAAGTTAACTTTTTTATATATATATATATATCTTCAACGAATTTTCATTCATGTAAAAGGGTGTTGATTGTTATCTTCCAAATGCCTTAAAATCTGATCATTCAGTGAAGGGCTGAGCTGAGAAAATCCTATGATTTGTGTAATGTATTGTGGGCTGCTTTGGTCAGTCCGATGCTGTTATGAATAGCTGTGCCACCCGGCAAGGTGACGGAGAAAACAACCGCATCCCTCTATGCCCTTTGATAGCACCGGAAATAGATAGGATTCTCGTTGCTTTTCAATCTACCCTATGCTCGCTTCACGATTGAAACTTTCAATAATAGGTAAACTGTTCTAAAAGTTCCACCCATTGAAAATAAGCCAAGAGTTCATTGTAGTTTGAAAGTCTGGTACCTCATCGGCCTGCTCAAGTCTGATACCGGAGGATGTTTTTTAATTGAAAATTAAAAAGTTTAATTCAATCTCTATCTAGCTTAATTGGATGAAATTAATCTTGAAATTGTAAGACAGATAAATATATGAAATGTAAGACACAAAGATGATATATATCTAATCCTAAATTCTTGTAATTTTCATTTTGATTCTAAAATTTATTTTTATTATTTTTCAGTTCATAGATAATAAAGAGTGACTTGCTGAAAAATAGCATAAAAAAAGTTTTTGGTTGTAGTTATTCCTATAATCAAACAGACAAGTTTGGTGTCAAAATTTACATTCAACAATAAATATTTTATGTTGGTGGTTTTTGGTGAGCAAAAGGTAGATCGGGGTTTGAAATTTTTTTTGGATTCGGTTAGGTTTTTTGATTTTCAACCAACATTTTTTTTTTTTAAAGCACAAATGGGTTTAATGAGGCTTGTGCCGTGTTTCTCAAGTGTTTTTAGATGAAAAATGAATTGATTGATAAAAAATCAAAATTACTTTTTTACCCAATTTTTGTTCACTTTAGCTATCTTAAACCATGTAAATAGACCACGTATTTTCTTCCATAACAAAAGACGTGTTATCTGTTTTAATTTTCTTTTTCAAAAAAATGAAAGGTAGTTAATAAAAAAAATAAAGTAAGGCCAAGTGTCCAAGTCCACACGCACTTGGCAAGTTACTAGGGGCCCATGTGCTCGGTTTAACTTTTTTTTATATACTTGAAAATAAATTCACTTAATATTAGTTTTTAATCACGCATAAAATATATTCATATTATTTTGATATTTATTATTAACTTGCTTTAACAATCATAACATGTTTTTTTTTAATAAAAACAATGGTTTCAGTTATATACCTTATGTTTGCCAAGATAAACAACAAATATGTTAATAAAAAAAATTATCTTGATGAAAAAAAAATCAAATCAAGTGTATTTTCAGGTTTAATAATAATATTAAAAAAAAATTAAGGTATAAATATTTTTTATGTTCAAAAAAATTTTGATCCCCGCATTATAATTCTAGCATATAAATTAGTTTTGATCCAAAAAAGTTGCGATGGTAGCTCATCAAGAAGAACGTTTTAATTGCTTTTGAAACACACAAATGTTCAAATTCGAGGAAAAAAAAAAAAAACCTAAAAGCCATAAAGGATTCACTATGGACGGAAACAAATTAGGAGTGTGCAAAACCGGTTCGGTTCGGTTTTTTCTTAAAAAAAACAACCAAACCGGAAAAAAAAAAGAACACCCGAAACCGAACCGGACCCGGCCCAAACCGGCTGGTTCCGGTTTTTTAGCCAAAAAACCGGACAAACCTATATGCATTTTTTGGGCTTTTTTTGAACCTTTAATAAGCTTTTAATGGGCTTTTTAATGGGCTTCTAATGGATTTCTGGTGGGCTTACAATTAATTTTGCTATTATCTTATTTTCTTTGAAGATTCCAAATATATTTAATTTTTTTACCCTTAAATATTCAATTGTATTAAATTATTATTATCAATCTTATGTTTATTAATTTTTTTGGCCATTAAATATTCATTTATATGAAATTATTAGTGTCAATCTTGTGTTCAATATATTTTTAACTTACTAATATTTTTCTACTTCCGAAAAGTTTAAATAAATAACACACTCACAATCACACACCAATAAGTTAAAATCCAAATTACAAAATACAAACCATTGCCTTCAAAGGGCTTAACAAAAAAACAACAAATAACATTATCATAAAACACTCCAAGCCACAAAAAATAAATCTTCATGTGCACATCATCTCAATAAAAAAGCACTTCAAGAGCATTGCACTTTGATTCCTGAAATTCATAATCTAGAATTATAACATGATAAATTAAATCAGAAGATATAAAAATTAAAAAATATATATTTATACCATGTTTTCAATACATGCATCACAAATTCACAATTTGTGAACTAATTATCATCCGTTGCTAAATGCAACTTTCCACCAAATTCTACAAAATAAAATATTAAACATGTTAGAATAAAAATGTGTTAATTAATAAATAAAATAAAATGTGTAAGTTTTTAAAAAACGTTACCTGATTCAAGGTTTTCGTAGGTTTCTGGAGATAGAGAACAAATAAGTGCTTGAACTGTTGCTGGAGATAGAGAACTTCGAAATTGGTCGAGTATACGACCACTGTGCTAAAGGAAAACAACAATGCAAAGGAAAATCCCTAATGCATAAGACATTATGCATAAGAGTTGATTCTCCACATGGATAAATATATGCATCTGTAAAACAAACAGCCTTTGATTATCCTACTGTTGCTAAGTGGGGTTCAGGTTAAAGAAGTAATAAATATGTAAATCCTTCCATAGTCCATACAGGTTCAATAAATTCATCGCTGAAGGAGATAATAGCACACAATTGTCAAATGTTTGAAATACTCTCACCAAAACTAAGCAGCTCGGCTTGGTAGGGGTGGGGGGACTTTATCAGCTATCAACACCACAAATCATAAATTCCCCAAAAGAATTCTCTATTATAATTATGAATTTCCTACTTGACAGGACAGCAATCGAAAAATCACAAAATATGAAAGGAAGAAAAAAAACCCATGCTGTCATGAATTTCGTCTAGATTACTTACTCTCTTTCCCGAATATCTAATGAATGCTAACTAACTTAAAACATAAAGTTAATAATCAAGCTTCCTATCAGTCGAACTATTAAATTTCCTATAATTTAAAAAATAAAATCTATCAGTTTGCACCCCCCCGCCCCACACCCACCAAAAAAAAAAAGAAAGAACCTCTGCTCTCAGCTGTACCCAGAATGCATTTCATTTCCTGTTCCGCAACTAAGCTCATTATAGAACTATAGTGATCCATTCCACATATCAATCAATCCATCAAGAAACAAAGAATAAATCAGGAACATAAACCAGAAAAAACAAAGAGTATAACAGATAAAATAGCAACCATGATTAATCGTTAAATCACTCAATTATTACTGAGTAATAAAAGCTCAGAACTTTAACATTCATACCAATAATTAAACCATCCATAAACCAGCATAACAAGGTTCACAACTTTAACATTTATACTAATCAATCCATACGTTTAAACCCCCCCATAAAACAGTCAAACCTAGCAACCCCCATTGCTCAGAAAGATGTAGATTCGACAGATAAGCACAGACCCATGATAGAACAAGAGAAACTACGATCTGGGTTGGAATCAGAAAGGACTAAAACTAAAACTCACTGGTTTTGACTTTTGAGAGGTTGAGCCGTTGAGGAAACGTCGGTCGCCGGTGGTCGGTCTAAGGAGAGTGGAGACTGGAGAGTGGAGAGGAGAGGCGAGGGGGCAAGAGGGGACAGGGGGTGAGCCGGTGAGGGGAAGGGGGGGCGTTTAGCCGTGAGAGTGAGAAAGAGAATCAAAAGATTGAGAAAGTTTAATGTTCACTGTTTAGGGTTAGATTTAGCAGAGAGAACTCAAAGAAGAGAGCTAGAGAGGGGCGCAGCGTGGAACAAAATTTTCTATTTATATCAGGGCGGAGTACAAACCCCTTTTTTTTTAAACTGGTCCGGTCCGGTTACCCGGTTTTTGCACTGCAAAACCGAAAACCGAACCGAATCGGGAATTTTTCTATATAATCTAATCGGTTTACTCGGTTTTTCGGTTTTTTTGCACACCCCTAGAAACAATGGCTTTTTTTAGATCAGGCACATGAATCGATGGAGGAAAGAGAAAATATAAAAGAAAATGAAGAAAAATGGCTGTTAAAGCCATGCCATTACCGAGACGTCAGCACACATCATGTAATTCTTGTTTATTTTTTATTTTTAAAAAAAATTAAAAAAAAATTATTTGTTTTGAAAAAAATTAAAATATATTTTTTAAAAAAAATTAATATTTTTTTGGTGTTTTTAAATCATTTTGATATGATGATATCAAAAATAATTTTTAAAAAATAAAAAAAAAATATTATTTTAATATATTTTTAAGTAAGAAGCATTTTAAAAAATAACTACAACCACACTCGAGCCTCGATCAAGATGATTTCAACACATTAACAAAAGCTATCTCTGGATGTTAGAGGAAGCCACACATGCTGCTTAATTGTGATGGGCTTCCTCGTGTATTATCACTTACATTGCATGTATCAATTATTTTTGTTAATTTAATCTTGATTAAATAGTTTTTTTTGTTTTTTTATTCTTTAATAACTCTTATTTTTTTCATTTGAAGCAAGAAATATATGAAAATAAATAAAAATAAAACTTTGATTATGATTTCACCAGTAGCAAATAAATTCATAAAAAATATAGATATTTTTTAATATGCAAAATAAATCAAATGAAAAACTAATGAAAATAACTTTAATAATACCCATATATCTCAAATATAATTTGTGTACTGATTAGGTCAATTTCAAAAGTAGAAAAACACATTTGAAAAGATGATGCAAATTATATGCTTTTATACAAACTAATACTTGAATTTATAACACAACCCAAACAAAGTCCAAATAACTCTAAATCTAGTATTTGATGTTGTTGTACCTAGAAACCCCAAAATATCAATTTTGAAGCGATTCAATATCTTTTGAATTAGTATTTTCATGACAAAACTAAATCTTTTGTATTTTAACATATTTCTTCTTTCTTTATTTTATATTTTACCTTTAATGTGAAACTAGACAATAATGTAAGAAGAGAAAACAAAATTAACAGAATAAAACTTTAACCAAATCAGGCACAAAAACAAGACATAAAGAAAAAAACAAAAAAAAAATATTCAAGGAAACGGATTTAAACAACAAAAACAAAGAGGATATAATCTAATTTCATGAGTTTAACTCTAATACCAACTGATACGAGCTCTAATAATAGAAATCTCAAAATCCATAACAAAGTAGATAAATAACCCAAAAAAACTGAAATTCAAGTTTAGATAGAAATCTTGACTCAATGAATAACATTGGATCTAAAAACCAAAAATACTAGAAAAAAACTTGGACATGCTATTTATAGTGAAACAAAAAGTCAAAATATACGAGGAGGATATCATGAGATCAGTTATATTTTTATTTCAATAAACGTGATTTTACACCAAACAAAAATGCGAATTATTCTGCCGAAATTTGACAGCCATGCAAAACATGAAAGATATATTTATTGAACCTGCGTTTGCCGAAATTTTAATTTTAATTTTTTTTGCTAAAATTGAGTTTAGTTTGTACTTTTTAGATCGTTTTGATGTGCTGATGTTAAAAATAATTTTTAAAAAATAAAAAAACATCATTGGCATGTATTTCGACGCGAAAAACTATTTAAAAAGCAACCGCTAACACACTCTTAGTAGTCGTTAATATGCTTCTTATTTGATTTTAAGAGGGTTGGTTTGGAAAAACAATTTCTTGTCTTTGTTGATATATGTTTCGAAGATAGTGTTCAATGAATTGGAATGCAGCAATTTGGGCGTTAATTTTTCAGCTAAATAACATGTTTATTTTGTTTTTGATCCCTTAAAACAAGATGACCAATCAGAGCAGTGCCCCTGCAGTTTTGGAAAACATTGACGAGGAAGAAGTGCTCTAAGCATGTTCTAACGAAGTTGGTTTGCGATAGCTCCCCCGAAGTTATGCCATCCATCTTCTTCTCCACAGACACAGAACGAGACTGAAAAATTTTAGTGACCAAGAAAATTTCATGCAACGTTTGTTTACAGTGAAGCATCAACATGGCCAAAAAATACAGTACAACGTTGAGTTTCGAAAGGGACCTCAAAAGACTAACACTACAAACATCTCAGTGCCATATTCAGACTGAAATCTCCTATTCTCGATGTGAAAGGAGGAAAATGCATCAATGGTCTGACAGTAACCTCCAAGGTTATCCAAGTTGAGATAATTTGATATATTTCAACAATTCCATATAAGTTGACCCCAATAAGCAGGAAACTGAGGAACAGATGACGTGCTACATTGGTGAGTCTTTCAATAACTCTGTCGAGTGGTAGAGAATCAGGGAGGAAAATGCTCAACATCCATTGAAGGAAAACTAGATTCTGATCTCATTCCACGAAGCATATTCTTTGCCATTTCCTTCTCCTGCAACCATGAGCGGAAAGACCAAAAAGAAACTTACTTAATCCACATGTTTGTACTTTTTACATTAGAAGATCTCTTAATTGAAGATTACAAAAGAAAAGGTATCAGAAAACGTACCGGGCCAGTGTAATCCAGAAGACGGGTGCAGTACACCTCTGCTTCTTCTAATCTCTTATGAGTTCTGCAGTGCTGGGCAAGAAAGAGCAAGGCTTCAACCATGTTTGGTCCTTCCCTCTCTTCATCTTCCATCCTCTCCAAGTCCTTTTTGTAGTAAAATGCTGCCTCTTCTGGACGCCCAAGCTCACAGTGCAGTTTTGCTAACTGATGCAGGGCTATTGCTTCCTTGTCATTACAGTTTGCAGCCCTTCTGTAACATTTGATTGCATCCTCAAGCAAGTGAAGCTGATCAGTTTCATAGCACTGGGCCATGGCAATCCACAATCGAGAATCACTTGGCTGCAAGAACACCGACTTCTTAAAATAGTGTAGTGCATAGAAGGGCATCATCATCATCTCATAAGCCTGTCCTAACCCATACCAAGCTCGATAATCACAAGGATTGATATCCACAGCTCGTCGATAAGCATCAACAGCAGCAGGAGTGTTTTTCATTTCAACATACTCATGACCCATAAGTGTCCAAGCAGACAAATATTTTTTGTCCAGCTTGAGTGCCCTCCTAAAATACATAACAGACTTCTCATGCTGGCCCTTTAAACTGTAATAATTTCCAATGATGCAGCAAGATTCAGGCCTGTATTTATCAGTCATAAATACCCTGTGGGCAAGGTAACTAAGAGCAGAGAAACACTCCTTTGCATAGAGGACATTAGAATACATATCCATGTCTTCCACTCGATAGGGGTCATTTCTCAAAAGTTCTTCAAATATTACCTCGACTTGGTCAAATTCCCTCAAACAATATTGAGCTTTGGCAATCTGAGCCTGTATGTAATTACTAAAACTGAATGTACCTTGAAGATATTCATATTTGGCAAGGGATTCATTGTGCATCCGGAGCTCTTGGTAAGCACTGGCAAGAAAGAAGTCCTTCATCCAATGGTTGCTTAGGTTAAGGCTGTTCAGCATCTCAATTGTGGTACATAAAGACTGCAGCTCTGTCCAGGCATTCCAGTTCCAAGGGTAGCTATTCACAGACTCCACAAGGACTGTCCGAGCAAGATTTTGATTGCCTCTGTTTTTAAGCACAAGACCATATAAGTATAACCCAAAGGGATCAATTGTGCCATTCTTGCGAAGAGTTGACAACTCCCTCTCCAGAGAAACCAGCTCACGGTTAACAGCATCACTCTTACCAAGGGGCCCCTCAAGTTCTATCATCTCTTCTTCTTTCCTCTTTTCTCCAGCCTTCAAAACCAACAATGAAGGTGAAAAACAGACCCTTAAATTCTATAGAACTTTATAGGATGAAATATACTAGACAACAGTTTGACATCATGTGAATTATAATACTGGATAAATGCCCAACAAACATGCATGAACTCTTTCAAGAACTCCAGGCACCGTTGATGGGACTCTCAAGCTAAATACAAGTCTAAATCTCCATCTTTAGAGGAGTTTACAGCTACTTGCAACCTCTGAGACAGACAAAAGGGTTAACTTTGATTCAAAGCCATCCATGTTGAAGACTTCCTTTTTCATCTTCTTTTAAAATAGAGTTGATGTGGAATATCGGTGGTCATGATAGAAGTTCATCACATTTCTGCATCAGTTCACTTGTTTAATATTTTCTAAATTAAACAATTAGAATATCGAAAGAGAGAAAAAAAAAAAAAAAAAGACATAAAATCCTGTTTCAAAATCAAAGCAAGAAAACTTCACAAAAAGAAAAAAACCAGCTAAAACCCGTAAGATACAAAAATCAAGGACTTGAATACAAATCCACGTCAAAATTGTTTTCCCTCAGCAGCTGGGGCTTTTTTCACCACCAAGTCCAACACTTATCTTAAACTCAGTACTTTGTTGAGAAAAAACATAAATAGTCCGAATTAGTCACTGAAAACATCACATCATACTCTCTCCACCAAAATCACACAGGAAATTCTCAAAACACTTAGCTGTATAACAATTAAGGTATAGAATAATTCTATAAAGTGAAATAGACACGTAAGAATGAAGTAGAACATAGTTCCTAAAAATCATGTCTTAATCATAATTGCAACAAAAAAAGAATAAGGAAAAAATGAGATATGAACGCACCAGATAAAGAGCATAACAGCGCAAGAAAACTGATTTCTTTGCATTTTGATCGCGAAGCACATGAGCAGCCCTTTTATACTCTCGACAGTCAAAGTAGGACTTAGCCAGAAGGTAGAAGTCACCATCTATGACCTCATCTTCCTCCAATACAGGAGTGGACACATAAGACATGCCAGTAACAGGCGTCGAGGCAATGTCATTGGTTCGGAATCTTCGACGAATGCTAGAACTTCCACGCTGGAATCTGGTGTTTGTAGGAGTGAACTTTGCAGGGTCTTGCTCGATTCCTACCAGCTGCTCCCCTGCCCTAGAATAAAAACACGGGCAGACATAAATACAAAGCCAAATCGGAAACAACAACAACAACAACATAAAAGCAAAATGGAAAAGGGGTTTTCTTTTTGTTTTTGTATAATTAGGGTTTTGGAGAGGAGAAAAGTAGAGGTTACCATTTGGAAGCAGAGTAAAGGCAGCGATCGCTTAGTTGGCGAAGGGCAATGCGAAGCTCGCTCCGGCAAGTCTCTTTCGAGTTCATCGATCTCTGATCTATTTTTGAACTAAAAATGACTTCCCATATCGCTGATGCTGGTTTCAAATTGAGAGGTTTTTGGAGGTTTTATTTTTTTATTTTTTATTTTATTTTTAAGGAGACTCAACTCCATAGATGATGATTGGGTCAGTTCTTTCAAGGCCTCCTAGTAATAAACATTATATTGTTGTAGGAGACAACAATCATGTCCGCCCACAACAATCATGTCCGCCCAGCCCATTATGTGACTAATTTGATTTTTTTTTTATATTTTGAAACTAGAATCAATACTTGTGGCCCGTTTTCCAGGAAATTAGTTTTTTTAATTAAATTTTATAAAAAATAAATTTATGAAAATTAGATTCTTTGAAAATATTATAAAAAATAAATTGAAAATATTTTTTATTGTTTGGATATATCATGAAAAATAAATTTAAAAATCACTTTTTAATATTTTTTAAAAGTTATCTAAAAAACGATGACTAAATATGACAGATAAAAAAATTGAAGGATAATGAGTTTGAGAAAAAAATTATTTTATAAATTATTTCAAATAAAATAAATAATAATTAAAAAAACAGGGATGAAATTTGAAGGAAAAATAAATTAAAGAGCTGTTTGGAAAACTTAAAAGGTCAAACATGAAAATCTTGGAGTAGAGAAAAAAAAAAAAATTGTCATTGCCAAATTAAAAATCAGTTACATCACACGTTATCTAGGGAAGGAGGGAGGGGCTACCAAGAAGATTCTAAGCACATCAAGGAAGGTGGTCTTCAAACACTATAAGCGGACTCACATGCCGCTTAAATACAATGGCACATTTAACACACTGGCGCATCCAATGCACATGTCAACTATTTTTTATTTTTATATTATATTTTATATTTATCAAAATACCAAATTGTCCCCTAATCAACTTTATTATTACAAAAAAATATAAAAATACAAAAAAAAAAAACATAAACCCTGGTTTAATAAATTTTGATTTTAAAAATAATTTAATCATTTCACTTTTTCTTTTTTTTTGTTAAAGATCCAAAAAGTGTTTTTTAGAGTTGAGAAAAAGATAAATTTTTTTTTGGAAAGGCTTAAGGTTTTTTCTTTAACTATAAATCATTTTTTATTGATCAACTTTTTAAAACTTAAATAACATGAGAAAATTTAGAAAGTAATTCGGAAAAAGTTTGGAAAGTTAACCATCTTTTATTTTCCTTATTTTCAATGTGTCATTTCTTAGTATTCACTAGTTCCACTATTTTTTTGCATTTCTTTTTCTTATATATAGGTATTAATGGAAATGCGCGCGCGCACACACACATAATAGTTTATTGGTGAGCACTACGTTGAGGGTCACATCAATGTTTTTAAAAATTTAACAAAAAATATTCAGGTTGTAGAAAACTATTTGGTATTCTATTAAACCCGGCCTAATAGATTACCCTTGAAACCTCCTAATCTGACTTCTTACCTAGCCTAAGTTTAAAATTAAACTATGTGGAAATTATCTCAATGAGATCCAATCAATTTGATCAGTCTAGAGGCCTCCTGAACAACCGATAAAAAAATTGAGAAAAAAATGATAAAAGTGACATAAAAAATTTACTGACCAAACTTCTTGCTTGGTCAATAGATTTAAAATTAAATTATGTAGAAGTTACCCTGACATGACAGTTAATTTGGCCGGTTTAAAAGTAACCTAGTCGATTAATAACCGATAAAAAAATTGAGAAAAAAATGATAAAAATGACATAAAAAATTTATTGACCAAACTTCTTGCTTGGTCAATAGGTTTAAAATTAAATTATATAGAAGTTACACTGACATGACAGTTAATTTGGCCGGTTTAAAAGCAACCTAGTCGATTAATAAAAATAATATGAGAAAACAATTAAGAAGAAATGATGAAATGAACAGGAAAAAAACTAATGTGAACCTCTGAATCAAATGATCAAGCAATCCCCAATAAAGTTGAAATACAATCCTGAAAGTAAAAAATTAGGTATGATAGAACTCCGACCTATATGTAACCCTGTACTTAAGAACCAAATGTACTGAAACAAACTTGGACTCAAAGATAAACATGTACCTAACAATCTAAAGAATACAAATGACATAATGAAGCTAGTTAATCTTCGATAAGTTGGATGTACGATTTTTGTCCCTGCAAAGAAATGATATTTTACCACAAAAAAAAAAAAAAAAACTCACATTTATTATCACCAAGATGCTAAATTTTGTAACTCCAAAAACATTATATAGTCTAATTCAAATAACTCTAATGGACCTCTTTTGAGTTACAAGTTAATGGGCCTAAACTATGAATCAATTAACAAAATTCTAGTAATGAAATAAACCCCTTTACAATATCTAATGGGTCAGAACAGACCCAAATTAAAAATAATTTTTCAACATCAAATAAGTAAAATAGGATGATAAAAACAAAGTTTTCATGTTAGAATTTTTCCATTTAATCGAAATCTCTAAGCTCTTTTAGGTGGTGTTTTGACTAAACATTTAGTATAGGAATTCAACTAGAAAACTTTATTTTGATTGTTAGAATTTTATTATATTGCCTCCTCTTATTCTCCTTGATGTTTTAGGAATACCTATAAAATAAAGAAAAGAAACCCAAGAGAAGCATCCTTTTAGATGCCGCCACATCAAGTCCTTGTTGAACTTAGAATCTTTGCATAGTACGAACTCTAATTTTTCAATGAATCCAAGCCATATTAGAAACACTTATAGCCCATGCACAAGTTTATGACCTAAATAAGTAGGAAACTGAAGGAAAATAGTTTTAGCTAACAAAGAATATGATGATTATAAAAGAGAAGAAGATCATGTCATACTTTAAGCTTGAGGTTGTTTATATAGCCTTGAACCCATGTGATGTCTCCATGCTAGGGTAGGATGATCAATGTGTTTGTCACCTATAATTTTGGACTCCTTGGAGATAAAGGTCTAGAGTAACAACAAGCATCTACAAAATCTGCCTTCATTATGGGTTTTGTGGGACATGTATTGTTGATGACAATACAACATAGTTGTTAGACTTGATCTAAGGTTTGATCTAGAAATAGGTTTGGGTCATTGGATTGTCAAGCCAATCATTTTATAAAAATAATATTTTTTTGTTCTTTATAATAAAAACTCCTTGATGTTAACCTTACTAGGTTTGGACTAGGTTTGGTTGGGTAATGGGTAAACCTACAAGGTTAATAGGGTTTTGGCTAGTCAATATCTTTTTTTGGTTCAAGTTAAAATCCAACCCAAGTTATGGGTTTCTCGAGTCAACCTATCATGCCAAGATGAGTTTAATAAATAGATGAAATATGACCAATCTCTATAGATATATAGTTAAAAGGTGCGCCTTCATTTAATGCTTATACGTCCTATACCTGTAGATGATGGTGGATAAACCAGATTGACCAAGGGTAATGCACTTGAAGAGTATTGGTTATCTTCAATGTGTATTCGCCTGATACTAGGTTGGGCTTACACATGATCTCAACGTGTTTTTTGTTCAGTGGTATTGTCTTATTGTGCTCTTTGGACGCCTCGAAACCATTTTGATAATGAATGTTATGGGCATGTTGGGATATCAACCTTTTTTAGGGCCTAAATTAATGATCTCAAGTTTAGTAGAATAGTGGGCCATATGATACACTTGGACCCAAAACAATGCGAGATCTATTTGGACCCTGGGTGCTCAAATAAGCTTCATCGTCTATTATTGCTTTGAGTTAATCTTTCATGTGAGTCTTACCTTGAGTTTTGTGATCATATAATTAGGGGTGGCGACCCCGGACCCATCATTATTCTTCCATTTTTCCTTTATAATGTCCTTGTTGTTTTCTTTTAAATGTTTTATAATAGCTTGTTGTGGTTGTAAAAGAAAAGAGATATGTTTTGAGGTTTGAAATTAGTTTATAACTAATTAGTTAACCTATGCTTGCCGCTAGTGGATCATAAATTTTTAAATGTAATAAATATACAAGCATTTTTAATGTGTTTTTTGACATAAAAATTGATGCATATATTTAATTAATTAAATAAAAAATCATATGAACTGATATGTACAAAAAAGAGTTGTGAATGCTAACAAAAAAATAGACTGAAAAGTTAATAGATAGATGTAGATAAAGATATTTAATCTTACATCACAATCCATGGACCTAGTTCGATTTAATAGCTCTATTTTTTAAAACTAATTCTTTATTTAATTAAATGATAATAAAAATAAATAACATTAAGGAAGTGACAGAATAAAATTCAAAGAAAAAGAATATTATGTAGGGTTGCACCAAAAGAAAACTTGCTAGTGTCAGAAAAGATGTTTTAACCAATTAAAAAGCCAAACAAAAATTAAATAGTTTTTTATTATAAATAATATCCCAAAAATACTTTTGATTATTTTATTTTAATTAATTAAAATTGAATATCTTGTCGGATGGGCATGCTATACATATATTTAACCATTATATTTTAATTAATCTAAATTTAAATCAAATAAAAAGATATTAGAAAGATAAAAGTTAAAGAAATGGGTTCAAACGTTTAGGTCTTGGTAGCCTAGTGAACCTGGCTTAGTAAAAGAACCGTGAGCACAAATATAACATTTATTTTTAATCCTTGTCAAGGTTAACTACCCTAACCTTTTTTTAAAACAATAAAGGCAAACGACGCATCGTCTATTGGTGTAGACGACATGTCTTCTACATGCTCAATTTTCAACTATCATAGAAATTGCTGGAAAATTAGGTTGGGTAATTTTTATTTTTTTTATCTAAAACCCTAATTTTTAATCTATTGTCACCTAATTTTTTTTAAAAGACACCCTTATAACCTCAAAATTAGTAAAAATACATGAAATCAACTAGGAAAAAAAAACTTTTTTTCAACCCTAATATATCTTTTTTGGTAACATGGAAGCCCAAAAAAACCTGATCACATTTTTCATTAAGATAAACGCTTTGACATTAATTTTAGCTATTTTTATAAATAAAATCTGACCAATCAATTTCTTTTTTTTCTCATTTGTTGTTTTTTGGTGACCTTATCCCTTCCCTCAAATTTAGAGATTGAAATGTGCACAAAATAAAATTTTAGATTAAAACATATAATTATCAACTAAAAGGATCAAAAATATTTTATTGACAAATCTTAAGGATAAAAATGTCAACACAATTTTTTTTAAAAAGAACTACTATTTTTATTTATATGATTAACGTCTAAGCATAATACGAGACTTATTCATGTGATATCTTCATGTTTGGATAAGACAATTAATATGTTTATCACCTATAATTTTAGACCATTTGAAGACGAAGGTCAAGGCTATATAAACAGCCTTGAGCTTAGGACGAGGCATGATCTTCTTCTCCTATAATTATCATATTCTTTGTTAGAAAATTGTCTTTTCTGTCTTTAAGCTTTGCTCTTTGAAAACACACATGCCACAACCCTCTAAAACTCTTTTTTTTTTTTTCAGTGTTAACTTAAACATAAGAAAATCTCTTATTCGAAATAGAAGACTAGTTTTATAAATACTCCAAGTGTCCAAACCTAAAATCTCTTACCATTAAATCTATCCTTTAATTTTGGGAAGAACTTAACCCTTTCAAGTTTTCAATATCCTTGTAATAATCATATGTGAAGGGAGAAAAGAAAGTTCGATTGTAATCCATTATCTTTCTATTTTTCTTTTTCTCTCTCATTTCCTTAATTCTCACACCTGATTATTTTTCCTTCCCTTCAAGGACAAAACGAACTAGATTTTTTTAAAAAAAACTTCAATTGTAGTCCAATAGTCTCAATTGTTCGGAAAACAAAATATCCGAACAATTTTTTGGAAAATCAGGCGACAACCCAATGACGAGCCTTTTTTTTTTTTACTTCGTGAGAACCCTAAATCAGCCCATCAAAACAAATTCCTAGGGACTATCTCAAATAAAATCAACAAGAAAGAATCAAATTAAAAAGAAAAATACATGACAAAAAGAAAAAAACAAAACCAAAAAACATTGCGCTGTGGGAATCCAAAGTGTAGTTATGTGTGGGTGTACAATTGATGAAACAGTATTAGCTATCTTAGTGTTTTGTAAATAATTTTATACAATGCAACTTGCAGTGAGGGAGAGGGAGGGGAGAGAGAGAGTTGGAGGCCAGTTCATGATCCAAACTGCAACCTAACTCAAATTTTCCTAGAAACTTAGATTATTAAAAAACAATCTAAACCCGCAAAATGAAACGGGTAAACAAAAACGAAAGGTAAGGCACAACCCAGACATCTACCTGGCTATTTACAAAGGCACGAAACAACCACCAGCCGATTTCTACATAATTAACGCCAGTACTGAGCCCACCGATGAATGGTCTCAACCATTTGAGGGAACAATGCACTAACACTCTCATTTATAAGATCCTGGAAAAAGTGTATGCAGGCCTCATCATCCATGTCCAACCGAAACTTCTCCTGCAGCTGTAAACATCACCATAGACTAAATCATAAAACAGACAGAAAGGAAAAGGAATAGAAAATAGATGTAAGAAAATAGTCGCAAGAAATATAAAGTGTTACCTTGAGAATGCCTTTTTCAGGATCAGAAGCTATGTCAGGAATGTTGGAACCCGCCATCAGATGGAAAAGATTCAAAATTAGGTTACTGGACTTCCTAATGATGTTGTATGCTTCACAGCAGTAGGATTTAAACCTGGTATAGTATGGGCTGCAAGACAATAATAATAAATAAATAAATAAATAAATAAAAGCTTATTCACACATTTGCTTGCGTGCATTTTAAGAGCGTCCTAAATTGTTTCCAAATCTACCGGTTTTTAAGGAAGCTACACACGAAAATAGAAAGAGAAAACCAGTAAAGAGGGAAGAAAAACTTTCTATACCACCTATGGCCTTAATTATTTTTTTGCAGAGTTTGATAAGGTACCTATTTGTACCCTAGTGAATCCTAAATCTACTTATCCAGCAAGGACATAAAACGGTATAGAAAGATTAAATAAAACAAATAACACCTTTCTGCACCCCCCATGGCCTCAACCATTTCTTTGCAGAGTTTCATTGGTGGTGGAAAATGCTTTGGATCTCGGCCAAGAATAAAACCAAAATCAACATGGAAAAGACGCCCATCTTCCGTGAGGAGAAGGTTGTCTAGGTGCCTGGGACCAAGAAAAATAGATATCTTAAGAAATACATTCTACTTTAAATATCTACAGCAGCCCTAGGAAGTACAGAAATTAAGATGCCTGTGCAAAGATGAAAGGTCTTTTCGAGATTGCCAGCCAACACTCAACAAAGCAGATAAAAATGTGGGGGTGTACACCAACACACACGCACATATATGAAAGCATAATGAGACAATTTGCATAAAATTTCAGATTCCACATATTGAAAATCAAAGCCACAACGGGAAAAGGACAAACTCCACTTTTACATAAGCAAAGGTAAATAATCTTTGGGGGCCTAGTGGGATGGGCCACTAGGAAAATGCTGTTTCTCTGGCAATCAGATGAATCACTGTTCAATTACTCTAGGTTATAATTTAAACTCCAGTTCTCCTGGATCATGAACTGTAGCATGTAAGCTACTTCCAAGTATAAGGAACATAAAACCATCTGAAGAAATTTTTAATTTACGTTAACTTTTCAATAGCCTGGGAATGAGATCATGCTCCTACTCAAAACACCTAGGACAGCTTAACAACAAGCCAGCAGCATTTGCGCATTTCAAGAACTAGGCTGTAAACCTTCCCAGCCACTATCATTTCTGGGGCTCTAGTGTGAAAGATGAATTGCTAACATAATTTGCAAGGTACATACACACGCATTTTAACGTGTGCATGATTAGACATTACCTGTCTCCAACACCCAATATATATGTGATTACAGAGTAGCCAGCACAACTTTTTATGAATGTCTCAAGACAGGAGGCTGTGATCCCAAATGGTCCATGTTCATCAGGATGAAACTTCTGCAAATAGTTAATAATGCTACGATGCTCTTGGAGAATCTGGATTTGGAAACATGATTGTTAGCGACCAATCATAACATAATATGTGTTACATATGATATGAATTTCTTGAATAAATCTTTATGAACATAATTCTAACAACTAATCTGCAATAAAGAATAAATAATTGAGGTCCCTTTTAATTCTCAGATAGTATGGAAAGGGCACAATAACCAGTGAATCAGTTTGTAAACCATGTTCAGGTATAGTAAGCCATTTTTTATCCCTTTATTTCCCTCCAAGTTCTAAGAATCATAGAGAAGATCTTCACCATTGTCCACAAAAAAAATTCCATCATCATAGAAAATAACAGAGCAAAGTGCCTTGCTGATCATGAAGGAAGTCATTTGAAAGGCTAGGTACAAAGGTTGCAACAAATTTACTTCATGCAAAATTTTCAGATTGCATTGATTTTACTTTTTCAACTATCCTTCGAAAGACATTGTCTACTTGTCTCATGTAAAATCTTTTCTTGAAACTTGCAAATTTTAGTAGAAATTTTCTTATATGAACCTTTGAGCATTTCAAAAGAAAGAAAATGAAGTATAAATATTGAGACAATGGACACATCTCCATTGAGTTCCAATGCAATAACTTCGTTACATAGTTGATACACATAGGTGATTGGACTCATCCCTTCAAAGGATCAACATTTGGAGGATGAAATACCTGAGCCAATGAACGTGATGGTATGAATTCTAGCATGCCTTCATCCTGTCCAGTAGCAAGCACCTTATATGGAGTTAAGTGCAGATCAAGATTTTCCAACTTAAGCAATCGGTCCATTAGAGATACCATTTGGACAACCTACAGGAACATATATCAAAACATCACAGATGTCAAGGTCTATCCCAAACATTCTACCCACCAAACTCGAACATAGTATGCAGCACCAATGCATGTCTTTGTGTAGATGTGTGCGTCGCACGCATGTGACAGAGAGGGGGGAAGCACATTAGAAGATTTTTTTTGCATGCCCAATTATAATTTCTTAGGATTCAACCATTTACCAATTGGTCTTGCCGAAGATCATCCCCCTTCTTAAATATGACCTTGCAAGTTTCACCATTGTGTGTTCGAAAAGTCAGGCGCAAAGGATGCAGTGCACTTTTGAATATCGTAGACTCTGATGGCACTATCCCAGTGATAAGGACACCTGGAGCAAGCGGTGATCTTATTGGCTGGAATCCAACACAGTATTTAAAACAATTTACAAAGTCTTAGCCGTCTTCAATAATAATTTAGATAGAATAGAACAGTGAAATGAAAAGCATGCCATTTTAAGAGCTTATAAAATGAAATGCTCAATGGAAAAGGAAAAACTACCTCTTCAAAATAGGTAAGTTCACTAAGAAGACCTGAGAGAAGTTGTCTAAGCTTTTCAGTTTTCTTCTGAGTATTGCCCCGCACATTTCTTAAATCTTTTGTTATAGAACATAACTGGGCTGTCAATTCTGTCTGGCGCACCAAACTCTGCCACAACTTAAATCCATCTTCTTCTCCACTTGGACCAGCTGCCAACTGTTATGAAGAGGATGTAATTACTCAACTGCATAAACAACTTTGCAATCCATATTTTACTGAGGAAAGGAATTTTGTTTAAAAGCTAAACACAGCCAATTATAATAGTCTAGCACCATTTGATACCTCAAGTTGCTTCTTTTCTTCATCATAAAAGATACTTGTTCCATGCAGTGAAAATTACATTTTGGAAGTTACAGAGTAAACTTGGATTCACCTATGTCTTCTCCGCTTATATTTAGAATACCAACCATACAGAGAGTCTGAAATGATATTTTGCTACTTCTAATTGTCTTTTACACTTAGAGGTTACACAGAGAGAACTGAAATGAAGATATAGATATTTTGCTACTTCTATCCCTCTTTCACAAGTGGAGGAACATGAATATATATGCCACAATGTTACATGGAGAACAACAGAAATTAGGATGTTGAATTGTTGACTTGTTCATCTCTGGGTCAAAATGCAACAGAGAGCACCATATAATTTTGATCAAGCACTATGCTCTTCCACAACAAGGGTTTATCCTTTTGCATTTAGTTGTCATGTATGATCCTCTGTTAGGAGAGTACTTAACACTGTCAGCTTGTATATGAGATGGCATGATAAAGATAAACTTACCAAACCCTTTCTTATGTTGCTCTTTATCTTTTTAGAGCATCATACCAAACAAATGGGGCAAAGGCTCTTGCTGACACAGAAACCACATTTCACTCAAGCACAAAACAAAAGACAGGCCAATGAAGTGCTTATAGCCACAATCATATGCTGCTCTTTTTTTAATCTTTAGGGCAAAAGTTATATAGTAGTATTGTTAGACATTGAAACTAGAAACAGATTAAAATCCTGAAATATTGCCAGAAGCTGCAGTTAATATAATTTAAATGGATGTGAGGAACTTGCTCTGCCACTCATGGGATCAAAAGAACTAATGTTTAGGAAAATAGAACACAGATATGATGGGCTACAGAAATTTCATAATGCACACCTTCACCATATTCTCCTCCAGTATCTCATACGTAGAATAAAACCGTTTTGCATATGCAGGATCATAAAGTTCCACAGCAACATACCAACGAAGAAAGCTACCCAGCTCGATGTTGTTTAATGCTGTCAAACACAACAATAGTCTCAGATGCAATAAAGAAGCTAACCGCATAAACATGGATAGATGGAAGGATGGATGGATAGTATACATGCGTGCATGGATATGAACATACACACCCACTAACCTGTATGCACACACATACAGACATTCTATAACACTTAAGAGTACAAAGCATACAGCGTTTTACGAGGAATTGAGAAAGGCGAGATTTATCAGAGCGCTCAAATCTAAGAGCCTGAACCAGTTGAAGTAAGTAACACTGAAGTTCTTCATCATCAGCTCTTTCAAGAACACTGACAGCATATGCACGAACCTGTTAAGAGGAATTACAATCAGGCATCATTCACTCTGGAAAAGATGTGTAAAATTCTCCATTTTACAGGCATTTTTCTTGTTGAGGATATTATGCATCAGCATTCAGGCCTTTATAATATGTTCTGAATCTTTAAAAAATACTCATTGGATTCTTATGAATGCTTTATAGGTCATTATCCCAAGCATTGTCCCACCTAAGATCTCCGAAAAGAAAACTTGGATAGTTTGGACTTTGGAATAATATTAATTCATAAGACAGCTCTTCCAAACAAAAGGCATAAAAAAAATAAAAAAGGCAGGACTTCTGATTAGTCAAAGAATGGTAAGAGCAAGACACCAGATCATTCTTGCAAACCCACCTCTTCCCTCTCAAATACAGGAGATAGAAGCTCCAATGCATCACATACATCAATCATTTCCCACCTATTCATCAATTCTAATGCCTGCTTTGCTTCCTGAAAATACATCAGCATAAAAACATTTAGAAATTATCTATATTTTGGTTAGTGATAATAAAGCAAATAAAAAAAAATGTAGTAAAAGCATTTGAGGAAAAGCAATAAAAACAGATGCTGAATTTGAATAATTAAAATCAGAAAATGGTGAAATAGTCAAGCAAACAATAATTATTAACACAACCATGTGATGCAACCAATAGCTAGCAAATAAAGTCTACACCTCCCTTCCCCAAATGATAAAAAACACCATGATTCTCACAAGTTGAAGATCCAAAAAGTAATTTGAGATATTGGAAGGAGAAAGGGAACGTGAGAAAGAAGAGAGGTGAATCAATGTTTCAGTCATTTCACCCATGCAGTAAATTACAGAGTAAAATTTCAAAGGGAAAATAATCAAATGCTGACCTGAACATCACTCCATTCAACACATCGTAGGAACTTTGTAAGAGCCCTCTTCTCTAACATCAATGAGAAACGGAATTTCCACAGAAGCTGTCTTTCATCTCCATTCAAAATCCTTGTTGGCGGGTACTTCAGAATCCTTTGAATTGACCTTAAAAACAAGTAGGCAAATGATATAACTCAACACATGCAAGATAAAACCACTCAATAAATAAGTTAAAAAAATAGTGCTGAAATGACATAATCAATCCATGACAGAGATGAGATAAATTAACATATGACAGTTATTGATTGCCCAGTGTTAATGAATATCAGACCCAGCTGCTCTATTATACCAAAGCTCACACTAGAATATCTTTGTACAAGTTCAGCAAGTTTTAACAAGATTCAACATTCAAGACTGAAGCTGCAAATTCTGACAGACTAGCCATGTCAATTCACAAGCGAATCTCTCAATATATCTCAACAGAAAAAATTGAGCTGAGTGCACATAAGAACTTACAATTTCTAAGGGAAGTTTATTTTTATAAGAAATTGAATCTCTCATGTAAAGGGTTTAGAGCTTACTTCCGTTCATTAGAGCTTGGCTTCAGATCCCTGTCAATTATACCTCGTGTCAGACTTCTTGCCAGCTTTAGTTGCTTGTGCTCAGAGGGATTTATCTTTCCAATTTCTGGATCCCACACAGTAACAAGCTCATTTGTTGAAGCTATAGGAGATGGTAATAAGAAATTTGCTCCTGACTCCTACATGTCAGACAAAAAGTTTTAAAATATGTATAGAATTTGGGCTACAATATTAACCACATCATTTGCCCCATGCTTGAATGAGCAGAAATGTAATTTGATGTGGTTCAAGAAGTCGTCCTAGAAAAGTCAGGTGTCTACAACGAGCCCAAGGCCAGCATACTTAATCAGTATTTATTGGACTTCTATATTTACTATAGTATGAGTATAAAAGCTATCAAATTCGCATGCTCATTATGGCATCCATGACCAAGCCATTGCCCCATCCATTATAGGCACCTTCTGCAAAATTGTCATAGAGTCAATGATGAAGGAATTGTTAAGGATAATATCCTTGATCGATCATGATCTATCTCCTGGTCGATCATGGTTGACCTCATGCCTCATATCCCAGATTGATCATGATCTATCTGCTAGTCACATCTCTTGTTGATCTCATACATCACTCAATCAGCAAGAATCAAGGGATTGACAACCACAACATATATCAAGGATCATATAATGTCATCCTATCTTCTGTTTCCTGAATACATGC
Source organism: Populus tremula (assembly GCA_964019445.1). Classification (NCBI taxonomy): domain Eukaryota; kingdom Viridiplantae; phylum Streptophyta; class Magnoliopsida; order Malpighiales; family Salicaceae; genus Populus; species Populus tremula. Next base: position 8,267,484 of record CAXHTJ010000004.1, read on the forward strand.
TTTGTATATTAATGCTGCTGATTATTTGAATTTACCAAATATAGAACATTGTAAAGATACATAAATGACAGACCTTGATCAAGAAAATCAATTCAAGCCTTTGCATTTTCATTCTCTTGTCTTACATGGTTTCAGAGCCAACACAGCTAACACCACTATCCAAAATGCCTGATTCAACTACTTCCCAAAGCATGTCCTTTCTCATCCCCAATATTACCCAGTTCATATCAATCAAGTTGGATCACAACAACTATTTACTGTGAGTGTCATGGTTCTTGCCTGTCTTGCATACCCATGATCTTTTGGGTATTGTCAATAACTAAAATCCTTGCCCGCCCAAAAACCCTGACTCCACCTCTGAAGCCACACCCAAGATCAACCTAGATTTTGTTCTCTGGACTAAGACGAATTGATACCTTCTCAGTTGGATCAATGCCACATTGACAAAAGGTGTCCACTCTACTGTTTCCTAAAGACATGCTTTGTATATTAAAGTCGCTGATTATTTGTGTTTACCAAGCATAGAGCACTATAAAGCTATATATAAATGACAGGCCTTGATCAATGAAATTAATTCAAGCCTTTACATTTTCATTTTCTTATCTTATCTTACAGGAATTAGGTGCGTTATAGATAGGTCCTAGGTTTAAATCTTCCAAATCAGGCAAGAGAATGAATAAGTAAGATTGTCATAACCAATTTTAACTAGTGAATAACCAAATATTGATATTTGATGTTAGAAACAAAAATTGAAAATCAATAGAGGAAATAAACAATTTATAAACATTATTACTGTAATTGTACTTAAGCAGGTTCAATTTCAAACAAAAGTAGATGATTGCATGTGGATCATACCTGAAAAACAACTCGATGTTCAAGACTGCAAAAATCAACGACCAAGTACAAGGAAGAATTTCCATTTTTACAGTTTTCACGTTCCTTGATTTTCTCCATAGCTTTGAAAGTGAGACGGTCGAGCCAATCAACACACGGAATTTGTCCTCTCTCATATTTATTAACAAGCTTCTCTAAACGCTCCACCTCCCCACGCTCTTGCTTGGGGACCTGCAACCACAGAATTCTTATTAGAAAATGCGGCAGGATATGTATCAGATGCATGTTGCAAATCAAGTGGTATCAGTAACCTTTCCAGGAGTAGTTGTCGGAAATGATCCATCCGCTTCCTTCCCTGGCCAAAGCCTAAGCTTTTGCTTCCCTGTTTTGAGTTGCATCTTGTTGCTAAAAAGAAGAATGGTTGCTCCTCCAATCAATCCCTCATCTTTCCCACATGAAACATCCCAAACCTACATGTGAAAGCAGGTTGAGCATTAACCAAAGAAGAGGTCCTAAAACAGTAGAGAGAAGCGGCAAACACCTAACCATTAACCCTGAAACGACTTTTCTCTATATAAGCTCCCAATTTTGAATCAACAAAAGCGAGCAGAACAACAGGAGTCAAAGGAAGTTTATCAACATATCAACAAAAGCGCATTCAATTTCAGCAAGACTGCAGTTTTAACACACATTACAGTAATAGTGAAACAAGGCATGACATAATCCAGTGCATGAAAAACTTGAGTATTGCAAAGAAAATGGATCATAATATACTTTATGTGAAGGATTACTTGCAGCAATAAACCATGCAGAAAAGGGAAGGTTGATTGATACTAGGATGGAAATCTCAAAACATTGATATTTTCAAATAATTTAATTGAAATAACTGAACTATATAATATAATATAGCGTACAATGCTCTCCTACTGAAAAAGTTACTGTTCGAGGACATTAATTAAAAAAAAAAAAGAATTTGGAAGCAACTCTCCTAAAAAGAAAATTACCGTGAAAGCGAGCTGTGAGTGGGCAGTTAAGTCGCGATATTTAGTGCTCATGGTGATCAGCTCATTCCAGCAATATGATGCTCCACCAGATTCCAATCTAGCACCCAAAACACCCAAAAAAAATAATAAAAAAAAACCTAAGATTAAAAATAAAATAAAAAAGCTCTCAAGAAAAAGGGGAAAAAAAACCTAGTTCTGATGGGAAGGCCGAATGGAGCGCCATCAATGTACAAGGCACACTCAACGTACAGCTCTGCATTTATCTCTTCTGTGATTATGGAATGAATTCATTTCAATTATCAGATTTCAGCATAGATAGGTAAATTGAATAGAGAAAGGGAGGGAGGGTGACTAACTGACCTGAATTGGGTGACTTCGTAGGAGAAGAAGGCAAAGGTCCGAGGAGTCTCTCGACACGAAAAGTGACGGGGAGATTGATGTCGCAGGACAAGAAGAATCGAAATTCCTTTCCACTCATCCCTTAATTTTATATCTTCTTCTTCTTCCTGATTTAAATTTCATTCATAATATATAAATATAAATATCAAGGAATACATAAGATATATTTCAAAGGCAAGTGAGATGAAATTAAAAACCAAGTCTACAAGAAGAAGAGAGAGCCGGGTTCAGAAAGAAAAGGCCCACCACAGTAGAAAGCTTGTATTATTAGTTCTTCTATTATGCCTTCAATGGCACGTTTTGCAATTTTTTTATATATCCGCTTCCGTTAGATCGGATGCCACGTGTTAAATAAAAATAACTGCTATACTAAAAAAATAAAAATAAAACTCAAATTTGAATATTAAATTTATATTTTTTTGATGAAAATAATATTTGAAAATAAAACAACTGCCAATTTTTTATTTTTTTCTTTACTTTAAATTAATATTTTTTTATACTTTTCAGATATTTTGATGTGCTAGTATTAAAAATAATTTTTAAAAAATAAAAAAATTTATTTTGATGTATTTTCTAGTAAAAAATATTTTGAAATAAAATCACAACCACATTTCCAAATATATTTAGGCTCCGTTTGTTTGCAGGAAAGTGATTTCCTTTTGGAAAGTGAATTCCGGGGAAAGTGAATTCAGGGAAAGTATTTTCCGATGTTTGGTAGTGTTATGGGAAATGAACTGGAAAACACTTTCCAGTGTTTGGTTGTGTAATGGAAAATGAACTGTAAAATAATTTATTAATAAATTAAATTTTTTTTCAAGTTTATCTAATATATATATAATATTTAATCACTTACAATTGTCATAACCCAATTTTTGACCTTTTTTATTTTTATTATTTAAAAAAAAAAGATGATGAAAAATAAAAATAAAATAAATGAAGGATGAATTAAAATTTGGGTCAAGGGCAACATGATTGGAAGTTTAAAGATTTGATTAAACTCTTGACTAGTTTAATTAATTAAATCAAGGGTTTAATTGGAGAATTGATTTAATTAAATTTTAGATTATTTTAATTAATGAAATCAAGAGTTTAATTGAAGAATTAATGAGTTTAAGGACTTAATTAAACTTTAATTTAATAAAAAAAACCCAGGAATTAAATAAAATAAACCAACCGTAATTCTCTGCTATAGTAGCAGTGAATTATAATTCGCTGCTACTGTAGCAAGTGAATTATAATTCGCTGGTGAATTAATTTATTGTGCAGCGGTAGTGCGTGCACGCCAAAAGAAAAGTATTTTCCTTTTATTAACAGAAGGAATTCACTTTCCTTTCCAAGTGTTAATTTCTTAAGTTTGACTAGAATTTAGATCATGTTGACTGCTTTTCCAAATGACTACCAAACATGGGAAAACAGGGAAAGTGAATTTCCGGAATTTGTTTTCCTGCAAACAAACACACCATTAGATGAACTATCTTTCTTCTGGGATTAATCACAACTTTTGTTCTCTTATTAAAAAAAAACTATTTTTTAATGTGATCCTTACATTAATTTTTTATTCAATCAATAATCTTCACCACCCATATTGACATCTTAAATAAAATCTAAGATTAACTTGTTTAACTATGAAAATAAAAATAATTTAAATTCTGAAAGAAAAAAAAGAATAAGAAAGTTATTTAAGCATGGAAAAAAAATTACAAATATCTAGGCCTTTTTCCAAAATTTAAAAAAAATTAATATCTTTTGAAATCTGAATATCTAATTTTTTGGTATTTTTTCAAAATACTTTTTTAATTTTTCAAGTTTTATATTATTATTTGATTTTCGAATTTCTAATAATTTTTTTCAAAATATACATTATAATTTGCTTTTTGTTGTTTTCAAGTTTTTTATTTTTAGATTTCTAGAGATTTTAATGAATTTAAAATTTTTAAAATAACTTATTTTTAATCTGAAAACTTTCAATTATTTTTATTTTTGAATGTTGGGAATTTTAAAAAACAAAATACAATAGTCAAATTTAGATAACATATCTATCACTGTGGCAAAAGTTAACATAAATTAGATAATAATAAAATAGAGAGGCTATATTAACGAAAAAATTTTAAGTTGAGGGACCAAGTAAATTCAAAATATAATAAAGAGATCACTATGTTGTTATTTAATTTTTGATAAAAAAAATTTTTTAAAAAAAATTCAAAAATATATTTTTAACTTATTTACATCCATTGCAGCATCTTTTCCAAATAATTTAAAATAAAAAAAATACATTTAATTTTTTGATGATCCAATTATAATTGTGAAAGAAAAATAACCAATTTGAAAATTAAAAATCCTCTTACCAAGTAACTTAATTTTTTTTAATAAAATGATCTACAATTTATTCTCTAAATCTAAAGATTTTTTTTTTTGTATTGTCTCTGGATAGTAAATGAAAAATTGTGATTTATTCTTGAAATCCAATGATTAATTAATTATTTTAATTTAATAATTTGTTTTTTTTATTTACAAATAAATGGTTATGATTTATTTTTAAAATTCAATGACTGATCTTAGTTTCCTTCGTCTTTAAATCTAAAAAAAACTTCACGAAAAACTTTCTCACACTTTTCTTTTCAAATCTCCCCCATTAAATAAAAAAAAAACACTAGCCTCCAGGGGGGGAGACCAAAAAAAAAAAAGCTGCTGCTCACTCGCATTTTTTTCTTTCCCATCGCCGGCTACACCCACAGGCCACAGCCTTCTACCCCACCGTGAACCAGACCAGCCTTTGTCCCAGAAGCCCCCATCACCAGCCACCCTCACTCATGTCCCTCCATCTTCTATACTGAAACCACCTAAAAATACCAGCACCGAAACCCACCTCCAACAACCACCCAGCCCAGCCACCAGCTCGTCAACCACCCAGCCACTAGCTTGCCAGCCACTCTCCTCCCCACCTAACCTGCCTACACCCACACGCCGCCATCATCTTCAACCTTAGGCCATAGCCTACACCAACTTGCCATCTTTCTTTCCACTTAGCACCACTTTAAATAAAGCACCTCCCTATTTTGTTTCAATACGAGCCCGGGACTGTTAATCTCTCATCTTCTTCATCAGCCCACGGCTGCCAACCCCCAAGTCACCAACCACTGAACCTCCTTCCAGCAGCCACCACACAGTCGCTTGCCCCGACTCTTACCCTTCACATCCAAGAGCAAGCACTGACTAAGCTGCTCCTCTATTTCCACCTTTTCCTTTGCTCCTGAAATCAGCCTATCCATCATATACGACCATTTCCCCTTTTCTCTCTCAATATCAACACTCGCCGGCCATCAACTCCTCAACACCAGCCGCAATAACTTGTTAATTAATATTAATTGTAGGCCTTATGAGATAATTTGAAAGAAATGCAATATTAGCATAGTTGCTTAGGTGGGTTATTTAACTTGCATGATTCAACATATGTCTCGTATTAAAAAGACTAGTCATCAAACCACAAAAACATAACAGAGAACAATTACATCAAGAACTGCTAATTGAATTGCAAACAAATAATAACTCATCTTGTATAACACATATGAGTTATGATGTATTTAGTTAATAAGTTATAATACTTCATGTGAGAGGACTTTTTATGGATAGTCAATACAATGCAATTGAGGATCAAATTGCAAAGTTTCTTTACATTTTAAATGGTCAAACAAGTGCTCGATCACAAAGCTTTTTTTTCTATCAATTTACTAAGACAAGACATCATTTTCACCAAGTGATTAGAGTTCTAATAACACTTGAATATCAAATTTTAGCTCAACCAAATGGTTCTATAATCCCATCACAAATACTTAACAATGGAGAAAGATTTTATCCATACTTTAAAGTAATTCGTTATATAGATATATTTATTTTAACAATATCTATGGAACTCATATAATCATTTTTATTAATGTAAATAAAATTTTTAAGAATTGTATTCGCACTATATATAGAAAACATATCCAATTCTGAATAAGATGTATCAAGTTATGGAGGAGGAAAAAGTTATCGTATGATGAATGTATTAGTTGCTGACACTTTTGACGTGAAATTCACTTATATCTTAGATGGGTAGGAGGGCTTAGTTTCTTACTCAAGAATTATAGATAACACTTTAAATAGAGAGGATAGGCTAATGTTACTCAAGGTATTTGGTTTTTATACATACATTTTAAATAGTGAATAAAAAATGATACATGAAGTTTTTAAAGTAATTTTTCTTAATTATATTTTTAGATAAATTCTACTTAGTTGATGCAAAATATATATTGAGATCAGGGTTTATCACTCCATATCAAATTACTTAGTATCATTTGAAATAATATTCTCGACATCTTTCTAAAAACACAAAATAACTATTTAACTTAAGACATTCTTCATTGTTTAAAGCAAATAAAAAGGTTTTTGGTGTTTTGAAGTCAATATACTCAATTCTAACCGAGATGTCAAGATATGATGCAAACATAATATTTGAAACATTTTTAGCTTATTGCATTTTACACAACTTATTAATGGATTTTTAATTTGGATGAAGAAATTATTGCATGAGTTGATAGAGAGCACATGAATAAAGAGCCTAAAGGTGGATTTATTTATGGAGGAATTGATGGAGGTGAAGATGGATGAAGGGAAGAAATTACGAAAGAGACTATGGTTGTATATATATGACATGATTACACATCTCGACATTAACTTGTCTTTTTTACCATTGCTTTTGATAAGAACTTGATTTTATGTATTATTTTTATTTTACTTTGAATTAGTTGTGTTTAAATATCTTGAACTTGAGACCGGATGTTTAAATTTTATGTGTTTTTGTTATAATATTTATCGAGCTACTATTGCATTATTTTAACCTTAAATTTGTTTTTGTTTATTTGACTTTTTTTTCTTGAGTAATGTAAGTTAAATAATGTGTTATACGATGCTATATAATAATATGCGGTGCTTTGGATGTGGAGGGAGTTATTTATGTAGAATGTGAAAATGATGGAGAAGCATAGTTGAGTGGATCATATGAATGGATGAGATGATGCTTGAAATTCTTAGGGGACAAAAAAATAGGAATCAAAATAAAGATAGAGTTTTTTTTTTCTGAAGCTTGTAGGAAGATGATAGTTGAAATTAATAAAAAAATTTCTTTGAACATGTTTAAGACAAAAATGTCAAATCATTTTAAAACTTTTAAGGAGCAAATGGTTTTAGAAAAAACAATTAACTCGAAAAGTGGAATTGAATGGATGAGATGATGCTTGAAATTCTTAGGGGACAAAAAAATAAGAATCAAAATAAAGATAGTCTTTTTTTTCTAAAGCTTGTAGGAAGATGATAGTTGAAATTAATAAAAAAAATTCTTTGAACATGTTTAAGACAAAAGTGTTAAATCATTTTAAAACTTTTAAGGAGCAAATGGTTTTAGAAAAAACAATTAACTCGAAAACTGGAATTGAATGAAATGACACTACCAAAACATTCAAAGCTTCGGAGAAAGTATGGAAACCTTTATTGATGGTATGGATATTATAATTCACTTGTTATATTTTCATTATTATATACTCATTAGTTACAATTGTCTTGATTTATTTACTATTGTAAAGCCAATTCTAAGTTAAGACTTATTCGAGGAAAGCCTCTTCACCATAAGAACATTTTTAGAGAGACATGTCAGAAAAATATAGCAATTGGATCTCAAGCCAATATTGCTAGAGAAAATGTACAAAGATAGGAGAGAGAGAAAAGGGAGATGATGATGATTTTAATGAGATACAAGCAAATAATAAGATTCAATCAGAGATCTTTCATCCCAAATGCTCCAAGGTTCATTATCATTTACTCCATGATTGTTTAGAACTTTAGCTTTGAAAGGTACAAAATGAAAAAACCAATGATAAGTGATCATTATTCCTAATTTAAAGAAATGACCCGTGCAATAAAGAATATTCCACAAGTTGTTATGAACACAAACCATCAAGTTTGGAAGCCAATCAAGATAATTAAAGTAACGAGGGGATTAGGATTGGAGGGATCAAATCTTTTTGAAGTAGTTGAATGACTTGAAGATCATTCTAATCTTATTGAAATATTTTTTGGATACCCGGAAGAGCTATGCTTTGAATGGTTGATGAAAAAAATGAGTTGATAATATGTTATTGAGGAGTTCAAGTTAAGCATGAAAGTTAGAACTAATATTTATACAATTGCTATAGGTTTATTTATACAATTGTCAGAAATTTATTTTCTATGGGATATTTTTTGAATTATTAGAACTAAAAATCATGATATCTTTATTGAGTTGTTAACATTATTAAAATTATGTTAGTCATTTACTTGTACTTTCTTCTTTATGATGAATGGATGATTCCAAGTTTGAAGTCTATTATTAATATTTTTAAATCCCTTCTCTTAATATCATTGATAGAACAATGATTTTTTAACCCTTTTTTTATATTGCAAGAAAATTCAAGATAGTCTAATGTTCAGATACATAAGTTAGATTGAAGAATCATAAATGTGGTAAAAATATTAAAGGATTTTAGTTAAAAATTGATAAATATAAAGGTCGTTGTAAAAAAAAAAAGTGTTTTTTTTAACAAAAAAAATGATATAAAGGCAAAATAATCAAGATTATTAATTCAATTTATTTTTACAAGTATTCCAAAACCTATAATCGAATTCAATTAGGTGGTTTATTATTTTATTCTAAATATAAAATTTTAATAGATTATCAATTGAATTCGAATCATATATAAAATTAAATTCATTTCAACATGTAATTTGATTTCAAATATACTACCACCTGCTACCAACTTAGCATTTTTTCATCTAATATTATTTTTACCTATTCACGCACTAACCTTTTTTTGTTATAAAATATTAAGGTAATTTTTGATATTATGGTAATTGTTTTTTAAAATGTTTTTTTTTTAAAAAATATATCAAAATAATATATATATATATATTATATTTATTCTTGACATCAATATATTAAAATAATTTTAAAATATCAAAAAATTATTAAAAAAAAACATGGTAAAACTATATATATATAAAACACATCCTAACGACACATCAACTTTTGACACAACCCAATTTTTTACACAAACTCAAAAGCGCGTCCAGGTTAGAATAAAAAAAAAGTGGAGGCGAATTCGAATTCCCGCTAGAGATAATTAACCCTCGAAACTGCTCCCTCTATTCAAAATTCCAAACCCCGCCTATCACAAGTCTTAAGAAAACAGAAACCCCCTCTCCCTCCACCTCTCTCTTCCTTTCTAACGGTAATTACCTCTCTTCCCTTCCTCATTTTCTCCATCTGTCCATTCACTGCATCAGATCTGCACTCATAAAAGAAAAGAAAGAAAATGGCGTTGTCTTACAGTGATATTATAGATCCCTCTTCAAGGCATCACACTTATAGCAGGAAACAGAAATCTCTCGGTCTCTTATGCACCAAGTAAACAAACCCATCTTTCTTTCTTTTTTTTTCTTTTTCTTCAAAAACTCATAGCTTCCCCCGCAATTGAATTGATTTTTTACTTATTGTGCAGTTTCTTGACCCTGTATAATCGAGATGACATTGACGTGATTGGACTTGATGACGCTGCTTCAAAATTAGGTATTTATTTATTTCTGATTTTTATATTTTACTAGTTATCATGATTCAGGAATATCGATCCGTATTTTGAATGGGTGGGATTTTTAATTTCTTTTAATGGGTTTGTGATTTGCAGGAGTTGAGAGAAGGCGGATCTATGATATAGTCAATGTTTTGGAGAGTGTTGGGGTGAGACTCTTGATTATCATGTTGCAATTTTTTTTTATGTTTTTTAGTGAGTTTTCTTATATGGGTTTTTGATGTTCTTAAAGGTTCTTGCAAGAAAAGCAAAGAACAAGTATTTATGGAAGGGATTTGCTGCAGTCCCTAAAGCTTTACAAGAATTAAAGGTAGTAGAAATAACCCAAAAAATAAAAGAAAATGATTTTATGTTACGTATATCTGAGCTTGATATGGGTTTTCTTCTGAAGTGTTGTTGTTTTTTGAAATTGGGCTGATTTTGTGTTGTTGTTGATGTTTTAGGAAGAGGGTTTGAGAGATAATGTCAATACAATTGATAAGCAAAGCAATAATTCTGTGAAAGTAAGCGGACTTTTAAGGGTTTATTTATTCTTTCTTCATGAACTTCCTGTGTTTTGTTAAGGGCTTCTTTCATTCTTTTTTTCTAGTCGGGAACTTTTTTGTTAATCTCCATTTTTCGTGTGTTGAATTTTTTAGGTTGCAGATGATGATGAGGATGAAGATGATGACTCTGATTCCAATCCTAACACTGGAAGCCAGAATGAGAATTCTGGTATTATCAAATCTACAGCGGCGTCAAGATTTGGTAATGTCCTCTCCTTTTCCATGAGCATCTGTATTTATGTTTTCTTCTCTCTCGTATGTTATTACATCACTTGTACAAGTAAGTTTTTTTTCCACAGAATCTGCATATGATTTAAAAAAGCAATCTCTTAACAAACTTTCAAAGGCCTTTGTAGTTATTTGTTCTTGTGACGTGTCAAACTGGAACTAGTCCTATGTTTTGTTCAAAATTTTGGTTGCACATATAATTACCCATCTACTTTTCTTAACATCTTATAACCAAGCTCAATTATTTTTGTTACAGATCATAGGAGGGAAAAGTCGCTGGGTCTTCTGACTCAGAATTTTGTCAAGCTCTTTGTGTGCTTCAACGTGAGTGAAATCTTAAATGAGTTTAGTTCTTACAGCCTAGAGTGTGATAATTTCTTTGTGTTTTTTGTTTGAAAATACATTAAAATAATATATTATTTTTTTATTTTTTAAAATTCATTTTTGATATGAGTATGTCAAAATAATTTAAAATAAAAAAATTTTTAAATTTTTTTTAAAGCATGATTAAACTACAATGTCAGATGAGGTCATAATAAATTTTCTAGCCATTATGTATTACATAGTGCTTATGAGTGTTTTGTTATCAGGCAAATTTGATCTCGCTAGATGAATCTGCCAAGTTATTACTCGGGGATGGCCATAAATCCTCAATTATGAGAAGTAATTTTTCTCAACTCCTCAACTTTTGATACGAGCAATTAGTGGTCTAGCTCTTTGGTTTACATTCTGTGAATAATATAATTGTGCAGCAAAAGTAAGGAGGCTATATGACATCGCAAATGTGCTTTCTTCTCTAAAACTTATTGAAAAGGTAACCAATCATGACAAATGCTTATTGAAAACTTAAAGGAATCATGTTAGCCTTTGTTACTCGAGCACAAATACAATTCTTTAAAGTACTGATATTTATTAAATGATGTGCAGACACATACTGCTGACACAAGGAAACCTGCATTCAGGTGGTTAGGTTTGAGAGGAAAATCGGAGAATGGATCAGGTGATCCTTTGGCTCCTTTTGAGTCTAGGAAGAGGACATTTGGAGCTGATGTCACAAACATATGTTCTAAAAGAAACCAAACGGATTCTTCAGTTGATGGGGATAAAAGCAAGAATCTGAAGATGCAGAAGCAAATAAAAGATGAGAATATTGTAACTGTCGTTCAGAGAGGCAATTTCGACCAGGATTCACAGCAGAACTCAGGAAGTTTCCAGTTTGGCCCTTTTGCTCCTGTTAGCATAGCCAGAGTTGGCAACTCTGAAGAGAAAGTAACTCAGATCTATGATTGGGAGGGTCTTTCCTCTACTTTCCGTCCTCAATACCACAACCAAGGTACAACCTAATGCTTTCATAAAAAATTCAGTGAAACGGTTTGACCATATCAGACTTCAAGATCCAATTATTTGACGATTAGGTTCAGAAATACATCTTCAGCTTGATACAGAAAACACCTGGCCTACATAGTCTGTTTGCCTTTCATTTCATGTTTCCTTGTGATATCATGCAATGAGTTGGACAACTGATCAGTCCATTGTTGAGTTGTCTGAAAGCATGAAAATTGTCAATAGGCTCTTGTTTGAAGGTCTGCTAGTAAAGCTATGCGTTTAAGAAAAGCAAATATGGTTTGCTTAGGTCATATCACTTTGTTCGTCCAGTGAAGTTAGTTATTCGTGAAAATCAAAGTTTGTAAATAAATAGATTAGATTAGTGAGCAAATAAATTTAATTTATTATTATAAAAACATGTTAAATAAAAACTGTCAAATGAAATTCTATAGTTTATATATTTTTAAAATTATAAGCATATAAAATTATAATTAATGACAAACATAATTTTAATATAAACAAATAAATAATAGAATTAGTATGCATACTAAGTATATATTCAAATATATAATTAATATAAAATAATTTTTTTTAGCATGTATACAAATAAAATTAACTATAATTAAATTAAAACAAGAATGATATTTAGTTGAAGTATTTTAAAGTAATGAATTTTTTATTATTATTAATGATGAATCATTTGTTCTTAATATTTTATTACTTCTCACTTGTGTCTCCTAAGTTTCCAACAATACTGTTTTGATTTAAATACATTTTTAAACAAGATTTTTGAACCAAAAAATTATGTAAAATCAAATATTTCTCAACATGATAAATCTAAGTTCTAGATTTGAAAGGAAAATCAAAATATAAAAAAAAGAAAACAAAAAAAATAAGGTAAGGAAAAGTGTGTAAAACCTAAAAAATTCAAGTTGGAAACTTTTTTTCTAGAAGTGAATTTTAAAAATTAAAAGGTTAAAGAATTAATAAGAATTATTTTTTACTATTATTAATTTTTGATTAATCATTATAAATTAAGAATTATATTTTTTTAAAAATAAGAGTTTTGGTATGAAAACAATTTTTTTTTTTTTATATTTAATTATAATTTATTGCCTTGAGGCCTCCATCGAGCGATCCTTTCGTCTTTCCAGCTTTCCCATTTACTTGGCCTATCCACTTTTTTCACGTAGTTTTGCTCTGGCCTTTTCAGCACTTGTCTAGCTTGTGAGTTAGGTTTCGCGTGCTTGATGATTTGGGGTTGTGCTTCCTCTGAGATGTCATTGTGTTGATTGCTGGTCAGTTAATAGTTTATTTTAATATGCCTTGCCATCCATTTGTCTTGTTGAACCTTTGGAACAAAAAGTGTGGAAAATATGAAAAGCTCATATGGTGATAATTTTTGCAGCTTTGAGAGATCTCTTTTTTCACTACACGGAAGCATGGAAATCATGGTACACGGAAGTTGCTGGGAAGAAACCATTACACATCTCCTAGTTTTTTATTACTGTGTCTCTGCTACCAGTACAGTATAAGACACTCGATTCTCTCTTTTCCTCCTCTCTTTTGTTCTTTTTTTTTTTTGTACTTTTTAGGATAGAAAAATGGCTTCTGGTCGGATGCATATTCCCCGTGCACCATCTTAGCGCGGCCAAACAATGTTGTTTATCTGATGTTTCGAAGCAAATGAATTTGAATATACCGTCTTTTCTCCTTAGGTTAACTAGCTACAAAGTTGCTTCGGTTATGCAAGGTATCATTTTGTTTTCATGGGACAACAGCTGCATTGCAATAGACAATACACTCAGACCTTTTCCTATCTATAACATTTTCTTGGTCTTCTTGCTGTTTTGATGCTCTTATGATGCTGGGAATTATAAAAGATGAAATTAGAGATGAATGTTCTGCAAATGCACTGACACCACGTCGTGAGAAAAACGAGATTAAGGTTTGGGTAACTTTGTTTTGGTGTTAATGACGAGGGGCGAATGCTTCTAAACCCTACGGTAGTGAGATTTACGAACACCCAAATGTCCTCTGTGTCTTCTTTGAAAGTGAGTACAACTTCGGACAACAATGGAGAATGGAATATCGTTATTGCTCTATGATTCAAGTGAAGGAAATCTGCAACAGATAGATGAGAAGCATTTTCTCGTATGTTCCCCATCGGGCTTGCAGTAGCATCGACTGCCATGTCCGGATTTCATGTTTTACTGCTCGTGTACAATGTTTATCGATCGCCAAAGGAGTACAAATCATCTTTTTATCGGCACATGAAGACAGCTCTTGCCTTGATGAAATAAAAATGTACTATAATTTATCCATGTTTATCGGCACATGAAGACAGCTCTTGTCAAACTCGAAATCAAAATTTTTATTATTATAAATTGCAAATGTCAATTTACATATCGATAAATGTTTTAAAAAAAGGTGTCCCAGTATAAGAAAGAGAGATGGCAGAAATCGGAGCTTTCAAGGTCTACTATAAAATAATTTCGTCCTGAACACTAACATCGAGTGTCTTGTATGGGAGGACAATGCTGTTAATCACCACTACTTCATCCTCAACAGTAACACCTTCGCCTGTATCAAGGAAAAGAACACTGAGATCGTGCAGAGAAATAACTTGTCCATAAAAAAAAGGAAATAGACTAGTAAAGGGAAATAAATAGGGTTAATGCATAAAAAATGTACCAAGGATTGTAACCCCAAGCTTGGCATTGTAATCACCTTCAGCCTGTAACCATTTCATTGAACATAATAAGTCCTACCATGCATTAGAGGGAAGTCCGCAGATAAAGGAAATATATACCATAGTGGTAATAAGAAGAATAAAAAGATGCATCATATCAGACACCACTTTGGAGAAGAAACAGAGGAGAGTTTCGGATTATCAATGGAAGAAGGGGGAAAAAATAACACGACAATGATAACATTAAACATGCAGATACTAGAATCGTATCGCTGATATTGAGAAACATTCCGCAATACAAATATAATGTCTGCCTTTGTTATATTGTCGGGATACTGATTGAAGTGAATAACATTTGGCAAGTAGCAAACAAGAGCGGCAATCATCCAACTAAAATATAACAGGATAGTCTACTTGCCTGGACACGGGACCATCTCCCAATGGAAGAGTTCCACCCAACAATTGAATAAATGACAACTGCATTTTCCTGAGAGATAAAACGAAGCATACAATCAAGTTTGAGACATCTTAAGGGGCCCCTCCACAACCTCACCCTAAAAAGATATAAAGATAGCAAAGTTATTCATGATAAATCTCTTAATTCAGTTCCCTACCATGACTTCAACGTTATCTAGGATGATACACCTTATGAGCCTTGCACCTGGTCCTATACGAGCATTGGCAGATATAGAGACATTGGGACCAATCTGTTTCATCACATTCCACAAAAAAGTCAATTTCATAAATGAATTATATGCAGGGAAAGAAGCAGTACATAAAACAGGAAGGAGAAGTGCTACAGAAACAAAGAAATCATAACAACTGATGTGGAGGTTGCATTTTCATGCTTGATCATTATTTTATTATTTGTGAGACCCACAGTTTTACGACTTATTGTTTGACACAAATTTTTATGGAATCTTAATATGATTTTTTGTTTGTAAATCATTTTCCGATCCGAAAGGAAAAGAGTAAGCAACCAACATTCCTTTTGCATCATAATAGATGGATAAAGAAACTATTAACATTTTTAAAGGTGCCCTAGAGACCAATGCACCTAATTCCCATCACCTAACCACCATAGAGGGATTTGACAAAAAGAATACTGATAAGAATTCAAGCGGATAAAAAACAGTACTGACTAAACCATGAACAAAAAAAGAAAAAGAAGCCCTGACTATCATTGTACTAAAAGGATTGCATTGGCTAACAGTTCTATTGTGTACGAATAATACCAGTAAGCATTCAACCGGATAAAAAAACAGTACTTGCTAAACTATGAAGACGAAATAAAAAGGGGCCCCAACTAAAACATACTAAAAGGATTGCATTGGCCATCAGTTCTATTTTGTACCCATAGATCTGTTATCATAAACAAGATGAAAAGATTACCTTAGCAGTTGGATGTACTTTTGCTGATGGATGTATATAAACATCACCTTCAATAGTAGCACTCTTTGAGCCATCACCACCAGCCAAAAGATGGGGTGAGGTGAATTGGAATTGGGCAAGATATAAACCAGAACACTTTAGAGACATTCTGCAGTATAAATTTAGTGAAAATGACATAAGGTAACTGGTTAGAGATGGCAAAGAAGATCTAACATAAGATGTACAGATTGACTTACCCAGGTGTTTTAATTTGTTCCCAGAAGTCCATGGTTTCATACGTATATAGCTGCTTTTTTCCAGCGAGGGGTGACAGGATATCCTGATCCAATCTTACATAATCTGTTGGAAGACTCCTGTTAAGGGAACTTGGATCAAAGCAGGAGCTTGTGGAAAATATTGGGTTCTATCGAATCAATAAGTGAGCAATAAAAATGATATTAATGCATGTTGAGAAAGGAAAGAAAATACTAAAACAGGACTTGGCTAAAACTATCAAGGATGTCTCTCCCAGAATAGTAATATTAGAGAGAGGACATATACTGCAACTTAAACGATAAAGTTCATATTACTGCAGGGAATCTGTATTCCAATTGAGTTGTACAAATTGAATTTTCTTGTTACACAGAAGACCTGTTGACTACTTGACTCTTCATACAAGTTCAAGATGTGGTTGGCAAATCCCATGCCAGTAAACAATCAATTGTGACAAGAGAACATTTCGAACACTAACTCTCCAAGTCACTCATTTACATAGATAAGCAAACAAACATATGATTATTGTCATGAATAAGTCTAAATTTTAGTCAATTCAACGACTAAAGAGGCCCAAGAAAGAAAGAAATAAAATAGATCCACTCTTAGTCACAAGAACTGTAATTGATGGTCTTCAAACCCATGAGTTACTGCAGATGCACATGGATTGTTCAAACAATCCATGAGATGCTTATGCATCTTATGGATTGTTTGAAGAAATCCAGTTAAGAGGCCAAATGTATTTTCAAAACTAATTGGCAACTTTAATGAGTTTAAAAAAAGTGGTATATTAAAAGATTGGCGAAACATTTGTTCAACTCCCTTTCAATAAATTTATCATAATAGTTTAAAGTGAAATTATACTAGCAATGCTCAGCCTAGAGTCATTAATTCCAAGATTAAGGGATGAAAAAGTACGTAAAGTATGAACCACATACCTTGTAGAAAATTGGAGGGCTTCGAAGCTAGAAACACGTCTCAGATTAGCTGAAAATGGTAAAACAGAGTTCAGAATTTTCCAAAATCAAGACTCAAACTATCGATAATTACAGAGAATGCTATCACAATCTAAAAAAACAAGCCAGGATATGCCAAGCTTTAGGATCAGAATATTTTTAGTTGATGCAGATTTTCACTATGCACCCTTGTTAAAAGCCGATACAGGCTAAACTAGTTTATTAAAGAAAAGAACCACAGAATTCTGGAACTTCTAAATTAATCTTACAAAGGCACCCTACAGGCAAAACACCATATCACATACCTCTGTCTTTCCGTTGAGAAGAAACACCCTGGATGGCTGTGAATATTTCTGGTGTAAAAACATAAACACCACAATTTATCCGGTCACTTACCTACATCAAAACATAATATCAAACGAATGAAGAGGGGGGAAAAGCATAATTGAGGGGAATGGCAGTAAACAGTAACAGAAATCACCATTGGATTCACTGCAATTTGAAGCCTATTGTACTTCAATAAATGAAAATAAAATAAAATTGATGTTTGGTTATGTACTAAAATTAAGTATAAAAAAAGATGAGATTTTGCTATCAAGCCTAAGCAAAAACTTCTTACCTTTAAATGCAGAAGTAAGCTTTTCAAAATTCAATGACCATACCTTCAGATTATATGTATTGGTTTTACTTAAAAAAAAACAAAAACAAAAAAGGGATAACAACCAAGAAAGATAGTTAAAAAAAAGCTTAAAAAGTTGAATAAGATCCTTCTTTGATCAATCATTCAAGCAAATAATGAAAGTACTGAAATTCCCTAAATAAAATGTGTTTCTGGACTGGTACTTACAAAAGTTTCAGGCTTCTCTGTGTAATGCAACAACTCATTGGTGTCAGGATCAGCTACCAATTCCCCAAACTGGCTGGCTGACTCAGCTGAGACCTGCATGCAGAAAACAATCATGGAGACAAACAGAGTACATCCTATTGCTGGAGTACCAAACTCTGAACAATTTTCCTAGGTTATTATCTTTTGCATTCAACTAACCTTGATTACTAGGATAGTTCCCATCCCACCATATGCTCTGTGGGCCTCTGCAAGCATTGCAGGGGAAATACAGTAATTAATGCTTCTGCTACATAAATATAAACTACAAACTGTCTACACAAAAAGAAACCTTAGCTAAAATATAATAATGTACATAAGACCATTTTATTTATCTCGATATAATCATGGAAATATCTAAAATTAATGGTTCCATGAGGATGCATATGATACCCTGAAGAGGAATTTGCGAACAAGTTCAAAAAAATTCATGAAGTTCAAAACAATCCAATTTGGCAAAGTAGATTACCAAGCATTTCTGGGAGTGGAAAACTGCAGCAAACATCACAATTCAGCAGAAAGATATGGGACTGCGGCAAGATAACCAAGCATCAGTACTGAATTTTTGGAGTACAAATCATCCATCTATATCTGCAGAAAATGCTAGCAACTACCGCATGTTCACATAAGAACATGCAAAGAAAATACTGTAAAATAGGTGACAGGCGTGCATGCTAATAGAAAAGTTTAAGCTGAGATGAAAACCGGGTTGTCTTCCATGATTAGATCTCTGAAGTTAAAAAGCCCGCCAGCAGAACCATGTGGCTTATCTTCCCGCAAATATCTACAAGCACAGATTGATAATTACAAAAAAAAAAAAAACTCAACTACGGAATCAGAAGCAAATAATCAAGAAAGGCCATCAAGTCACTTTACCTAAAAGACACTTTCAGCTCATTCGAGATTGAGGAAACATACAAAGCAAACTCTCTTTCCTCGTAGAAACCAACAAGATAGATCTGTGTCAAGTTTGGAATCTGAAACAGAAAATGCAATCTCAATGACTCTAAATATGCTATGCTAACTAGGAAACAAACAAATTAGAATAATTTCTTTAAGGAATTAAATAAATACCTTCTTACAAGCAGAGATTGGATGGTGAACCATTGGTTGTCCTGCTAGAGGAAAAAGAGGCTTTGGAATATCCAATGACAATGGCCTGAATCTAGTGCCTGCAACATTTCAGATTTCAACTCTTTGAATGAAGAAAAAAAATCAAAGAAACAAAGAACAGGGTTTCATTATCTGCACCAAAAGAATCAAAATTACAACAAATATCGAGAAAATCAGAAGAACCCAGGAAAAAGTCCGATAATGGAGCCGTAAAATGAGCATTAAACTGTATCGCATACAATTAAGGAATCACAATTGAGAATTCCAATATATAAATCAAACTGTGATTAAGCAATTGAATGAACAAAAAAAAATTATACCTTTAGTAGGTCCACCGACCATGATGACAGCAACAACCCTCTCCTCAGAGCTTCCCATATTTTTCCAATCAAAACAGCAACCCCGGATCTCAAATTCCTCAGTAACTCTTGTCTGTTTAAAATTTTTATGTATGCGGACACAGGCAATACTCAACCGTACAGTAACTCTTGTCTGTTTAAGAGCATGTCACCATTCAATCCATCTCAGTAATAATAAACAGACCAACAATATCTTGCTCCCTTTTGGCGACAAGGACGTATAGATTTTTTAAGATCTAGTGCAGTGAAGTGCGGGTGATAAGTGGTAAAATATAGATATATATATTCTTTGAGCTGTGAAAGGAAACAAACAGTGTGTAAGTTTCCTGGATCTGGACCACTGCTGCTGCTGTTTTTAGTTTTACTAACGAACCGTGCCTTCTGATGTGGTTGTGTTGTATTTGCGTGTCTGCTTTTTGGTGAAAGGTAGAGGGCGGGGGAACATCTCAGCTTGGGGTCTTGGAGATTTGATTATGGCCCACTTCCATACCATCATAAGTTGACAGCTAGACGAGGATGCTTCTTCTTCTTCTTCTTCTTCTTTTTTCGAGAAGAGAATATTCTTGATTCCCAGGAGGGTGGTATATTATTATTCGAAACAATAATTCTCGTATGGATCTTACTTAGTTACAAGACAAATGACACTGTTCATTACAATTGTATTTGTGGTCTCTATGATATAAATATTTTAAAAAAATTATATGGGGTTATTTTAGTAATTATATTTTTTAATATATAATAAAATTATTAATATAATCATTGAATAAAATAATTTAATATATGTACAATAGCATTTTTGTATTTTTATATTTGATAAAATAATAAAATTACTATATTACCATTAATATTTAGATTTTTTAGCCTTGGCTTCAGGGTTTTTATTATAATTTTATAATGGTTTGTTTGTTATTATTTTTTTATTTTTTCTCATTAAATTGCATCCTCCTTTAGTTTTTTCTATCAATTTTTTTCCTCTTTTTATTTTTTTGATTTTGTAGGTTTTTTATTAATATTTTTCTACTGATCTCATCCGTTAAAATTAAATTGGTTGAGAATTATGCTTCTTGATTGAATATAGGTCAAACATTTCACGGGATACGACTTTTTTAGATATTAGACCAGATTTAAGAGGTTTGCCGAGTTTTTTTTCTTTTTATAAATTGAGGTTTTTTTTTATCCCTTTTTTTTTAACTTTTGTTTTGATATATATATTTTTAATTTTATTCTCTTATTTTATTTTGTTTTGTTTGTTTGGTTTTATTGGGTTAGCCCTCAACAATGTTTTTCTATTTCATTCCCTACAAATTTTTAATCTATAAATAATCTATCATATTACAAATAATTTTCAACTTCACCCCCTCTGAATTTTTTAATCTTTCAAGTTTGGTCCTAATTCTTTTAATTGCATTCTTTTTCTTTGGGACAATTTGTTTTTTTGAATTTCATTGTTATTGGGTTTTAGCCCCGTTCTTTTATTTATTTATTTATTTATGTCCTCTTTCTTTTAGTTTTTTCAACGATTTCATAATTCAAAATTAAATTGGATAACATTTAAGATTCTTAATTGAATTTTAGGTCCATGATTTGACAAGCTACAAATTTTTTAGATTATACTAAATTTAGAAAGTTCACCTGATTTCCTCTTCTTTTTTAAGCTGATGTTTTTTGTTTTTTAAATTTAACTTTCTTTTTTGGTTTTTCTTCAGTTAGGTTGGCATTGAGTTGTTTAATAATCCAAATAGATTTAATTGTGGTTTCTTTTTTGTTGTTTTTTTATGCGTTTTTTTTGTATTGTTTAAATTGTCACTTTAACCAATGACTTGAAACTACAATTTTTTCTAACCTGTCACTTTTTTTACATAAAATAAATAAATTGTTCAACCCACGACGATGCGCAAGCAACAAATCTAGTCCACAACTAAATTTATTAAACATAACAGATAAGTTGTTCAATCAGACCTTATTTGCTAATTTGCTATATAATATAAAAAAAATTATAGTAGTTCTCCAATAATTTTTTTTAGAATTTTTTTTATTAAAATAAATATAAAAAGTAAAAAACTATTGTGTTTTTTTTATTAAAACTATTCTTCAGAGATATAGAACATTGTAGATAAAAAAAATATGTTTTTACCATTTTACCTCTCATTCCAATAAACAATAGTCTTGCTAGTGGGGTTTTATTATCATTATCTATGACTCATTGGTCATTTGCAAATTGCAAATTAATATCGGTAAATCAATCGTTTTATCTTTTGTTGGTACAATAAATTTACTTATTTGACCTTATCTTAAAAAAAAAACTAGCATTTAAGGGTTTTTTTGTTTAAGCATACTAAAATGATTTTATTGACTTTGAAAACAAGAAAAGAAAAGGATTTTTAGGGTTGTTTTTTTACTTTTTAGTTTGGTTTTTTTTTTTTTAGTTCTCAGTAGGGGTGATCATTTTCAGTTCGGTTTGTTTTTATAAAAAAAGTAACGAAACTGATTTTTTTTTTTAAAAAGCTGAAACCGGTTCAAACTGACCGGTTTCGGTTTAGTTCAGTTTTTTTAAGATAAAAACCAGTTCAAACCGGTTTGGCTTGGGTTTTTTTTTTGTTTGGGTTCGGTTTGATTTTTTTCAGTTCTAGGCTTATAAAACCGAACCGAACCGGTCAGTTATTTCAAAATTTAATTGGTTTAATCGGTTTTTTTTCATGGTTTAATTTTTTTGGTTATTTTTTTCCGGTTTTCTCGGTTTAATCGGTTTTTTGGTTTTTTTCTCACCCCTAGTTCTCAGGTTCTCTCAGTAGCAATTTGGTACATGCAGCGCTATTTGGTGGCCAAATGTCAACTTCTAGGGTGATGTTTGAATCATCTCGGCAACTCTTTCATGCATGGGCAATGTATGTCATCAACAGGTCTCTGGTTTGGAACAACAACTTTTTTTCTTTTTTCCCTCTTCTTCTTGATTTTCATATTGGCACTCCCAATTCTTAAAATAGCCCTCTAAATAGGTTTTTCCTTCAAATTTGGTTGATGTTCTTTGACTATTCTTTGTTTTATTTTGAATAATTTATAAAATTTAATTTTTTTATTCAATTTTATCCCTTTAAAAATTTTTCATTTGTAATATTGGGTCCCCATTCTTTTTACTGTTATTTGTTTTTATTTGAGATAGTTCTTAAAATTGATTTTTTTATATAATTTTGTTCTTTTTGAGTTTTTTTCTATCAAATTTGATCCTTATTTCTTTTTTTGCTTGAAAAATTTTTAAAATTTATATTTTTCTCAATTTCATCCCCAATATTAAATTGGTTGGGTATTGAGCTTCTTGATTAAGTCTAAGTCTAGAATTTAATGGATTGTAGGTTTAAGAGATTAACTCGGGTTTAGAAGGTTCACCTGGATTTGTTTATTTTTTTTAGTTTCATCATTTGACATTTATTTAATTAGAGATTGAACTATGTTTTTTTAAAGCTTTCAATGGAATTCTTCAGTGATTTTGAAAATGACACGCCTTATCTTGAGTTTTCACCAGTCTTTATTAAATTTATCTTTTTAAAAAAGAAATCTTATTTTTGAACTAAATTAAATTAATTGATTAAATATAAATATGAGATACTCGATTCATGGTATTTTTTATTTGCCTTTTGGATCCCTACTTTGACAACATGTGTAGTCTCTTTCAATTACCCGAGTCATTGATTATTTTTGCTTCTTTAAAAATGCTAGCATTAGTTGAACATCTTTTTTGTTTTACGTTCATAAAATTTCTCTGACCCATGATGTAGTGCAAACATTCTAGCTAATTATTATTCTAATTAACATTAAGTATCAAGTATTATTAAGTATAAAGCCATAAAGTGTAGTATTTTAACTGCTCTAAAATCATTGTTCACCATCTCATATATTAGTGTGGATTGGAGTTGTGATTATTTTTTAAAAAATTTTAATTTGATCGTCAAACTCTTTTTTACGCAATTGAGCTCTTATTAACACCTAATTGCATATTTTTTTAAGAGAGGATTGAATTGAAAGACAAATGATCGAAGAGAAAAACTCGGATAAAATAGGTGATGCCTTTTAATTTTTTTTAAAAATACATTTGAGTCCCTTATCTTTTTTAACTATTAGGTGATCGACTTTATTTTTAGAAAAAATAATTTCAATACTAAACTTTATTTTTATCATTTTTCAATTCTTTTTGAGTGAGAGGAGAGAGATAAGATATCGCTGAATTCCAGCCAAGAGAGAAAAGTTTTTTGTTGCTATGATTCTAGCCATCAAAACAGTAGATTTTTGTTCTAAATAGTTTCATATCATGAGGGGAGTTTAAATTATGTGTTTTTTTTTACCTTGAAAATGTTTAAAAAACAAATCTGAGCTCGGGTTGATTTTGAGTTTTGAAATAATTTTTTAATGCTTTTAGAGATTATGGACTTGTTTAACTAGTTTATTAAGATGTTTTGGGTTGAAAATGAGATTTTAGAAAAAAAAGTCAACTACCCTAATTTTCTAGTCACCACATTGGTTGGAATATAGGGATTCTAGACAACATGTCATCTGTTTTTTTTAAGTTGAATTGGGGCGGATGATATGTCATCGCCCCACTTACAAAAACAAATTAAGGCAGTGTTTGGGAACGCGGTTTAACCTGCGTTCCCAAAAAATTTGAAAGTGTTTTTTTATTTTTTTTTTTGCTAAAATTGAATGCGGTTTGTACTTTTTAGATCGTTTTGATGTGTTGATATCAAAAATAATTTTTAAAAAATAAAAAAACATCATTGGCATGCATTTCGACACCAAAAGTTATTTGAAAAGCAACCGCTACCACACTGCCAAACACGCTCTAAGTCTCGTGCAATTAGGCCTAACTCTGCAGACCCGTGTGTGAGCCTTTTGTTAATGGGTCAGGAGCTTGGCTTGGCCTCGTTCTTTTTTATATATATATATATATATATGATTTTTAAGTTCGTATTTTACTTCTTTGTGATTTTTTCTTATTTATTCTTTTTTAAATAGTGATTATTTGTTTTAATTATATTGGATATGTTTATTTTTTTTTTGAAGAAATTAGTATGATTTATTTGTAATTTTTCTTATAGTTTTTATATATTAGATTTATCTTTAGAAATAAAAAATATTTATTTTTATAATGTTTTTAATATGTGTAGCCTTGCATAGTATATTTTTTCTTTTTTTTTATTCAATAAATTTTATGCGTGTCGATTTTTATTTCAAATTGATTTCAGATAAATCATATATATTGCAATATTAAATATCTTGATATTTAATAAATAAATTTATTAAACACAATACCTAAGAAAAATATTCAATTATAATTTTTAAATTATAAATCTAAGTCAGTTGTAGCCTAAACTGCACTTAACATTCCATAAGGCATTAAAAAAAATAATTCATGATAATGGTAATATTTATGTAAATTTAAAAACTATTTTAAATTTTAAACTTTAAATAAAGCAAGCATGATTTTTCCACTTGGAGAACTAATGAGTATGGTTTTTTTTTTTTTTGAGTGAACATAGAATTGGATAAGAATGAACTCTACAACCCCTGTTTGTAAAGATTTTTCGAGAGCATTTGAAAATGTAACTATATTTGTGTTTTTAAAACTTTAAATTTTTATATAATTATAAATTATTTTAATGTGTTGATTTTAAAAATAAAAAATATTATTTTAACATATTTCAATATAAAAAATATTTTAAAAACTAATCACAACTACACTTATAGTCAGACATTTATTTTAATTGCGAGAAATTAACAAAAATACAGTTCGTCCAAGATTAAAATCAAGATAGACTTCTGGAATGATTTCACCTAGTATAGAATGCAACCCACAACGCAAGATTTTATTTATTTGAGATGGAGACTAATATTTATTTATTTTTATACTTTTATTGCAACTGTGATAAAGATAATGCGATTATTTTTAAAATTTTAAATTTAAATTAGCTTTTATAAAATTTAATAAGATATATTTTTTTAAAAAATCGCAGCTATTTTTATAAACATGTTTTTAACTGGTCTAATATTTATTTTTTTGTATTACAGTGCTAATTTAAAGAAAAAACTTGGCTCTTGGGACATTAAAATGTTCTGGCTGAATTCACTTGATTTGAACATTAATATGCTTACTGGCAATGGAGCATTTAATATGGTCGAACCTTATCTTTTTTGAGAATCGTCTCATCCTTATCTCCGAAACCAAACGATCTTGTCAATGTCTTCGTGAAGAAAAGATGAGAGTCCACAAAATATCTCTGCAAATCATCACTGTCACCATCACAGAGACTCGGTTTTATTCATGGAGATAAGGTGCCCACGGGGCTCAGAATTCTGATCTGGTAATCAAGTCTCCCACGCATACATACATGTATAAATATGGTATGTCCCCAGTTGATAGGTTTATTATTATTATTATTATTATTATTTTGATTGACAGGGATATTTAGATTAGTTTTAACGTAATTCTATGAATCTTGAAATTAATAATCATATAAAGCTTTAATGCTATTAAAAAAACTCGAATGCATAATTATTGTGGAATAAACCCATTACTGAATATCGATTGAGCGTGTTTAATAATGTGGTTATGGTTGCGTTTCAAATAACTTTTCATGCTAAAATGCATGTTAATGATGCTTTTTTTTAAAATTTATTTTTTATATCAGTACATCAAAATGATTTAAAAATATTAAAAATATATTAATTTAAAATTAATTAATAAAAAAAATTCAAAATTTTTCAAATTTTTTTTGAAATGTAAAAATAAATAGGCCATTGGACATCATGAATTACGTATCTTGCGTAAACTTGCTTCCTAAAGAAGGCAAAACGTGAGGCCTGTGCAGTTTCAGGAATGCCTTCCAATCCAAGGCTAGTAAATCAGTCACGTTGGGGAAATGTACTTGTAAGTTTCAGATGAAAAGAGGTGGAAATATTCCAGCATCCACTGCAACACCATGAGGCCTGTGCTAAGTTCATACGCGACTGCATTCATTTAGGCTGTGCGTGGTGCCTGCCAACATGTTTGTGCTCTGCGTTGATGAGTAAAGTTAACAGGATCTCATATGAACCATGTGAGGTGCAGACAAGGGCACATCCGTATCATTGTTGAAAAAGAAATTGCAGTGTGAGAATTTTAGTTGACTGTCAAATGAAACAGGTTTTCTGGAAGAGGTGCGAGGGTTAACTTGGGATTTTGGCTGTCATACATTGACATCCCACATGGTGCTAAGGTTCGGTTTGAACCGGTTCTTGATTCGGTTCAGGTTATATTAACAAGGACTATTATTTTTTGATTTGATTGAATTTTTAAGTTAAAACCAGACCAAACAGGACCGTAAATACCTCTTAGTGCTAACTCATCCTCATGAGTCAAGATTGCATGGGTAAAGAGATAGATAGCTTATAGCTATGGATGATGAGAATAGGCCCTCGCATGGGAAATAAGAGGCATAGCAGCCTGTTCGAGGCAGGATCTCGATCCGGCAAGAAAACCTCGACTACTGCTAGCAGGATGCAGAAGACTGCAACAGTGGATCTGACTCCTGAGAGTTTCTGATTGCAGAGTTCAGTTGCCGCAGATTTCACAGTGTAAACTTTGATTTTCTTGCTCTTATGATTTGGAAAGCAGGATCCAAAGGCTAACCATGTTGCCAGTTGACAAAACCAAGTTGCCGCAGGTTTCTCCAGGCGTCAACTTTGGTTGACCTCGAACCATTAAACAAGCAAGTCACGGTTGCATTAGAAGACACATAACCACCTATAATCAGTTGTTAGGTTGGTTCCTGAATGCTTCCCTTAAAAATTAAAAATGAATCATTAGTAAATGCCCTATTAAACCAATATATGCTCCAGATTTTTTACAGGGTCACCAGTAGTTCATGGCAAGGACCAGCAAAGGCCACGCATGGAAGATAACGCAGGAACGGGTAATATTATTAAACCATACAAGACAACAATCTACTTTGGTGATACATTTCTTATTCTGCTCAAAGTTTCAATTCAGTACACAACTCGAGTTCATTACATGACACACATTTCCATCATTTTAAGATAACTGCCGGTCCGCATTTTCATTTTCAGAAAACTTGCTATTATAGCTTTGAGGGAGCCTGGTACCAACCCCATGGTTCTTCGGAGATATATTGAGTTACCTGCTTCACACTTAAGTAGTTTTCAAGTCCCCTGAGAAAAAAAGGATAGCAAAAGGAGTGTCAGAATCAGCAATAAGTTGACGCCAATCTAGAGTAATTTCAATAATTTATCGAGGGGTGAAAAAAGGCTGATGACAGTTTACATCATAACCAAAAAATTCTCCATTATGCAAAAATAGAGGGAAAATGTTGGTTATCTATTTATAAAATTCTAAACGTTTGGATTTAGCTGATAAAAAATAGTCTCTTGCATATCTTTCAAGGAAATTAGGTTCGTACCATTCTCCTAATTCACGCCCAAAACCACTGCGCTTAATGCCTCCCCATGGAGCTTGACAGAAGCATGGCTGTGAGCAATTGATCCAGACAATACCTGCCCGGAAAGCCTGCAAAAATGGAGGCAAAGGAAAAAAAATTTAACTCAAAAAGTAAATAATCCCTCTGAAGATTTTGGTGTGTTATTTGCACATGATTAATTGTTAGTTCAAGTCTCACCTTGGCTACACGATCACACCTTTCTGGATCATTTGATATAACAGCAGCTCCTAAGCCATAACTGTGGGACATTCATAGAAAGTCAGAACAAAACATCCAAGAACCGAGCAGATCAAGGGAAAAAACAACAACAAAAGAAGCAACACAAAGATGATGAAGATGATATCCCATCCAAGTATTCAGACACGTTCATTGTCTTTATTGAGATACAAGAATAAACTTACTGGGTGTCATTTGCCAAATCGATGGCTTCATCTTCAGTACTAAATGTTTTAACACATAGAACAGGCCCGAAAACTTCTTCTCTCCAGATTTGCATGGAGGTCGTTACATCAATGATGATGGTTGGTTCAACAAAGAATCCCTTGTTTAAATGCTGACAATGTATTTTTAAAAATCACTCAATTACCCCAAAAGATATAGAGACAGAGCAATCCTACCAATAGCAGGAAATCTACATACCTTGGGACGATCCCCACCACTCAAAATGGTTGCACCTTCACTCTTGGCGGTTGCAATGAATTTTAATATTTTATCATACTGCGGCAATGAAGTAAATAATTAAATTAGCAGGTTTAGTTCACCAAGAATAGTTAATTGTTCAGAAAGGAAAATAAAATACATATACATAATGTGACTATTTGTGATCACAAGTTGAACAGCAAATTAGATATTAATTGAGACAATGATATTTTTAACAAACACTAGCCTACTAACAAAACATAGTAGAAAAGTGAACTTTGTTACTAAATATCACCCCATCTGAACCAACAAAGAGAAATGGAAAATGTAGGATTAAAAAAAAATACTTGCCTGATCTCCACTGACAAGTGGGCCAAGCCTGCAACCCTCTTCGAAAGGATCAGAAATTTTAATTTTTTTGGTCCATTTGACAAGCCTGTCCAAAAATTCTGATGCAATGCTTTCCTGAAATATTAAAGCGAATAAAATCTTAAATTTTTACAAGGCTAACACATTTTAAGATAAACATATCATTTGACTATACACTGATGGATGCAGATAGCCAAACATTTCTTATCCCATTTTCTTTCACTCATAGTAAATCCAAGCTTTTAAGTGGAGACGCTGTTGCAGGCAAGTCACTCATTTACAGTTACAAGATTAGGAAAGTTGCATTTAAGTCCTCGGGGAATACCATTTTCTTGAAGAAACAGCTGAATTTTCAATTAATCTTCAAAGATGAAGAAGATTAGCCGCTGCTGTTAATGTTTTATAGTGACCCCAGACACCAGCAATCTCTGACTTAGAGGGAACTTTTAAAGACTTGCCTTTTGAGAAGGTTTGATAGCTCAATTGACAAAGACAAATGTACCTTACAACGTTGTTTTAATGTTTGGATAGCAGCAATGTAGGGTTTCTTTTCATGCTTTGACTTGGTCACAAACTCCAAAATTTGGTTACTCTTAGCTAGATTTGGTTTTTGGTAATCTTTACAGCTCCAAGGGATCATTTATAAAACTCTTTAAGGCTGTTGGCTTGGAGTTTCGAGCAGGGTAAATGCTACTTCTCTATTTCAAGAAGCTAAATTCATTTTATAGGGTCTTACTAGTTCTGGGTGTAGCTAAAAGGAATCTTTAGTTCAATTCTGCTTTTCAAGGCATGGAAAATCAACCCAAAGCATAAGCTGTAAACTGCAAGGGGAAGGTGTTGGAACATGCACAAGATGAAAGTGGTAAAGGTATTGCTAACATATAGAATCCCAACTTTGGCCTCACAAGATGAAAGTGATTTGACATGCATATCAAGCACAGAGGGCATCACACTTACATGCACTAAAAGACGGGATGTTGCACTGCATATCTGGCCATTTGTCCAAAAGCAACCAAAGAGGGTCCACTCAGCCGCTGGAAGAAAGCAAGTAATCTACTATTAATAGAAACACCTGCATGATCACATACTTGCTTCCCCTATGTGTTGTTTTTTTTTTAAAAATCTTTATTAAGTTAAAAAAAAAAGGAACGCCAAGAGGGAACCAACCCTTATCAAGATCAACATCCTCAAAAACAATGATTGGGCTTTTCCCACCAAGCTCCATTGAAACAGGCTGACAAGATATTACAATTTACAAGCAGTGATTAGGCACAAATCAGCAAGCAGCATATAATAAGTGACAGAAAATTGTTCAGCACAAGACATACCTTGACCATTTGAGCTGCAGATGCCATTATCCTGCTCCCTGTAGCAGTGCTCCCAGTAAATGCAACCTGTCAACAACTTATTAGCAATAAAAGCAAGGTAGATATAAAACCCAAAAGTAGTACTCATCAATATCTGAATTGAAAAGGTGTCCAACAAGCAAATAATAACAGAATATTGAACCTTGTCAACATGAGGATGAGATGCCAAAGGAGCACCTGCTTCAGTGCCCAACCCAGTTAAAATATTGAGGACACCAGGAGGAAGACCAACCTCCCTACACACTTCACCCAGCTCCAAACAAGTCCTGAAATCAGAAACATCATAAATGACATGAATCGTGGCCAACCACCACCAGAATTTATGCAAGCTCCAATAAATTAAGGGCACAGACGTACACAGATGCCACTTCAGAAGGCTTCAGTATTGCAGTGCACCCTGCGGCCAGGGCTGGAGCCACTTTCCATGTAGCCAACAATAGTGGGTAATTCCTTCAATAAAAGAGACAAGAAATAGTTAGTTTCTATAACATCTGGTTTATTATTAGAATTTAGAAGTAACCAATGAAGAGAGTCCCAAAATACAAAAACTGACAGCCAAAATGACTCCTAGAGACAACATACCATCACATTAGAGATCTTCATAAACTCAAGAATTGGATCAAGGAATTAGGTAAGATATAAATCTAAGACATAATAATGAAGGTAGCAAATAATGATGGTAGCAATGGAGCAAAATGTATTTTACAGATGTCTCATTTATTCACCAAAGAGGATTTTGACCAGTCCTCATCGATGATTGTAAACTAAATTGGAAAGCACAAAAATAACTTCAGAGAGGAACTAAAACCATGGTTGCGTGCATTGTGAATTTAGCAAGTCAACATCTAGGTGACAAATATAAAGTTACAAGTTATAACCCAGACTACAGCATTCCAGATAGCAAAGAAAGGAGAGTTCAAGTGCAACTACATGCAGCCAGTATAACTGCAACAACACATTGCATCTCAGGAGAAGTGAAGAGTTAGATTGTGACAACAAACTCAATGGAGAACCGTAAGAGGTTGCTACAAGGCTTGGATAGAAATAATTCACAGCTGAAATCTAATAATGGAAAGCTGACGCTTCAAATAATATTCTGCAGAATTAAAGAAACCACTCTCTTGCATAGATTTCAACTGAACAATTTTAAGAGAATGATTACTATCAAAACAATATAGTACTTAAAAAACTATGATGGCACCAGTGGTCTCAACTCATAAAGGCATTTTATTAGCAAGATAAAAATTGTGGAAAAGTTAGAACCTCCAGGCTCTTGAACATGCTAAGAAATTAACAAGTCACACTTCATTTTATATATTTTTTCCCATGCAATGAATAGATCTTCTCAGATCCATACAATTCTTTCTTCCAGCTTCCTAATTTCCTATAATACAAAAACCATGATGTGCTTTTTTTACAATGCCACATAATTGACGTTGGTGTAGCTGAAAAAAATGTAGAGCTTAATGGTAACGATTCATTTTAAAACATTTGACACGACCAAGACAGAAAAATTTTAATTACAAGAAGGTAAACATTACATAAGAAAGATAGAAACAGGCATAAATGTATCACACAGCAATGCATCAGATACCATGGAGTGATCAGAGCAACAACCCCAAGTGGTTCTTTAAGAACAAAGCTCTTAAATGTTTCCATAGGAAGAGAAACAGGAGCTTTCTGCTTTGTATCTAAGCCTTCTGCAAGGTCTGCATAGTACTCAAAACATCCTGCAACATCATCCTGGACAACAAGAATTCCCACATAAGACAATGCACATAATACTCAACTCAATATCTTGATAGTGCCACAAGCATACCATGTCCCACAGTGCTTCTTCTAGAGGTTTTCCACTATCAATTGCCTCAAGTCTTCCTAGTTCTGATTTCCTCTCTGTTATCTGGAAACAAACAAAGATACATAGGAGTTGGAACCCGAGACAAGCAGGGAAGTTCAATGGCCAACATTAAGCAAATTATTGATATAATTGCAGAAAAAAACTTCAATAACAAATGATTATCTCATACTCCATTAGAAAGAAAAACGGGTTCCATATTTGACACACATCATTTGTCATTAACGTTTTGAATATAAAAAATGCGAGCTTCTTATTTAGTAATCCAAGTAACCATCCCTCTCAGATTTTGACTCCAAACACTACTAAATGACAGAACATAACCTTTGTAATTCCACACAACACTAACCTGATAAATGACAAAAATTTCTCAAGAACATATATAGTGATCAGAAGTAAAGCGTAGACACCTAAGCAAAACAAATAGATATAACAGAGAAGAAATTCAAAACAATGAATGTGCACAATCACAGAGAAAATTAAACAATTTAGAAATTAATTGCACGCCAAAAGATAACTAACTGCAAAATAAACTGATGAATCCAAGCAAACTGCAAGGTAGGAAAAAAAATCCAAGATTATTAAGAAGTAATATATCTTGGGAGTTGCGAGTGACAAAAAAAATCAGCAAAACTGCAAATTAAACTGTACCTTAGCAGCAATAGCACGCAAATACTTGGCACGATAAGCACCTGACGCGGAGGACCAATCTTTGCCTTTGTTCCTAGAAAATGCTTTCTTAGCTGCTTCAACTGCAATCTCCACATCCTCTGCAGTGGCTGCTGGTATATCACCTGAACAAGTACCATGTTCCACAAAACCATAAAGATCAAATCTTTTCAAGGTTGCAAGTCTTTTATGAGATTCAAGATCACTGAACAACTAAAATAACAAGAACCCACAAATTTAAAGCAAGAAAAAAAATTCATTAGTGACATAAATGAACGTTTTAACCCAGCAAAACACACACATACGGATATATAGTGAGTGAGTCAACTGACCGATGATCTGTTCAGTGGCAGGGTTGATAACGGGGATGCGTTTTTTGAGAACGGTTTCTCTCCATTCTCCGTCGATGAATAGCTGTCGATTAGGTAGATGGATCGCCATGTTCACTCTGACGGTTCAGTGGGTTGTTGAATATGATGCAATTGTTTCTTTTCGTGTTCATAACTTTATAAAGGTTTTTGAAAGATTTAAATTTTTTTTAAAAAATTTAAATTAATTTTTTTATTTTGATAAATTAATTTTAAAAATAAAAAAAATATTATTTTAATATATATAAAAAAATCACAACGTATATAAATATTCATAAAAAATAGTTATTTGTTGATATTTTCTGTACAAGCTCCTCGATGCTTGACTTTATTTTGCGGGAATGCATAAAGTATTAAAAGTAGTTTCAAAATTAAAGGAAGTTTTTTTTCATTTAAAAGAATTATTCAATGGAATATCACTTTTGTAATTTTATTTTGTGTACAAACCAATCCATATGTGTAAAACTTTTTTTTCAAGTTGTTTTTGATACGAGATTGAAGAAATGAGATTACTTATTACAACAATGTTTTTAGGATTTAAAGGTTATTCTTATCCATTAATTGACTTTATTTTAAATTAAATTAAAAAATATTTATAACATCAAATTTACTTTCCGATAATTCAATAGACTTAACCAAATTTATTTTGTCAACACTTTAATAAAATAAATGTTGACTTATCTTTGATTTAGATCTTTTTTATTAATTATAAGAGGTTGGTTACAATTGTTTTTAAAATATTTTTTATTTAGAAATATATTAAAATAATATATATTTTTTATTTTTTAAAAAATTATTTAGATATTAATGCATCAAAATAATTTAAAACACCAACAATTATTAATTTAAAACAAAAAAAATAATAAAAAAATTTAATTTTTTTTAAAAATATTTTGAAACACAAAAAACAAAGAACATCTTACTCATCCAAGAGTAATAATTATTATTAAAATCTCATCACAAAATTGTAGTAGCTGTTTATGTAAAAAAAAAAATTATCTGATGGTACCAATCCGAGTTACATAAATTTCAAGATTATTTAATATTTATATAATTATTAATTTTAAAACCCATAAAATTAAATAAAGTATATACAAGTTAACCGTTAATCATGTTAGTCTAAAAAAAAAAAACAGCTCCATAACCGATCTCCACCTTCGGGGACTGTGAAGTTAACTGGCCGGGGACCAGATTTACTTAGCACAGTGTCGGCACACCAAGTCATCACGGCAGACATTTCTGGTTCACATGCAGTTCTACCTGCTCGGCAAGTATCTCTGAGATATTGTTGATGGTAGCAGTGCCAATACCACTAACGGACATGGTAGAGCTGAAGAAATGGAAGATCAAAGCCGGTAAGGCCATAACGTTCTCTTTGTCACCATGTAAGATGAATTATTATTGCAGCGAATAAAAAATGTGAAGACACCCAAGGAGGCATGGGACACTCCGGCGGTCTGACGAACGATGCGAAGCTCCAAAGACTGGAGAACGAGCTCTTGCCAATCTCCCAAAAAGACATGACAGTGAAGCAAATACTTTTCTGAAGTTAAATTATATATCTTTGTGATGAAATTTTGAAATTAGATCCTCTGTATGCGATATCAGAGGCAAGGATGAGGAGAATTGTTATCCATGGGGTTAAGGCTAGCGATATCATTACGGCAACCCGATGATGAGCAAAAGAGCCAACTTTTACTGGATGGAGAATATCTTGGCCAATCAAAAGGCTCTACACAAACATGTCTAAAGCCTCGATGAATGATGAATAAGTATTTTTTTCAGGCTTATTTTTGCTTATTAGCACTTTTTTTTATATAAAATATTAGTGAATCTTTTTTAAAATCATTGAAATAATATAGTATGTATATATTATGATTGAGAACATAACATTCAAACTTCTCATTATTCTTATCCATGACATCCCAAAAAAAAATTATGAAAAGAGCTACACATGAGGAGAATTGAAAAATAAAATAAAAGAAAACCCTAGTGATTTATCGAAGCTTTAATCACAACATTACTATTGTGGCTTTTCTTAGTATCAATGGATTCATCTCATCTTTTTTTTTTTTTATCTCATTTCTCCTCATTGTAATTTATGAAAAAGAGATGAGATAGAAAAAGAAAAAAAGAAAAGACTTTAGAGGCACACCAAAGTATTTTCATATAGTTCATGTTATACTAAATATCTGCCACATACCTTGTTATCTCGGTTAAGATAACATGCAACAAGATCAAAGTATAATA
Source organism: Populus tremula (assembly GCA_964019445.1). NCBI lineage: Eukaryota > Viridiplantae > Streptophyta > Magnoliopsida > Malpighiales > Salicaceae > Populus > Populus tremula. The sequence goes on from CAXHTJ010000004.1 coordinate 8,303,122, forward strand.
TTCTCTATATAAGATAACTTAGTGATATCAAGTTTAAGGATTGCTTACACAACTGAAAGTGAATCTTTTCATAGATATAAATAATTTCTCCATATGTAATTTTCATGCGGATTAGTTTAGTATACATTTCTTATGACAAGTACTTACATATTAGTTTTAGGTATCTTTTATACCTCAGCTTATAAGAATACTTGTTCTCTCATAAAAAAATATATATATATCAGTCTTTACGACTTTAATAAATATTCAGTATTTAAAAGAGTATTGATTAAAAACATTTGAAGAACAATGTTTTGATACAATAAAAATCTCATAAGTATAATAACTTTATAATTTTTTTTGTAAAACATTTTATCTTTACTTTAAATTTATAAATCAAATATTAAATTCATTAATCTAATATTATATGAATATTAAAAATAAATTAAACTTTTATCAATAATAAAAATATATTTATATAAATATAATAATATCACATATAACCAATTAATTAACTAAAAAATCATTTTAAAATAACACAATATGAGACAGATTTCGATGAAACATTCAGTACGTATACTATCAAGAATCACTATAGTACGAGTCTTGCTAAGAATTGCAGCAGCCAATCACTACAGTACGAGTCTTACTAAGAATTGCAGCCAACTAGTCATTGAAGCTTTGGAAAATGGATGTTATGACTGCATTTCCATATACATACATACATACATAAATGTATGTGTGTGTGTATGGAACAATCACAAAGATTTAAGAGTAAGACTCGTCTCGTCTAGATTATGTACGCAAATTAAAGAAAGCTGTTTATGGACTAAAGAAGTCACCAAGAGCTTGGTACGATAAAATAGCAGAGTTCTTGTTGCAGGTTGGATACTGATCTATCGCACCGATAGATTCAAGTCTATTTATAAGAGATAAAAATGGAAAACTCTAAATTATCCTAATCCACGTAGATGATCTTATCATTAACGACAATGATGAGATACAAATTCAGAAAATCAGAATAAATCTCTCAGGGAGATTTCAAGCGAAGGAGCTTGGAGAGATGAATCACCTCTTTGGATTCAAAATAGAACAAAGCAATGATGGCTTGTTCTTGTCTCAGGTGAAACACGCAAAAGATCTCTTGCAAACCAATATCTACCCCCATGGAGCCCAATGCAAGATTATATGCAGAAGAAAGTAGGGAATTGAAAAACACAACATTCTACAAAAAACTTGTAAGAGTCTAATCTACTTGAAGATAACACGATCGGACATCACATTTGCAGTTGGAGTCGTTAGTTGGTTCATAGAGAAACCAAGGAAACTATATCTTGAAGCAGCTCGACGGATATTAAGGTATGTAAAAAGGAACTATGGATCTTGGAATATATATTTCATGACAAGGGAACACCATATAGGGTGCTAGGGCACCATGATGCTGACTCTGTCAGAGACCGCGACAGAAGACGGTCTACCACTGGACACGCGTTCAGCCTTGGATAGCCCACTGTATCATTATCAACTACAGAAGCTGAGCATAGAGAAGCAACAATGGCAGCTCAGGAGAATGCATGGCTAATGCAGCTAATGAAGATCTTCACGAACCATTTAATTGTCCAACTATATTACATTAATGCGACAATCAATGTGCTATATGCTTAGCAGAAAACCTAGTATTTCATGCAAGAAATAAACATGTGGAAGCACATGATCAATTTATTCGAAATTAAGGTTCAAAGAGTATCTATTTAAGATTACTGAAGTGTAAACTGTCATTGTTTAATTGTTCAAAATTATGATATAAAATATATAGTATAAAGTCTCACCAGTAAGGTGGGAGTTAACAAAAAAAGAGGGTTTATAATTGTTCATTGTTTGTGGCATATATGTTGTGTATTTGCAGGTTTAAAATTTTTGGGTACTCTCTTGTATAAAGGAGGTGCTACCAATTTGTTTTTGTTTTTTTTTTAAATAGGATATATTGAATTTTTTTATCTGTTAATTTGTGTAGATGCCTAGAAAAAATTCTATTACACATTGTGAGGATATGATCACTGCTAGTTCTTCTAGCAGTAATGCTAATAATCACAAGTCATTAGGTGCCGACTAAAAACAGGCACATACATCGACTCACGACGCGGAATGTTGTGGGGGGGGGGTCCCTTCACATTGGAATTCGTTTACCTGCAAGTATGAGGCCAGTGGAAAGACGACTTTTCAATGTAAGTTTTTTTTGCTTTCACAATGACATGTTTAATAATTTTTGGAGAAATAATTTCATTTAACGAATGCAATTTCAGGTTTCTAAACATTGAGGTTGTGAGAATAATAACATTGGCCTTTAAATCATCAATGATAATTTTATTGTTTCTATAGAGCTAGATTTTCAAACATCCTAAATGAAAACCGCAAGTCGATGCATGATTTTCAAGGTTTAAGGTTAATATTAACTTAAATATCCTTTTATGTTAATTTGGTTAGTTTATTGAAATTACTGAAAATTTTCTTTTATAAATTTTTACTTCAAGGGAAAATTTGAAAGAGAGAACTAATAATAATGTTGCGAGAAAGATTTGAGAGATTCACGCTTTAATTAGTTAAGATTGAATTTATGATACTTTTTTTTTACTTCAAATATTAAATTTTTATTTTTCATTTACTAACATATAATTAATTTGTAAGCCAAAACATATGTGAAAGAAAGAGAGCTTCCAAACTGGAATAATGTGGCTGTTTGGAAGGATTTCAGACTGCCGTACATCTCGCAGGTTGTAGGGATGAAATACATTCAGCATGTGACATCCACACGTCTCATGTGACGGTCACAGTCCGGTGTGGAAAATGAGAGTCGCCGTGTTTACGGATAATCATGCTACAATTAGGTTAGATCAAATTTATGATACTTTTTTTTATTTCAAATATTAAAATTTTATTTTTCATTTACTAACATATAATTAATTTGTATTATATAGGTTGTGTATTTTTTGTACAAGACGCAAAAGAAAACAAAAAATTATATGAAAGAAAGAGAGCTTTCAGGCTGGAAAGACGTGATGGTTTGGAAGGATTTTATTGTCGAACATCTCAGAGGTTGTATGGGTGAAATATATTCAACACATTACGTTCACGCGTTTCACACGACGGTTACAGTTCGGTGCGAAAAATCAGAATCGGTGTGTTCACGGTTCCATTATCACGCACATCGACGACTCTGTTTTGATCATTTCAATTTTTTTATTTCATCCATTTTTTTATTAGTTGTTTTTTATAAATATATTTAATTGACAACATTTTTATCTTGCAAGCTACAGTTCTTAGAAGTAAGCCAAGCCCGATAAAGCTTTTTGTTTAAACGCATGTGCACAGTGATGACTGTAAAAAAAAAAAATACAATAATTCATAGATAGCTGAGCTCATAACTTTGTGGTATGTTGGTTTTCAAACATATATTTTTTTAAGTTGGAGACAGGATGGTAGTCCAGCGATAGAAAAATATTGATTGAGCTTGTGATCATGTGCAAAGTTTACCTAATTAATAAACCAGATCATCAAACATGGCTAAATCTGAATTTGCCACCAGACTAGACTGTATCCCCTAGCAAGAAAAATCTTCCCCCATCAAGAGAGGCCGAGGGAGAGAAAAAACCTTCCATATCTTTCTTGTTCTTTTCTTCTCTCCCCTTTTCTTTCCTCTCCGTTTTTCCCCTTCCTTGCCAAACGACCGTTGGTGACTTGAATATGGCACGCACCATGCTTTTGTAATTAGTCAATGGCTTTAATTTACTCGTTTCAAAGGGTAATAAACAGAGAATAATTGGAACTATATATATATATATGGAGAAGAAGATGTGGAACTAAGGCCAAACAAATAAATCTGATCCAATAATCAATACACAAGAAAAGAAAATCAAAATATATAGAACATGATATCTTACATAAAAAGCATGGATGGAGGCCTATGGTACATGATAAATGAACTAAAAGAATGGAAAAGCAGAAAATACCATGACTAAAGAAGAAGAAGAAGAAGAAGAAAACAAGACAGTAGTGGTCAAAACGACAGACCATACAGAGAGGTAAAACCTATGTATAAATAATATATGGTGTGACAAAACTAGCGTTTCTGGGTAGTCTTCTGATACTTTTCTTTGATCCATTGGAAGCCAACAGAGGTCCCTTCTTTCACCTTCTTGAACCCAATTGAAGCAACCTGTTTGGTCTTTCCAAGCCCTTCTCCAACCTTCTGCTTGTATTTGGCAGTCGAATTGCTGCCGCCGCCGCCGCCGCCGTCCTTGCTATGATAGACAACAGGATCTTTGTTGTAGTCCCATTGATCAGCCCATGATGTCTCGTAAGAACTGTTTCCGGCCATGGTTTTTAACAACAGACGATGAAAGATTGATTGCAGGCAGAGAGAGGAGGGAAGAATATTTGCTTAGAAGAGGGAGGGAGGGGTCTATGAAATTGGGTTTTCTTGTTTATGAGTTGAATTCGGGTGCTGCCTGTTTTATATTCCTAACGCGGTCCAACCTGGGAAGCATGGGGGATTAGAAATCTGTACTTGTCTTTTATTTTTCACAAATATTTTAAAAATATTTTAAATAAAAAGATTTTTTTAAAATCCAAAATATGATAGCAAAAGACTTATTTTTTTTAAAAAAGAAAAGTTGATTAAAAAATACGAGTGTTTTTCATGGACAAAAGAAAAAAACCATTAATTTATAAGTAATTTTTTGGCCGTCTGTTTCTTGGGGACTCAACACGTGGCCAACTCCATTTCTACTGCGTAATGAATGACGTGATTTTCTTAACAAATTTATAGTGGATCATGATTAAAATAATAATATATTTCCACCTAAAATCATAAATAATTTCCCACAAATTAAGTATTGAATATTATTCCAAATTAAATATTCTAAAATTCAACAAAAAATATAATACATCATCACAGCCATTATATCTGTACAAGATTGGCATGCATGAAGATTATTACCCCCCAATATAAAAGATGTACGTAGAGCATATATTTTGAAAGAAAAAAAAAATATAAATATAATAAATTATTTATATACAAGTTGAAATATAAAGATCATTAAATTGGAGAATATAACTTTTTTATAGAAAAAACCCTTCACAGAGCAAAAAAAAAACCAAATTATAATTAAAATGATGCTTAAAAGCATGGTATAAATCACATTTTATCAAAATTTAATTTTATTTGTTAAAAAATATTTTTTTATATGTTTTGAATTATTTTAATGTGTTAATTTTAAAAATAAAAAAAATATTTTTAAAAAAAATATTTTCTTATCCTTAAAACAGTTGTAATGGTGAAGAAGAAAATTATTTTTAATTTATGCGCCAAGTCTGAAGATTCTAGAAGCGTTGAAAACATTGTTTTCTTGGGATGATCAGCGCAGCTTTTCTGCGAGTATTTAAAATGGACAGAGTTTCAATAAAACAGTTGCAAAATAGAGAATCCAGGGGCAGTGAAGTAAATGCAGAAATCCGCTTGTGCTTCTGGAAGCATCGAGAAACCCGGGCGATTTCTCACCATCAACGCTCCGAGTCAAATTGGGGGGTGTGACGTGGCGTTGGTTTTGAAAGAAGAAGTCTCCTCTCTTCTGCATTGATTCCTAGAAGCTTCGTGGCCTATCCATTCAAAGGTCAAAAGTTCTCCCCGTTCAAGATACCCAAAAAGGACTTCCCCGGTTCTGTATCTCAGAAACATTATCATATTTTATTTTTATCTTATATTTAAATATCATTTATCGTTATTTTTATCTATATTCTTTGTAAAATAAACTTTATTTCTCTGAAATTCCCACTTTCAAACATGAGTTCGCTCCATTAGAAAGTCAACCGTGGTTATCTTGTTTTCATTTATTTTTAATTTTTTTTGAAGCAGTTAACGATGACGTCGTTTTAAGACCAAGACGTTCCCGTGCAAACCATTAATTAACATGGACTCAAGGGCCTCATTGGCAATTAACATTAAAATATCAGTACCTTTTGCAACCGATAAAGGAGGGTAGGCACGCGTGAATAAAGTTGAGCCAAGTAATAAAAAATTCTCCGATTGGATATGTTAATAAATTGATAAATTTTAAATTTTATTAAAATTTTACCGATCAAATTAAAGGATACACTTTTTAAACTGTTTGGAAAAGAAATTTAACCCACCCCTTAACACACACACATACACACAAAACATTTTCTTGTAATTCAATGTGGATTAGAACTGTATTTTACGTTATTTGGCTCTTTAAAATTCAAATTAGTCTTCAATTACATATATATATATATATATATATTTATTTTTTTTTTTTGAGGATTGAATTGAAAATTAAAAAACTCAAGTGAAAATCTTAGGTAATTTAAAAGGCGGACTGAAAATTTTGTTGAAATAATTATTTTAATTCTTTATATTTTTTAGTTGATGATCGGTTTCTTGAATTTCAAGATAATATATTTTAATATTTTTTAAGTTTTAATATTTTTTAGGTATAAAATTTACCAGTTTTTTTTTAAACTTCATTCCAAGACAATTTGCCTTTCTTTCAAGTATTCTCATGCACATGATCAACTATGAACTATTATTATTAAACCTAACATGGTGCAGTAAATCAACTATGAACTATTATTATTAAACCTAACATGGTGCAGTAAATCAACCTAGTATCTCACCGAATAGAAGCTTATTTTGAGTTAGGTTTCATATTAAATTGGTCAAGAGTTGAGGTGATTAAAATTGAAGTGAGGTTCGATTTGATTTTTTCATAACTTACTTTTAAACTGACATCATTTTATCTCTTTTTTAAAAAAATTTAAAATGGCTTTATTCTAGATTGATTAGTTTAACCCACCAAAATTATAACCCAAGTCCAATTAGATTTTATAACCATGCTATAAATGACTATTTCCCTCGGGTCAAAGAATTTAGTTAGCTCATGTTCGACCATCTAATCCCCTGCTTATCTTGGTTCACTGACCTCACTGACTCCAAACTAGCTACAAACTAGAAGCTGTGCGGATCTTGGTGCAATTTCCATCATGGTTAGACATTTCCCATCTGACTTAACTACGTTGTCATGTTAGCCTACTGACATTAGGTAACTCACTCCTATAGCTGGATCATTGCCTCGTATGTTACATGACCTGCATTGATTTATATTTATAATTCGTAAACAAGCAGAGTACAGCTTAGTTTGATGCAAATCACATGATTCTCTGATGTCCAAAAAGTTCATATAGTTTGTACCATTGTCCTATGGCAGCTTCACTTAATGATCACATGTATCCGGATTGCCAAGGTATTTGTAATAGAGCCACCGTGAAATGTTCAGAGCATTTCCGTTACTCTCCACCGGGAATATCTTCCGACTTTTCTGCCAGTTGTTTGTAAGCTTTATCCATTCTCTTCTCCAGGCCTTCAACTGGAAACCATGGCCATTTTCCAAACTCTGGGTTAAGAAATTGAAATATATAGCTGCTCGGGGACCATAGTAATCTTTTAGGAGACCGCTCCAGTACTTGTTCCCTGAAAGAACGGGAACAGAGGTTTTCTTAAAACTCCATTGAAATACTGTGTTAAAAAGCCTCCAAGTTTTCAATCATCTAGTGATAACAACTTCCATTGACATGTCCATCTGGAGAGGATGGGCATGGAAGAGCCTCCAAATTTGATTTGAGGCTAATTTTTCAAGCAACGAAGGTAAAGAGACACACAAGGTAGTGCTGATCCCCTTACCATAGTCACGAAGAAGACTTGCTTCCACCTCTGTGTTGTCATACCACATAGTTATCTGAGTTCTTGCATTCCATTCAAACTGCAGTTTCAGAGCACATTGAATTACTAAAAAACACACGACTCTTGAAATTGTTTGAGATCAAATAGGGCTATAATTTGAAAGGCTACTAACTTGTATTTGCTGTTCTTCATCTTGAGCAAGTTGCTTTGCACTTTCTAACCATGGACCCAGAAGAAATCCCTCATGGCATGCCAAGAGTGTGTCTATGTCTTCCACAAGGTCTAGAAACATCTGACTCTGGTGAGCAACTCCATGGCTGTCTTTTAATCGGTAAGCTTCAATGACCTTTAAGAACAGCTCATTTGCATATTTTGCCAACACTTGTCTTGTGAGGTCAACTAAGTCATAACTGACATGGAAATAATATACATTTAGAAAAGGATGGGGAAATAGTGAAAAATCGATAATAATTTAAGAATTACACAAATGGATAAACCATCCAGCAAAAGGTTTTTGAAACCTCAAAATGCTAACCTGTAGGTGCTGCTTCCAGATAATTCATCCCCTCCTGCGATGAAAAGTTCCAAAGCACGCACAACTTCAGTGGTTGAATACCATAGGTGAGGATGTTCATATGAATCAGTGTTTTTTATGAGGACCGCTCTTCTTGATACTAGTTTTACATTGGTGTGATGCCTTCCTTGCAGCATCGAAACAAGATTTGGATTAACATCAGGGAATGCTACAATTACATCCCGGTTTTTGTCCTGGTCCAACAATGCTTAAGGCTGTCAGAATTCAAACAACAGAGTGCACTAGGAGTTTTTCACATGCAAAATATCAATTTGGCACTTCAAGTGGACCGAGTACAAAGTCACAGACTCGAGGTTAAAAAGACTACATTTCTTATTTCAAATCAGAATCACCATAATCATGACATTTGTGGATACAATAAACTTTTCTTGAACTGAGGGAACTGATGAAAATGTATAAACATCCACAGAGAAAACGAGTGAAATTACAAAAGCATATGTATAGCAGGACATATAAATGAGCAGAAATAAAAGGATTAAATATAAGTTCCATATCATGCACATTTGTGAAAGCCAAAGATAGGTAGAGCCATTACCATATTATGATGAATAATACATCCAAATGTACTTCATAGACTGTAGAAAAGTTGGGTTACTTACATGGGCACCATCAGTGCAATTGTAAACTGTGTGGTACAGTATATTCCAGGCATTTTGTATTGTTGGAACTGATCGACCATAACGTCTTGCTGAATACAATTCAATCCATTCCTAAAAGAAAGACAAGATATTGTGATTTTGATTGAAAGTGTGAACTTCCCTACCCCTGATCCATTCTTATTTACTTTCCCATATGCCAACTTTTCTAGAAAATAAAGGTGGAGAAACTTTCTTATTTCAGAAAAAAGTCTTCTATTCCTTCATAATTTCAAAATTTGAAAATTAGAAACAAAGCTTTCATCAGGATCATGAAATGTACCACAATTTTATGAAACATTTAAAGGAAAGCGCTTGTAAATTGACATATCAGAGGTGAATAAGATAAGAGGAACTCTGAAAAGACTAGTATTTGACACAATAATAACTACAGTAGTGTTCAGTGATGCATTCAAACAACATAAAAAGCAATCACCAAACTTAACAAGAAAGCAAGGATGATAGTGTTCATGGCTTAAGGTTGAGTTTATCAAACATACAAACTTTTTTATATTGCAAGTCGTAGACATAAATGTACAAACATGAAATGGTGGTGACGGGGGAAAACATTACATTACCTTGACATCAACCTTGTTCTGTTGAAATGCCATTTCAGACATGAGGTCATAAACAACCGGGTTTTGTTCTATACCTTCCATTGACATTCCAACACCAACCTTCACAGAAGCAACTATATAGAATAAGATATATGATGGAATAAAATGGTACAATAATTAGTTAAAATTGTAACATGACACGATGAATTGTCACAGAGAGAGAGAGAGAGATGAATTCTAGCAATAGTTACATGCTTCTTTTGGTTTGACAGCCAACAGGCATCAGCAAAACTATGCAAGGTCATACATATGCACCATTCGTATTATAAAAGGGGAGTTAATGCATACGCCTATTCAAATTGTTTTTAAAATGACAAATTGTAATTCGCTAGAAAGTGACAAATAAAATTTACATTAAACAATGAAGAATATTTGCAAGGTAAATCAGCTGTATCACTCACCAAATTCTGCATATACAGACCTTTATCTTAAACACCATCAAATTGTTCAAGCAATGCAGCAATACAACCCATTATGTTACACAATAATCTAATTGATCAGTTTCAGTTGTATGAATTCTAATTTTTCTGAACCATCAATAAAGTGCTTCATTCGCTCTGTGCATCTAATAATGAAGGGTATTATATTATGGTATATCTAGGTTTCATAATGTAAACAAACAGAATCCTGCTTTTCTTGCTCTTATAATTGGAATCTTTTGTCTGCATTTTCATGTGTTGTTGCCATCCGTTGTAATTCAATAAATTAGAAGACTCACATGTTGTAATTAAACAACAAATCAAACAAGTTTGTCAAAAAACAGTATGAAATTGCTTCCCATTTACCCACAAGCCCATCTAATTAGAAAATGTGTTAAGCTATTCTCTCTCCCAGATCTTTTCCTTTTTTCTTTTACTTTCTCCTCTTTCTTTAGTTTAAGAATCTTAAAATCTAACCTTATTAGATTGAGGGAGGTGTAGTTGTATACGTGGAAAGCTTGTAGAGAGAACTAGGAGTGTTAGAGAAAGAAAATAAATTTAACACGTTGAACTTATCATGAATATAAAGAATATTGTCAACTGTCAACCTTATGTAAGAGCACGAAATGCTACGTGCACAATTAGTTGTGGAGGGCGAGAGTCAAACAGGATACTTGAAAGAGGTTCAATTTTTTCAATGCTATGAATGGCTAAGTTGAAGGATCTTGGATAATGGGTGGGCCATCAACCAATTTCATCAGGTACTGACATTGTTTATTAATAGTAGCTTACAATTGTAATACAAATTAAAGTTGCAAAGTGTTTTTAAATTACAGTGCTTTTTGTTAAAGGGTGAAACTTTAAGATAATATAAGTTAAATTTTCCTTATGATGGAAAGATCAAAGCCACATAACATTTCAATCCTTATTAGCAATCAAGCTTTGAAGGAATCAACTTTACCATTGTAGAGTTCTCACTGGTACGAGCTTCAACTGGTCCAGAAGCTACTGAATCTAAATACCCATACATCTCCAAGTTTCCTGCAAAGTTGTGCAGCATACACCTGCCAAGTGGAGAAACGACAAATTAAAAACAATATAAAATATAGAAGAGGAAAAGGAAAAGAAAACATCAGAAATTCATTCTTAGGATATATATCAGGAATTAAGTAATCACTGAACATAGATATAACAGATTTATTCACAGGTTAGTATGTAACAGAAAATAAAGTAACAGAATTATAAGCAGCTTGATGTTTAGAGATCAACAGAGTTTTACTTCAATGAGGATATGAGTTGTTTCACAGGTGCACAACCGAAGTGTAAGGTACTAGATATTAATCACAGATATCATCATCAGTTAGAAAAAGAACAATTAGTTACCAGATGTAAGGGACACCATAAAATTGCTCTGAAGTATCCCATATGGGTTTCACTTCGGCAAACAGATCAAGGACTACCAGCCTCCCTATAGGAACTGAATGTAGAAGCGCCTGAAAAAGAGCAAAGGATACCATCCACCAAAAGCACTCATCAATAAAATAAAAAAAGCAACTGAACATTTCCAAATCATATCTATAGCTGAAAGCAAGAAAAAGGCTTTGACTGGTGTATCTACACACATAGATGCATTGAATGTTCCAACAACTGCTACAAGTAGGTGACGATGGCGTAATAAGCTCTGGGTGATGTATAGGTTCTAATTACTCCAAAACAAAAAAGAAAATAGTAATAGTTGCATAGCAAACTAATCAGTAATCATCTGTATCCCTTCAACATTTTCCATAATGAAGCTTCACACAATCAATATCCTAAGTTGGCTGGGATAATTAAAAAACATAGAGAAGATCTAAGCTTTTTTTTCCTGAGCAAAATGTACGAAATGAGAACATTTCACATCGCATCAAGAACACTTCAGTCTGTTTAAGAGATAACCCAAGATAGCCACAGTGATCTAAGGCTGCGATATCATGCACATTATAAAATTGATTTATACATAGTCAGAACATATAAATGAGAAACCCTGATTAAGTCCCAACTAACATCTTGCCATTTTCTTTTTTTGATTAAATTTTTCTCTACTTTGTTTTTCTGAACTTTCCTTCTATACTCGAGAATTTAAAATTGCAGATATTAGAAAGATTGCTTAAAGTTCAATGTTTTCTGTACACTCAAACATCATCATTAACAGGAATTATATCCTTGTTCACTTTGGTTCAACATGGCTTTAATGCTTATTTAAAAAATAAAATATTCAAGAGATTGAATGGTAGTCTTCTTAACTATAGAACATAGAGTGCCTAGAATAGCAAAGCAATCAAATTACAATATAACCTTCATTTGTGGAGGTCTCCAGAAAGGATCATATGAAAATAACCACCCCTGCAGAATTAAAGCAAATAAATCAGAATTCCAGAACAAATGGAGCTCACGTTGATTGAGAAGCAATTTTGGAACATAAATTATAGAGATGTCATACTTGTAGCAAATATATAATGACAAAATGCACTATCAACATTGAATTAAGTATCGCTGAAGCTAGATAAACGTTTTGTGATGATTGATAACTAAACATTCGATATTCCTTCACCTGCATCAGCCAGACAGCATTACTGTCACCACTTTGCATTCCCTCAAATATTGATCCACCTAATGAAGATATGTACTCTGGGTCATCAACAGGTGGAGTATTCTCATCAAAAGTGTCACTGCAGTTATTCAAACAATCAATACACAGATACTTTAAGATAGAATTTTCTAAACCTGATCTGTTATTGCATTTGCTGCACTGCAATTCCAACGTGAAAGAGCCAATGACAAAACAAAAGGATGGATGGATTCATGATTTTAATGCTGGACTTTGAAAACTGTCAAAATGGATAGCTTACAATATAAAACTTGCAAACTGAAAACCAGTTGTATGAATAGCAAAGCAAAGAAAATATTACCAGTTGTATATGTGGCTGGTCCTTCCATACTCTGAACCATAAGATAATTGCAAAGATCACAAAAATTTAGACTTCTTGCATTTTTGTTGAACATAAGGAATATATTTCTGGAATATCTTTGGTGATTCAGATAAGCTCACCTGTCAATTGTTGCTCAATGAATGCTCTTCCAATTTCAATAAACAAGGGATCTGTTGCATCAAGGAGATACGTGCAGCACCATCTAACATCACTCCTAACTGAAAACCTGAAGGAGGATGTAGAATATGGGTCATGGATTCATAGATCCATCGAAGAAATACATGAAGTGCATCAACACAACTCTGCAGTCCTAAATCCTAGATGATGCTGGTTATGGTTTGTGAATCTCTTCTTGCCATCCCACAGCAAAAATGCCATGTACATTTTGGCACTTGATTAATCTTTCCAGGACACAAGGTTGAGTTACCCAATTTCCTATTTTAAGCTAGGACTGTAGAAAGCACCCCGTATCTGATAATTGCAATATATGTGGATGTAATGAGCATGAAATCACCAAAAGAATGAATAGAAAGCTTAAGAATTTCTAGTGAGCTTCTTGGACATGATCCTAACCAGTTCTTTTGTATTTTAATTATAAAGATATCCAAACCAGTTTAAGAAACTATAGAATTCTTGCATTTCACAACCAGAACTTAAAAGTGAAGTCCATGCATATGTTAAACTGGCACAAAGATGTACTGACCAATTCCCCAATCGTGTTATTTTTGCTGAAGGAAATATATTCCTTAATGCTGCAGGAACATTTCCAGAAAAGGCTGGAAGAACTGGACAGCAGAATAGCAATAATTGCAAACGTTAAATCAATAGAAGTTCAAAAATTAAAGCAATTATTTGATAAATAAATGTGAATTTCCTTGAACTTTTTTGTTTTAAATTTTTTGAAGTGGCGTTTTTGAAATGCAAATAGTTCTACTTTTATCTTTGCAGAATTAGGGCAAAAGAAAGAAAGGCAAAATATTTCCTCTTATCAAGGAATTTAACATCGACTTCGAATAATGCTACGGCAAGATTAATTTGAATTTATACCACAACTAGAAACCTTAAGAGTATAAGTATATGACTATTGATACCTGGAGTCATTCCAAGTTCATACATTCTGGCAAGAATTTTCTTCTGCAGAACTAGTTGTTGATCAAACCAACTTTGTGGTAGTGGTCCTCCCCACCTGTAAACAAAATAGTATTTGTAATTATGCTTGTTGCTATTGAACCAGTTTCATTTCTAGACATTATTGAGAATGTTCTTGCCCAAAACAATAATAATCATAAAAAATAGTTAATCAAGGGGTTAAAAGACATAATATGCTACAATTAGGAATTTGCAAAAATAGAGGAATATCAACATTTCGAACATCACACATAAAGTTATATAATTGAACGTGTAGATAGAAAATTTTCACAAATTACTGTCTTTTAAACAGTCAAGCAAGAAATATAAGCTCACCTGTGCAAATTTGCCATGCGTGACCATGCAAGAAATGCAGGGCCTCCAAAGAAATCATCCAAATCTTCTTTACTAATATTAAATTTCTGCTAAAGTGAAAAGTCTATTTAGAACAGAAATCAAAGTGCCACATCAAACATAATAACTCCAACGCAATTCACAACTCTGTGAATAACTAATATGGTCAATTTGTTATTAACCACCAAAAAGAATATATTGAAACATATTGGAATCCAGAACTAATGTAAGAAGAAACAATATGAAACAATGTACGACACTGCTCTCAAAGATTAACTCAACATATACTGAAGAAAAATATAATTCATGTGATGTGTTTTTATTGATAAATGTGTGTTCAACAAAAGGGATTGTAATATAGATCAATACACTTACCTTTTATCCTTTCCAATATACTAACTATATGCAAAACAATTCTGAGCGCAATAAACAGGTTCACAAAGGTTAAATTAGTAGTTGAATAATGAGACGTACATGTATGAGGATCCTGGTTCCTTATTGTAATTATTGTTTTCAGTACAGATCATTCATGATCCCAATATCATAGAATGTAGTGGCATAAAAAATTCAGTAGTAATGAAGCTTCCATGATTAAAAAAAAAGGCAAATAAAACAAAATAAAATATCTAGAGCTCAATTGGAAGAATATGGAGATCAATAAGAGGAATGGCACCTGGAAAACTTTTTGCCAAATAGCTTCCTGTCCTGTAAATGCTAGTGGCAAGTTGATGCCTTGAAGAGCCATCCAATCAATTTCCTTTTCCCATCTTTTCCAATCCCACCAAGCAAAAGAATCTTCCAAAGAAACATATATTAAATTTATATAATATTTATCAGACCACAAAGCAAAATGTTAAATCCACCTGAATTAATGACATAGCTATCACTCAGGATATTTGATAGAAAATTCAATCAATGCAGAAACTCACAGCTAGATGTGACAGCGTTCTGGTAATAATTCCAAGGAACAGGTCTCTGAACCAAGATACCATCATCTTGAAGACGTGGAAGAGAACCCAATTTAGGTATCGAATTGAGCTGCGCGCCTCCTGTTTTGTCCCAAGATATATGCGAACCACACCAATACTTCAAATACCAATGCAAACCAGTCAACACTTCTACTCCAGTTACCCCGGAAATTCTAGCATTGAGCACCCAGAAAAATAAAAAAAATTCCACGTTATCACAAAGGAAGTCATAATTTCTCAATAATTCCACGAACTTGATGAATTTTATTTCCTTCACGTTAATGAAAATGACTGCCACAAAAACAGACATAAGTTTTTTTTTGGCAAAAATTAATAAAAGCGGTAAAGAGTCTTTAGCATACAGAATCTGTGGAGCTCCGCGCCTTGTAAACGAGGGATGATTTTTTATAATGAAGCAAGATTCCCCTCCACATTGCTCCTAACATTAATACAATTAAATAAATTATATATCTTGCTCAAAAATCTTAAAAAAATATTGTTCTTCAAAATTAACTATAACAACAACAATGATAATCTCTCGGTGTTACTTTAGTGAAATGCATCAAATAATTAAATAAATTCGATAAAAGAACAAAGAAATCGAAGTACCTTAGATACAATTCGAAACTCGAAGCTGGAAGAGTGAGAAGGAAGGAGGCGTTGCAGAACACCGCGAGCGGCGGCAACTTGGACAGAAGGAAGAGCTCGTTCGCGGTCCTGGATTTCGAGAATTTTGGAAATGTAACTGACGCCGATCGTGGAAGATTGAGCGAAAGAGAAGAAGAGAAGGAAGGATGCGACGAGGACGAGAGAAACGGCGGCAACTGGAGGGGAGTCCATAGGGAACAATGGAGGTGAAGAGAGTGATAAACCCAAGGGGATTTATTATAGAGAAGATGTGCATTGTAGTGAAGGGAGTAAGGAGATTCTGTGAAGAGTAAGAGACAAAATGGATTGCCGGCCAGAAGTGTAAAGAAATGAAAATGGCGAGTGCTGTCTGTTTGCTTTGTTTTTTCGAATTCGAAATTTGACATTTTTACTTATACTTTCATTTGTGTTTTTTATAGGTTGACTAATAGACGGCATGGGCTTAGATTTAAGTTGCTTCTATGGACTTATGTGCCCTGATGACTTGGGCCTTTAAGCCTACCTTTTCATGAGAAATTTTGTTCCGCATGTGAAAAAATAAAAATAAAATAAAATAGAGAATACACACTTGTTATCAGGATTTTCATGATTTTCATTTTATGTGTAATTTATAATTATGTTGCGCATAATATATGATAATATATCTTTTCCCGATTAACATCTTTTTAGAATAATTGTGTAAATATATATTTATACTCAATAACAAAATTATTAAAACTTTAAATTGAACTTGGCCTTTCCACCTTTGATTTTTTTTTTAAAAAAAAAACAATTTATTGCAAAACAAATCTCCTATCAGGATATAAAATCTTTTAGTGCCTAAATTAATAAATGTATAGGAGAAAAAAAATCATTTGGTAAAGAAAATAAGAACATAGGATAGTGGAGGTTGTGATTATTGTGTGTGATTTTGTATTATGGTCTATGTGTTGTTACTAGGTGATCTAAGATATTTATACATCTTAGATCATATGAAATTTCCTCGCGTAGGATGGAGTTCTCAAACATATAATGCAGAATAATCATGAAAAATAATTAATTTTACCACATAGTTAACTTGTAAAACAAATTGTTCTTTGAGATGTTGTACCATCAATTTATGAGACAAAGTAGATGCTTTAATGATAATTGGTGAGATAGAATAGCCATGGTACTAGCAATTAGTAAGACAAAAGGCATCATACTGACAACTCATACACCCCCATATTGATAACTTGTAGAATGAAGGATCGAGTGCAAACTTTATAATATTAGCTAGTGGTTGCATCACGTGAGATATGTGTGAGATTATTTTGTCTCTTTTTTCATTTCATGTTGTTTGATCAATCTAATATTGAAACTAAATCAAAAAGTTATTGAAGAATCAAGGATTGAATTGGGGGAAGGGAAGAAAAAATTACATAAATCGGTATGTGAAACAAGATTGCCACCTTATGGCAATGTGTGCAATGTCATTATGGTTTTGATAGTAGTTTTCCTTTCTGTCATTGGATTCATTCTCTTAGTGTTATATTTGTAGATGACAGAGCCATGGTGGCGCTTCAACAACAAGTCCTTTTCTTGTACTTTTAGTTAAGGTTAGTTTGGAAAAATATATGTTTGGTTAAAACTGTGGTTGAAATCGAGATTGAACAAAAAGTAATTTAATGTGTTTGGTTAAGAATGCTTTTGAAATTGAGGTTATAAAATAATTTAAAAATATATATATTAATATTGATAGTTTTTAATTTAAATATTATAGATTTAACTATTGCTATTACATCATGAAATAAATAATATTTTATATAAAATATTTTTTATTGTTCCATTAAACTATCTACAATTCCATCACGTATGAAATACATCCGACAAGGACTATAGTTTTCACAAATTTCTTAAGAGCGCAACAACATCAGGTAAAATATAATCAGGAACAAAATTGAGATTGCGATCAAATTCTGCAAATGCTACGTCATTAAGCGATTTTCGTCTAATTTATGTAGTGTCATTGAATAATATTTAACACTAGTTTTTCGAATAAAACACAATTAAAAATAAAAAATATATTTTTTTTTTATTTTGTCGAGTCGGACCTGGTCTGGCCGGAACAACGGATTGCATTGATTCCTCCCCCCATGAGAAGCAGCAATTTTGCTGCTTCTACAAAACCTACAGCACAACTGAATTTTTGATGGGTTCCACCAGCATAAACCAATGTTTGTTTTCTTAACCAAACGGTAATATTTGTGGCTGCGGGTGAACCTCACCCACAACCACACTACCAAATGGCCTCAAAGACATTATTGATGACAACACCATTACCATTATTATCATTGTTTATGACATCATCACCATCAAAATAAACATCATGAGTCGGTAGAGAATACCAATCAACATCTATCTCATCATAAACAATATCACTAAAATCTTTATGATACCTATTTCAATCAAGAAGTCGTTTTCTCTGCTCATGCTTATAAAATGAGTTCTCAAAATTGTCTATGAATCCATGATCGATCTTCTCACGATCCTTTAAGTTCCTCACCTCCGCCAACTAACATGTTAATTTTATAATTTTTCTTTACATGTTTTTTATCATTGGTTCTTGAACACCTGTTTTAATTTTACAACTTATCTTTGCATGTCTATTATCACTTAATTTTTTAACGTCTCTTTCTTAAGAGGAGACCTCCTCATCCTCTCATACATGAGTTTATCTTGTTCTGCTACCTTTAGTCATAATTATTTTAGCATATAATAAGTAAATAACCATCAAGATCATTGAGCTTTGATATCAAGTATTATAGAAAAAAACAAGTTAGAAAAACAAAAATTGAGGTTGAATATAATTATCACACAAAACTCTAGTCATAATTTTATTAATGAATATTTCTTTTTAATTAGTCTACATATCTAAGAGTTTTACAATTCTTTAAATAAATTCAAAAATTAATTTTATAAAATAAAAAACCTGAAAATAAAAGAATTTTTTTAAAATTAGATAAAAAATAAAAAAACTAAGAAAACAAATAGTTTTAAATAAAAATCCTCCTGAATCATTGTATCATAGTTCACCGTACTGATTGACTTTCTCTTCAAGAGATTTTTCTAGTCTACTTGGTACGTATGGTCTTCCGGGCCAAGGTTGTCGTAGCGGGATGAGTTTCAAAACAGGAAATCTCGGTTGATGAGGACAAAACTTACCTCACAATTCTTTCTTTTACTGTTTTTACTTTTTATGGATAGACGAATCATTTCCCAATGTGTACCTTTCTATGGAAACATCTGATATTTCTCTACAGTGTTTTCTTCTATATATTTTCTGCCTCCCTGTGTTTCTCCCCCCTCTCTCAAGCAAGCAAGAGAATCATGTCCGACCACCATGCTAGTTACTCAGATTATGATTCTCAACCACGCTCCGACGACCACCTTCAAACAAACCTGCCCGCACTTTATTCACAGCCAAGCCTCCCATCACTCCGTTCCCTCACCTCAAACCCCGATCACTACCAAGAAATCCTATCCACCACCCACCACCACTGCCTCACCACTCTTAAAGGCCACACCTCTTATATATCCTCACTAAACCTCGTTGGGAAGTTCCTTTACAGCGGCTCCGGCAAGGAAATCCGATTGTGGAAGGGAAACTCTTTAGATTCTGAAATAGATCATGAAAACCTAAGCAACAACGTAGTGGCTGTGGGAAAAGGTGCGGTGAAGTCCCTTGTTGTTCTGGAAGATAAACTCTTTAGTGCTCATCAAGATCACAAAATCCGAGTATGGAAAATCAATAGCCAGGAATCTGATAAGCAGAAATACACACGTTTAGCCACTTTACCAACACTTGGTGACCGTGCCTTCAAAAGTCTGTTGCCCAAGAATCAAGTTCAGATTCGCAGGAACAAAACATGCACATGGGTTCATCATGTCGACACAGTATCTGCAATAGCCTTGTCGAGTGACGAGTCCCTTCTCTACTCCGTTTCATGGGATCGGACAATTAAAATATGGAGAACAAATAACTTCAAGTGCTTGGAGTCGGTAGCCAACGCCCATGATGATGCTATAAATGCAGTGGCATTGTCGAATGATGACAGTGTTTATACCGGATCGGCCGACAAGAATATCAAAGTGTGGAGGAAAAGTTCAAAAGAGACCAAACATTCCTTAGTTGGCACGCTAGAAAAACACAACTCTGGGATCAATGCCTTGGCACTAAGCACTGATGGGTCTGTTCTATACTCTGGTGCGTGTGACCGATCAATAGTAGTATGGGAGAAGGACGGTGGTGGCAATATGGTGGCTGTGGGAGCCCTAAGGGGCCATTCACAGTCCATATTGTGCTTAGCTGTTGTGTCTGATTTGTTGTTTAGTGGTTCCGCAGATAAAACTATTAGGATTTGGAGAGGTGCTGACAAAAGTTACTCTTGCTTGGCAGTTTTAGAAGGGCATAGAGGCCCTGTCAAGTGCTTGACAGCAACGATTGACCATTACAACACGACCGATGCATCGTATCTTCTTTACAGTGGGAGTTTGGACTGTGATATCAGAGTGTGGCAAATCAACGTCCCTCTCCTATAGTATAGATTTCTTTAACTTGGAATCGCGGCTGTTTTGCAAATACAATATATGAGAAGTCTGCTATAGTTCCTTTTGTTTTCCTCCTTTTCTGCTCTCATTTCCCCCTCCTTTGAGGTCGTTTCTCGAGTTGAATTGTTGTATGGGAAGCCATGTTAACCTTTCAATCATGGTATAATTAAAGGGTTGATTTGCTTGTGTGTAAACTCTACAGGAGTTTTTCTATACTTGTGAGACTTCAATTGTGCTCCTGCTCCGATGTAAGTAGCTAACACAACAGTGCATATAAATGTAAAGGCATACCAAGATACTTAAATCCTACTATTATAATTCTGTGCTCAAAATATGAGTTGCTGTCGTGTAGGTGGTGACAACTCAAAAGTCCCAATTCCTTCCCTGAAAATTTCTGTAACTTGTTAGGAGTTAGTGTTTCAACATAGTACTGCCATGAGAAAGGGAGCTGCAAGGTTTACCCCTTCATTGCCTACTTTCTGAGCACATATAAGCCTAGCTAGCTGTATCACAAATTCTTTGAATGGTGTGTTCTATAATTTATGCAGATAATTATAATTGGCTTGTGGGACTCAATGAGACAGAGAACAAAAGGATCGTAGATTAATACTTTAAATTATAGATTGCTGACACTAAATTTTCTATCCATTTCCCAAAACTGCCAAAACATTCAACATCGCGAACTCCTCTAGGCCACTCAATAAGAAGATTTCTTCACGAGTGGAGAGGCAAAAGCAGATTTAAAGGGTGTTTGGGAGTGTGGTAGCTGTTGCTTTTCAAATAGCTTTTCGTGCCGAAAAGTATGCCAATAATGTTTTTTTATTTTTTAAAAATCATTTTTGATATCAGCACACCAAAACGATCCAGAAAATACAAACCAAACTCAATTTTAACAAAAAAAAAAAAAAAATTTGAATTTTGATGAAAAGCCGGTTTGGCCGCAATGCCAAACGGGCGCTTAATGTTCAAAACAACCGGAAAGCAGAAGTTAAAAGATGGTCGTTAACGTCGACTCCATACGCTATTGTCCAAAGGAAGTGATATAACACACACAAGAAATCTTTTAAGCAGCTGGTTTTTTTTTTTTTTTTCTCTGCACTTTGCAACAGTAGATCCATCCCAGTAACCCAAATATGGAAATTGAAAGATAAAGTAAAAAAGGAAAACGAAGAATGTATATGATTCAAGCGAAGGTGTTTTGGCCATGGCATCTAGCTGCCATAAAAGAAAGAACCAATAGCAGAAAAAGTAAGCACAGCAAATTCCATTACTCCCATTTAAGAAACCAGTCCCTTTCTTACAAGGAAGCCAGAAAGAAAATGGTAGAAAATAAAAGATGATGCATTAGATGCACAAGTTGCTTGTTTTCTCATGTAATTAACTTGACAAGATAAGGCATGGATTTTCTTCAGTTTAAGGTAAATCTATCTTAGATATCTTCAGTTTTTTATTTTATTATTATTTTTTGAATCACCAGAGGTTTGGCCTCCTTAAAAAGTTACATGTGGAGGAGAGGTTAGGTAAAAGTCGTTTTTCCTGTATGGTCACTATCCTGACCTGCTCTTCCTCCTGGTAGGCTGCTTTTAAAAGCCATCCTAGTGGGATCTGGTGATCTAAGATTCATCTAATAAATCCCTGAAACATAATAAAAAAAAATATAACATTATCCTTCTACTCAGTCTCCTATAAATTTCTACCTTCCTAGACTTGGATATCGTGTCTACACATGCAATCTCACCACGTGGAAGCGCAAGATCATCAAACGAAATGCGAAAATACTTTTAACCTAACTATGAAATAAATACAAGCAAGCAGTCAACTTATGCCCACAAAGGATGGCATCTACCCGCTTATATAAATATTTAAAAACAATTTTATTTTTTTAAAAAGTTAGATCAATTTAAGTTTGATAAATCTTAAAATCACTAAAAACTTACATGGTTATTCAAAGTCTATGAAATTAATTGAGATATGTGCAAGCTAACACGGATACTCACATTAATAAAAAAAATTCAAAAAAAAAATTTCACTCTAAATGGTATAATTCAATTGATCATGTTCTGAATTTGCATCTTAGATGTCATTAGTTCAAGTGTCAAATCTTAGAACCATTGAAAATTTATCTGATCGTTAACTTTAAAATCTCAAGAAATTAATTAAAATGTGTATAAATTAATACGGACATAGAAAAAAATAAAAACATTCAATAAACTCAAAACATTTGAATGCTAAAATCAATACGGCTGCAACATGTAATGCCCTGACATCTGGCATGGAAGATGTCATAGTTGAAACATATTGGACATGGCATCATGTGTCACCCCACCATTATCAAATCAGAGAGAAACTACCATACCAGGGAATCATCGAATCGCAGTAAAGGATTATCCTCGTAGCTATCCTATGTGGGATATTTCGTTGATGTTTACCTTTTCTTGTACGTCATGTTAAAAGTTAAAACATGCAAACTGAAAATTAACACTGCTTCTTACAAGTTATTTTGCTTAAAATGTTCCTTTTAGTTTATTAGGTATAGTTAGAGTAAAATAGAATTGACAATTTCCAACTTATTTCGCAAAACATAAGATTTACCTGATGCATGCATATGCATACTTGCATCGTGCAAACAGAGGATTTGATAAGCAACAAGCAGCAAGAAAAAGTTCATTAATTTGCACGCAGGAAATATTCATTAATGCCTTGCCTAATGAGAAAAGTTGATTCTAAATTGCAAGACACCTAGAGAGCTTTACACAGCCAAAGAGATTCTCCTTTCTTCCTTGCTGTGCAGTTCTTTTCAGCTGCATGAACTGGTACTGAAATATTTTAGTTCATGATTCAGGCTTGATTCAACAAGAAAACAGCTCTCAAGGTAACCACAGAAAGGGAGTAGCATCGCTTTTGTCTTAATTTTCAGCTTTCACACGATTTACACCAGACATATAGTTCCTCAACTTTGGAGACATTATTTCTCAATCAAAACTATATAAAAAAACTCCAAAATGAAAGCCAAGTTACCCTGTTCATATGAGAAAATATTACAAGCTTTAGTCAATGCCTTAAATAAACATTGTACAACATCAAGCAGAAATACACCTTGTGATATATACATATCAAAAGATTAATTAAATCATTGAATGAACATTGTTTAAGGAGCACAGATTGCTTCACTTATCAAATATCGAGCTACTACAACACTGCTGCCTACTTTTTTAATAGCAGAAAAGATCATCTGAAAGTACATGTTACCACATTATGCAGTGTGTGTGGAATGCAAGAAGCAAAATAGAATGGGCATCACAGTGGTAATTTTGCTGGGGTACCCGGATCGCGAGGGTATTTCCTTGGTGTGGGACGATCTTTTGAACATATGATGGCAGTTCTCTGACCATATGGGCTGCGTGATTCAACTGGATACAGCAGCTAAGGTGTGTTAATATCAGCTCAGTGAGGAAGCGTACATTGACACCACAAAGGCAGTTATCAAAATTGAAATCTTTATAAAAGGGAAAATTTGGCCTTAAATTCTACAAAAAGGTTGACTATCTTTTTGCAGACAGCATGTTGGATCGTCAAACTTAATAAAAAATTATGTGTTCACTGCGTAGTGGAAGCGACTCCACTTCTCAGGTAAGAGGCATCAATTCTGGCCAAGATAAAGCAAAACTGATGACCTTTATACAGTGTTAAAGTCAGTGATCAAAATTATAATAAAGATATCCAAAGCTACTCAATTAAGCTACTGGTCAGTACAATCTGATCAAGGCAGCAGCTTCGTGGCCTTGATCAAAATTATAATAAAGATAACCTATCAGATTCATTTCTTGATACAAATGTGATCCTGTAATTAACATAATGAAATATTAAAAATGGAATATTTTTACCAAGTAGAATATGTATCTGGTAATGCAGCAATAGTACCTGAGCACAGTTGCAATGTTGATGAGCCCATCAATTTGAGTGACCTTTCTGCATTTCTTACTTCCTCCTGCCCAAAAGGTACATTTCAGAAGATTATTGATCGCTAGGGTTTATGAAAAACAGAAATATATGATGGGCGATTCTTACCGAGATTAGAACCATTAAAAAGCACTAAAGTACTTGAGGGTGTTGGAAATCAGATTATTGTAATAATCACGATGCAATATCATTTAAAAGTTTTGAACTCAATCAACTTTTTTGTCAGTCTATCAGCAAGCTTTTTGCTATAGCACTAGTGTATCACTAAGCAGAGTTCTTCTAGGATTTATAAAACCCAATCTTTGGCTTCTATGGTGAGTGAAATATAAAATCACAGATTCCAAGGTACCAACTAACAAACAGAAAGACAAGGACATGAACTAAAAATATCATGCTGAAGAAACTTATGTTCAGAACTTCAAATTCTAGAAAACAACTATTCACAATACACATGGGCTTCCTCTTTATAAGTAAACCGTTTAGTTTCTTTTCCATGTCAATACAATATAGAATATCAATTTGTCAACATACTGCACATAATAAATTAATTTAAAGTAAAATATAAAAGTGGGTTGACGATTACAATCTGAAAAAGATACGTACCTGAGGATCATGGCCTTTTGCAGCCACGAACAACCCACCAACGCGAACCAAAGGAAGACAATACTCCGCTGAAAATCAAAAGAAACAAGCACCTTTAGCTTTAACAGTAAGCTTCCTTAGGAAACAAAAGGCATTACCTAAAATTCTCATTTCTGCCACTGCTCTGGCTACTGCAACATCAAATTTCTCTCTGAAGGAAACATTCTGCCCTAAATTCTGTCCTATAACAAGAATAAATAATGAGCAAAACACCCAAAAACATAGAGTCAAATACAAGACTTGGCAGCTAAAATGTGTGTGAAGTTACACTAAAAATATGATTATTCAGACAAGAAAGCATATCAAGATTCAAACTCAGAAAACAACAAGCAATACCTCTGCTCTTCCCCTCACAACTTCAACGTTTGACAAACCAGTAACACTAACTGCATGTTCCAAGAAATCACATCGCTTGTTCATCGACTCCAAAAGCGTTACTTTCCATGCTACATGGAAATTACAATACCAATGACATCACATAAAACAAAGTCCACTTCAAGGAACAAACAAAAAGAAAGGAAAACAAAAGAAAAAGGGGGGGGGGGAAAGGCTAACCAGGACAAGCAATAGCCAAAACCAATCCAGGAAGACCGGCACCGGTACCAACATCAACAAGTTTGATACTGTCAATTGAAGCACTGCAGTGTGAAACATAAGAGTCCTGTATGGGTGGCAGTATTGCAAGTGAATCCTCAATATGCCTCTCCATTACTTCATCCACATCAGTAACCGCAGTCAGGTTCATTTTCTGCAACATTATCAGAATTCAAAACCTCAAAAGAAACCAAACACTAAAATCTTAGTTTTAGCTAAAATGTTCTTGTTTGTGTATGACCCCACCTGGTTCCACTGAAGAAGAGTATCAACATACAGGCGGATTTGTTTTTTTTGGCGGCAACTGAAGGAATCGAAATTATGAGTTCCGATGGTGGCGGCGGTAGTTAGCGATTTTGCCTTGATTCTGTGAAGAGGAAATGCTTTTGGTTCTATGACGGAAAAGTGTTTGACAAAAGTCCCAAGCGAAAGCGGGAATGGAACAGCTGGAGGTTTGCAGCGCCAAACCAGCATTTTTCTTTTCTCGCGCGCTTTGTCGACGCCGCCTGAAATAGAAGCGCTTATAACCTGGTCACAAGCTGAAACTAGAATTGCACTGTCTTCACCATGTGCCCGCGCTAGGTATGTAGGTTCTTTTATTTTTTTGTTTCTTTTATATATATATATATATATAACATCCATATTTTTAATAAGAATAATTAAAAATATTGGAGAGAAAGAAAAGTGAAACAATGCCGGCCTTTAAAAAGTTATGTTTTGTCGTAAAATATTATAAAAGTTGAGTGAATATTCTTGAGTTGTTAGTTCTTGATTGGATGCTTGTGAGAGCAAGGAAAGGAAAAGGATAGTCTGAAATAAAGGAATTTTTTTGAATTTTGAATTTTATTGTTTTGAGAAAAATTAGGTATTTTTAATACCGGATATGTATCTTACAGTATAAATATATAGTTTCATATTAGGTAAAAACTATTGGAAAAACACGTGAGGGACCCACAAATATTTTTATAAATGATCCCTGAATTTTCTTAGAATTTTTTAAAATTCTTAAGGGTCTATTTGGCTACACTCCAAAATAAAGATAAATTAAAACCAAAAGAAAAGGCTTTTGGCATGTTTACCAAACATGCCGTAAGTCTAACATCAGAGGCATTAAAAATACTTTAAAGGCATATTTGGAAAACATGTCCTAAATAGCTAAACAAGACCTTATATTATAAGGAAAAAAATGGCATCCCAAATATGCTTTTTAGTCTAAGTTGGGCTTAGGCTTAACCTAACCCAAAGATAGCCCAACATGCCTTTTTTATGACATGGGCTAGACCCAACCCAACCATACAGGCTGGGCTTAATCCAACCCATGTAAGTTGGTCATTAGCCCAGCTTAGTCACCAAATTATGTAAAGCTTGCAAAACATGAATTAATTCACATTCTACATGCTTTTAACAAAACAAAAAAAGAGATTAAAATACAGGAGAGAATGATAGTTATTTAGGTTGGATGTGGTGCTGCTGGTTACTATTTGGTGGCTTAGTTTTTTGCGGTGGTGCTCTTATAACTGGTGGTTGTTTGAATGTGGAGGAATAATCGAAGATTGAAGGAGAAGTTGTTGTGCTGCTGCTTGAGTAAATAAGAAACAATGGAGTTGGCTGTAATGGTAGGTAGAGGGTGGTGGTTGCTTTTGGTTGGAATTGGGGAAGGTTAGTGGGTCTGGTTTTTAGGTTAAACCATTTTGTCTCACTATACATGAGTTCTTTGTTCTTTTTTTCTCTTTGGTTTTCTTCATTTTTTCTCTCACTGTTTTTTTCCTTTGTTTCCCCCCTTTATGGTTGTTATGGAGTTAGTATTTATAGGGGGGGTGAGTGCCATCAAGTGGAGATGCATCATGACTATTCATCCTTCTCAAACCTCATCAACCATTGACGCAAAACCAAAACCCAAAAACTTTGTTAAAAAGGCTGCTTTTGCAAATGTCTTTAGACTAGCTTTGTAGACATATAAAAGTAGGGGTATGACTGAAACAAGGTTGGCAAGATCCTCCTTTGTTGGAAGAGCAAGGAGAGCAAGTTTTTTCGGTCATTGGGATCAAACTGAAGAGGAAAAATGATGCCCAAAACCCCTTTTATGTAGGCTATTCTTGCCTATTTTGGAAAGAACATAATGAACAATAGCAGACGACGTGTCGCCTGACTTTTATATTTTTTAAACTTGGCGTTGACCAAAACGACGTCGTTTTGAACCAAAACACATCGTTTTGGTCAAAATATAGCAAAAAACACACCATTTCATTTAAGTAAAATGACATAATTTTGATGTTTTGGCTTGAATTAGGTCATTAATCTCCTTTTTAATTTCAACCCCTAATCTTCTAATTTATTCAATTATGACCTTAATTGAATTTTGATTTTGAGAATCAATTCAATTTTACCCCTATAAAGTTTCAAAAATACCCCATGATTTAAGTGTGTTTTTCAACATGGTTTTGATCTTGAGTATTTTTAATTTCATCCTTAATTAACCTTCAAACTTCTAATTTCTTAAATTTCACTCGCGTTTTCACTGGAATTGGATCCCTAATGTCACTCGTCTTTTGAAAAAAGGTTTTAAATTTTGAATTTATTTAATTTGGCCTTGATTGACCCTCAAACTTTGATTTTCTTTTAATTTTGTCCATGATTTCATCTAATTGAATTTGAAAAAAAATTAAATTTGATCATTTAAAATTCCAATCTTATCAATTAAACTCAAATTAAGCTTCCAAACTTATTTGTTTTCACTAATTAAATTCACAATAAAATTAATTTGACCAATTAAAAATATAATTTAGTCATTGCGCCTAATTAAATATTTTAATTTAATGTAAATTAATTCTTAAACTTAGTTAAACCTTTAGCTGAGCCCATGATTAAATCAAATTGGCCTATTAAAAATCTAATTAAGCCCCATACTTAATTTTTATACAAATTCATTCAATAATTATTTAGTTTAACATTAAATCTACATTGTATTTTTAGTTTTGAGTACAATGGGGTACAAGTAGGCTTTTAATTTTATCCAAAACTCCATCTTAGTTCCTCTATGCATTTGAAACCATTCTCAGCATACTCTTTTCAATTTTCAGTCTTTTGTTTTTTTATTTAAAAAAAAATGATAATTTTGAAAAGCAAATTTAAAAATTAGGTCATGACAACTAAGATTATAATAACCTATGTCAAGAAGTTCAAGATTACTCAATGATTTAAATTAAGGTGGAATACGCCCTATAATGGTTAAAGTATCCAATACAAAAGCTCTTAAGATTCTTCAGCTTAAACAAGCTTAAAAGTACTTTGCTTGGAAGCCTAATACCTTTCAAGGTGTATCATGCTAAGAGTATTTTTTTAAAAAAAATTCCCATAAGTAACATTGTTGGAAATGCTCAAAATCCTTAGAGATGTCAATATGACTATCTCACAAGAATTTCCCACGTGAGATTATCACTTTCCAAATTGAAGAATTAGTGTTGCTTTTGGAAAATTACAGAAGCAATGCACAAGCAAGACATGGTGGCTTGTTGTTTTTGGTGGTAGAACTATTGTTTGATGAAGATTTTTGGTGGTGTAACATTATAAATAGGTTATCTAGTAGTTGAAAATGACGGTCATACCCATATACATAATTTATTCATAACTTTTTGCTATATATTGCTTTCTTTTACTTATCATAATTTATTTCTTTGATTTACAATTTTATTTATCAACTTTGTATTTTTCTCTAGTTTAGTTTTTGACATTACCTTTTTTTTTTTATTCTTAACATGTTAAGGTCAAATTTAAGACTCCACACTCCACTTTGATTAGCAAAATTGTTATTTTCTTTTGTTTGGGATTAAGTTCTTAATATTATTTTCTCCTTGTTGAAAGGAAGAAATGAAGAAAATGTTGCATATTGATCATATAATTAATGATCGATCAATATGTTTATGATGGTCAATCAATATATTGACGATGATCGATCAAATTGATTATTTGATAAATCAATATATTAGCATGTTAGGTAGGAAAAAATTATTATTTTAACAAATTACTTTACTGGTCATCAATAAATCGACACACCTGGTATAAAAAAATTATTATTTTAAGAAATTACTCTAGTAATCACAAACAGATTGGCACACTTAGTTATAATGTTAGAAAATCAAACTGGAAAAAATATAGTTATAATACTAATGATTAGTTAGTTCACGCATCTTATAGAGGCAATCCTCATGAACATGAGGAGTTTGAAATCAACTCACAAACACAAAGTCTAATATAGAAGCCTCCATCAAACATTCCATAGGATGACTTTTGATCATCTAACTCTTCATATTAATAAAGAATTGTACTTGGATAGAATCATAGTGTCCATATTCAATTTATAATGATTTCACCTTTCCTGATAACATTGCCTCTACCTATGTCTGATAGATAAGTTGGTGCTTTTATATATCTAGCACAAGCTCATGTTTATCTTTTTTAGGGACCTAAAAGGCATGATCAGATGGTCACAACCAGTTTGATCAAATTGTAATTAGCCAATAGTGGCTACTCTTATATATATATATAAACTTGTCTAATGTTAATTTAAAGGCTTTCTAGTTACAAATGAACCAAGGTATGTCGGCACTTATGACTTCATCTATGCCATGACATGTGGCTCCATAAATAACGATACCTATGTATTCCCTATCTAATACAATATATCAACTTAGACCTTGACCACCATATACCGATCTCACTTTATGATGGTCAACATTGTCTTGGTTCGTTTCCACCACCACCCCAACCACCACTTTTATGATAGAACATATTTATTAAATAATGATTTATCTATATTGATATAAGTTTAACAGGATTTTGAAATTTATTATGATATTTTTTTATTTGACTTATTATTGTTGATAAAATAATTTATAGTACTAGTTTATGTTCTTTATATATTTTTCTACAATTTTTGAATTATCCACAAATAATTATAAAATATTCAATAAATGGAAAAAAATTCATGTTTTAAAAAATAGTTACTGGATAAATCAACAATGAATCAACAACAAATATTTCATTGCTAATTAACAACGGATCAACAACACAATATACGTTTCTGATTTATACAATCAACAACTGAATTTCTCAACAGATAAATTGTTGCTAAAAAAATTCATCAATTGATAATCCGTTGATAAAAAATTAGCATTTATTATTTGCATATGATATTATCCATTGCTAATTCTGTTGCAAATTTTTATCAGCGAAAGAATTTAGTTTAGCAACAAAATTTAGTTTTATCTGCAATGGACTAGGTAGTTACTAATATACTCTTTTTTAGTAGTGATCTCTCGGTGTAAGCTTGTCGAGTGTGATGTTGCCTTATAGAGAAGGTTTGCCCTTATAGTACGATGTATACACTAATAAGTACATTACTTAGAGGAAGCCCAATCACAACATGTAAATTTGTTTCCCTTTCTTGCATGATTAAAAAATAAACAATAATAGATAAATTTTGAATAATTAATTTCAATAAATAAATGAAATTTCAGGTTTACAAATATAGAGGTTGCTCGCATGATAACATCAATGATGAAATCTTCGATAAACATGTCTTAGTTTAAGTGTAGTCAGGTTTTTAAATTTCAAAAAGTTCTATTTTTTTAAATGTTTAAATTTTATTTTTCGTTATCTTAACCGATATTTTTTTTCTATCATATAGTTTGTGTGGTTTCTGTTACGAGGCAAAAAAATCAAAGAGATATGCAAAAGAAAGAGGTATTTCAAGTTGGGAAGATGTCACCATGTGGAGGGAATTCAGACATTCACACTTCTTAAAGGCAATTGGGGAAGCTTATATTAATCACATGACGTTTGAGTGTTTCGTGTGGTGATCCCAGTTCGGTGCGAAGAACTAGAACAAGGAGATTCATTGTTCAATTACCCAACACCGACAAATCTATTTCGTTCATTTCATATGTGAAATAGATGGTAGGATTCTATTTTATTACATAAAAAAAGCTTCATTTTGCAGGTTACAGTTCTTCGATGCAATCCAAGACTGATGGAGCTTTTTGTTGAAATTCACATGTGAAATGAGGACTATCAGAAGGGGTGTAGCAGCTCATGGATATATGAGTTCAAAAGTTCGTGGTAAGTTGGATTAATTTTTTTTCTTAAGTTATTATTTTTTAAAAATTTTCTAAGTTGTTTTTTATTTTATTTTCAAGAAACATATAATACCTGATTGCATGAGAGATACATAGACAATCTTTCGACCCATCCAAATTTGTGGTTGGAGGTTGGATTGTTTGATAGACTCGATAAAAATCAAGTTAATGGTATTCAAATACTACAATTGAGGATATGCGGATGGGCCATAGTGTATTAACCATTGGTTTCTCGCAGTTGAGTTTGAGCTCCTAATCTCCAACCATCCAGGCAATTATATGAGAGCAAGTTGAAACTCAGACAACCTAGTTTAGTGCTGAGATGACCCAACTTAGGTCCAAGATTGTTGAACCTAGGCGATTATATGAAGAGCTGTTGTCAAGCCTCGGTGGTTCATGTGGTCTACCTCGTCTCCCACCTGGTCCTGGTGAAGATCTGCCTCTGCCTCTGCCTCCTCCTCCTCCTCCAGCTTCTGTCCTCTAGATAAATTGTACTCAATATATTTTGTAAATTAATAAGAAAAAAATTGGTTTTTTATTCAATTTTATTTCTTGTAATTTTTTTCTATTTTGTTTTTTTTAATCATTTAAAAAAACTATTACATAAACTACTGATGAAATTACTGACATAATGCCAATTATAGACGAAATGACCGATGTAATAAGTCCTTCAGGAAGTTCTAGATAGTCGGGAAAAAATTACAAGTATTTGCCACTGTAATTACAAACAAAATTACCAATGGACTAAGCCTATCAGAAAGTTCTAGAGAGTTGGAAAAAAAAGTTACAAGAATTGCCACTGATATTATGTGATTCACTAATGGATTAATTCCATTGGTAATATTAATTCAATCACAGGTGGGGTTAGTAGTGATTTATTTTGTTGGTGATTTGTCATACTCATCACTGGAATTACCAATGGAATGATTGCGGTTAATTTTTATTTTTAGCATGTTTTTTCTGTCTGTAACTTCATTGGGGATTAAATTACTAGTAGAATAACTTATAAAATAAAAATCATCGATGATAAGTTTTTCGATGACAAGTTATCGTCCATGATTTTGTCAGTAAATTTATTTCTGACAGAATATTCTATCGATATTATGCAATATTCTGGTTATGAAACTATGGTATTAATAAATGTTTTCCGTAGGATATTGAGACTTTATTTTCATATTGAAACAAGTTTTTTTTTTCTTTTTAGAATCATGTTGGAACAATTTATTTGATAGTTTTATAAATGGATATGTTATTTAAAATATTTTTATATTTATGAACATATTTAGCTGTTGTTAATTATATGGTTAAAGGTTAAAATGTGTTTGTTTACATATGATTAACTAGATATATTAAATCATTGATTCTAAAGAAATTAAAATTATTCATTCAATCAAAGTATATATAGTAGATAGAAAATAGATGCATATAACGGCTATCCGAATGGGCATTTAAAATCCAATAGTTTGGATATGGTTATCCAAATTCTTACCTGATAGATAATAATAGTTATGGTTATATTAACATCCAAAACCGTGAGTATCTATTATTATACTACTCGTGTCGTTCATGGATCAATACTTCCATGTCTCATATAACATTTTCAGAGAACCTTAAAGTGCCCACTAAAATATAGCTCTAAGTGTCGTTTGAGTTCCAAATTTCTCTTTTTAGTTGAATCTTGAATTTATTATTTTATTTTTAATTAGATATTTCCATGGATACCTTGCACAACTTTTTAATGGAAAACATCTAATCCGTATTAAATGGTGTTATTCTTTTTGTTTTTTTACTAACCGTGGATATATAAGTTAACTTACACATACCTCGACTAATTCCCTGAAGCCTTGAAATTAACGACCATATAAGTCTTCAATAGTTCTAAGGTTTATAGCACTCGAACTGGTAATATTTGAGAAGTAAATTCATGACCAGTTGTGCAATACTTTAATTTAAATGACGTTATTCTTGGTGAAGGAACGCATAACCCATTAACAAATATGGGTAAAGGGATTCAATTGGGAATTTTATATGTAGCTAGGGGATATGAAATTTGAGGTAACATCTCAGATACTTCAAAGGACATCGGGGAGGAAATAACAAGAAGAAGAAGAACACAAAAGTAGAAGGCAGTACTGTATAGCAAGTAGTATACTACGGGATCCACCGTAGCTCCATGTGCACAAAAATCTCACTAGTTATTGAGATCATAGTAGTCAGAACACTCCTTCCTAATTGCAATGATGATAAAGCAGGTTTTTGGAACCGAACAGTGCTTGGAATAAAAACACACTTTTCACTATTTTGTCATAGCGGCCACACCACCTACTGCCTGAGTGGAATCACACAAAAAGAAAGCGAAGTGGACCCAAACAGCAACTACCACATCATGTTAATTTAGCAGTAGATCAGAATATCCATGGATAGATAGGTTTTGTTTCTATAAAATAATAAGAGGATGGGATTTCTATTTTCTATGATTAATTGAGATTCTTGTAGTACCCCAAATCACCGCTCTTGCTTTGACAACTCCTACAGTCAGGCAAAGTTGGTTTCAATTATGGTGGTGGAGCATTAAGGACACTGATGGAGCATCGTCACAGAAAATGGCAAGAAGCCCTAGAAAGAGAGCGGAAAGATTAGGTGGCAGCATGTGTGTGATCGATGCAGACTTGGGAGACACGAAACACTGTCAACTTTTGATCTTTGGTTTTAGACTTTGTTTGATGCTAAAAGGAATTGAATCTCCGGAACGATTTTACCTTTCTTTAGAGCCACTTTTTAATGAACTAGCTAGCTACTTTGGTTTTCCCATATAATATTTTGCACTTGTGTGTAAAGGAGAAAGCGAAGAAAAGGCTGGCCATGCGAGGGTGACTTTATCGGGGTCAAACATGAAGTGATGCCCTGCGGCCTGCCGCATGGACAAAGGGAGTTTACACTGCGATTTCTTGCCCTACCAAAGCACATTTATCTACTACTCCTAACTATTTTTTATTTTTTATTTTTGTTACAAGCTTTACTAATATGTTCTACTGGGGAAAGCAGTTCTCAAGGAAAAAAAAAATACTAGGAGATGACTTTGAAAGAAACTAGGGTTTTCTCGCCGGGGCATTAGAAGGTTTTCTTTTTTCCTTTTTTTTTTTCTTCGTTGGGACATATTCACTGAGTTTTAAAATACATTAGAGAGTAGCTTTGCCTTTTCTCTCATATTTTAGCTCAAGAATATTATGAGCTCTCTAAAACTTTTGTATTTTTAGAAATTTAACATTTTATGGAACAAGAAAAACACAGAGCATCTCAAACTTTCATAAAAATATAAGATTTTCAAAGCAAATTTAACAATATATTACTTGAAACCCTGAATTCTAGCTTCTTGAGGATCTTAATTTCCTTTACATCAAAACGCACCCCAGATTAAAGTGTAGCTGAGGAGCTATAATTATAAAGAAAGGGATTAAATTAAATAGAGAAAATAAATTTGATATATATATATTTTTATCATGATCAGGGTCTATGTAGGCATGAGTGGGTGCCTTTCTTTTTCTTTTTCTTTTTCTTTTTCCCTTGCAAATTGATACCTAAGCTTGGAAATACCAGTGAGCTATGAGGTAACGGAAGTCCAAATGTTTTGATAAAGTTTTGAAGTTCAAACCTAAGCTTGAAGTAATGTAGAGTTTGTGTAGGTTACGAACTTAATTATAATCTCATGTAATAATCCCAAATTAATCCACCTAAAGATAATTGAAGGAGAAAAGAAACATCAATAAGTATGTGATAAAAGGGAGTAGAATGGGAAAATCAGAGATCAAAAGATGATGTATCTTTTAGGCATAAAAAAAAATAAAAAATAGTATCTAGCTATAGATCTTCAAATCGGTTAGAGTATATTGAGCTGGTGACACTATTCAAAATATGCTTACATGCGAATCTTTTGCTTTGCTGTAATCCTTGATTCAAAATCCCAAAAGCCAAAATTAGAATACCAGCTCGAAAAATTTCCCATTGACCGAAAGAGAAATGCATTTGAGGAACAGCTAAAAAACATTTTTGTCGTCAGTCCTATTTTTTACCAGAGTGCTTTTGCAGGGAAGCCAAATGCCCTCGAAACACCACAAACTCTCTCCCCCACAGATGTTCTTTCGTTTTTAATCTCTCTCAAGCTCTTGAGGTCTATATATATATATATATATATATATATATATGATGCTACTGTCATTCTTTGCTTCTTACTGGTGATATGTGTGGGCCTGGCAAATTCTTATCTTTAACTAGACCCAATAAAGCTTAGTGTGGTGATTCATGTGTTCCATATACAGTCAGAAACAGCCTTTTACTGTAGTGAATAAAATAACTAACAAAGGATAAAGCAGAAGAAATTTTAAGCTATGACACCGATTCCTGCATGCCGAAGGCTAAAGTCCAATCATTTACCTTTATACCAAGCTGTTGATTAGCAAAACTCCTCTTCTTTCTACAATGTCAAGGCGACAGCTTGCTTGCACCTTGTGTGATTGGGGGATGTAGCCAAAGCCAAAACACGTGATGTGCATCTGATAATTGTTTCCAGTTAAAAAAACACAATAAAGGGTTCTTTTCTTTTTTCTTAGAGAAGTAGAGAGCTGGGGCATGAAAAAGCTAGCACCATGGGTTTCGTGATAATTCTCTCCATAGAGAGAGAGAGAAAGGGAAAGAGTGAGTCTTTATCTCTCTCTTGAATTTCTCTGAGGAATTGGCACGCAATACCTTGGATTTTTCTTCAACCTTTCAACCACAAAGACCAACATCAATCATCATGCCCTCCTCCTCCTCCTCGCCCCTCTCACTCTCTCTTCACCACCATCATCATTACCCCCTCATCACCTCCACTACCTCATCCCACCACGACCCCTTTATCACTCACCACCAACTTCATATCCCAAAACCAAAACGAGGAAAGGCACAAGAAGAAGAAGACGAAGAAGAAGAAAAGGAAAGCAAGAAAAAAAAGGTTCCCTCTTTTGAGAAAAACAAACCAGTTGCCTTTCAGCTAGAAATGTCTTTATTATAGATATTGAAGGGTCTTTTTCACCAAAGGATCCAACATCTTCTCGGGGAATCAAGCGTCTCGGTCCGATCTTTAATTTGCTAGATCAAGCAAATCTCTACAAGGGTTTTCATTTTGTTTCTTTTTTCCATGTTCATCACTCGCTAAATATATAACTAGTTTGCTTTTAATATGTCAAACTTCTATTAAGTACTACTTATGGTATTTTTATGATTTTATATATTTTTGATGAAACCATGTTCATGCTTTTTGGCTATGTTTGTGTTTGTAATTTTGAATAGATCTTAATTAATCATTCTGATCACATCTCTATCTACCTATGTTTGTTTAAATGTTTAAAATTACATCAACTTTTTCTTCGATTCTAGCTTGTTTCATGATATCTATGTAGGTGGAATTTTTTGCTGCTCACAAAGATATATGATTTGCAGTAAGTGGCTTTCTTTTCTTGTTGAAACCATCAACAATCGCACATAGTGCAAACTTTCATTCTCAATGACCTATAAGCAAAATTTTAACATGTCATGCTGCAAGCTCATGGTACACATAACAAATTAGGGTTTGCTTCTTTCATGCATGAAAGATCATTATAGCTCCTTTCCTAACATCCTTACTTGATCTTCTTCATAAGGTTATCTATGGTGTTCATCAGTACTATGACCAAGTCCATGGGAGCTTATAGTACGCATATGCCTATGCCTTCAATGTGTGTGCATGTGTGTGTGTGTGTGTGTGAGAGAGAGAGAGAGAGAGAGAGAGAGAGTCTGTGTGTATGATGTGTTTGTCTCTGTCTACAGATGTGCTAACGTTACATATGTCAACTAGAGTATAGCTTGTCCAGAAATGTTGCATGTCTAGCCTGCATAAGGCCTTGGGGATGTATATCTTTTTGTTTTTTGTTTTTTTCAGTACTCAGTTGGAAAATTAGGAGAAGAGCATTGTTAATCCAGGAACCAGGTACTGATCAATTTATACATCATTCCCCGGTTTTCCATGTCTGAGGAATTTCATTTTCCATTTTGTCTCTTGAGCACACAGGCCTTCTCTTCTCTAATATTCTGACTTTGATCTGAAATTTCCTTGTACTCACATAACACTTTTCACATGGAAAATGATGTGTACTAGCGGGATTCTTCCATAATTAGAACAAAAAATCCACAGCCTTCGCGTGCATTAACAGTTGCAGTCAAATCTTCAAAAATGCTTAGAGTCCACATTGCATCTCTTGAGATTTATTAAAAGACAACAGCTTGTTGATGGCTACTAAGTCTTTGCATAAAAATGCTTAGAGTTAACATAAAGAGAAATATTTGGAATACATACATGCATTCATACTTATACATATATGTATTTTGCAGTATATTTAAACATAAGCACAAAAATTTATTAACTACCATAGGTTGACCCACCAAGCCCCGCTAGCTTTAATAATAATACTCGTTTGACCAAGAAATATGTATAGTCGTTAAACATTATAAACGTTATAATTTGTATGGTATATATTAGTTTGAAGCCATTGAAGCTTGTTCATTGAGATGTCTACTCAAAGCTTCTGTACCTACGCACGCCATGATGCCAATAGAGTACAAAAATAAAAAAAAATGGCTTGCATGTTGTGCTTCGAATATTAGGAATCTAAGTGCTTGACAAAGAATTTAGTGCTTTGCAAAACTATAATATCATCAGAGAACTTATCTCCAGTAAGTAGACTGCAGGAGTTTCTGCAAATTGAAACGATGCGCGCAGTAGCTCCTTTCAAAATCTAGGCTTCAATTCAATCATACCTCATTCTCCATCAACAACTATTTATCACAATATATATTGCTTCTTAATTTGACGTTTATTGTATTTATAGTTTGCATTATTGATATTTTAATTTCTTTATTATAATTCTATTGGATTTTTTTTTTCAATTTGTTTTCATCTATTTTCTTTTTCGGTTAAGATACACCGTTTTCATGTTTATTTGTTGAAAACTCAGTAAGTTTTCATTTTCCCCTTCCTTTTTCTTTTTCGTTTTCTTTTGCATATATGGTAGAGACATGACTTTATCAAAGTCCTTGCTATGTACAAAAGGTGACATGATTCCTAAGATGAAATTGGTCACCATAGATTAGTCTATGGTGATAAAAAAATTATTTTTAATAACCAGGAGCTATGGTGACGGCTACTAGCTGAGCAATATGGTCATATGGTTTTAGTCAACATAGGCTACAACATTAAAAAAAAATAAAATTAAAAAGAGTTATTGGCACCAAAAAAATTGGTCACAAGAACCACGAAGTGTTGTAGTGTTCATCGTATTTGCAATGGTAGATTAATCCTCACACATGACATATGATGAAATAGTAAAAAACTACATATAGAAATTAGACTTTCCATAATTGTTTTATGGGCTACTAGGGTGATGGCATAGGTTGTTCTTTAAAAATCAGTTCTGGTTTGGGACAAAAGACTCTCAAATAGTTAAGTTAGTAAATATAAACTGAGAAAATAAAATATAAGAAAAGAAAAATAAAATGATGTTGTAAAAAGTATATATCTAGGCAACATGTGTACTAGTTGGCTAGAAATAACTTTACTGTAGCTGTGAATGATCTAGCTTTTGTATGGCTAGAACATATATGGCATGGTCTGGTACCTTTACATGGCTAATGGCTCTGGCATTTGGGTTTTTATGGTTATCAATAGCTTTGTTTGCCTAAAGGATAGGATCTAGCTTTTGCTTGATAACTGAGTGTATTTATACACATAGTTCTTGAACATTTTTCATGCAAAATGAGATGTTTCATTGATTGAGAATGTATGTGCTTTTAGTTCTATCCATACTTTTAGTATAGGAAAAAAAAAACCATTAGCTAGCTATGGTGGCATATTGATTGTTTTGTTACATCATGATTGTTGTGTCATGCATGTCATTGGTGAAAATGTTAGTGATAAACAATATAATTAGCATAAAAAATTGTGCCTTCTTTGTATAGAAAAAGTTGTCGATGTGTAGAAACATTATGTGCATGAAGATTTGTTGGGGTAGGATTAGAGAGACAAGGGTCATTATGAGTGTCGGTATGAAATTCCAGTCATTTGGGCTAGAAACATCAATAACCCAAACAACTAAAATTTTTTAAATAATCATTTGGAAGATTTTAACTAGAAAAAATAAAAGAAAAACAATTCTTACTACATAAACATTACCTCAGTGGCTATGTTTGCATGAGATATGTGCTTTCATGAGAAATGAATGTTTTCTTTTTATGGCTTTTGTTAACATGAGGGTTTTTCTTGCAATGGAGAGGAGGTTTTATCAATTTCCAGTATAAAATATTATTATTTGGAAAATAAAAAATGCTTTGTGATCATGAGTGTTAAAATATTATGTAAAAAGGTTTTGCAAGTAAAGATTTCAATAGATCTTGTCATGAAGATTTTTATTAGAGATATAATAGAGACAAAGAGATCTCGTCATAGATATATTTCATTGAGTTGTGGAGATTTCAATGGAAATATGAAGATTTTCCTAGGGGTATTTTTTTTATAGAGATATATTTGGAGACATGAAGATCTCACCAAGGAGATTTTATTGAAGTCATGATGATTTTGATGGTTACATAGAGACATGGAGAAAACATCACTATTTTTATTTAAAATTTCAAAAGATAGAGATTCAATTTTGAAAATTATCTAATCTTAGGTAGTGCATCATAAGGATTTTTTGTTGTTTTTTCATGTTGCATCTCTTTCTTCACAAATTGTTAAATGTATCTTCTAGAGATTAATTTTTTTTTTAGGGTATAACATTCCTTAATATCATGACCATGGTCATGGTGAAAGTGATAGAACTTGTTAAGATTCATTATGTTTATGTCACTTTTCATTAGAGGTGGATACTACACAAAATACTATCCCTAAATAGCAACAAACACCTTAATATGTGTGGTGGTAAAAGATATGGTTAGAAGCTTAGTTAATATTAGGCGATCATGAATGGGATCCCTTGGTGCTCCTCATGTATAATGATCTAATAAAAGATTGATGGTGTTGTAAAGATTTTGCTCTTTGAAAATCAAAGTGTCCCTACATGATGACACTTGCTTCTTGTACTTCAATATGGTTTTTCATTTTTACCTTTATGTTCAGGAGAGTCATGTTAAGGAGAGTATACATAAGTTCTTGTAATGAGTAATTATATACTTCACAAATCAAGGCTTTAGTGATAATTAGTTTTAGTAGATTTTTCATATTTAGTATTTTCTTGTTGAATCTCTAAAGATATGCTCTAATGCTTTCATCTTCTTGTAGTTGATGGTAAAAAGCTCAAACATACTCATTTTAGTTATAATGCTAATACTGAAAAAGAGATTATCTTAACACATGGATCATGAAAGTCAATAATGGAGCTAGGTTTTAGACCATGATACCACACCCTAGTATATCAATGAAATGTTGATGGAAAAACCTTGCACATGACGTCACTCTTTTATGTCACAAGCTTTAAGATTTTTATAATATTTTAGATGTGCTATCTAGAATATATAAGACCATCATAGTTATCTAAGTAGGCCTATCCAAATGAATATATTTTTTTAGAGAGATAAGTGTATAACACTCGATGAAAAAATAGTCTTCCACTTAGTAGGAACGGTGTTCATTCTTGGAAGGTTATACAATGATTAATCATGTCTTGTGTCTAGGTCTTTTTCACCAGGGAATATACGAGTAAGAGTTAAAGAATGAATGATAGATATAGCTATATATGTGGCAAGAATCTATAGAGGTGTGTTATTTATAATAAGAGTGGTTTCTTTATAAAGTTGGAGTATCATGCATACTTTACATGTCATTTTATCTTGTTCCTTCATGAAAATGGAGTTGTGTTTATGCCTTTAGTGCACATAGTGGTGTTGCATGTTATATTTCTTGTTTATGGAATAAAAGAGTGTGAAGCCATTCTTAAAGGGCTAAAAAAATATATTTCATCAACATTATTATTTGTATTCATTGTTTCCTTTTAGGCACCATGTTTCCAAGAAAAAACAAGTCTAAGTCCAATAAGAGCACTCATGCTTTATCAAGTAATAGTGTTGATGATCATGCTATGAATCTAGAGGGGATTATGAAGAGGCATTTTTTTTTTTTGTAGAAGTTACTAATCAAGGTTCAACCATTGAGGATGATACTTTACATCCCTTTATTGATAGAGCTCATTTCAAGTAAATGGATAGCAGAATGAAATGGTGACCTCCTAATGTAATTATTTTTTCTCATGATATTATTTATTTTTATTGAGTTATTTTTTAAGTTTAAAAGTTATATGAAAATTGTCACACCCGACATCGCGGCGACCTTAAAAATATTTTAGTGAAAAGAACATATTTCTAGCATCTTGTTCTTCAATGAGGAAATGTCTTGTTTAAGGAGTCGTTACCTAGTATTATAGTCACTAGAAACCCTAACCGGTCAACAGAGATTCTAGAGTACGAGACTGGTTACAAAAAAAAAGATATTACCACCCTTTAAGCGTCTTACCCGAGGTAGACTGTATTTTTAGTTTTGTCTTAAATTGTCAAGGGTTTGTTATATTATGTTGCCGATGGTATGCTTGTAGTATTCCTAACTCTAACGTCATTGAAAATTCACCTATAAATATTTCCATCTCTGGCATTGGTAAATATTATGTAACCAAAATAATATGGTATTCCTGACTCTAGCGCCAATGAATAAATCCACAAATTTTAGATTAAAAAAACATAAAAAACTTTTTTATTTTTATTTTTATTTTTTGAGGCTGGATCTAGCTCAACCTGTACAGATTGGGTTGGACCCAGCTGGGCAGCAAGCACACGTGGGTTAACTCACGTATGCACACCCAGCCACAGATGAATTATATAATTGCTGAAATAGTAAGAATGAATTGAAATTGCATATAAATAGTACCTATGCAATTATAATTGTAACACAGAGGGAAATGAAGAACTTGCCTGGTTGCTGCAAATTGAGGATGATGGTGATGAAGGCATGAGGTTGCTGGCCGAAAAGAAACTCTCTCCTCTGCTTCTTCTTATCTCTCACTTTCTTAGGTCACTTATTCTCTCTCTATATTTCTCTCTCTATGTCTATGTTTATGCTCTTCTTCATTTGTGTTATCCTGTGTTATTCATCCTCCGAGTTCTCTTGGTTTGTTCTCAGTTCCCCTTAGTTCATGGCCTTTCTTTGTTTTTTTCTTATCTCCTCTGTCTCTCCCCCTCTGGGTTTTTTCCTCCTCTTTTCATTTGTGGCATTCTCTAGCTTTTTATAAAGCCATAAAAAGACCTCTGTTCATGTGTTTGTGGCCCACGATCATAAGGCATAAATGCCTCTGTTTCTTTGAGAAGAAACAGAAGAAGAACAGTCCTGCTATGGCAAGATTGTTCAATGTGGCCTTTGGAAAATAATGGGCAACTAAGGAGACGCTCATGGGAGACGTTGCCCAAAACGATTTTGGTTTTCTAATGAATCGGTCC
Source organism: Populus tremula (assembly GCA_964019445.1). NCBI lineage: Eukaryota > Viridiplantae > Streptophyta > Magnoliopsida > Malpighiales > Salicaceae > Populus > Populus tremula. The sequence goes on from CAXHTJ010000004.1 coordinate 8,346,630, forward strand.
CTGGTCTGGAAATAAAGAAGGTGATGAACAGTGGTTCAAAATGACGCCATTTGTATCTGGAAATGACTATTTTTAACTTGGCCCCTGAACTTCTGACATTTAACAATTGGGTCCCTAATTAATGAAAATCAATTTTAATTTTGCCCTTGGATCAATTGCAATTGGACCGTTGAATTATAGCATCATTTACAAAGCAGTCTTTGATTTTTGGGTTATTCAATTTGGTCCATAATTAACTCTTTAACTTTTAATTCTTTAAAAATTACCCCTGGAAACATCAATTAAACTCCGTAAGTAATCTTGTCATTTCACTTTGATCCTTGGACTTTAATTTCTTGCAATTGTGCCTCGAATCATCCCCAAACTTTGGTATTTCTTCAATCAAGCCCTTGAATTCATTAATTAATTAAATCAAAGTTTAATTAAGTCCCCAAACTTATCAATTCTTCTAATTTGTGACCAAATTGACTCCTAGATTTAACAATTACATCCTTAAACTTTCAATTTATGTTGTCTTAACCTCATTCTCAAATATTTTTTTATTCTTTCATTTTTATTTTTTATTTTTGAAAAATTTAAAAATTAGGTAATGAAAAAAATGGCTTTCTTAAATTGATTTTCATGTTCTTCAATATTGCAGTTACTTGTTTGATTACATCTAAAGTGAAGTGGTCATTTAAAGAACCATTGTTTCAATAGAGTCAACTTGTTGATATCCTGAATGGACGTATATGATAGATGTTTAGTGGGTAAATTTTAAGGCTAGATAAATAATCTTAACTTCTATTAACTAGTTTTCAAAGGTATAAAAACTAATTCATGTATGAAATCAATTAAGGAAGCCATTTTCAAAAGCATTCTTTGAAGTTTATCGATAAAAGAGAGGAAGTGTTCATTTTAAGTATTTTGATAATTATTAATGGTTTAAGATTATTTATTTACATCAATAATATAAGTGTAATTGAATTTCAAAACTTTATTTTTTTCATTTTATAGGAAAGATATTACGCCAACATAGTTAAGAGATTTAACGAATACTTTTCCATGTTGGAACAAATAGACTATCAAGCAATCTTTGAAATTCACAAAGTTTATCTGTTCATATATTGCATAAAAGGAATTGGCTTATAAATCCATTACAAATAACTGAATAGTAAAGTAACAACTCATGTATTGAATAGCAAAGTAACAACTTATGTCTTTAGGTCTCCAGCTTTAAAGTGTCTTAAAATATCTTAAACTCTAGATATCTAAAACATTAAAACATTTAATGTTTCTAACATTTCCTCCCCTAAATTGAAATTGCCAAAAGCAATTAGTTTACCTCAACTTAAAACTTCATTCCCTGCAGCTCTCGAAGCTTTACAAAACTCTCCAGCTTCAGAGGCTTAGTCATAATGTCTGCAAGCTGCTCATTAGTACCACAATACTTCAACTCAACCACTCCATCCATTGTGAGATTACGTAGAAAATGAAACCTCACATCTATATGTTTGCTCCTTCCATGTAAAACTAGATTTTTAGACAACTTAATAGCAGATGAGTTATCACAAAACACAGTAACACACTTACTTTGAGAAGGGCTGAAATGATTGAATACTTTCTTCATCCAAATAATATGGCAAACACATGCTGCTGTTGCAACATATTCCGCCTCTGTTGTAGAAAGAGTTACAATAGGCTGCTTCTTCGAGGCCCAAGCCACAACTCCTCCACTCAGCTTAAACACATACCCTGAAGTACTTTTCCTATCATCATAGTCATCAATATAATCACTATCTATATATGCAAACAACTCTATTGCACCTTCTCTTGCATAGAACACGCCAAGCTCTAGAGTTCCCTTTAGATATCGAAACACTCTCTTTGCAGCAAGCAAATGCTCCTTCATTGGATCTACCATATATCTGCTAATAAGACATACACTATACATCAAATCAGCTTTGGTGGCCGTCAAGTACATGAGGCTACCAACCAATTGTTTGAACTGAGTTGCATTGACTTTTTCCCCCCCACCTTCTCTTGTCAGCTTTGAACCAGGCACTATGGGATTCTTTATTGAATTACACTCCTGCATACCAAACCTATCAAGAACATCTTTAGCATATTTCTTCTGACATAAATGAATACCCTTTGAACTTTGCAAAACTTCAACACCTAGGAAATATCTCATCTTTCCTAGATCAGTCATCTCAAACTCAGACTTCATTGAACACTTAAACTCTTCAATCAAGCAGGCATCATTACTAGTAAAGATTAAGTCATCTACATAGAGACTTATAATTAAAATCTTACATTATATTTCTATTTTGACAAACAAAGTAGACTCATGACTGCATCTTTCAAAACCTTCATTGAAAAAATATTTCTCAATCTTATGGTACCAGGCTCGAGGGGCCTGCTTTAGACCATATAAAGCCTTTTTTTAGCATGAAAACCTTCTCTTCTTTACCTTTTTGTTCATATCCTTGCGGCTGCTAAATGAAAACAGCTTCCTTCAATTCTCCGTGCAAGAAAGCACTTTTTACATCCAACTGAAACACCAACTAACCCTTTTGCGCAACCAAAACCATGTGAATTGTATCCCACCGTGCCGCTGGAGCAAACACCTCATTATAGTCTATCCCATGTTCCTGAGCATAACCTTTTGCCACTAAATGAGCTTTGCATTTATCAACCTCCCTACTTTCATTAATCTTAGTTTTATATACCCATTTAACACCAATCTTCTTTGCTCCAACTAGCGGATTTACCAATTCCCAAGTTTTATTTTTCACAATAGCTTCAATCTCCAAATCCATCACATTCCTCCACTTCTCACTCTTCGCAACCTCTTTATAGCAGGTTGGGTCTTCTTATGAAGTGAACAAAGCAAGATCCTGTAAAAGTTCCTCTTCTGACATACCCTCTTCACTTTCATAATCTTGCATCCAACTGGGTGCTCTTCTAACTCTTGGTCCATATGGACTAGGTGAAGATGAACTTTCTCCACTACCTCCATATGAATTAGTTTGAGCAAATGATTCATCTTGGTTACTTTCTGCACTTTGAGCAGATGATTCATCTTGGTTAGCTTCTACACTTTCTTCATCCTCATCCAAGTCACTGAGATTATGCTCGTCATCTTCATAGTCATCATCTCCCCAATCAAATACATCAAGCTTTACCTCTTCTTCACTCCTCCCCCAGTTCTAGCTTTCATCTTCATCGAACACAACATCTCTGCTAATTACAATCTTTTTGGTAATAGGATCAAACAACCTGTAAGCTTTGGACTCGTTATTGTACCCGAGAAGCACACATTTATAACTCTTATCATCCAACTTTGATCTTTTGGTATCTGGTACATGAACATTGCCAATGCACCCCCAAACCCAAAAGTAATCCATATTTGGCTTGATTCCACTCCACCACTTTTCTAGGGTCTCGCCATTTATCATTATTATAGGACTCCTGTTTAACACATGTATTGTCTATCGAACCGCTTCTGGCCAAAACACTTTGGGCATTTTCTTCTCCATCAGTAAGCATCAAACCATATTCATGATGGTTCTGTTCTTACGTTCTGTAACCCTGTTCTGCTGAGGTGTGTACACTACTATAAGTTGTCTTCTAATGCCATGATATTTACAAAAATTATTAAATTTATACAAAGTGAATTCACCACCTCGATCAATTCTTAAACAACATATATCACTTTCTACTTCCTTTTCAACAAGACATTTAAAATCTTTAAAAAATATAAAAGCTTCACTATTTTCAGACAAAAAGTAAACCTAATTCTTCCTACTATGGTCATCAATAAAACTCAAAATGTTACTTCTTGTTGCTATTTGAGTTTGGTGTGATGGGACCGTAAATGTCAACATGTATTAATTGCAGTTTTTACAAGGCCCTCCACTGGCTTTTCTTTGGTATAGTTTCACGATGTTGCTTTTCGATGTAACAGACAGTACATATTTTTTTCACAGTTTTGAGTTTTGGCAACCATTTCACAAGTTGTTTGTCATGCAAGATTCTAAGGCTCATTATTGTTTAGATGACCATACCTTCGATGCCAGAGATCAGTGGTATCTTCAGTTGTGACTTAAAGACAGTTTGAGCTTTGCATTTTTGTATTGGCGAGTAAGACGAACATCCTATTCACTGTCATTTGAGTATGTGCTATGAGACCTCTCCTGGGATGGCTAGCCCCTTCTCTTGTAACTAACCAACACTCAGCAAATTATTTATAAGCTTAGGAACATAAAACACATTGGTCACTACCTGAATTATTCCTTCGATCTCTATCTTGGTGTCCCCCCTTCTTGTTACTGGCATCCTTGTATTGTTCCCCAGCATCACTGAATGCCGAAATCACTCATCAAAGTCCACAAACCACTGTTTGTTTCCTGATATATGGTTTGAGCAGCCTGAGTCAAGAAACCAAACTCCTTCCATCTTTGTATCGTTAGGTTTAACATGAGCCATCAAGAGAACCTCATCTTCTTTATCTACCTCTGTATAGTTTGCAACTTTCTCCCAACTAAGACATTCATATTGAAAATGCCCTAGTTTGTGGCATTTGTAGTACTCAACCAGTGCTTTATTGAACTCATGCCTTCCTCGGCCTCTTCCTCTATCTTTGAACGTTCCACGTCCTTTTCCTCTACCACCAGCTATGTCCTCATAGGTAACCTTTAATGCTTGCTCTTCATTATGTTGTCCATGCCCCTTCATTCTTTGTTAATGAACTAAAAGGCTGCTCTGCAGTTCATCGATTGTTAAAGTGTCCAAATTGTTGGATTCTTCTACTGAACATACAATATAATCAAACTTTGAGGTCATAGATCCCAAGATCTTCTCAATGATGACTAGTTGATCTATTTTTCACCATGTATCTTCATCTTATTGGAAATCATAAGGGTTCGAGCAAAATACTCATCTACCCGTTCCCCTTTCTTCATCTGCAAGACTTCAAAAGTTCTCCTTAGGGCTTGCAATTGAGCTCGCTTTACTCGAGTTGACCTCTGATACTTCTGCTTCATGAAATCCCAGATTTATTTTGTTGTGTCTTTGACGAGGGTTATCTATAAAACGTTTTGATTGATGGCCTCAAATAGGTAATTCTTGACTTTTAAGTCCTTTAGCTTCTGATCCTCCATCGTCTTCCTCTGAGCTGTTGTTAGCCCCGAGCCATCATCTTATTGTACTAGAATTTCTTTTTGGATAAGAATCCAAAATTCTTAGCGGAGTAAATTTTCCAACATTGACCAATGGTCATAATGACCATCAAACTTGGGAATGGCTGGCTGGACAAAACTTCCTGATTCTGCAGCCATGTCTCACTTTTTCACTCCCTTGTTTCTCTCTTCTCTCTAACACTCACAATTAGGCCCGATTAAGAGCTCTGATACCAAATTGTTGGAACAAATAGACTCTAAAGAAAAGATCTTTGAAATTCACAAAGTTTATCTGTTCATATATTGCATAAAAGGAATTGGCTTATAAAGCCATTACAAATAACTAAACAGTGTTCGGGCTGCATGACAGATTCAGACTTCTCTGTTGTTGCTATAATTTGGATTTGAAAACAACCTTCTTAGATCTTGATGAAAACATGAAAGTTGTAGGCCTATGTCTTACTGAATCTGTGTAAACATTTGAGGTTATTTGGACATCTAGAACTCGAGATATGACCCAATTACCAAACAGTGTTCCAGTTTGGACTGCACCAACATCTCTTTTCTAAGTTTCACCCTCTCTTTATCTTCACAAATTTCAGTAGTTGAATTCATCAATGAATCCTTTGATTTATGTGATAGGTCTGCATTTAAGATGAACATTTACCATATATTAGGGCATTTTATAGTATTAGACTTGTTATTATAAAACAGGATTTAGTTAAGGAGTTATTGATACTTTAAGTGCAAAATGATGATATAAAACCTTGATAAATATGCACTTTTAAGTACTAATCACACCCCCCATCCAGCTTATTACTAGTCCCTAGTAATCAAAGCGTTAAAATAGAAAAACAATTTGCAAATTCCATAACATTCAACTTACTTTAATTTATCCAGATAAACAAACTCTCATAAAATTTATATATCTGCTCAATACCTCTTAAACAAGATATTACTAAATCTTTCTTTTGTGCTCAAAATATCAACATATAGTTATGGGGCTTTACTTGGAAGAAAAACAATTTTGTGTTCTAATGTTTAAGGCTAACTTTCTTAGGTTGAGATTATTATTTTTTTTCTTTATTTATTTATTTATTTATATACACATACAACTTGAAACACAATGCATCTTTAACCCATGTAACGAGTTTTAGGCTAATGACTCCCAAACCAGTTGGTCTTAGGGCATTAGGTGTTGAGACACCCCTACGAGCTTAGCAACTCAGGTTGCAGATACTGATACGTAGATAGTGCAATGTTTGATTCCCTTAAGCTTTTCTCCTCAACCCATGTAACAAGCGTTGGGCCAATAGCTCCCAAGTCAGTTGACTTTAGGGTATTAAGTGTTAAAACACTTCTTCGAGCTTAATTGCTTAGGTTAGGGAGGCTACAAAACCAAACTTATCTACCTTTTTATTATCATTGTTTTTTTTTTTTTGTAAATTATGTACTATCCCTTTCCCTTAGTTGTTACCTTTAACAAAAGAACATAAATAATGTAATAATCTAATGTGCAACCCACAATCATATGTTAAAGTGTGTGTGTGAAAATGAAGATTTAAAAATACTTGTTAAATGAGCATATGAGCAGAATCAAGTGCTACCAATACGAGAGTTTGTAAACCTAAATATTTCAAGAAGTATTCTGATAGACCTTGTTAAGAATGTTTTAAGATGCGTCTCAAGAGTCACTTTAACAAAAGAACTCCTTTTACTCTGCCATCCTAGTAACAACAGTTTTTACAAATAGTTTATGAAATAGAAAACACAGGTTTTTTTTTTAAATATCAACTACTACCCTTTCCCCCCAACCAAAATAAGACATTGTCCTCAATGTCTTAAGGTAGAAAGATAGAGTATAGAAGACATCACCTGAAATAACGAACACTAACAAACGTGAAACATACTTAAACAAGTATAAGAAACAACAAAACACAATAATAAAACCGAAAGACGCAAAGTTTTTACAAACGAAGGCTCAAATCCAATCTAAGCTTTTTACGGCTTTCCTTAGTTGACCAATTTACAGGGATGAAAGATTATAATTGGTCAATCAATTGTTCAGCAGTAGCAGCAGAGATTATGATTTGTCGTGCTGAAGATGTTAGAAATTCCTGTTCCACAGCATGATCAAGAAAAGATAACAACTTATCAGAAAAACCATTAACATTTAACAAACCTATGGGTTTATGGTGAATGTGCAGTTGGGCCCAAGAGGAAATATGAAAGATCTCTTTCAATGTGCCCAGACCACCTGGTAAGGCAATGAAGGCATCAGCATGGTTAAACATTGCATTTAGTCGATCAGACATTATGGGGACCTGTAATTCCTCTCCAATTGTTTTTCCAATGATGTCCCCTTGTGCTAAAGCTTTGGGGACAACCCTCAAAACTTGACTACCTCCTAAAAATACAGCTTTTGACACTCCCTCTATTAACCCAAGGTTGCCTCCTCCATACACTAAATGAATGTTTCGCTCAGCTAGTACCTGACCAAGATGATTTGTTGATTCTAAAAACTCTTTTTCTTTCCCAGGACTGGATCCACCGAAAACACAAATATTGTTTATGTGATTACTTGAGGAACCTGCCATTTCTACACACTTCTGTATTTGATGAATGTATGGGTTGAGTAGAAATGAAGGGAAGAAGAAGAAGGTTTTATAGATGAGAAAAAGAAAATGCAATCATATCACGTATATGGAAGCCAGTTGGAGTCTCTCTCTCTTTCTCCTTTTTTTTAAAAATAAAAAAAATATGGATGTAGAGGTAGTTGTGATTGTGGCTCACATCTTTCCTTGGTTTTACGTCCAAGAACTTAAACGCCCTCTATGGGTCGGGGATAGGCTTCCCATCCAGTTTTCTTAAAAACTAGCAAACAAGGTCTTTTTTGTTCTTTATGAAAATGGGGTCATAAATCATGAATTGCCCGATGCACATCTCCACTATGATGAGACTTAAGAGTCAATAGAAGATTATCTAAAGACTCTCTATGTTTTGAAATAAATCCTACCTTTTGACAATTTTCATAGGTTTTGCAGAATGCATATGAGTCCTTGAACATGGTGGGCCAGTAAAATCCACTTTGTAAGATTTTTGCAGTCATCTTTTTTTACGAGAAATGATCCCCACATGCTTCAGAGTGACAAAATTTAATGACACTACTTACCTCATTGTCGGGAATGCATCTTTGAAATATTTGATCAGGACAATATTTGAATAAGTAAGGGTCATCCCAATAAAGGTTTTGCACGTCGCTCAAAAACTTTCTTTTATCTTGGTTATCCAAATGAGCTGGCAAAAATCCTGAAGCAAGAAAATTGTTATTTTTAGCAAACCAAGGCATTGAACTAAGAGAAAGTAAAGATTCATCAGGAAAGTAATCATTTATTAGTGTGATGTCAGATGTCGAATCTATTGTCAACTTTGACAAATGATCCGCGACAACATTTTCGGTGCCTTTTTCATCATCGATTTGCTTCCTGTTTGGTCATGGCATGAGGAAATGGAAGTGCTGGTGGGAAATGTTCAGATTTAACCCCTTCCTTACCCTCAGAGATTGATTCATCATCTTTCTCACAAGGTTCAAAAGTGAGTTTTTCAATAACCTTACCATTGCGAAGAGTGATGTCTGATTTGACTTGATCCATGTGTTGACTTCTAGAACTACTTGCATTTACATTGTATTTCTCCTTTGGATTTTGTTGTGGTTGAGATGGAAACTTACCGTTGTCTTGAAAACTGAAAGCAGATATTAACTTTGCAAGAGTATCTTTAAAACCTATCATGCATTGAGCAAGTTGAGTGTTGATTATCTCTTGCTTTTCAATGAATGAATGCAATGTTTCCTCAACATTTCTTCTAGGAGGTGGAGCATAAGGAGGTGCATATCCATGAGAATTTTGGAAATTATAGTGTGCTTGAAACGATGGCTGTGAAGTTTGTGAATTATTTTTATCACTCTTCCAACTAAAATTTGGGTGATTTCTCCAACCAGGATTGTATGTTTGCGAGTATGGGTTATGATTGGGCATTTGGAAACTGTTTAAAGCATGAGCTTGTTCATGGAGGCATTCCTTGAAAGAAGGCAAAGTTGGACAATCATTGGTTGCATGTTCATTTGTTTCACAGATTTGACACACAATGTCTTGAACAATTTTAATTGACCACTCCTTTTCAATTCTAGTGCCTCGACTTTTCTAGCTAAAGATGCAAACTTGGATTGGAGGTCATGATCTTCCCTAAGGTTATACATACCTCCATTAGATGTATGAGGTTGAGTTTTACCCGGTGCCTCATAAGTGCCCGTAGTGTCCCAATTTTGAGCATTTTCAGCTAGCAAGTCTAGGTACTCCATTGCTTCATCAGGGTCTTTATCTTCAAAAGTTCCATTGCACATCAATTCAACCATTTGCCTATCTCTAGGTGTTAACCCTTCATAAAAATGTGAAACCAATCTCCATGTTTCAAAACCATGATGAGGGCAAGTATTAAGCAAGTCTCGATACCTATCCCAACATTGGTAAAATGTTTCTCCTGGTTTTTGAGTGAAAGTGGTGATTTGTCTTTTGAAAGAGTTTGTTCTATGAGATGGAAAAAACTTCTTTAAAAATTGTTGTTGCATTTCATCCCAAGCACGAATGGATCCTCTAAATTTTGTAGCCATGTTTTAGCTTTATCTTTTAAAGAAAAAGGAAAAAGCTTTAATCTGATGGTATTCATGCTACAATTTAAGTCATTATAGGTGTTACAAACTTCTTCAAATTCTCTCAAATGCAAGTATAGATTTTCTAGATCTAAGCCATGAAAAGAAGGTAAAAGTTGAATAATGTCTGGCTTAAAATTAAAATGAGATGCATCAGGAGGAAAAAAAATACATAATCGCGCAATTGTTCTTGTTGGATTCATGTAGTCTCTAAGTGTTCTAACCCTATTATTCTCATTATAAAGCGATTGATTATCCTCTTCGGCCATGTTTTCTAAAGAAGATGAGGATACCTTACAAAGTTTATCATTTAATGTACGTGATCAAACTCTCATGCACGTGTAGAAAGAGAAGAAAAGAAAAGAAAAGGAAACAAAACAAAAGAAACAAAGTTAGATACAAGAAAAGTGAAAAGAAAAAAATAAATAAATATTATAATTTATACAAGAATTTACCTCCTTGGCAACGACGCCAAAAACTTGACACGACCAAAAGATTGATGTCTTCTCTCAAGTGCAGGAGTGTCGAAGTAATAAATAACCCGGCAAGACTGAGGTCGAATCACAAGGAGGTTAATTGTATAAATTATAAATAACAAGACGACGACAACAACAACAACAACAACAACAATAATAATAACAATAATAGTAATAATAATACTTAGTACGTGGCGTTGTTATACCTGAGAATGATCTAAAAGATCGGGTCACAGGTTTCCAGCCTATATACTGAGTTTATGAAAAGATCAAAGAGATATATTATATAATATAAACATAATGTAAATAATAATAATAATAATAATAATAATAATAGTAGTAGTAGTAGTAGTAGTAGTAGTAGTAGTAATACTAGGAGTAGTAGTAGTAATAATAAAAATAAAAGAAGAAGAAGATGAAGAAATTAATGAGAACTTTGAGATGAAAGATTAATGTAAGGATTAAACAATGATAAAAACAAATGTCAAGGTTAGAGGATCCACTAATGGTGTTTCAAACAAGTATAATATAAACTCTTATTACTCAATTTGGAAACCACACACGAAGGAGGTTCCAATCGGATGATTTGTCATTAATAGCTCATTATAAATTATTAACATGATCATATTAATTATCTTATTTACATAACACCAAACTTTTAAATATTGTCAGGAATTCATGATGTTAACTGATGTTAACAACAAATCAAGTTCCTTTCATAGCCCACATGTAGGTAAAACCATACGGTTGGGCTATGAGAGTGCCAAGCATTTGTTGTACCAAGTGTTATACAATACAAATCTAGATTAACCATTTAACAAGCAAGGTATTAAGAATTAGTAAGATAAAAAGATAAGACATGTTAATATTAAACATTAAGATCCATGTTGAGTTTACACTATATTTATTCTTACACCATTAGTGTAACCTTTTCACCTTGACATAATAAACTTAGCTAGACATAATGAAGAAGAGAAACATAAATAAACAAAACAATAACATAAAGAAAATACAAGTTAACTAAGGAAAGGAAAGGAAATGAAAAGCATAAGCAAGATATTAATGAAAGCAAAATTTAAGAATTACAAAAAAATATAAAGAGAGAAATAAAGAGCATGAACTTGATCTGAACAACCAAGCTCCTAAATACATGGCAAATGCCTCCTTTTATAGGCCAAAATTCGAAATTATTGATTTGATGACTAATTGTTGAGTGGGTGGCCAACTCTTGACTTTGTGAAAATCCTTATCTTCTTGTCTGAATAAAACGAAAATGCTAGCATCAGAACTGGGTCCACTTGAAAACATGAAAGTTGCAGGAAATTGTCTTAACAAATCTGTGTAAAAATTTGAGGTCATTCGGACTTCTAGAACTCCAGATATGGGTCAAACACTGAACAATGTTTGGGCTGCAAGACAGATTCGGACTTCTCTGTTGTTGCTACAATTTGGACTTGAAAACGGCATTCTTAGATCTTGATGAAAACATGAAAGCTGTAGGCCTATGTCTTATTGAATCTGTGTAAAAATTTGAGGTCATTTGGACATCTATAACTCCAGATATGACCCAATTATCGAACAGTGTTTCAGTTTAGACTGCACCAACATCTCTTTTCTAAGTTTCACCCTCTCTTTATCTTCACAAATTTCAGTAGTTGAATTCATCAATGAATACTTTGATTTATATGATAGGCCTGCATTTAAGATGAACATTTACCATATATTAGGGCATTTTATAGTATTAGACTTGTTATTATAAAACATGCTTTAGTTAAGGAGTTATTGATACTTTAAGTGCAAAATGATGATATAAAACCTTGATAAATATGCACTTTTAAGTACAATCACCCGGCAAGACCAGTCAAAAACTCGGTTGTAACCCGTTGACTTTTTTTTTTTTTTCTAAAATGACATCATTTTGATTTTTTTAAAAAAAGAATTTACCCGGGCGATCCGGTGATCCAGTCAAAACTCAGAACCCGGACCTTAGACTAGGTCAGGTCTAAAAACTATGGCTATAAGGTACAATCTTTTTATTTATTTATTTATTCTTATTTTGGTGTTTATTGTTAACTTAGTCAATTAAATATTGATTTTTCTATTCTCTCACAACAATCGGTAAATTCCAACCCTTAAGAAAATTAGAAAAAAAAAATGAAAAAAACCATTGATAAAAACAAATTTGAAATTGAATATAAAAAAATTAGAATGTAAAAAAATCAGAAGGAAAACAATTGATAACAAAATAATGAAGAAAAGATAAAAATAAAAATGAGATAAATAAATAAGGTGTAGAATATCCTAATCCCTGCAATATCTTTTCCCAACCATACCTTAGAAAAATGAAAAAAAAAAATACTAACCAAACATCTATAGTCCTAAAAACCCCTATAAATATGACATTACTCCCTAAACCTTTAAAAAGAAACAAACTTCTCATTTTCTCTCTAAATCTATCGCCCATCTTCTTCTTTTTTCCTTCATTTCCTGCTCCCTCTTTCTATAAACCATTCATCTCATTTTCTTCCTTTCACCCTCATCAAAAAACAATAGCTTCCACATCCATTGACCCTTCCATAACCACAACAATATCATCCCTTCTCTTTATTTCTTCTTCTCCTCCCATCGCTGGCCACCAGGAGAAGAGCTACTTTCTTCTTTGACCAAACACCTCCCTGCCCTAGCTATATCATCTTTCTTTTTTTTCCTTTTCCCTTATCAAGGGATAAGCAATAAATATTGTCCTCTCTTTTTCTTATGACCATACCAGATAATGACAATGACAGTAAAGTTGTCTCCCTCTACCATCAGCAACAACAGTAAAAGCAGCAACAACAACTTACGACAACCTTTGTAATAATGTCAACTTCCTAAGCATGTAATCCTCATTTCTGGTTGCAACAACATATAACACATCTAAAACTTTTTTTTCTTGCCAACCACTATATTAGATAACGATAGACTACACCATCGATGGGAGAAAGAGTAGGAAGATGTGATCTATTTAACTCAACCATCAATGCACCTTCAGGGGTCTCATGTGTGAATCCACATACGTCCTTCTTCGTCAACTTTTGAAGATATATTTTACTCATTTTTTTCATTTTTAATAACTTATTATATGTTTTATTTATTATTTATTTATAACTTTAAAAAGTATGGATATTCATGTTTATTCACGATATCTCTAAGGGTCTAAAACCACCAACGAGTTTAGTCGAGACATAAGGTTGCCATCAATTTCTCATGATAAGGTTGAAGAGATGGGATGTATTGATATTTGAGGTATAATGGTTTAGTCTCAATGTGATTTTGTTTTTAATTTGTGTTATATGTCTTTGATGTCATTTTAGGTTTATTTTATGTGTGTGTGTGTATTTGCCCATGTGATTTTTTTATATTTATGTGTTATGTATTTTCAAGGTCATTTTAGGCTTATTGCGTGTTTCTTTGTTGATTTTGATATGTTTTAGACCATTATTAATTCTTTCTTTTAAAAAAATCATTTTTAGTGTCAAAATGTTTTTCAAAGTAGAAATTTTTATATAAAAATGTTTTTGAAGTCTACTTTAGTGTCAAAACCTTGTTTATTAGTTCTACTAGTTTGTGTTTTCTTTTTTGTGTTTTTTTATTGGGATATGCCTCATAATTTTTGAAAAAATCAATAATAATCTCACGTTGAATTTGGATTTTTTTTTAATTTTCAATTTTTCTTCCATTTTTTTCCCTTATAATTTTATTTTTTTTATTTTTCATAATTTTTCATTAGGTTAATTCACCAAACTCATCCTTGTCAACAATGAAGTCACCCAATAGACTAACCAGTGGACTAAATTAAGAGTAGACACTCAAATAAAAAGATAAAAAATCAAAATTCTAGTAACTCAAATAGAAAAATTAAAGATATGGCATTCAAATGAAAAAAATAATAAAAGAATGGGTATCAAATATATATTTTTTTTTATTAGAAATTCAGGTAATGATGATGATGATGATGATGATGAAATATTTGAAGCCGAATATATATTTATTTTTTTGGGGGGAAAAAAAAACAGAGCTCATGTAGAGTGTGTTTTGTGTTTTTTATGGTCGTGGAATGTTCTTTATTTTTGCTGTAGATTTTTTGAGGAATCGAGGAGGGGAAGTTTGATTTTCCAGCCATTGGCTTTTTTTCAGTTTTTCTTGTGGTCGATGGAGAAACTAAGGTTGAGAAGCATGATTCTCGTGCTTTTAATAAAATACAGTTTTAGACACACTTTATGATGGATTCCACCAAAACAAAACCAAGTTTTAATTTTACCAAACACACTCAGCTATGGTTGACCCTTATCCTTATATGCAAATACAATGTCAAACAGTGTCTAAGTCTGTAGTTATTGAGAGAATGTTTAGAAGTGTGATAATAATTATTTTTCAAAAGTATTTTTCACTCAAAAAATATCAAAATAATATTTGGTGGGGGCATGGTGAGGTTGCAGTCTGCAGGCCCTAAGTGCCATGCAGGAGGCACGCCCATTAGGGTTGCGGACACCTGGCACTTGGCTGCTAGGTCGGGGCACTAAGCAAGTCACGCCTGCTGGTCGCACCCTAGGCTGCAACCACCTGGAGATTGGTCTGCCCAACCTTGGGCACTGAGGGAAGACCCGTTGCAATCCTAATTAACTTGAGTCCTAACACAGGACCAAGAGCATTGGATCCAAGATGCAACACCCAATGTTCTTAGGTCTTGGGTTGTGTTATAATATTATTATTTTTATTGTAATTCAATAATTACAAGTATTAATATAAAAAAATATATTATAATCTATGTTATAAATATTCTTGGAATTCTTAATATAATTATTTGTATTAGAAATATTATTATTTTTATTATAATTCTAAATATTCATGTAAAAAATATTATTATTTATGTTAGAAATATTGTTGGGTTTCTAAATATAATTATTTGTGTTATATATATTATTATTTTTATTATAATATAACTTATTCATATCAAAGATATTATTATTTGTGTTATAATATTATTATTTTTATAACAATTCAAAGTTTTAATATAAAAATATTATTATATATTTGTGTTATAAATATTATTATTTTTAAGTATTCATATCAAAAATATTATTATTTGTGTTCTAAATATGTTTATTTTTCTTATATTTCAACGTATTCATATCAAAGATATTATTATTTGTGTTATAATATTATTATTTTTATAATAATTCAAAGTTTTAATATAAAAACAATATTATTATTTGTGTCACAAATATTCTTGGAATTATTAATATAATTATTTGTGTTATAAATATTATTATTTTTAGTATAATTAATAGTATTAAAATTAAAAATAATATTATTTGTGTTATGAATATTATTATTTTTACTATAATCAAAAGTATTAATACAAAAATAGTATTATTGGTGTTATAAATATTATTTTTTTAGTATAATCAAAAGTATTAATATTAAAAATAGTATTATTTTTATTAATACTAAATAGTATTTATATTTAGTATTAATATAAATATTATTATTTGGTGGCGGTAGGACCCATTTCTATACCAAGAGCATTGGGTTTGGTTTCACACCCCATGTCTAATGTGTGCAGGCATTGAGACCCGGAGTTCATGGGTTCTAAAACAAGACCCAATTCTCTTAGGTTTTGCATGATGGTAATATTTTTAATAATCATAAAAAGTGAGCCCACAACGTAGTATGGACCACCTAACTGGTAGATAGACTAAAAGGAAAGCATTTTTTTAGGTTAATGGAATCTTTTTTTTTGTTGTTGGACAAACCGACCCAACTCACCTAAGCATAGTTTTAAAACCTGGCCAGTCCCGAGACCTAATTGACTCGGGACTGGAAGCAGGCCGGGTTTAAGAAAAATATGGACAGTTAAAAACCTGGGTGATTTGAGTGACCTGACTAGTTGACCTGATGAGCCAGCAAGATCTAATCAAAAACCTGGTTGCAACTCGTTGACTAATTTTATTTTATTATTTTTACTAAAATGATGTTATTTTAATTTATAAAAAAAACATTAAAATTAATTTAAGTGTTTAATAATCCAAACAAAACTTGTGACCCCAATCTAAAACCCAGATGACCACCAACCTACAAGTTTCTTTATAAGATCTTAATTACAAATTATTTGATGTCGCTTCTTTGCAACCAGGAATGGCCACCTTATTCTACTTGGCATGTTGAGAAGCCATTCCTATACTAGACTGCCATCCTTGTGCTGCACCAAATTAGTTGATAATTAATTGAAAATCCTATTAAACTTATGTACGAAAACAAACTCAAATTCATATAACATAGAAGCGCAATGATTTTCCCATCATAATATAATAATTATAAAAAATTTATATGACTTTGTGTTTACCCATAATTGTTGATAAGGAAAAGGACTTATATATATATATATATAAGATACATCGTGCAATTTCTATGGTTTTTTAGGTAGACTATATTTTTTCCCTGTAAATTCTTAATAAATATGCAACTTCAATTTCTATGTGCATGGTTGCCACCTAGCGTTAGATGCTCTGAAGGTAGGCCCTTTTGACTGTGTAACAACACGTTTTGTGCAGGCGTCCCCACCTTGGCACTATTTTCATACATTATGGCGTCAACTTAGTGATTAAAAAATAAACTTTTAAAAAAGTAATAATTTAAAAAAAATAATGTTGATATATTTTTAAATAAAAAATATTTTAAAAATAATAATTATTATAATCTTAAATAATATGAATAATTTTCTTTAATTAGCATTCATCTCATGTAAAAAACAAATCATTAAATATGTGAAAAGTCTTAACAACAACAACAAAAGAATATAATATAACACAATAATAATTATCTAGTAGATGGTACAGTGATAAGAGCTTGGGACTAAAGAGTTTGCTCACACTTGAGGATTACATGATTGTTAACTTTAAGACCCATAAAATTAGTTGAGGTACACGCAAACTAGTCTAAACATCTATTTTAATAAAAAAAAAATTATAACACAAATATAGAAAAATAATTTTCTTCTTTGAAAACAATCTTAATTCTGGCCACTTATGTGTATCACAAATTTATTAATTATTACTATCTTAACTATTGGATGAATTCTTACTTCAACTAAAAAAAATTGTTTTGTAGTTTATATTGAAAATGTCAAGTCTTGCCCAAAAAGCTTAACCATTTGAGTTACCAATAAACTTATTTGGAGCTTTTTGGATTGTTATTAGATTTTGATGCTAAAAACTCAAAGCTTTTTGAACTTTTTCCTATTAATTTCTTGCTCGAGTCAGGAATTTTATTGATAAATATTTTTATTATTATTGAAAAATGGAATAGAGAATTAAGTAAATTTAACAGATAAAATATTTTTGAAATAAAAAAACTAGATTAATAAATGGTTTGTTTGTGTTTTTTTATTTTATTTTAATTCGAAGCCATATGACATCCATGTGGTCAAGACCTTTCTACGTGTCATCTTGCTTTCATAAGATTTTTGTGTCGACAGCATGGGATGATTTGTTGCTACTTGACAGATCGAAAAGGTAATTCTTTTAAGGCTGGCATACTCATAAGAGTTTGAATGCTTTGGTTCATTTGAAATCCCTTTATAAATATATAGGCACAAAAATAATTCAAAAATATGGAAGGACATTCTCTTGCCACGACAGTAATTTCCTTTAAAATAATAATTACGAATTAACAATATTAATTGTCTCCAAGGATGTATCCTGTTTATTTTTATATTTTAAAAAAAATTAAAATTTTTATTTTTAATTAATATATATTTTGAGTATTTTTAAATCATTTTGATACATTGATATCAAAAATAATTTTTAAAATAAAAAATTATTTTAAAGTATTTTCAAATAAAAAACACTTTAAAAAACAATAACTATCATATTCCCAAACAAATGAATTTCATTTTCAAGAATTTAGGCCTTAGTACAATACTTTAAACAACTATATACATATACATTGCAAAAGGACATCTTAAGCCTTATCAAATGTTTTAACTATAAAGTATAAAACGTGAGGGTTGAATCTTTATGTTTATACTTTAATTTTTAGCTGGTAATACACCAACGGGGTGATTGAGACGATAATATTTGTATTTACTTGACATGGTAAGAAGAATTTATTTATTTATTTATTATTTTTTATGAATAGCTAGAAGAAGTTAATTGAGCAATTATCAATGATCCTTGTATAAGCTAGAAAATAAGGTTAAAGATTTCTTATCCATTTGTTTTTTTTAATTAGTTTCCATATCTCTTGCTATTTTGGTAAGTTTATCTATTTAATTGTCCAACAAGAGAACCACCTTTCTTTTTTCTTCTCTTTTCTTTTTAAAAAACAAGAGAACAACTTGGTTACTCCATATTAACTTATATAAATTTGATTTTTTTTACCGGTCTTACTCTTACTATCACTACAATCCAGTTACCCTTCCATGTTGAAAGCACATATGGATTATTATCATTCCCTATAAAAGATTTTCTTTTATTTATTTGGAGACTTTTAATTATATGATTAAATTAGAATTGGTTCAGGGAAAAATCAATTATCCCTTTGAGTAGAGGCTTTTCTTTTAAGATATAATTATCGTTGTTAAAGCATAAAGAAAAAATTAAACCTGACGTGATCATCTTTTTTTCTCCTTATATAGCTTATTAGGTGTTTCTCTTCCTTGTAGGGAAAAGGTTGGCCTATCCATGCAATATATTTGTCCCATTAGGATAAGATATCCCTAATCTACAGTCCCATCAAAGTAAAATATCTTTGATCCATTAGGAAAAAATATCTTTGATTTATGGTCTTATAAGGATAAAAATATCTCTAATCTATGGTCCCATCAAGATAAAAAAAAAAAAAATGATTTGTCAAGAGGCATTTGGGCTTAGCGCTTGGTTAAGTCCAGGGATGATGGGTCTAGCAACTCATCAAACCCGCAAGCATTTGGGCTCAGAACTTGGCTAAGCCCGGGGGACGATGGTTCATAACCCTCTTATGGTCAGCCTTTTAAATAGCAGTTTCAAACATCCAAACAAAAAGCAATAAATGTTGATCTATCAATAGCCTCCTAAATCTTTGAGTGCCATACATGAATATTTTGAAAAGTCTTTACTCGCAGCAGCTGAGACCCTTTTTATCTTTCCTATAAGATTTTTATGCGTCCCTCCTAGCACTATTAGGATCCTTAAGTCTAGATGACTTCTTTCAGCGGGTAAGAGGTTTTCCTTAGGGAACGGAATGATGGCTAGCACTCAATGTAGCACTTGAGTAGCCTTCTCGATATATGTGATGACACAATGTTTTTTCATTTGACGGTGGGGATGTAGGGATTTTCTCTTTATAACCCTAGTTGTTCTTATTTTTACCTTTCATTTACTTTTACTTCGTTTAAGCTGTAAAAAGAAAAAAAAAACTACTCTTATAAAAGATACCTCAAGTCACGACTTTTTTTACCCGAGAAAAACCTATATGGATCATCCTAAAAAAAATTAAAAGGATCTTTCTTTTTCTACTAGAATTAATGGAGCCAAGAAACACTAGGCTTAGTTCAAGAAAGATAAGTTCTCCAGTTTTTGATAAGGAGTTCAAGTTTCAACCAAAACCTGAGAAGAGCAACAAGGGGCATGGGTCCCTCAAATTAGGCCCTAGGGTTCAAGGGGATGCCATATTGATGGAGAGGAGAAAGATCCTCTCTTAAGGGCCCATCAATTTTGGTGTATTCAAAGTGGACCATTATTGGGTCTCTTGAGCATTATTGTTACTTCTAAAGTAAATGTACTATTATATTAAAGAGAGTCAATTCATCCAATCTCTTAAAAGATTTAATAAAGAGAGCATATACATCCTCATTGGTGATGTAGCATTTGTCCCATCCTTGGAAAAAGGTGTGATCATACAAGGGATAACATTTCAATACATTCCAAGGTATTAGCACTAAGGAGATGTTTCTTACTTTCAAATTAAATGTGTTATCACACTAAGAAGAGTAAATTCATCTCATCTTTAGAAAATTTGATGGAAAAAACGTATTCATCCGCGTTGCTAATGCAACATCTTTCCTATTCTTAGAGAAATGTGTGGTCGCACTAAAAAGAACATGTCAATTTTTTCCAAGGTAAATTATGTCGTAGCACTATAAAGACATTCATTACTTCCAAAGTAAATGTGATATCGCACTAGGGAGAGTAAATTCATACCATCTTTGGAAGATTTAATAGAAAAAGTGTATACATCGTCGTCACTAATGTAACATCCATCATATTCTTGAGAAAGGTGTGATCGCACTAGAGAAAACATGACAATCTCTTTCAAGGTAAATTGTGTTGTAGTACTAGGGAGACATTCATTACTTCCAAAGTAAATGTGTTATCATATAAGAGAGAGTAAATTCATCCTTTTTTTGAAAGATTTTGAAACTTAAAGAGTATAAAGCATTTCTTTTTTATTCTGAGCAATATAATTCATGTACAAGAAACTTACATTTCTAGTCATTGATCATAATACATTTCTATCTCGTTTTAGGGCCCTAAAAAGATTAAGGAATTGTGTTTCTCTGATGAAGGTTTTATGGGTAGTCGTCAAAAGGACTCTTCCCAAATAAACATAGTTCCTTTAGTTATTGTGGAAATATGAATGGAAAAAGATAACATAACCTCCTTACTTAGAGATCATCTACCATGTCAAGTATGCAAGCATGGCAAGAGTCCTTGGCTAGTAATAACTCCTAAAGTTGCACATATTGAATCAATACTTTGTTGGTAGCCATTGAAGGCTTTCCAAAACCTCAAAGTTCTAACTCTGATAATAATTAAAGATGATAATGGCAATGAAACCACTGGTTTGAAATAACTCCTAAAGTTACATGGTTTGAACCAACATCCTGTTGGTACCTATTAAACATCTTTCAAAACCTTAAGGTTCCAAACCTGATGGTAATTAGGAATGATAACAACCTGTTTCTTGAAGTAACCAATGATGAGGTCTTGTTTTATCTACTGGGCTTGAAGGTCGGGCCTATACCCGGGATAAAGTCATTAATCTCCTAATTCTAGCAATCTGACCCACCATTCAATGGTGAAAGCGTAGGTAGATCATCATCGTTACTTGTAAAAGGTCCTTTTTTAAAAATCTATTTGAGGACTCTTCGATGATTAAATTAGAATCGGTTTAGGGAAAAATAAATTATCCATTTAAGGATTTTTCTTTTAAGATAGAATTGACATTGTTAAAGCATAGATAGAAAATTAAACCTGGCACGATCATCTTTTTTTCATCCTTTTATAGCCCTCCAAGTGCTTCTTTTTCTTGTAAGGAAAAGGTTAACTTGTCTATAAAGTATTTTTGTCTCATCATGATAAAATATCTCTGATCTACGGTTCTATTAGGATAAAAATTCTCTAATCTATCAGTGGGCATCTTGGCTCAGTGCTTGTCTAAGCCAGGGATAATAGGTTGGGGACAATGGGTTTGACAACTCGTTAGACCCACATGTGTTTGGGTTCAGCGTTTAGCGGAGCCCAGAGATAATAGGTTCAGTAACTAGCCAGATCCACATGTGCTTAGGCTCAGTGCCTGGCTGAGCCCAGAAAAAATAGGTCTCGTAACTTGCTAGATCTACGGGAGTTCGGGTTTGGCGCTTGGCTGAGCCTAAAAACGATTTACTATAACCCTCTCATGGTCAAATTCAGACAACCAAAAAAAAAAAAAAACAATGTTCATCCATTTTATACACGCACACGTGCATTGCATTATACCTAACCTTATTATTAAGATAAAACATTATTCATATAAAATAAAATAACAAACCTCACGATCATAATGACAAATTCTATACATATTTGTTTTAGTTTTTTTTTTTTTTTGCTAAATAAAATTGCAGTCTACAATAAGGTTGTCAATTTCATTCTGTTCCGCCTAGAATGGCCGAAACATTCCATACCAACTTAAAAAACAAAACAAAGCGGAACAAATTTCATCTCATTTTAAATCTCGGTCCATTCCGGATTTTTCGGCTAAATTCCACCCGAAACGTTCTGGTTTCATTCCACATGTTCTATTCTGCTCTTGAAAAGCCATTGAATCAAATTGAACTTTACTCAATTTCATTAATTAAATCACCCAATTATAAAAAGCTATTTTTCATTACTATTTTCAATAGCAATGATATTAATAATAATGTTGAAAATTATTATTACTATTTTCATTAACAATAATATTAATTTTTTAAAATTAGATTTATCACTAATAAGTATGGTTTATATTCATGTTGTTTTTTTTCATGTTTATACTTTGTAAAAATGTGAGCAAAACAAGGGATGCTTCAGATTCCATTAGCCGCTTGATAACATTGATCTAATTTTATATTTAAAATATTTTTGTTAAAATATTTTACTTTCATAATATTTTGATATTTTGTTTAAGTTGAATTGCTTTAAGTTAAAGATCTATTTAATCTTGACTATTTAGAAATATTTTAAATTTTGAAATTATATTTGTTTGGCATTGTATTTGTATTGCATAATTTATAATTAATTTATCTTAAATTTGAATTATGTTTGTTGAATATATATATATATATATATATATATATATATATATATATATAAACAGTACAACCCCGAAATGACACATCGAAACATTCCAAAACTAAAATATTTTATTCCAATTAAAAAAATAAAACACTTATCAGAACAGAATTGACAACCTTAGTCTACAATCAATGAATAATAAGGATATGTTAAGATACAGTAATTTCCTCTTACAATAAAATAAAATTGAGTTCAAATTATGAAAAGGAGGTATTTGAACACACGACTTTTCCGCAAATAAAAGCAGACCATGCCTCTAGAATAGTGACCCAATTCATTTTTCTTGAATGCTCCAAGATTCCATTTTTTTCATAAAGTATATACTTTTCAAGTGCAGTAGCTTTCCCTTGACAAATAATTCCAATATATATTAGAAAAAGAAAGAAAGAAAGACGACCCAGCAATCAGCAGCAAGAGTGTTAACAGCAAACTCATTTGCTAAAGCAAAACTCGAACATCTTTGACAGCTAACATGACCAGTTCATTCATTAAAAAAAAAAAAAAAAGGTTGCCAGTAGCTAATGGCTGATCTTCCGAAGCTCTCCTCACAGCAGCAGCCTCCAAAGTCTTCTTGCCTCACCAGCACATAGTCAGTGGCTACAAACAAGAATTGTCAGTCTGTTCACCGCCGCATCCTTCCTCAATCCCAAACACCAAGAGAGCAAAACCCCTTCCATTTTCCCACCACCACCACAGGCCATGGGTGGAAACGGCAAACGGAGATGGAAAATATCTTTCTATTCTCGCTCAAAACCTACTCAAACCCAACAACCTCCTCCTAAAGAATTCATCTGTCCCATTTATGGATCCTTAATGTCCGACCCTGTTGTTGTCTCCTCTGGCCAAACCTTCGAGCGGCTTTCTGTCCAAGTTTGCCGCGATTTAGGCTTTATCCCCACCCTCGAAGACAACATCCTCCCTGATTTCACCACAGTAATCCCCAATTTAGCCATCAAATCAACGATTCTCCACTGGTGTGATACTTCAGGCATCCAGCACCCTCGTGCACCCGATTACTCCTCTCTCGAGGAAATTGTCCGCCAAAAAATGAAATTCTCGTCGTCAAAGTCGATGCAATTAAACATGAGCCGTCCAGATATTAGAGTTTCCGAGAGGGAGCTCCTTGAGGGAGTAGCTGAAAAGCCTCCTGTTCTTTTCTCTCACGCCATCAGTGAGTTGGCTCACCGAGTCAACCATTTCTACTCCAGCTCCTCCGAAGAACCCGTGATTGTCAAAACAGCCGCCACTCCAGCAGCTAGTCCGCTCACTCCTTTGCCTCTGGCGACTCGGCCAGCGTGCTGTTCTTCCACATCCTCGTCGTCCACTTCGATTACAGAATCCGAAGACCCTACTTCGAATTCTTCGTGCTCGCGTGAAGAAGATGAGATAGTGGAAAAGCTTAAAAGTGTTGATGTACGTGATCAAGAAGAAGGTGTGATTTGGCTGCGAAAGATCACGAGAACGAAAGTAGAAATCAGAGTTTCACTTTGTACGCCTCGATTACTCCCTGCTCTTCGTGCTTTAATTGCTTCACGACATTTTGTTGTCAAGACAAATGCTATTGCTTCACTTGTTAATCTGTCATTAGAGAAAGCAAACAAGGTGAAAATCGTGCGGTCGGGTTTTATTCCTATATTGATTGATGTGTTAAAAGGAGGGTTTAGTGAAGCGCAAGAGCACGCGGCTGGTGCGTTCTTTAGTTTAGCTCTAGAGGATGAGAATAGAATGGCGATTGGTGTTCTAGGTGCATTGCAGCCGTTGATGCAGGCGTTGAAGGCTGAGAGCGAGAGAGCACGCCATGATTCGGCAATGGCGTTGTACCATTTGAGTTTAATGCAGAGTAACCGGGTTAAATTGGTCAAACTCGGTGCTGTTTCGATGTTGTTGAGTATGGTGAATTCTGGTGATTTGGCAAGCAGGTTGCTGCTTGTGCTGTGTAATTTGGCTGCTTGTAATGAAGGGAGATCGGCCATGCTTGATTCGAATGCGGTGGCAATACTGGTAGGGATCTTGAGGGACGGTGGTGGAGGGCATTCGGAGGTAATTCAGGAGAGTTGTGTAGCTGCATTGTTTGCGTTGAGTCATGGGAGTATGAGGTTTAAGGGATTGGTTAAGGAGGCAAGAGCTGAGGAGGTGTTGAGGGAGATTGAAGAGCGAGGGAGCAAAAGAGCCAGAGAGAAAGCGAAGAGGATCTTGATGGTGGTGATGAGAGGGAGTGAGGAGGAGGTTGAATGGGAGGAGGAGGTTGACTGGGAGGAGGTTTTGGGATTTGGTGGAGTCAGAGGTGGTGGGAGAAGCTTGCATGGTCCAAACTCTACCAATTTTTGACAATTGTAAAGTCTGTAATTATTTATCGTCTCTTGTTCTTCAATGTTTCATGCATCTGTGTCTCTCTCTTTTGTTGCTGAGATCAGTTGACTGTAAGCAAGGTTGTAAGATTTTTGGAATGCGGTGGCTGCGCACACGAATGGTTAGAAACAAAGTTTGGATTTAGTTTTATTGGATATTTTACATAAATAATTGCAGCTGACCTTTGCCAAGAGTTTCGCATTATATGATCCTTTATTGACTTGTTCTTGATTACTGGCTTTCGTTTTCATGTTGACTTGTGTATTCTGAGCACCAATGGATGATGGTAGGAATTCATTGGTATGCTGGCAACTTTCTCTGGCCAATTGGCAACGCTTCGACTTGACAATTGTTTTATTTTAATGTATTTTTAATTAAAAATATTTTTAATCTTAATATATTTTTAATAAAAAAATATAGTTTTAAAAAATACTTTATATTACCCTCCGTAAATTAAACTGTTTGGATATTTAAAAGTATAGTAATGATTGTTTTTTTAAATATTTTTATTTAGGAGATATTTTTAAAATAATTTTTTTAAAAATTTATTTTTAATATTATTATATTAAAATAATTTAAAAATATTAAAAAAATATTAATTTTAAACAAAAAAAATTAAAATTTTAATTTTTTTCAAAAATCTTTTTAAAACACAAAAATAAATACACCTTTAAACAATTTAATCCAACAGCCTTTAATGCTTAACCAACATCCAAGAATTTGCTGATGTAGAGATATTAGGTACACAAAACACAATTTTGGTTAAAATGCCTTGCCCTAATTTAAAAAGAAAATATTTGTAAGAAATTTTACTGAAAAAATGAATTAAATAATTTTAAAAATTCTAAAAATGAGTAATGAGAAAATCTTACTAAGATAATATATTTTTATCTGTGGCAAGGGAGTCAGCAGTAAGATGCATGGAATGGCATTCTGACAGACATGGACTAGACTTTTTTGTCATGGAAAAACACTGATGAAAATTCGTTAAGTAAATAGCTGCCTTCTGGTTTTAACAGAAGTAGTTGAGTAGTTTTTCTACAGACTAGGTAATGGGTAATTGATATTAGGATATGCTGATCCTGTCGAAAAAACATAGGATAGTTATTCGAAAAGATCCCACTTCGCCTCTCAACATACCTTGTTGGATGTTTTTCAATAATTTTTAATCTTTTATGGTATAAAAAATAAAAAATAAAAAGCTTTTTTAATTATTCTAATGGTTGAGACCTTAATTTCGTAAATTTCTTCATTAAAAAATCGATCAACTTAGAAAATACCTTGGGATTTTATTTTGAAATTGCATATTTGATTGATTTTAAGTAAAATGTCACATCGTTACTTGAAATTTCAATAAAATTACCTTGTGCATAACTTGCCAGTACAAAGTTTTTAAGTTGATTTTCCTAACTCATTTTCTATCCCTAACTTTTTAATTTTATTAAATTAAAAATATATAAAAAAATTATCTCCATGAAAATTCTTTAATTGTTTTTAAAAATTAGCTATTTTATAAACTTTTAAATATTTTTAGGTTTTTTGTATATTTTATTTAGTTTCAGGAAATAATGAGCTAATAAAAAAGATAATAAATCTAGTGTGAGCTTAAAAAAATAAAATAAAACAAAGATAAGAAAAACATGGGTGCTTTTTTTTTAAGGAGATAAACACTTTAACAAAGAAGTCAGAGCATCTCGTCTATATAAGATTCTCTCCTAACCAAACAATACTCTATTGTTCATCTAATTACGTTAATGACTTTATTTTTACCTGGGAGCAACTTCCACGCAAGTAGATAATTCCTAAACGGAGATCTCTAATTATTCTTTATGTCAACTATGGTAGCCACTAATCCATCTTTTAAGTTTTGATTTTTCAAGATTTCAATTCATATATCCAAAAAGAGTTCAATTAAATTGGAGTTTGCCCGTTTGGACAAGAGATTTGTCCTTCCATTTTTTTCTTTTGGAATACATCAATTGAAATTTCTTTATTTTTATCTTTCTTAAAAAGATGAACTTGAACTTTTTGCATGTAACAACCCTAAAATTTCAAACAGTTTATTTGAAATTTCATTATTATTATTTTTTTACAAAATTTTTGGCAAGATTTCCCCTAATTTAGTATATTCCAAGTTATCGATAATTTCAACATTAATCCCAAAAAAACCATTTTCAACAATTCAGTATTTCTATTTTATTCAACATTTCACAATCAGCAATATTTCACATTTTTTAACATATCATTTTAAGGAATAATTATGTTAACAAATTAAAAGAAAAACAATTATCTTAACAATTATACACATAATCACAAATTATACATTTGATATTCCTCCTTCAATTATATTTAATCTTTTATTTAATATTATTAAACAAATGATATTAACTAAGTGCTTATATTTCACCATTATGCCTTGAAAATAACAACATAACAAAGTACAAGTTAAATAAGTTAGTTTATTTAAGTTCATACATACACAATAAAATAATCTTCAAAATATACAGGAAATATTTTTTTTCTTAACATAACCAAAAGATCTAATAATAATAAAAGTAATCTCTAAAGCTACTAGGTCGTTTGATATTAAGATGAGTACAATAATTTAAAAGATAATCATAGTCAATTAGAGCAAATTAAAATTTTTATTTATATATTAATTACTCACAAAGAAATTTTCAAATTTATAACACATTCCCAAAATACTAGTTCAATCTAAAACTATCTATTCCATAAGTTGCATGTTCCAAACTAGAATAATTGAACTATCAGTAGCCTATACATAGGGCCAATTTCAAACCAGGATAGCTAGTCTACTAGTCGCCTATTCACAAGGTACTAGTTCCAAACTAGGATAACAAGTCTATCAGTTGATAATTAGAAACCAAATTAACATGGGAAATTTATCATCATGGCAATAAAATTTTATTTATCATGGAGATGATTTAAATATCTAAAGTTTAAAAAGTTCAAGGTGTTAAACACCTACTTGGTATTTGTGTCCTACTATCTGAACATGTTTGCTGAGTGGTTCTTGTAGCCTTGTTTACTCCTATAGGTTCATTTCGTTACCAATAAAATTACTATGTCAATAATGTCATCACATCACCAATTTAATTCTATATCAACAATGTCAACCCATCATCATTTTAATTATTTCATCAACAATATTACCACACAACCAATTTAATTATCAAATCAACAATATTAACTCATCACTAATTTAATTAATTCATCAACAATATTACCACATAACTCATTTAATTATAAATCAACAATATCAACTCATCATTAATTTAATTACTTCATCAACAACGTTACCATATAACACATTTAATTATCAATCAACAATAGCAACTCATCACTAATTTAATTACTTCATCAACAACATCACAACATAACTCATTTAATTATAAATCAACAACATCAACTCATCACTAATTTAATTACATCACTAACAACATTACCACACAACCCATTTAATTAACAATCAACAATATGAATGCATTTATAATTTAATTAATTCATCAACAACATTACCACATAACTCATTTAATTATAAATCAATAATATCAACTCATCACTAATTTAATTACTTCATCAAGAACATTACCACACAACCCATTTAATTTTCAATCAACAATATCAACTCATTTCACACCTAATATTATGGATTGCTAAATCACAATTCAAATCAAATAAACACATTTTCATTATATGCATATTTTATACCCCTTAGACGGTCATGGGTGTTTAATGTAGGTATGTATTCTTCATTAATTTTTACTAATCTAATGCCCTTATAATTCACATCCTAATATTGCTTCATCTAAGGGGATTAGCTGCTCAGCCAATGGCACGAGCTTGTCCTAGACATTGTTCTCAAAAGAAAATTCAGCTATAAATTATGTTAAGGCTTACCCTTCAATAGCTGGTTTTAACTGGTACAAGAGTCCATATTCTCCTAACTCAATTGCCCAACTAACTAGTCATTTAAAAACATTTGGTTTGTGGAAAATCTATCTCAAAGTTTGGTATGTTAACATTATAATCTGATGAGCATGAAAGTATACTTTAACTTCATGTTAACACAAACTAAAACTCATACCATTTTCTCCACTTTTAATCACCTTATCTATATATCCTAGAGAGCTCAGTCAGAATAATAGACTAGATGTTGTACAACCTTTTTTTTCTTTGACCAACGCCACACTAATTGCTTGATTAAAAACCCCAAGGTAGAGGAACATACTCTCACTTTCTCATGGTTGTGACATGAGAGAAAAGATACGTTTTGAACTCTTTAAAAGCTTTATGACATTTAGTGTCCACTCAAAGTTAGTGATATTCTTCAAAGTCTTAAAGAATGACAGACTTCGTTCCCCTACCTTAGATATGAATTTGTTAAGAGCAACTAGTCTTTTAGTGAGATGTTGGAACTCTTTAACCTTCTGAGGGGGGGACATATCTAATATCGTAAGGTTGAGTTTTATCCCCTTGTTTCTCACTAGAAAACCAAAAAAGTTTCTTTCTCTAATGGTGAACACATATCAGGAAGGGTTAAGCTTCATCTAACACCTACCTAAAAAAAACCTCTTCTAGTTCTTTGAGATGTTGTTCAAAACTTATGCTCTTCACCAACATTTCATATTAAAACTTAACAGTTCTATCTTCTTCCTCATTTCTTCTTCACCTTCAGTTAAAAAAAAAAAAAACCATATACATTTTCTAGCAAATTTGTCCATCCTCCTTACAAATCCGATCCAGTCACCTTAGCCACCGATGTTGACCTATATCTATTAGAATTAGGTTAATTTATTGAGTTGTTTAGTTATGTATTCAAGTATTTTACTTCTTTTTCTAGGATAATATTTTTGTTTAATGCATGATTTGTATGTTAGCGTTTGTTTTGGATTTAAAGGAAATTAATTTTATTTATCATTTGATGAAATTGAGTTTGATTTTGTAACGTAGGTATGTTATAATTGAATAAATGATGGGGGTACCAATTATATTTTGCCAATTTTATTGTTAAATTAGAAATTTATAAAAAATTGATCTTTGTTAAATTCATAATAATTAAAATATATTAATTTAGATTGAATAAGTTTGAATTGAATAAATAATGGATAATTAGTTGGGTACCAATTAGTTTTTGTTAATTTCATTGTTTAGTTCACATTTTAATGGAAATAGAATTTGTGTGGAATTGATAAATAATTATTGGATTCTGAATTCACTTATAATTAAAAAAAAATAATTTGGAATTGATAGCTACATTACGTATGCTTTCCCTCAATAAACTTATTAACTTTAACTATTGTTATGATTAGAAGAAAAAAAATCAACGCAATAGCTAAAAAGGTTTTCTGTTTCTCTCTCATTCACCTTTTTCTCTTGTTTCCCTTTCACATGGTATATGTATTATATATTTTGTCTTAATTCTCTAAGAACTTCAATATTGTTTTGTTTGACTATAATGTACAAATAACCAAAATGGGATGAGTTTGAGTAGTCAAAGCGAACTGTTCACATCAATGCTCACATTACAAATTCTATCATTTCTAAACTTTTAGTTAGTTCAAATAAATACTTTAAGCTGTATTTACTAAAATACTGTTTGAAATTTAGTCTAGATGGTATGCCAAATATTTTTTTCATCCCAATATTTTTGCTCCTTATGATTGTATTTTTTCTCTAGGGAGAAGACCGATTATGATTGGTTATTCATTATGAAAATCAAAACTAGAGGAACTTGAATTTAACAAAAAAATATGGAGTTGGAAATTGTAATGAAGAAAATAAAAAGGATAATTCTGATTAAGATGTCGAATTGACTTAAATATGATGTTTCATTGTATAATAAAATTGAAATTATGTAAGATACTTGTTGATGCTTTATAATGCTTTATATTTACATTTGTTGGATAATGTTTTCTGTTTTTTGAAGAAGTATTTATTGTTTCAATAATTCCATAAGTGTTTTTTTTATTGTGGCTATGCGTTTAATATGAGCAAGTGTTGACTTGAAGATGTTTGATGTTGTTGTTGTTGTATGTTTAGGTTGACTAAGGGAGTATAATATTTAAACAAAGAAAAATAGCGGAAGCATCAAAAAAATTGTCGATGAACAGGCCCATTTCGTCAATAATTTAACATCCATTTTGTCGAAAAGTTATAGAAGGTTTAAGCATTTCCAACAGAATCGGCAATTAAAAATTTCATCTCTAATAGACTTATTGATGAAAAACATATGATAAAATATAATTTTTTTGCGTGAATAATTCATCAGCATCCCATCAAAACTTCTGATGGTATTTGAATTATCGATGAAAATTCTAATGGAATGATAATCTTCGACGAGCAATTTGCTGATAATAGGTTCCCATCAGAAATTCTGTTAGCAATTCAAATACTAGCATAATTGTTTTTCTAAATGCCATTGAAATATTTTGTTGTTTTTTTCCCATTTTCTTGTAGTGTTATGTAGTCGAAAAATCTGGAATCTATAAAGAAAAAATCATTAATGACTTAAAAGATGTAGACAAGTTTTGTCTTGGTATTTTTTTGGTTTAATAGGCTCTTCCAAGCCCACAACATCACCCACCTTCATTCTAACATAAAGTAATAGTATACGTATTGGGAAGCAAGCAGAAACATTGTTTGCACCTGCTTGTGTTTGATCATTGATAACTTTTTTTAATAACTCTAGGCGTTATTTTTTTTCCTTTTCTTTTGATTTTTTTATTATACATGTGGATATTTTGTATTCTTTCTACCTTAACTAAACATATGATGGACCATGATTTATTAGTATTTTATTAAACAAATTTTTTTTTTTACTCAAGCCCATTTTAAGGACAACCCAAACCTTAGAGGGGTTTAGAAACAGGTTTGGGCCTAGGCTCACGACCCGAGTCCAGTTCTAGAGGGACAACCTATTGAGTGTTGAGCCTAAACATCAAGCCCATTTCTTGGTGCCCTTGGACCTTGACAAAGCCTAGCCTTCAGTATTGTCTAACCTAAGCTTTTTATCTTAGATTCAAAGCGTGAGGGACTATATGCATCCCATTTGTCATAACCCAATTCTGGGTTATTCTCCAAAAATAACTTGTTTTTCAAAATAAAAATCAAAAATAAAATAAAGGCTGGCAATATGGAGAAAGTAGTCCGGGGAATCAAGCTGCAATTTTTTAGAGGAGATTCAAGGCCTAATTGTAACCCATTATGCCCAAAAATGAAAAAAACAAATACAAATTGAAGGTTAAATTAAATGATTATTGGATGAATTTGCATAAAAATTAAGTCCAAGGCCATAATTAAATTTTTAATAAGCCAATTTGATTTAATCATGGGCCAAATTAAATTTTAATTATGTTTAAGAATTAATTTGGATCCAATTGAAGGATTTAATTAAGTGCAAGGACTTAATTATACTTTAAATGGGTCAAATTAATTTTATTTGGGGCTTAATTGGTGAAAAATTAAGTTTGGAAGCTTAGTTTGGGCTTAATTGAGAAAATTGGAATTTTAAAAGATCAAATTTAATTTTTACTAAGTTAATTGATTGAAATTGGGGTCCAAAAATCGTAAAAAAATAGCCTCGTCCCTAATTTTTTCTACAGCAAGTCTCTCTCTCTACACTCTCTCTCTACCGTGCTCTCAGCAACTCCAAGCCACGCTACCACCAGCTCGTCTTCCACCCTCTCCACCACACTTATCCCTCTCCACTGAAAGCTCCTTTTTTTTCCTCCACGGCGGCAGCAGTTGTAGCACTATTTTCATTTCTTCCTTCTTCGGCATTAGGAGCAGCAGCACCGACTCCTTCACAGACGTCATCACCAGCTTCAGGGAGACTACCCAGACCACCTCCAACCTCACGCCAAGCCAGTGACAGCAGCTTCTTCTCCTCCACAAGGTCGCCTCATGTTCTGCTTCGCGGTCTGCAACTATGAAGTTGCATGCAGAATGTGAACTTACTATTCACATTCTGCAATTAATATATAATATTATATTATATACTTCCTTTAAAAAAAATCCAAAATATCCAAAAATTTTCAAAAATAATTTTAAAAAATTTGTGATTTTCTCAAATATTTTTCTATCCATTTTGCATAATATCGGGTTGTATATTTACATTGTAAAATACAAATCCGGTATTAAAATACCTGGTTTTTCTCCGAAATATTTTTTAAAAAAATAAAAACATTTTCAAAAATAAAAAATATTTTGTTGCATACGGCCAAATCCTAAAATTTCAAGCATATTTTTCATAAAAAAAAAAAAAAAATTTGCATCTTTTTCATTTTTTTTTAAATCCAAAAAAGGATATCGTAACCGGTTTATGATTATCCATTAGGATTTGGCCAACATGTCAAAAATATTTTTTCAATCTTTTTTTATGATCCAGATGTAGACTTTAATATTTGTGAGGTGTAAAATTACACGATAAATTACACCCTCGGGTATTAAATATACAAGGTGTAAATGCGATGCTAAAATTCAGACGATTAGGATTTAACCCAATAAGGTAGAGACTCTCTCATGAAGAGAGATATGCCTTGAACCTTAGGAAATACCAACCTGACTTAGAAAAAACAATCAAACAACAATGAAACTTACCTTAGGTAAGGTGCACTGGAGGTGATGCGTCTTTCCCTTACACAATCAATTCCTTACTCAGACTCTCGCAGACCATAGGTTCCTAGTGACCATAATACTAGGTTGCAACTCCTAAACTTTAATCATAATTTTATGATTAAATCCAAAAAACATTCCCAACACACCACACCTTACACAGGAGGCACGACAAAGAGCCTCCGCTGTCGCCAGACGACGTCGCGACCCCCGCAACACCATCCTTGGATAGTTGGGTACTCTTTTACTTATTTCATACAATGTCATGGACTTACTCAGTAAGTTTGTGGTCCATCTACACCTATAGGTGTACAAAAATCTTTCATGACCTACCATATTTTCATCTCATTAATATATGTGTAAGAAATATTTATTCCTCATTAATTTTTGTGTTAGAGATATTTATCTCTCATTAATGCATATGTAATAAACATATGTTCCTCATTAGTATTATAAGGGTGAAATTACTTTTCAGCCTCTCATTCAAGCAAAAAAAACAAGATTCAAGATATATAAATACTCATTGAACCACTGGGTTCACAATTTCTCAATTAATCTCAACATATATAAATAACAATATTTTCTTTCACTGAACATTTAATACATACCAAAATAAAAATGAACAATCTTGTTCATAGAATTTAAAGTTTCTTTGCATATTTATTGCATGGATTCTCTCTATAAAGATATTAATTTAAGTATTTGAGAGTCTCAAAATCCATTAAAGGGGACTGTTTTATAGGTATTAGGCTTTCCACATCAAATTACTACCTTCCAAAGCTAAGAAGAATGCATCAAATTATAAAAATATTTTATTAAACCCATTATTCAACCATTAAAAAATCATATTGCTAAGTGTATTGGATTTTGGAACATAATTAATGTATTAATAAATTAGGCAAATAAATCTGATAATATATAATATATAGAGGGTTGAAAAGGAAAACCAATTCTTTTTGTCCACTCTACTTGATGCGCGGGGTTTAAGCTTTGTCTTCGGTTATGGTTTGTCATTAAATAGAAAATGTGATTGTTTTGCTGAATTAAGTGAATGCAGCTGCAGTAACACAACAAACGCGGGGCCTATTTGACTTAATTGGGTCTGTCCGTTTTGGCATTTCTAGCATAGTGATCAATAATATTTCTAGGTACATTTTGTACGTTACCATTCCAAAACAATTTGCTCAGGAATTGGCTGGTATGAGTTCATAAATTGTTGTTGAAATAATTTCCTTTTTTTATGTTTATATGTTATTTTCCCAATTC